>CM063284.1:127572624-128172624 GCA_032173965.1 Sitta carolinensis | reverse complement strand
TCGGGCACCTGCAGTTTGTAAAAAAATAAAGCCACAAGAGTTCTTTTCTTGTAAGAAGCTTTCCATAGCATTAGCAAAAAATACTTTCTTTCTAAATGAACTAAAGAAAGACTTTGTAAAAATAAAAAACTAACTAACTAAAATTTCTGAGTGTTTTTGTCTTTACATTGTTGGTTAAGAAGGAAAAAAGGGTTGTGGGGAGGGATGAAGAGTGTTTTGAAAGTTCCATCCTCATTCTTGTTGTTTTTCTTTCTTTTAGTATTAGTTAATAAAGTCTTATTACTTTTAAGCTTAAGCCTGCTTTGCTCTTAATTAAAACCATTGAAATTGGCAAAATTAAACCAAAACAAAAATTGGTGTTTCCGCCCAGTTTCGAATTGAAACCTTAACAAAATGCCAACACGCTCTTTCTAAAGGCTTGATAAGGATGATGAAACCTATAGGTCTAACTCAGATATACTTTCTAATATGCCAAAACTTTTACAGATTTTATTCCAGAATATAAGAAGTTTTTAATATCGCAACATTCACTGGGGGGCACTGACCACTCTAGAATCCCACCACTATGATAGGGTGCATCTTCCAGGAGAACCTGTGTGCCAACATATGAAAGGGAAACTGATCCTGACAGAAAGCACTGCATCTAGACAAAGCAAGGCCAGGAAAGCAAAATCCCAAACAACAGCATCCAAGAAATCCACCACTAACAAATCTACTGGAAATCAATTACTAGCTGCTGGATTATGAAAGCTGAAGTTAGAGAAACAATTGACTTGTCTCATATTCCAGCAAAAAGCTGGCCTATTAGCACTGAGAAAAGAAAGCATAGTAAAACCCCTCTTATCTTACTCATTTCTGCTGAGAACTGTCTGGTTAGGGGTGACAAATAGGCAGCAGAGTTTGTCTGACATCATTGTTAGGAATTAGAAGTATGAAGGTGCCTGCTAATGCCATCATTTTATTTCATAGTATAAAAAGATGGAGGTTGGAAGGAAGAATGTTCTTGTCAAAAAAACCCAGCTCATATAATGCCTGCCAAGGTTATAGTTGTCTGCTCTTAAGGCAGAAGGAGACTGTTTCATCCCTTTACACAATTTCTGCTGCATGCAACCATTTTCAGAAGAAGAGCTGATACTGTAAGATTTTAGCTTGCAAAGGCAGTAGAAGTTTGACATAATAAAAGTCTAGTTGTAATTTTCCACTGTGCTCATAGCTAGTACTCACTGGATTATAATGTGTTTGTTCTCTTTCACTGAATACAGCTCAGAATATTTCATTTCAGACTGAAATCTATCTAATGGGAAGGATTTATTTCTGGATCAATATTTTGTTTAGTCTTTTTTTACAAGCACATAATGCATGCAAATAAGGAAAATAAAAACTTTGAATGTTGCATCAAATAGTCTGGATATAAAAAGTAAATATCACCAACATTTTGTTTTGACTTTAGAATTCAGAATGAATTATTATTTTGTTAAAAAAGTACTTCTGTCTGCAAACCAGGCTCATGTGAGTTATGTCCTCAGTGAACCATGGTGACATACATCATCAATGACAGCAGAGGAGACATGTAAGGGAAAGTTTTTGTCCAGCAAGCACTATATAAAATCTTTTTCAGTGAAGGATATAATCACTGTCAGGTGAGGAGAAGAGCCATAACCTCCTGTGGGCAAGGACTGCAGGGAAGTCTCTGGGAAGCAGGATCAGTGCCTTCCTGTACTGCACCTACCCTTTGGTACCCTTTGACAAATTACTTCTCTTCTCTTATCTTTGGCTTCCTCCACTAAAAATGAAAGATAACAATATTTCCATTCTTCACAGAAATGTTTTGAAGTTTGGAACAGTAAAAAGCTGAGATATCCTGATCCCTTTACAATAGGCCATGTGCATAAGATAGATGCTACAGCAAATGATATTTTCAGCCCTGTGAGTTACCATCATTGTGCTTACAATAAAACAACTGACCTCCTCAACAGCAGGAGAGACAGCACTACCAGGAAATCTCTCATTTCCTTGCTGTAACAACAATATAAACCTCTCAAATCAGAGTATGTTCAGGCTGGGTTTGAAACTGCAGCACTACATCTGAGGTGAAACACAGGAGGTTCCATCCTGAGCATCAAGAAGCACTAATTTACAGTCAGGGTGACTGAGCACTGGCACAGGTTGTTCAGAGAGCCTGTGGAGTCTCCATCGTTGGAGTTACTCAAAAGTTATCTGGACACACTCCTTCACAAACAGCTTTGGGTGGCCCTGATGATTCCTGATGTCCCTGCCAACCTCATCCACTTTGGAATTCTGTGAGACTCTGTAGCAAATGTCAGAAAAGATAGCAGCAGATTTCCAACACTCTTCCGTTAATGCACTTAACTGATGGAAAAACTGTATGTAATTTTCCTTCAGACAAAAATCATTTGGGGAGATGTGGTGTGGTTTTGCCAGGAGAATCCTAGGAGTTCTCATAGCAGAAGTGAGATTTTAAAAGGTTGTTCTACATTTACTAAGAGGCATGCGAACTTAACTGGGATATACAGATTTAGGAGGTTTTATGACTCTTCTGCAATCACTGTACTCTAAAAGCAGGTGAACGTTCATACCCTTAGGAACTGTACTACTGGTCTCATTATCATTGCAAAGCTAATCACCATTCCCGTCTATCTGAAGAGAAATCTTTTCTAGGAAAAAGATACAATATTTTCTGTAATCTAAATGATTTAGAATACTGAGAAAAGGTGTTGCTCAGATTTATTTTCCTTGAAAACTTTCTGTTATCGCTGAAAGTTTCAGAATGCATTGTCTTTTAAGTGTAAATAATTGAAGAGCTCTATGCCCATATGAAAAAAAAATAGAGACTTTTCTGCTCCTACGTGTTACATTTCAATATAAATGTGGCCTCTTTAAAAGTAAAGACTAAAATTATGCAAAGCCTAGATTTAATCTTTGCTTAGAGATTGTCAATAGTATGATATTGACACTTAACAATAAACTGGGCATTGGTATAGGACAATTAAAATCTTCATACTCTTGAGCAAATCCCACAGAAAAAAATAAATTAAAAATGCTGACATCCACCTGACTAATTATTCTAGATATAAATTAATGAAAAAATAGAAGAACAAAGAAATAAGTCCACAATTTACCAGCAGAAAGGCTATTCCCTCATTGTGTGAGAAGTCAAAAAGGATACAGTCCTTTCTGGGAAGGCACTCATCAGCTTGTCCTAGATTTCAGGGTAAGTTTAAAATATTTGGTTGAGGAAATAAAATTTAAAAAAGATAGTGCCCATGTGGAAGGGAGGGGAATTTTATTTATTTTTTTTAGTACTTTCCATTGTATGGTATGCTCATGAGGACACGTTATCTTTTTTTGCAAAAAAAATATTTGGTGGTGCAGAGCATGCTTATTATGTTACTACAATGAGGCAATCCAGAGCTGAGGCTGCCAGAGCCCCTGGTTGTTCACTCATTGCACATCAGTTCCCACCCTGGCTTTCTTTCTGAGAGAATTAATATGGGGGAAGCTCAGGCATAGTGCACCCTGTAGATGTGCTTTGCTCCATGATGCATGTCCATCTCATCTAGAGCACACAAGATATATAATGGAAGCAGTAGCATGGTGCAAATCCCAGCTACTTATTTTAAAGACCTAAGAAATATCTGCATTGAACAGATTGCTTAGAACCCTTATGCTGTGTGAAAATACACGGGAGACCATAGGCAGTTTGAGAAGCCATGGCAGGACACACAGTGTACCACGAGTGTCGATCTGCTGTTGGATGATGAGCAAATGTGTCCTGTGCAATACAGCCCAGGAAAGAGCAATGGGGGCCTGCCCACATGCACGTAATGTTTCCAAATATACGTCATTAAAATGTGCTGAGCAGCTTGGAAGAGAGCAATTTTTGTATTTCTAGGTGTGTAGGAAGGGATTTCTCCAGGTTGTGGGGAAGTTGTTTTGTGTCCTGCAATATGAGAAAAGCTGTGGCACTGTGTTCTGGCATGGGTAACCTCACCATGAGAACCCTTTGAGGGGAGGTCTGGTCTGAGACATCAGGTTCACCAAAATTGTCTCTTGGTTTAGTGTCTTAGGATACTGAGTCCTACTGAGAGTCAATGTACTTGAGCTCTTAAATTGATTATGTGCTACTGCCCTGCTCTGCAGAGAATGGATTGCTCAATACAGTCTTCTGATATTAGTCCTACTTACTAACATACATTGCAACCTCACATCAAAATTAAAGAGTTCATTTTTGTTGTTAAAAGACACTTGAAAATAATCAGTGTCGATCAGAGGCAAGGACTTCCTGAACTGTTAAATGGACAGCAATATCTACTTTGACTTTGTTTTCTTTCATCCTAGCGTTCATAGAGAACAGGTTGCTCTTACATTTAGTGACTGTCCAGGGACCAAGCTTTCTATAAATATAACACAACTAATTCATAACCATGCAGCTATTATGTACTTGTTATCTAGGGGATTGAATTTATGCACCTTACTCTTGTAACACTAATTGCTCTGTTGTAGGTTGCAAGGTAAGTCCTCTGTGCATAGGGGAGAAAAAAGCTTTCTCACTACCTTCAAATCAGTAGAACACAAGATTAAATTCATGCAGAGAAAAACTCTTTCTTGATCATATAGGGCTAAAATATAACTTCAAGGCTCAGTTTGAAGAGAAGATAATGCAGAACAATATGTCCCAGAAGGAGCACTGTGAGACATTCTGCTTCTTGGAAATGCTTGGAAACATTTCAATGCTTGAGAATCTCACTATACAAGAAGAGAGTACCTGCATATCAAAGGTAAAGAGCCCATGTCTTAGTACTCAGCATCTTTGTTTGGTGACCTGAAAAACATGATTAAAGAGAGCCTGTCTTCCCTCAGGCAGTACTGATATCTTGGGGAATATCACCCATAGGGTATTATGGTACAGAAGAGGAGTGGTATATTTCTTTAACCTCAATTTCCTTGGTCAAAAGTTGACTTTTGCAAGGCCTTTCAGAGATAGATAGAAAATAGCCTCTCCCATTGCATCCTCCTCCTTTCCATCCTTCTCTTCTCCCCCTCTGCAGCCCCCTGAAAGGATCAGGAAGACTTCAGCTTACAGGATTCTCATGTATTGACCAACTTCTTAAAGAGGAGTGATGAAACAAGTGGCCCATCACACAGCAAAATCAGAATAATGGAAGTGACAGAAATTAGAACAAAACCCACATTTCACTTGGACACTTTTGGGATCCTTCGTTGCCTTTGTTTCTTTCATATTGCATCCACACACAGAGCTTTCCATAGAGAGAAAATGGACAATAAATTAAAAAAGGCAAATCCCTTCTTTCTCCCTTTTTTTCAATTTTGTACTGTGCTACAGTGACTTAGAGCCAAAGCCAAACTCCAAACTTTGGTTTTGATTTTAGCTTACAAAAATTATAGATATTCTTGACCAATATAGGTTTTTTTTGCAGGAAGTTAGAGAAGATTTTGAGGTGTTTCAACATCCACTGCTCCATGTAAGGAGTTACTGCAAGTCAATTAAAAGAATCAGTTAAAAATAGCTTTCCCTTGATAAAGGAGATATTTCTCTCATTAGGACACATTGCTACGTTCTATAACCTTACAGGGAAACAGCATTATCAGCTAAACTGCCCCGGTTTACTTTCTTTTGTCTAATTCTGTAACGCACACGTGTCTTACAGGGGAACCAGTTATGATAGATGTAGTGGAGTGTTTTACCAGTATTTGCCCTGGGACCTGATGTAGATAAAAAGAAAGAAAATATATCCAAACTCAGGGGAAATGAGAAAATTATCTGTTTAGAAAAAAAAGCTTGTGCAGTTTTAGTACCAAATTCAAAACAATTTAATCTGCAGAGGGAGGGAGGGAGACCATGCAAAGCAGCAGATTTGGAGAGTTACTTGTATAAACCAATATAACTACATGGAAATGTGGACAGCTATGGCCCTCGAGAGTGCTCCTTGAGTTGTATCCTTGGAAAGGTGACCTGAAGGTTTCCCAGAACAGGAGCCCTGCGTTGAGAATGTCTCCAAGATGCATAAATAAAAGAGGGATATAGGCACACAGGCCTGCCAGAGCCCTTGCATCATCAGATCCACTTACCTGCTCCTGCAGACTACCAGGTGGTACCACTCTGAGCAACAGTTTATAAAATCCATCTTACAGCTAATCAAGCTTCTGGATCCTGATGCTGGGTCTGAGGTTTCTGTCTAGGAGTGCTGCACAGAGCAATGGCCAGGTGTGATACCTGCTGCTCTGCAGAGGTTTTCCCCTGTGCCCTTGTACAACTGCTGAGGGCTCTCTCCCGTTTGACTGTGGATGGAGAAGATGCCCCTGACCACAGAGTTATAGTTTGGGCTCAGTTGTTAAGTTACTTGAAACTATAATGTATTTTTTGTAGCAGTAAAATCTGCTAGTGAACTGATTTATTTTCCAGTAAAAATGCAGATAGTTTGAGTGGGAGGTTTTCTGTGTGTTCAGATATTTTTTTCTAAAACTGAAATCAAATATTTCTTTCATAATATTTCAGTTTAGCAGGTAATGTAGAAGCTCTTTTCATAGTAGCTTGCTGCTGTTTCTGCAGCAGAGAAAGAAGTTTGAAAGGTACACATTGCAGGAAGACATGCAACACTCATAGGCCTTCTGATAGAGCTTTGAGTCCTGTGAGGGCTTTATATCTTTTTCTTACAATCTAAGAGCAAGCAAGTACATTGAAATAAGCACACATGAGAAGCCCAGAGCTCAGGGAAGCTGCTTTTGATGCTGTGCTGCAATCACCTGCACCTGCTTCATCTGCAGTGCCTCAGGGGGCAAGGCCTTTCTCCACCCAGCTCCATCACAAAATTTTTAGCCATAGGATTTCAATGGTATCTCAGCCAAGCCCATCCTCCCTCTTAACTGGTGCACGACACACATGACACTGCTGGTGGCAGAGAGTATAGCAAATGCAGAACCAAGATTTAAGTTTGCCACTCACAGATCATCTCAACCCTGTGCCAAAAAAACCCCAAGACCATTCTGGTAACATTTAACACCAAGTTTATTATTCCTCAGGCTACCCAGGCAGAGTTTGCATATGGACAGATGCTCCAAGATAGGCATGCAGAAGGAGCTCTCACACTCTCTGCTGCAGCTCCTCCCAAGGTGTCCTCTTGTCCAGACTGCCCACAGGTTACGGGATCTACTCCTCTGGGGTTACCTTTAGGAATGGCTTTGGGGAATCATGATCATTAACCAAAGAAGAGACTGGACTAGGAGCAGCAGACCATGGAACCCTAAGGTCTGGCAAAATGTTGCCACATTCCCAGGAATTCCTGTCAAAGTATCTGCATACATTCGTGCCCATGGCTGGCAGAGAGTTTTTAGATGTGTCACATAAATAAGATGACCCACACAGGTTTTCCATCTCGGTCTGAGTGCATGGAGATTTTGCTGTAGAACACAAGTAGAAGCAGTTATATTTCTGCCCATTAAACAACCAAGAGCAAGCCTTTCTTCTTGTTACAGAATATTGCCATGGTTTCCTGGAAGAAAACAAATACATACTTCATCTTCTGAAAAATATAATAATTTTACATTTCCCCACTTCCTCCTTATACAGTTCTTATCAGACACAGGGGCACACTTATTTATTTCCCATCTATGTTTACAAAGTCTTGAAAAGAGTCATATAAGATTTTTGACATCTAGAATTATGATTCCAAGGCCAGAATGATTTCCTCTGATCCAGCAACACACAGCACCTGTAAAACTGCCTTCATTACCCTGCTCTTGGGGATTTCTCTTACTTGAACCCACGGTTTGTAAATTGTTCTGGATAGTAAAACATACTGATCCCAAAGAACCAGTTCTTGCAGCCTCACTCAGAGAGTGTGCCATATCATTTAATTTTGTTTCTTATAGATTCTAGTGCTGAATATTGCAGCAGCTTTGTATCAGAATTTGGATTTTGGAAAATATCTACGCTAACTGAATTCTCCTTCCAGGAGCAGAAGACACTTGTGTGTCAGTTCACACATTAGTTCACCAAGAAGCTTGTAACAAATTATATCTAGGTCAACTCTTTTGGGTCAGCAGTTTGCAAACAAATTTTCAGACACAATTAAAATGTTTTATTTCCCCACAGGAATGAGGATAATAAACAAAAGAATCCCTGTACTCTCCTTCATATATTCTTCATTTTCCTTGGAATCTGGTCTGAGATACCTTCTTTAAATTTTATTATAGGCCTTTAATTTTTAAATGTTTTAAAGAACCATTTAGTTTATGCATTCAGTAAGTTAGATGAAATTTAGTCTCTGAAAGGTGGGGATTAATCCTATCAGAAAATCCATAAGTAAATAAATTCTTGCAAAGAATACAAGTTCAGATGCTGTTTCTGTAAATAAGGGAGCAAGATCCAATTTTTTGAGGTTGTTTGAATTGTGAGTTCAAGGAAATTAAGAACCCTGATGCTACGATCCAATTAAATAGAGGCCTTTTGAAGAAATAGCTAAAAAGTCTGTTGTCTGTTTCCCACAATGTTCTGGTAACAGCAGATTCACAAAAATGCCTTTAAATTTTAAAGAGTAAGGTATTAAAATGAATAAAACACTACAGAACCCCAGGTGTCCAGCTAAGATTCCCTGCAGTAGAAAAACACCCAAACAGAGCTGATTTTCTCATATCTTTGATGTGAGAGAAGGCATAATGAGCTCAACAGTATTAGTTTCTAAGGAGACACATGCAGAAATTAGCTCCATTTTGCTTAATAACCTGTTAAACAAAAATGGTTTTGATGTTAGACTTGGTGAAGATGAGATTTTAAATCTTTTTTTTCATCTTCTCTCTGGGAAGTTCTTATTCAAACAAAATAAACCTCATTTCTCTAAATTAATGAGACTCTTCATTTCAGAATCATAGTTTGTAAAGTGTGTGATCTAGTCAACATCTGTTAAATTAAAATGGCTATTCAATTACAATTAAAATTTTTCTAGCAATTTTTCATTTTGGTTCATGTTATAGTCTGGTGCTGACAAGTAGATAAAGTGACTCAGATAAATTCATGCTTTCTTCATAAAAATATAATTTTCTAGAGCTTGTTAAAATTTTGGGTTTGAGGAGTCCATTAGCAACATTTTCACAGTGGACCTTACTGTTTTTAAATAAATCTTTGTGGGTTTTGAAGTCATTTTACCAAGTAGAATCGAAATATTTGGAAATCTAGAAAAAGAAAGAAATCAAGCGGCATTTTAAGCAGCTTGAATAGTTATTTCTCCAAACCTAAGAAGTGAGGGAGATACTTCCTCACTTGGACTTGTTTTCAAGTATGGAAAACTGGAAAACTGAAGCCACTTCCACAGTGAAGACAACTTCCTGCACAGCAGATTGCCACTCTTTCCTGCAGGATCTGCAGAGCAGCAAGGCCAGTGGGGGTGATGGGTTTCCCTGTGGGACACAGGGTTGCCCATCATTCCTGTTCCCAATGGCAAGGAATGACACACTGTCAATAGATTTGCTTTTAGCCCAGTCCTTCGGCCATAGTGAGGAGGTTTAAGAAGAGCTCAGGTGTTTCAGCACCTCACTGAGATGACAGTGTCAGCACACTTCAACCTTCCAGAAATTTCTGCAGCATTTTGAAGTGCCTTGAGTTCAAGTAACTAATGCAGCAATTGTAAAGGCTAGCTTTACCTTGGTTATAGTGACTGTATATAGAGTTGAAAGGATAAGTTTCCCTAGTCTATTCCATTGCTAATGCCTGTTTAGTCATGCGGATATGTTGATTATTTGTTAACATATTAATATTCATTTCTGTGGGGAAATGGGTTAATTTAGGATATATCCACACCTGCACACATGTCCATAGATGCATGCTAACTATATGCTTACTACAGAGCTAAGCCCTGAGGAAGTGCAGAGGAACTTGTGTTCTGGTTCCAGCAGTAACTTCTGCATGGAGCTGCCCAGAGAAGTTTACCCTGAATCTCTGGGGATGTCAATCACACCAGACAGCCTGTAGTAGAGCTGTGACACTGCAAAGAGATTTCACAGACACCAAACCACATCTGGCATCACATCTGGTAACTTGCTGTTAGGGCCTGACGCTTTACTCAGCATTCACTCCTTTCTAAAACTGAAGGGAATATTAAAAGAGTTCTTTAACACATTAGCCAAAGTTTCAAATAGCAGATATCACTAACACATGTTCAATTCCTTCTGAAATTTGTCATTCCAAGTCTAATGCCACTGTTATTCTCTTTTTTTTTTTTTTTTTCATAAATAAATGAACAAATAAACAACCTTTAGACCCATGGAATAGCAAGTGATATCTTTTCTTTTAATGACTACGTTTTTCCAAGTCAGTGGAAGAAAATTTGCTGTGTTCTAGTCTTTCTGGATCATTAACTCCAGAAATCTGATAATGGTTTTAATGTAAAAGAATAATGTTAGGGTTTAAATGGGGAAAAATAAAACATGCACAGGAATAAATTAACCTGTTACATCCTCCAAATGACTGCTCACACTGACCTGGACTTTGCGTTAAACAAGTGCCTTACAGACAAGTACACACACTTGTGGTTCAGCTCAGAATATTGAAAATGAATGGGAAATTCTGTTCCTATACATAAGACCCTGTGTTAGGTGTCTTCTGATCTTGCTCATTCTTATAGTGTCTCCAAATCCAGAGCAGTGCACAGTAGCTGCAGCAGGTACAACAGGGCAGAGTAAGAAGTAGCAAAGCACAGAAGCACATCTGTTTCTTGGAGCATCAACTGTAAAAGCAAGCAGCATTAAGGCTTTTATTAAATCAGAACAGTCACTGCTGTTATTTCCATTCCAACTCCTAGTGACTGCTAGTCAAGAAATCTCATGTTCTTTGAGCTCAAAAAGAAAAACCAAAACATGTTCTGAGCTCCAGTTCCAATGTAAATATGCTTCAGAAGAAGAATCTCCTGGTTGAAAGGTGGTAGTCCTCAAATGTGGTGGAAGTTGAGAACTGCCAAACTTTTTATCTTCAGAATTCGCTTTGAAGAAGCTTCAACGCCAAGGAGAGTGGATTAAGGAGAGCTATGGAAAATTACAGGAAGTTTCTCAGAAAAGAACAAAATCACTCTGGGCATCATATAAAGAGCTTGACAGTTTGAATTGCAGAAGTCAAGAGGTAATGGGCACGAACTGAAACACAAGAGGTTCCTTCTGAGCATCAGAAAACACTTTTTCATTGTGAGGGTGACTGAGCACTGGCACAGGTTTCCCAGAGAGATTGTGGAGACATCACCCTTGAAAATATTCCGAGGTTGTATGTACATGGTCCTGGGCAAGTGGCTCTAGATGTCCCTGCTTGAGCAGGGCTTTGAACCAGATGACCTCCAGGGGTCCCTTCCAGCCTCAGCCATTCTGTGGTTCTGCGAGATCAGAACAACTAGAAATGAGCTAATGTAATGATTACTAGGTAACACTACCTAATAGGTATGCATTTGCAATGCACATGAGGAACTGTTCCCACTGACCTTCAAGTGTAACCTCAGCCAGAGTATAACTATAGGTCAGTACCAGAATCTCAGAATTGCAAAGTTACAAGATATGTGGATAAAGGGAAATTTAAGAGAAACTTAAACAACTGGAAACAGATCTATTGAATCCTCAGGAAAAACTCTGGGAAGTCATTAGACAATTAAGGTTTTTATCCAAAACACAGTTCTTACTAAGGACTGTGGAAGCAAATGTATTTCCACTGTTCAAACTTGATAAAACTGTCAGCTCTGCATGGAGAGCATGGCTGTCCAAATACCTTCAAAACAATTCTATTATAACCTGTCTTAAAGAGCAAGAAAAAGAAACTATGAATGAAAAGTTTTGTTTGAGAGAAGAGTAATTCTCTGAAAATCTGAGTAAGGCTCAACCAAGTCAGGTAATCTGTTCATCTACTCTCCATCCTTGGCAAGGTCTTAAGCATACTTCACAGGGCAACATGTTCCTGCAGGATATATGGGCAGCAGCAGAATATTTTCCACTCCTAGGGAAAGGAAAAAGGCTACTGCATTTATGTATTTTCTTCAGCATAGTGCTGAGAACTTCAGAAAACATTTTACCGTAATTATTCCATAAGAAAGAAAGAAGTTGGAGGGGTGGCTTCTGTTGGCTTTTTTTTCCAAAGTGGAAGTATATGCAATACTTCATCAGACTGAAGGCACTGTTTGGCAATAGAAGGAGGAATTATTCTGTAAATCTGGTTTGAAAAAGAGTTCATATGTTGGAGAGATCTGGGTAGTGGAGGCTGGCTGTGGAGCTGGACCTCTGAGTGCACCAGGGAACCTGCTGAAATCACATGCTGGGTTCATAAGAGCCTAAAGAACAGGGACGAAGACAGCAGCTGTTGAGTTTGCCAGCTGGAGTCTTAGGGAGGTAGGTAGGATACACATCTGTGTTTCTGAATGCTTATCATCATCACATGCTTTGTCCCGAAAGATTTCCAGTTGCTCCAAAATGTACCAGGGAATGAGCAATCTCTGAGACATCCTAGTCCACTGGTCTGCAGTGAGCATCTTTATGCCTCTCCTTCCTTAAATGTAGCAAGCAGGACTAGCTTTAGAGAGCGGATACACCCCTTCCTCCTGGTGCAATTGGATCTTTAGCCTATATCTGAGGCACCCATCCCTGCAATGTAATCCCTTGAGATATGTAAATCCTTACACGGTGAAACAGGACTCATTTTAGGAGTACCGTAGTCCACCAGGCTCATTCTCAGCATTCATAGGGGTGGAAATTCCTGGTTCATCCTCAGATAAAACACCCTGCTCTGAAGCAGGACACTGGTGTGATGACAAAGCATACAGTAACTGTGGAAAGGCAACATGATGCCATGACATGTGATGCCTCTATCCTCTATCTGCAAGAACAGGAATGCCATCACTTGCAGTCGTATCAGATTTTTCATTGGTTCAAAGTGAAGGTCTGAAACATGCTGCTAGTTCTGTGTCCATACAGACCAGCGTTTGGAATTGAGACGTGCACATCCTTGGTGTAAGCTAAATCAGGTTTGCTGCTGATCTAGCAGCTAAGCAGTGCCTCTCTCTGCTCCTTTCAGGAATGTATAACCCACTTTGGGGAATCAGAATTTAAAAGAAACAAACCTGTGTCTCCCCATGATGCAACTGCCCAACATGGGCTGGGTTTGAAGAAACAACACTTCTGGAGATAACACCTGTGGATGATTCAGAGGTCAGTACGTGCGAGTGACCTTTCCCAATTTATAGTATACCCCTTTCCTCTTGGTTAGGGGTGCAGCTGCTCCTTAAGCAACAGACAATCAAATTCCTCTGGCTCCCCATATCACACTGAAATTCCTCAGGGAAACCCTGCTGGCAACAAAAGTTAAATAAAACTTGCAAAAACACTGACTAAGAAACCTGTCCTCCTTTCTTTACCAGTCAATGAAAAGTGATCCATGGGTAACTACTTCCTCTACCTTTCCTGGATATTTGGCTTATAATCCTTGAACTTCCTGGTGTGGCCAGGGGCAGAGAGAGCTGCACAGAGAGGAGATGGCAGGAAAGGGCAGATCCTATCCTAAGCATAGGTTCTGCCTTTTCTCTACCTTGCCATTGGTTCAGAAACCAATGTTTGATTTGGACTTAACATAGCAGGAAGGCACAAACCAGAGCTTCTTTGGCATCCACTCAAACTTTGTAGAAGAGGAAAAGCTAGACCAAAATCACATCGAAGGTGGTATCTCTCCAAGCATACTAGGAGTGTTGGAGGCTTCAGGGGATAGAGCAGAGGTACCACCTCCAAATCTGACTATTTCTAGTTACCTAAAATGGAAGGCTGAACCAGCCTGCATAAGACACAACCTGAGCAGGGCCACAGACCCATCATAGTTGGAAAGTTTAACTGAGGCTCTGCCTGGAGTGCTTTCTGTCTTACTGTGACTCTGGCCAAGGATAGCAATGTATCGTAATAGTACTTCTCACCTGTTTTCAGAAATATTCAACACCCACTTATGGGATGTGCCGTCAAATATAAACCCAAGATTATCAGAAGTGACTACTAACACTCTGCATGTATTTTTGAGCAATTATCCTAGGGTGACTGAAGGATCTTTATTTCTTTAGAAAAAGAGGAACAACAACAAAAATTTGGGGTTTTATTTTATTTAGTACATGGAAACTATAATTACAAAACCAAGCTTTGAAATTGCTGAACATTCTACATAAAGGCAAACAAAAGAGCAAAGAACAAACATTACATTTACATTCTGTTTGAGAATGTAAATTTTCTTAAGCATTTGGGTAAATAGAAAAAGGGAAAAGGTCCTTTCAGCCAGGTTGCTGAAAGGAGCTAACTCATACAAACAGAGATTTCCTCCTACTACTGCTGAATTTTTTTCCTCTAAGAGAAGCATACAGGGAAGGATAGGATGACAAAAATCTGCTTTATCACTTTACAAAAAAAAACCCCAACCAACCAAACAAAAACCTACAAACCACTGCCATGCTCTGTAAAGCAGGATGGATGAGTGGTGAGGAAAGGACAAAGAGAACTTCTGAAAGCCTCATTTTCCCAGTCAGCATGTAGCAGACCTTCCTAAAGGCTTCTCTTCTCAGTTTACCATGGCAAAGGAAAGAATCATTCAGCAACTTCAGAATGCCCTGGCAAAGTAGGCAAGTGTAGAAACCAAAGGTGGATGGAACTGTGAGATATTTACAAGAGAGTTCTGTATGAATCTCTATTTTTCTAGCACATGATATCCCAAATTAGATATATCCTAGAGGTAGCCAGGCACTAAATTAGAAAGAGGATCAGTTTTGTACAATACACCTTGTTCGAGTCGTATGCCAGTAGACAATCAGTAGCTCCCTGGAAAGATGCCTTCTTTCTTACAGAGAATTTGTATTTGAAATACATTTTTTTTTTTTTTTTTTTTAAATTGCTTCAGGTTTCCACATAACGGTGGTGTTATCAAGCTCCATTCTGAAGAATCAAAAATGCTGTCTTTCACATGAGATATAGTTCCAAGGTGGAATTCTGACACAGGGCAGACCAAAATATCAGTGCATTCAGCAACACAACAGATTGTCTTTTTTTTTTACACATAGTCATTCAAGATTTGCATTACCTGGGCGGTGTTGGAGACATAGGTCTCTGCACAACCTTTTCATTCATTCTTCACTTTGTATAATTTTATTGTGACAAATATTATGATTAGATACTAGTGTGAATATAAGATACCATTTATCTTGATTGTTTCATAAGTGCTCAGCCACCAATGGCTCAGCTCACTTCAATCAGGTGTAAGAACAAGGAGTCATAGACTTCACTACTTAGGCAGTGTTAATAGCCAGATGTGACCACATTTCTACTTTTAAAGGCCTCTACCTACAAAGTAAGCAAGTTTGCCCTTCATTTGAGGAGCCTCTTGAGATTTACATGGCTGCATAAAGTTTAGAATAGGTGGGAGGGCATTTTAAGTACTTGCTATAAGAGTCACGATATTTCCTAACTAAATTCCGGGATTAAGCTTATCAAAGTTCCACAGCTACCTAGTTAGCCTTTGATATGACTTGACTCAAGAAATGAGAAGACTCACTGAACCATTCAAGGCCTTCATTCTCCCCTCCAAAAAAAAAAAAGCCCCAAAGAAGGTGAAATTAAATACAGGCCAGTCAGCAGGTTTGGTGTTTGTGTTTGTACTTTCTTAATTGAAGCTAACAGCTCTGCCTGCAAGAAGTCAGCTGACAGAGATCCAGTTCTGCACAATTTACAGTTTGTGGACGTACAGATTAGAGCTGACTGCAGAGTATGCACAAGCATTATTTTTTGTGAAACCATTTGCCTGACAGCTGCCTTCTCAAGAGGAACAAGATACAAGCTCGTTCCGGTTTACAATTGATGGAGGAAACAAGAAATCCTTTCTGGTGTTTGGGTGGAAGCCAGGCATGAATGAATGAAAATGTAGATCTTCATTTTTCTAACACTGACAAAGGATGTATGCCTCTTTCTCTACTTTAGTGCAAGGAACAGCCTGTCGTCAGCTCTTTGAAATCAAAAGAGATTTTTGAAGGAAGCTTACCATTTATTGACTCAAGAAGTGCACTAAAATCCTATCAGCTGTACAAGATTTGAGGATTCCTTCCTCAAAAATCTTCTGAAAATTTAAGAAAAGAACTTTGGAAACATACAAACCATTCCCCTAATGAATGATTGTTCAAATTACAGTGAAATAAAAGTTAGTGAGCAAATAAATAAAGCCATTCCCACCATTCCAGAACTCCCATTTTGCTAATTATGAATGTTTCAACTTCTGAACTAAATTTAGGAGCTCTGCATGAAATCTTGGCTCTATTGAAATTAATGGGAGTTTCTGTCATTTCGAGGAGTTTCTAAATTTAGCTAAATGAATTTTCTCCTCAGTCGTTCAGTGCCTTCTCATGGTTTTGCTGACACTAGCCAAATCTACGTGTCCTTGCACTAAACACTAACAGCCAGTGATTTTTTTCACATTAAATGCTTGTTTCAGCCAATATTTAATTATTGTCCCCCACACTCTACTTTGTTTCCATATATCTGAGAGAGGCCTTTACAATTTGACAACTCTGAATATGTGCCTAAAAACTAACTGAATATATTCACTGTTGAATACATAAAGATCTCAGTCATAAAAGAGTTCAGCTCCTCACAAGGCAGAATGATATGCAAATTATAAAACTGTGTGGTTTTGACTGTCCTATAGTGAGATAATCTGTCTACTGGTAGTCTGAGTATTTTTTCAAAGTCTGTTAATCAGTTTTTTTTGTATGTTAGAACCCTCTATTCTTGTGAAATGGGAAATCTTCAGAGATGGAAGAAGTTTGATAATCGGCTTATTTTGCATTTCCTTCTGAATTAGGCTTGATGAAAATTGTAAGTTATGTCACAAGCTGATATGTGTAAAAAAATCCTTCCCTGATCCTTAGAATTTCCACTGGTGAAGTTGGGGCTATCAAGTAACAGAAAGCAAAGACATGGGGATGTCCCCAAGTAACCTGCACAAAAATAGACAAGTAAGAGACAGTGGTAATGACCAAACTGTAATATTTTATCATGCAGAAGTAAAGAAACAGACATGGTGGGGACAATCTCAGGGGAATGGCATTAATCTTCATAATATATTATTTTTCTAACAGTAAAAACCAATACAAAGTGTCAACACATTAACACCAGGACAGCTCGCATTGATGAAACACATGTACAGAAAAACTTGTGAGAAATGAAAAATAGAAGAGGGATTTCCTGGTTTGTTTTTTTTTTTTTTTTAACTGCAGAGAATCATGAAGTTTTTCTACATCCTACAAAGAATAATTGTGCAGAATATCTCAAATAATCTCTAAATGAGATAGTAAAAGAGTTTAAGTCCTTTAGGAGGTAAATCAATTAGAGACACAAATGCATCTGTAATGCTGCTGGGATTCAATCCAGTACCTTTTTAATTTTGCTTCAGATCTAAGATTTCCATTCTTTCTCTGCCTGTCACTGAAATAGCTGAGAGCCTTTAAGTAGTTGAGTGCCTTTCCAATAGAAATTTTTCTGTCCAAAGCACTGCAGGTAGAAAAGGTAATATCAATTTCTTTTCTTTGCAGAGGGTAGATTTAGAATGAGGACTTAGGTATACTGTATTTAGTGATATTTCTGAGTTTGTATGTTAATGGCTGCCCAGGAAAACATGGAAAACCAGCTGAAATTTGCAAAAATGTCTTTCTGAGTAGCTGGAAGATACCAATGGACTCCAGCATCCCAACAGGTCCCATATTTCTGTGCACTAAGGCAGGCTTCAAGGCAGCTCCAAGTGTGGGTGTGTGGCAGGCAGATCACTGCTCTGGGTACCGTGGACAGAGCCATTTGCTTCAGTGGGGCCTGTATAGGCAGGAGCTTCTGAATTCATTGCCTGTGAGAATGGCCTGCAGGCTGCTCCTAATGCCTCATGAAAAGACAGACACAGTCTCCAGACTTTAGGTTCTATATCCATACAAGAAAGGCTTATGGATATTAAAAGAGGTAATAAAAGATAATAAGTACACTGTAAGTATTTAAACAACCTGGCTCAGGAAGTACTTGAGTCTCAAATTTCAGAAAGCTGAAGAGATCTTGGAGGACATGATACTCCTGTGCCTTCTGTATACTTTTCCCTGTGTTGGTTTTCATCAATGGATGATGGACAACATAGGTCTGCAGTGTGTCTCAAATTCTGGTATTGTCTGCAGATTTCTTGTCCAAATATGAGGTAGAGGAGCGCAGAGCCTGGTGGTGATCAGACCTAGGTTTTGGCAGTCATCTGACTGACATTTGGAGAGGAGTCAGTAATAATATTATCTGGGCAGCAAAGGTGAGGGTGGTGCCTAGAGTAGCTGCATATGAGATGTTTGGTAAATATAAAACACAGAGGTGGAGTTAAGGAATTAGAATTAATCTAAGATTGATGCTTATTGATCCAAGCTCCAGAGTTGTCATCCCTGGACCTTCTGCACATTTCATGAAGTGATCCAGTTGTCAAAACACACTAGTCTAACCTGAGTGTCCCACTGTTCTCTCTTGAAAGACTTCATAAGTGTCAGAATCTGTCAGCTTGGAGAACAAAAATAATTGTTCCTCCTCCATAACTTCAAGCTGTCTAAATGAGTAAGCTGAATAAAGCCCTCCTAGTTTTCTAGCTAGCAAATTTGCCCAACAATATTTTATTGGTCTTTTTAGTCAAATTTCATCCTTCTCCTTCCCTACTCACCCATCATACAAGGAGCAAACCTTGAGATCCTCCTTTATCCCAAGTATCTTCTCACATATATGACGCTGTGACATCACGGAGAGACAAAACAGAGATGACAAAGTAGGAGCGAGAGGAGAAAGAGAAGTTTACTTTTTTGACTTTACCTTATATACCTTTCACAGAAAGGGATCACGTTGGAAAATAGAGGTTCAACCTCTTCAATTCCACTGGTGTTAGAAAATGTCCATCAATTGTCTCTCCTAACTGGAAGGAATGTCAACAATAATATTGTTTATAGAAAACTCATGAGAAACTGACTCCCGAATATATAAACAATCAGAAGGCTAGAAAGAACAACAAAAGAACAAGGTGACACATATAGATCATAACAGAGAAAATGTGAGGGCTCTAGTGGAGGCTAAAGGCATTTAAGTACTGAGTCTCTTGACAAGAGAGACTGTTAACAACCCAAGGAGATATTGATCTTTTTATGCATTGAGTCTCTTGTAAATTCAGTTTATTGACTTATCAACTGATGCAGTACACAATAGGGATTTTCCTTTTACAAGTTTTATTTAGAACTGGCAGATTCCAGCAAAAATAATTTTTGTTTAATTTTGTTCATACAGATGTAACTTTGAAAATCTGTTGAGATGCTCAATTGAGCTCGGTGTTCAGTAACAGCTCATTTCACAGTGGAGCTTGATGGCAGTAACACCAAACCTCATCCAGATAAGAACCTTTAAAGATATGAGGTGTGGGTTTGCATTCAAACCTTGAGGCTTGGCCTATCACTGATTAAAAAATACTGGATATGATTCAAAAACTCACTGCAGTGAATGTGTTAGACCAGATAATACAGAACTAGCTGAACTTTTTAAATGAACAATATATTCACTCAAATATACAGGGTATTTTTGGCCTAAATTCCCAAAGAATTTTTTTAAACCATAATAATTTTTTTAAAAAACCATAAATTCAGAAAGGACATTTAAAGCCTGTTTGTCAATGAACCCTCCCAACAAGCAGACTCAGTATATAATTCTGAAGCTGACTTAATGTTCAGCAATTAATTCAAAATTAACTGATTTTTAACTTTATTTCAATCTGTCAGAAAATAGAAAATGGACTCTCAATATCTCATTTAAATTATTCTACTGTTTTGCCATGAAAACAAATGGGATCATTGTGTATCATTCATGAAATTTGATTCTTTGTTATAAACATAAAAAAAATCCATCTGAAATTACTGATTTTTATAAAATTGAAATCAACTTTCTAAGCCTAGTCTAGGAAAGCTATAAAAACTCCTGGTGGGAAACGGCTTTACCAGAGCAAACATAACCTTAGGTGCTAGAGTATGCTGTAAAATGCCCCAGAAGATCCTGCACACACAGGGAAGCCAGGAGGGCAGGCACATCGCCACAAACATCCTGAAAGAGACTTTTAACTTTTGCTTAGCCTTTCCTATATATTTTATCATTTATTTTATATTTTATTGTATTTAGTCCTGTTGTGGACTTAGGCAGGGACCATTGTGACCATCCCTGAACAGACTGAGTTGTAAGAGCCTCTGCCCCGCAATGTGCTGAGAAATATTTATAATCTTGCAAAGCTGTGGTGTAACCAGACCCACATTCCTTCTTACTGAAGCTTTAAATGGACCTGGGAAACAAGATTTCAGCATAGGGCTGGCTGAGGTGTGGTTGTTTATAGCACGTCAATGTTAAATATAGAACCCCAAACCAAACTTACTGCATAAAATCAAGCATCCATTATGTGTAGTACAGTTGTTAAAGACTCGTATCAAGTGGGGATTGATAAGCTTCAGCTGGAGCTTCTGCAAGGAAAAGATTTTTCTGCACATCCTGTTGAATTTCTTTAACAGGATCGAAGTTGAAGGCGCACTGGATTTCCATAAATTGCACAGACTTTGGTCAAAGTGTTGTGAATTCTCAATATAATCTTTTATCAGTCCCAAGCTGTTCAGGTTGAAATAAAGCAAAAGACAAAGAGCAAAAACACTGAACAGAAAAATCAGTATTACTATTGTGCCTGTTTATTGTTTGGAACAAGAATTTGAAAAGTTAATCTTATTCCTTTTAGCTATGAATGACTCACTTTTTGCCAAAGAACAGCAGTTTTGAGCTATTTTAAATAGCTGATGTCATCTTTATCTTGATAAAGAAAGGAAGCATGAAAAGAGATAAAAATCAAACTCTCCAGAGAGTGACATTAGGCAAAGAATGACACCCGCACCCCCTAATCCGTCATACTCCACAGTCATACACAAATGTGGGCAATAACAGTGTTTGTGTATAGTGTGAAAAAAAGATGGATTTTAGGATGCTTTAAGGGAAATGCTTTCATTCCTGACTTCTATTAATGTCTATATTCTATAATGTATATTGAGATTGCAAAGACAAAGAAACAGACTTGGGCCCTGGGAAAATGGGATTGACAGTGAATTAGATGAACAACTTCCTAGAAAAATAGAACTTTTCTCTATGCAATTTAGGGAGGTCCAACATTCAGTGTTATATCATTTAGATGTAGTTTCCTGGCCTGGCAGAGTTATTCAGAGCCCACAGTTGACCACCACGGTGGAGATGGCCAAAAGGCTGAAGTTATTAACATAACTTAAACTTACACTGAAACACAAGGTGTTCTTCAGCAAACACCCTCTTCACTGAGGTGGATGCAGGGAACTACTTGTCCTCTGGCAAGAGGCACATGAAGCCAAGCACAGCATCAGCAAGGACCTGAACCATAGCATCTCGATGGTTGGCAAGTGGCAGTCTCCATTTCAGGGTGATGTAGACTATGTGACATCCATCTTGAGACAGTCTGTGTTGTCAGACACAACACAATTTCTTTATTTTGCCATCGTGATCACTGTCATGGCTGCCTAGGAAGCCCCATGACTATGTAGGGAGCCCTGTTGCTGCATAGCCATGGTAAGTTTTCCAATTCATGCTAAACACTTATATTACATAGCTGTAGAGGGCAGCCTGAATCCAGCTCCCATTTCTCTTCATTGCTTGGAGTAACCAGGCCTAGCAGTGTGGACTATCAGGTGTGCTGCCCCTGAATACAAGACACAGCATGAACACCTAAAACTTCAGTACATCTGAGCAAAGACCCTAACTTTCCTTGTCTGGAAAGCCTGGGCAAACTGCAGATCAAATAAATTAGTAGATCACTGTTGCTAAGATAGTCTGGTCTCTAGTTCTTTCTGACCTAGGTATTTCTATTGAAGCTGTCAACAAAAGAACTAATTTTAATGGCCGACCTTTCTGTGCTGAGACATTATCTGTCAGGAAGGAAATAAGGAGCATTTAATATTGCTCTATGGACAACTTCTAGAAGATAGAAAAGTGTGATTGTGGCCAATCTGCATCAGACTTGATTTACTTGCTTTAAAAGAAAAGCATTCGATATCCTAATTACAAGACTCAGACTGTATGGCAACCAGGTCCATTTTACACAAGCATGTTTGTTTGGAGCCTTGCAAAAGTGCAAAGGAGGATGAAAAGTTTGCAGGTCAAGATAAAAGTAACATAATTAAGAAATACAAGATGGACATTGGATAAAATAAACAAAATAATAATATACAGTATCAAAACAGATAGTTTTAATGTCTCTTTAATTTAATAATCCTTATTTATTGATTAAAACTGAAAAGGACATTGAAGAAAAATTAATGGAAAAAAAAAGGACTTTTCTTCCTAAATGAGAAAGAGAGGCAATCCTGATTATCTCCTGTTCTGTTAGCTTCCAGGAAAATATTGGATTTACCATATGTATGATATCTGCTTTTGTTTATAAGAAAGTTTTATGCTTATCAGCATGATATCAGGGTCAACAAGGGTAGGAAACAATTTGACTTGCAAACTCTCCTCCTGACAAACTAGAACTTAAAGAAAGCAGGCTTTGTCTTCCAGGTTCAAGAGCAGAGCCTTTGTTTCCTATACGTTTCAGCTTACCTTAATCTTATCAGTTCAACTGATAAGATTTTTGAGAGATCCCATACGGATTTGGAAAACTATACATGTAATCTCAGGATTCAGGCTGGGAGGCTTGAAGTTATCTAAATGTGAATGATAGAGGAAATCCCTTGCTTTAATCATCACCCAAAAGTTTTCACCATACTCTAGACAAAATTCTTCATCTTTTTGGCAAGTAAGTAGGTTAGAAAGTAAGACTCACAGATTTAGCGCCCAAAAAAGTTCCTTGAAGAAGTTTGCATAATTTTTGTAAAGAACAGGAGCTCAAGATAATTGCCTCCTTTGCATTTCTGCTTTGGGGATAAAAATACTAGAAAGCACACACAGTGCTTGGAGATTTCATAATTAAAAAATAAAGAAAAAAATAAAATAAGAAGAACTGGTCTAATTTACTAGGAAAAGAAACAATATAGCTTTGGCTGCTGACCAAAATGCCACCTTATGTTGAACTACTTTGCATATGTAATGCTTTCCCCTACTCTTTTCATATCTCACAACTCTTATGGTGGTGCTAACCTAAACTTTGGATATCATGCTATGCCTGCAGTCTCTGTAACTCCTCTTTTAATACTGCAGCTGTTTTTTACCCCTGAAAAGAGACATCAGGGTGGGGAGAGAAAATGCAAACACATCGGTTTCCTGTACATAAACCTTGAAAACTTTTTTAGCAGTGCAGCACGAAACTTTGTGTTAAAAGGTGAGATGGAAATCAGCCTTAGCTGTGAAGATTAAAAGCAATCAGGGAGTTATCTCTTCCAACAGCTGTTGGAGTCCCAAAATCTTACATCAAGAAGGGGCATAAACAACTTGATACTCAGCTTCCCTATCTCATTGTGCTGATTTACTTTCAGGATGCAACAATTATTTTACGCTGGGTGAATGCACACAATCTGTGTGCAGATTGTGGAGGTGTTTCACTCACAAATCCCTTAATAAGACATTGCATTCCCCAGCGTATTGCCTTACCCTGCATCCCATCCTGATTGCACATGCTTCAGCTTGAGAGCAAAGCTGGAGCCAAAAAAGGGAGCTTAACTTGTATTTTTCTCATTGATACTGTGTTTAAAACAGTTATCCCTTATAGAGTGAAACTTCTGCTGAGAAGAGACTAAGGAGTGGGTAAGGAACAGAGACCCAGTTACTGGCTGGATGCATAAATTCACATTCTTTGTTCTAGACACATTTCCTTTGTTGATTCATTTCCTATTCTATTATTCTGAAGTGGACTCAGTCACCTTATGATTAATTGCTTAATAAGAATTTAAGGAGTCATATCATTTACACTCTGTGTAAGATTTTACATAAGATTCCAAACATTCTAAGGGTCTAGCTGTGTTACTCAATGCTTCACATATGTCATGCTGCCCAGGATCAAGGTCTGCCTGTGCTAACACCAGTGTGGAAAACTCCTGAGGAGGAGGGTAACCTCCTGTGCACTCCTAGGTTCCTGTGGGTCATGCAGATGACACAGCTGATGAGCTAATCACAAGTCAAAGTTTGCTTGCTGTTTCAGCAAAGCCAGCACTTTCAACCCCTTTGTGGCCTCCTACCCACCCTCTCTGGTATCAGCCTTTGTCTTTATCCTGAAAGAAATCTTCCAACATTCTCTTATGTCTGGAATCATAGTACCCATTTCTCATCCACATGTATCCTCTGGACAGCTGAGTTTTAACAGCCATAAAGTGCTCCACAAAGCTGTTCCCAGTGACAAACTCAGCACTTAACCACTCTTTCAAAAACCAAAACACTACTTCTTCAGAAGCAAGAAGACAACTTATTACACCAGGAGAAGAGCACATCTTATTTAAAGTTTTACCACTCATCTTCTAATAGAGACTGAAAGATGTGTTGCTCTACAGCCAGTTAGGTTTACACTAGAGTTATGCCATTTCTTTATCACCAAACAGACCGTGGCCATGGCGTTAAACAGCCTCCAAGACAAACTGTGTATGGGTAATAATCCCCAGTTTGCACTGGCCCTCAGTTTTCATGGGAATTGTATGGGAGAGTGGTAGCTATCCTGGGCTGCAATGGGGACAGTTTTAACAGTCTTGCATAGCATGTAATAAGATTTTACTGTCCAGTGACATTTCCTGACACCACTTGAAAGCACAGACACTGTAGGGAACTCTGTTAGCTGCTTGCCAGTGGAGGAACCATTCTTTAGAGGTCCATTGTCCTGGTTTAGGGCAAATTTGGGAAGCAACTCCAAAAGGAGTCCCTCTAGAAAGCAGATTCAAGCCCTCCCCCTACTGGTTTCGAAAAAAGAGAGCCTGGAGAGCATGAGCAGCTTCAGTGTGTCTCTGTCCCAGCTGTAACACTGGGAATTCTTCCTTTCATGGTGAAATTCTTGCTGTTTTCCTATCTCTTTCCTTCAAGAGACTTTGTATGGAGAGACAATCTGAATTTAAACAACTAGACTTTAACATCATTCAACCATATATGTCCATTAGAACAAGAGGAATAATTGCCTTGTTCCTTCATCCCTGTTGCTGAGGAATCCTTCTCCATGGTCTAATAAGGTATTAATGAATATATGAATGAAGAAAAAACATGGTACTTGCAAGGAAGTCAGCTGCACATTTACTCAGCGAAGGTGTGTGTTTTCCTGCTAATTTTCCCATAGAATTGTGCCATGTCAAATTTACACAATGAATATGAAAAAGTTGAGCGTTTAAGATCATGAGTTCTCTGCCTTGCAAGAAGTTTGATAAAAAGCCCCATGTGCTGCTCCCTCCCACCACATGCTTGTGGGGGGTCTCATGCATGCAAAAATCTGTTTCTATTAACCTGTCAGATATGACAGTTCTTCACACCACCCCACAGCCAGGCAGCAGAAAATTCTGCACAGCGGTAGATGCAAGACACTTAATCCTCTAATACATTTTTCATAATTTCAAGGGAATTTAACACTTATAGGGAAATGGTAGAGATGACCAGCATCTTGCAATTAACCTCTGAATATTAGCATCAGCTCCTGTATAGGCAGACCAACCAGTTCACATTAACCCGGATGCAGAAAGACCCATCTCTTAGCTAAGATATTTGGTTACAGCTCTGGACTCCAGCTGAGACTGTCAGATTAGGGGCCAGCCACTCTCCATCCACATGGAAAGGAACATTTCACAGAAGTTAAAATCCAGGCATTATCTTGTGGCAGTTTTAAATATTGCTAACAAGAACTGTGTGTGAACCAGTTATTAAGGAACGAAAAGTTAGTTATAAACATATCTATATGTTTTAAAGGGAAGAAAAACTTTGGTTGATTCTGTTTGCCTGATCTCCACCTGCCTTCCTTAAATTTTTCACATGGTGGTGTTGAAACAGGAATTTGCTCATTAGAAGGCTGCACCAGCTAGTGAATGGAAGGCATATGGTTTTCTGTAGGAGTACACTTTCTTCAACTCCCTCTCTGCAATCAGAATGATAATGAACTTACTGCTTATTTAGTTATAGGGCTCCTCTCAAAAAGCTGGGAGGTGTTTATGGCTCCAAAGGCTCATAAATGAGAATGGTAAAATTACTCTGCTGACTGTGCAGCAGGGCCCTGAGAATACAACTAGCTCTATTAATACTGTCCAGAATCCTCATATTTCCAAGTTATAGAGCAAACTACTTAATTGAAGCAACACACATGTCCAAGATAAAGCAGAATATCCCTTAAAAAGGAGCTTCCAGATGTCCTCAGCAAGAAGTAATTCATACACGCTCATAATTCTACTGTATTGCTTTTTTGTTAAGCAGATCACTGCTGTCTTAACTGCTCTTGTTCTGCTTGATGATGATATCTCTATTATCCTAATTCCATTTTTCGGGAGGGATGTGGAGACATCTTGTGCTCTTTAAATGACTAACTTTTCTGAAATGGGATGCCTAATGAATCAAGATTTAGACATGAATTTCTGAATGTCACTTCCCTGACTAAGCGTTTTGCAGATCCACAGAGTTAACTGTAGCTTTGCTTTAAAATTTAAGAGCCCAGTTTTCATGTGGAGCAGTGTTACAGACTTAGACTGCTCACGTTTTCTTAAAGGAAGACAAATACAGTAGTAGAGCACAAATGGAAATAAATCCCACTGTACATTTGTAGAGACTTAAGACCATTAATAAAAATCATGCAGAACTGATTAATGTTTCACACCAGTGCAGCTGCTGCAATGTGAAAAAATATTACCATATTTTTCAAACCTTTCTGGAGCTAAACAAGATCAATTACTTTATGAGGCAGCAACATGTATTTAAAGCTCTGAAGTGCTTTACTAAACAGGACTCAATAGATTGCCCAAAAGTCTTTGAATCATAGATTCATAGAATACTTTGGGCTGGACAGGCCTGTCCAGCCTGGCCTTGAATGTTTGCAGTGATTGGGCGTCTACCACCTGTCTGGTCAATCTCTTTCAGTGGCTCACCACCCTCATTATAAAAAAAATCTGCTTTTTCCAGTTTAAATAGACCCTCTTTTAGATTAAATCCATTACCCTTGTCCTATGTGAACACATTCTACTAAAAACTTTGTCCCCATTTTTCTTATAGGCGGCCTTTAAATATTTAACAGCCACAATAAAGTTTCCCTAGAGCCTTTCCTTCTTCAGGCTGAACAGTCCCAATCCTCTTACAGGAAAGGTGTTTCATCACTCTGATCATCTTCGTGGCCCTCCTTGCTGGAACCTTGGACACAGAGAATTTCAGGCTCTCAGTGCTAATCGAAAATGATGCTCAAAGATAGTGCATTTGACCTGAAGCCATGGAAAAGGCTTCCAAACCTGAGTGATAGCACTGAGACTGTGAGTGTGTAGTTGAATAGAAGTGTGTTATACCACAGAGTGAGAGATTTAGAATTTAAGGTGGTGAGTTATAATAATATATATATAAAACAAGATAGAGGGTTTAGGGAGTAGTCTTTATACACCTACAATCTCAATACTATCACTCAATATTAAAACCCTTTCCCATAACTTTATATCTAATACAATATATCTTTAAAAATAATTTTCTATTAATACCAAAACCTTAAAATTCTCTATATCCAAAATTTCAACACCTCCTCTGGTCCCACTCCATCATGTCTATGTCCTTCCTGTGCTGAGGACCCCCAAGCTGAAAGCAGTAATCCAAGTGGGCACAAGGGCAGAGATTCATCTCCCTTAACCTGCAGCCCATCCTTATTTTGATGCAGCCCAGGACATGACTGGCTGTCTGGGCTGTGAGTGCACATTGCTTACTCATGCCCAGATTTTCTTCCACAAGTATCCCCAAGTCCTTCTCCACAGGACTTCTTGCAGTCCCCTCATCCCCCAACCTGTATTATACCAAAGGTTGCCCTGACCCAGGTGCACCACCTTGCAACTGGCCTTGTTAAGCCTCATGAGTGTCCCATGAACCCTCTTCTCAAGATTGTCCAGATCCCTCTGAATGATATTCTGTCTTTCAGGTGTGTTGGCCACAGCACTCAGCTTGGTGTCATCTGCAAACTTGCTGAGGGTGCACATGATCCCACTGTCTGTGTCATTGATGAAGATATTAAACCATACTGCTCCAAATAAAGACCCCTGAGGGGATGTCCCTTGTCACCAGTGTCTATCTGGACATTGAGTCATTGACCACCACCATCTGGTGACCATCTAACCACTTCCTAATCCAACAAACCGTCCAATTTATAAATCCATCTCTCTTCAATTTAAAAGAGATGGATGTTGTGGGGACCACATCAAATGCCTTACGAAAGTCCAGATAGATAATATCTATCTAGTTCTTCTGTTGTCCATTGATGCAATCACTCCATCATTGAAGGCCATTGGGCTGCTCAGGCAGGATTTGTCCTTGTTAAAGCCATGCTTTGGCCAGTATTTTGTTCATAATCAGTTATTTGTAATTAAGAACATCCTATTGCTATGAGGAAGGTAAAAAAAATATAAAATTTTTTCTGTCCGTCTGTTATTTGTCTTCAAGCTCTAGTTCTTTAACCTGTTTCTCATGGAAGAGGTGAATGTAAAGAATTTTACCTCTCTTTAGTCTACTAATTAACCAGATGTTTTATAGTAGCATAGAATCTGTTGTGGAGCCTATCATTTTCATTAAATCCATTTTGTTATGTGTATGCATATTCATATAGAGTAGTTTGTAATTGGTATTGGGATCTTCCACTTTGATGTTGCATTAATGTTGACAAGCTCATGCTGACACTGAGTTCAGTAGCTGGAGAGGATATGTATGTGCATGACTACTTCTATTGAAGTAGTGTGACTTAAGAACTGTAACATACATGTACATGTATGCATTGTGTGGGGCATGGTGGTTTTCCTACCCTTGGAAGTGTTCAAGGCCAGGTTAGGTGAGGCATTGAGCAACCTGATCTTGTGGAAGATGTCCCTGACCATGGCAAAGTGACTGGAACTAGATGATCTTTAAGTCACTTCCACCCAAGCTATTTTATAGTTCAATGTATATGTATGATTTTAAAAGTCACTCCTTTTGCACATGGCATCTGGAATAGAGCTCAGGCTCTTCAGAATTCAGCAAGCTGATAAAATAGGTCTTCACCCAGAATAAGGAGTTTACAAGCATGAAACCTTCTGAAATCAGATCCATTTATACAAAACCAAAGGAGGAAATTTGAAAAAAGGGGGTTGCATTTTTTTAAGCCTTTTTAATAGTGTTAGAAACTCTGGACTCAGTTTTCCCAAACAACTGAGGCAAACCCTCCAAATCCTGCATTACAAGTCATACAACAGCACTTCAAGGCCTTCCCTCAGCATGGTTTTTTCTAGCATCGAAGTGTTCCATTCATCAACAATATGCCTCAAAATTATTTTTTTCAGACATTTTTTTGAATAGCTTCAGGATATGTAAAAGATATGGGTTTTTTCTCATGTCACAGAAGGATGTCTGGATATGGTAAATTAACTTCTGTTTCTAGTCCTCTGTTGTCCCTCTGCTGGGATTAAAATACAAGATGCATGATGCTGGTGCTTGACTGTTGTTGTTGATCATTTAGTTGTTTTCCTTTTCACTTCAAGTTACTTGTAAAGGATGAACCAAACCCAACTGTTACTGAATTACTTGCAACTTAAAGAGAACATTTGTGAGAGAGTGACTGACACAATGGCTGACATACAGGACGTGGTAACCCCTGAAACCTCCTTACCTGTATTTTGGATATCATCTTTTGAGGTGATCCCCTAAATCAAGCAAAGAACAATATGAAAATAACACAGAGCTGAAAAAGATCCCCTGGACACTGAATCCTTCCCTTTTTTATTTCAGGCAGGGTGACACACAAACTTGTTACTGCCCTGCTGAGACCTGCACCTGCTCTATTGCACCGAAGTTAGCTGTCGGGCACCATCTCACAGAGACACGATTTCTCCCTTGCAATACAGTAAATGCCAAGTTTGAAGTTCATTGGGATAGGAAGATATTTTCCAAGCAAACTAAAAAATTACAATGGCATTGTATTGCTTTTGCTACTCAAAGAGTTCACCAGGCTAACAAAGAAACCTAGTGCATTAATTTCTCCTCAAAATAAAAAAAATTTAACTGCAGGAAGTAGTAAGTGTATTAAGGAGGCCAGCAACAGGTCAATACCCAGAGCAGAAAAAATCCAAGGGAGACAGTAGCACTGTGGAAGAGGAGGATTACATTTCCACCACCTGAATTAGATGGTGAATTCAATGGGTGCTTGCTTGTTGGGGAACTGCAGAGAATCTGCACTGGAACTGCTGGGATCACCTGGGATAACCTTGGCCAGTGAGGATCTAAAAGAGCTCTTCCACCTGACTTCTGCTAAGTGCCCTACAGCAGGTGTGCAGTCAAAACACATGTGGGCTCCAAACAGTGCCATTAGACAATGAAAAATTTACTCTCCATTTGAATTTGTTTGAGGAGCTGGTCAGCCAGATGTGTCAAAAGTCTACTGAGGTTTTTGATAATTAACATTATGCATAGAAAGACACCTGGAAACGTTTGCAGAAACACAGTCAAAGTGGGGTCTTTCACAGAGTTCCCAGGGAGCCAGGGTCTGCTTAGGGCTGGGGCCTTCAGGAGCTGCCCACAGGTGTGGCAGGGCAGGGCCAGGCAGCCCTCAACCATCCCAGTGCCCAACCAGGGAGCAGGGCAGATGGGATGCCCCAGATATTAGGCACCCCCCTGGGCAAGGGCAGAGACTAATATGTCCTCCAGCAACATTTAGGAGGACACCACAAGAACCAAGGGGTTTGTGGCCTCTGCCTTCACCCTCCCTTTTCCTCCATTCCTTTCTAAATGGCCAGGACAATCCCTGGCTGCTGCTGAGCAGGCTGGCAAACCCACTCTGAGGAATCACTGCAGGAAACCCTCTGGATGAAGGAAGGTGGGACGGAAAGCATCACTCAGTGGATTCTACTATGAAATCCTGCTTTCTCAGCTCCTCATGCAGCTGAATCACCACGGAGCAGCAGCTCACACCTGGATTAGAAAAGCTCCCTAAGGACCTGAAACAGGCAAAGAGACCTCCACAGAGCTGCTCTGCAGAGCTAAGCTGCAGAGAGGGTGGGGTTGTTATCTAAAGTGGAGTGATAAGAGATACTCATTGGTGAAGAGGAAGGATGCTAAATGGCTTATTTACAACATCATTTCCTCTTGACTTGCAGATGCTATCAATATTTGTGCATGTGTGATATGCTTCTCTATTTCCCTACAATTATGTCCAATAATAAACAGATTTCCTTTAATTAGAGAGAGCTAGCAGGAGGATGATCTGCCAGCACAGGGCACTGCTCTATAATTTGGGACTGAACCTTGCTCAGTTGAACCAGTCAGTTGTGAAGAGCAGTCCTAGACATACTGAACCTTGTCTTTTTTGCTGCTATTAGTTACCTGGCAGAGAGTTTACAATTGTCCTGGTATGTTTGCCCTGACAAAGTTTGGTTCTGGACAGTCCTGTGAACTCTGGTAATCAAAGTGTTCAAAAGAGCATCAAAGACACTAACTAATTCTACCCTGAAACTGCCCAAATATTTTTCCTCTGCTCTTAGACCAGCAGTAGTAAAACTAAGATTTGTTACAGAGATAATAGGAATTTTAGCAAGCCATCTTACTGAGTCCTTTCAGGAAAGACAAAGTGGCAGAGCATGACTGAATGGCCCAATTAACCTCTGCATAATATCTTCAATTGACAATATAAAAAGCTAATGCTAGAAGTTCCTCATCTAATATCATTCAATCTTCTGCCATGATTACTTATATTTTAGAAATGACCAGAGCTGAGATGTGGTTTAGATACTAATTTATGGAGCTATTTTTTTTCTGTCAAAATAACAGTGGCAGAAAAAAATGCAATTTGAAACTAGCCCTCGGTCTAGGAGAAATTCAACTTTTGGATATAAATAGCAGCAACACCTGCCTAACCTAAAAGCTCATTTTACTTTAAACTAGTTTAATTTAAGCAATAGAAGTTACACTTACTTTTAATGGGCAGCAGCTGTTCATTAAATTTATAATGACATTTGGGTACCCTGGTGATAGACATTCAGAAATATCATATACATAGAGACAGAAATTCATTAGTAGCACTACTGAGATGGCTTGGAAGTGAAATTAACTTGAAAAGAGACACTTGTTTCACCTCCATCTGCAGTTTGAAAATCTAGACTGTTAACTAAGGCATATAAATGCATCACAGAGCAGTATTAGCAAAAGCCCATCCTATAAAAAATCTGAAGAATTTTTGCTGTGAAGACTTACACACACTTAAGATTTTTCTAAAAAATTATCATGGTACTACTACTACTGAAATTTATATTGGTTTCCACTTTTATTTATATACAGAAATATACAAATCTAACATAGAGATTTATATATTACCATCATGGCAGTGCATTAGAGTTTATGCATGTCATGGTATTTGCCTGTCAGGGAACTGCTCATATCTAACAGATTCTGACTCTGTCCTTCTGATGCCAGGTGAGTTATTTTTAACAGCTTCAGTAGACAAAAGGGTTGACCCACACATTATGAACTAACACAGAAAGAAATTACAGAACTTTAGTAACCAAACAGCTTGAGTTTTTATGAATGCTGTCTCTTGGTCTATTTATTATACATTAAAGTCCACCTCCAATCTCTTAGCTTGGTCCTCTTCTTCATGTCAACTCCATTGACTTCATGTAATCTCCTCTCTCAAAGTAGTACTGCTAGGATCTACCTGTACTATCTTACCTATACATCATGCTTTACAGCCCAGAGAATTCAGCAGGGAATCAGTACTAAAATGTTACTCTTAATTGCATTAATAAGACAGCCAAGGTCAAATAAAGCTGTGTGTATGGACTCCATGGCATTTCAAATAGTCTGCAGTGAGACCTTTGCAACCTCTTTTACTTCAGTGTGATTGCCAAATGTTATCCTTTGCATTTCATTAAACAAGTCTGTTGATTATACATAGGAATGGACTGAAACATGACTGGATTAAAAAAATTTGTAAACTGACACACAGAACCAAACAGCAGCTTTGTTAGTTTTGTTCAGCAAGAATTGATGATACAATTTCCATCTGTATTATTTAATTGTATGGATCAGTAGGAGCAGATTTATAGAGGGAAAGAGTCTGAGAACTCAACATCCACACAGTACCTCTCAAAACCTCTCTGGTTTTGTTTTGCATTTTTCTCCAGAGCAGCTCTAGTTCAGTCCCACACACTGAAGATCTGTTTGTGGTTGCAATGCATTAGCTACACTACCAGAGAGCATTTTCCCCTTTAGTTTCATGCAAAAGGAATCCAGTTCATGTTTCAAAAACTGTTCCTTGACAGGAACCAAAGCACAGTAAACATGAACAGAGACATTTGTTTTAAAACACTCTTCTGATCCAAAGTAGTACATTAAAGTAAATAAAAATCATATAAAGCAGGGGGTTTTTATGTATAGAAGAGACAGCTCACACTGGAGCTGCTCTGAGGACTACATTTGAATAGCTCTGATAATTTAGAAGCATTATATCCTCACATAGTTCTCTCTGTGCATCTTTTTTTTTTTTTCTTCTGTTAAGTAAGTCCTCCTGTGGCAGGAAACTCATTAGTAAATTCTTTGCTGAAAGAAATGCTTATGTAAGTTGAAGGAAAGCACATTATCAGAAGAATGTTTTGGTTAATTTGCTGTTCATTAATAATACACCTCTGTGGCTGTAGAGTAAGTTCTCTTTTGAAGACAACTATAACAATTATACACAGCTGCAGTTTTTTGAGAACCTAGTGCCCTGAGAACATTCAATCACTTGTAACAAATGATTGGTATTTGTTTACTTCAGATCCCTATTTAAACTCTGTAGCACACAGTTGCAGAATGACTGGCAATCTGAAGTCCCAGAGGGCTTCTTCCAAGAAAGCTACAATTGCAGAGCCATAAAAAGTCTTCCTGGTGTTAAAAGGTGACCAGGTTTGTGTGTCTTGTCAACCATGAGTCAGAAGTAAAGAACATATGTCAGCTTCAAACAGAAAACTTACAGTAATTACTTTTCCAGCAGGTCAACTTGGACACTTACTATGATGTACCTTAATCTGGATTATGCTTGCTTTATTTCCAATGTAATTGTAAATCCAAAGCTTTGACCCTATTTCCTTAAAGGATATGTACTTTTTCATGATCTTTGTCAGAATACCTAGCTTGTGTGACTGCTAAACTGGAGATATCTTTCTTTATATCATATTAACAATCAGTGTTTATTGTGAGGAAAAATAAAAATTGAGTAGCTTTACATTCTTTTTCCCTGGGGAAAAAGAGTTTAAGTGAGGGCTTTATTTCTGTAGTGCATTTGTGTACTTCTCCATTTTAAGGGGTATTGTGGTGATGAAGACATGATCAGTGTTTTGACAACATCTACTACCTACAGGTGTTATATCACTCCCAGTAAAAATAGTTGCCCTAGTAACAACACTGTGCCGAGCAGGTACTAGCTACTTAAATTTGGCCAACATAACCTGCTACTAGATAGGGTGTTCCTCACTGCAGTGCTATAATGTGTGGTAATAGAAAGGCCTCTTTCATTCCCTTATTGTTTCTAGAAGTAAAATGAAATAGTCCTCACACTTTTCTAGGTTTCTAAAGAGCTTTATGATACTTAGGATGAGAACATTTCTGTAAATATAAGCAGGCATACTCTCGTTTTCTCCATAGCTTGTCATCTGCCTAATTTTTTAATTAGTTTTGCCCAGAATGCTGTCTTTCTAGCACTTGGTTTCAGCTAAGCATGGTCTGCTCAAAAACCTGCTCACAAGTTTCACTCAGCTGCTGAGCAAAGATTGGCTGGAGTGACTTAACAGTTAATAAATGATTAAAAGAAAATGGCTCTTCCTCCCAGACATCTTCTCATTTTTCTAGCTTGTAACATCAGATGAGTGGGAGTTTCAATGGTCTGCTGTCACTGCTTCCATTCCTGTTTCTGCTGAGGCAAAGAGGGCAGAGAGTACTGACCAACAAAAAGACATCAGAAACAGCATGGTATTAACAGCTCTTGATCATTAAGGAGAACAAAGGGCCATATTTCAGGCAAACAGCACATCTGCCAAAAATCTGCACAGAGCAATTATAAACACAACTGGGTACTTTGTGAGCACACTTCAACCAAATAACTTGAGTGAGCAGGTAGTTTTCCAAATACCTTCCTAGCTTTAATCCAAGGCAGAATGCTGTGCACAAATCAAACAGCTTAATAGCATTACCCTATGGAAATGTGTCCCCAGAGTCCAATGTTTCCTCTTCTTTCTCTAGTACCCCCAAAATGACTCCTGTTAAAAGCAGAATTTGGGAGCTTTGTCCTTACAATTTCATCAAATAAGAGGGAAGAAATTCAAAAGCATGATGCACAGAGAAAGTCAATAGAAACTTCATGGAGCTCTGTGGAACATTCCTTCCTGTTAAACCAAGTTAAATATTTGTTTCATTTCTTTCTCTATAGACAGAAAAGATTTGAATGCTTTTAATTTCGAACTATAGTTAAGAATACTAACAAAGGGCCAGATACACAAGGGATCTTAAGACAGCTGTCCTCTAGCCCACTGATGTCAGGCCCTGGGAGGGAGACTGCCTGGCTTACACAGGCTGGAAATAGAGCACCATTTCTAAAGAGGCAGGCAAAACTGGTAACCCAAGGGAAAGCCACCTAAGTCAGCAAAGCAGAAAAGCCCCAAAGAGGTGTCTTAAAATCATCCCTTTTTGCAAATGTTAGTTCAAAATCTCCTCCCATACAGGTAAGCACTGAGGTCCTCAGGGAGATGGAGGTGGCCTTTCAGGAATCGTTGTACCAGGCAATCTTCTGACTGTAGGAGTTGCACTGGGTGCTGGTTAATGCTGAACTGGGGCCACAATGCTTGTGAATCTTGCTGAAGTTTGTTCCTTTTCTAAATTTATCGTGACACAACCCTTTCATTCAAATGTTTGATGGGGATCTTCTTTCCCTCTTGGTGTCTGCAGCTGTCTGAGATACAGAGATCTGCACTTAGCTTCTGCTTTTGTCCTAACAGGGTTGAGCTCTGAGCATGAGAGGGCCCTGTCTACACAACTATCCCTACTCTTCTTTATGGCCTCTCCTCCCTGCCATAAAAGCGATTCATTTTTGTATGGAAGAGGGGAACAAACATTTTCTCTGTCTAGTGGTTGAGGAAGTTTATACGAGAAATAAGACACCTAAGAGTTACTATGGGGCTTATATCAAGTAATTTTCTATAAAAGATTGCCACAGAAAATCTGAGGAATTCATTTTTATAACTAAAACTATTTTATAAACTATTCAGGAACTAAAATGGGTTGCATAAAATGTTTCACCTTTACTATTTACTGCAAATGAATCCATTTTGCCTCAACAGGGCCATGCTAATGAATTAAAGCACTTCACACTGGCTACCATAGTTTACCCAGCTTCTGTGGTCCCAGTGGAGCCACAGGAACGGTTCAGGTTTCTCTGCATGCACTGAACTGTGCGGTATTGAACTGTCCATTCTGTATATAGGAAACTTGCTCAGAAAAGTTTTGTTTCCCACCTGAGCCATCTCACTGACTCTAATATAAAGTCCTGCCAGCTGACATCCCTTGTCCTTGCAATGAGAAGCAGGTATGCTTCATCAGAAGTGGGACCTAAATTCGGAGTATTTTTCTTCTGAGTAAATATTACAGGAATAGTCATGAGTCTTTTTGACTCTGCAGCCTGCACTCAGACCAGTAAGTTCATTACCTTAAATACATATAATAATTTCCAGAAGAATGCAGTGCCATTTTCCAGAGGTCTCAAGAATGATTAAGGACTGTACAGTTTTGGAAACAAACCTTGTGCCATCAAATAAGGTTTCTTATAGCCTTCCATATTACAGAGCTAACTTAGCATGTCATGGAAAAACAAGAGGGACTTTAACAAAAAAGCATTGTCAGCCCTTCCAGTTTTCCCACTACATTTCTTTAACCCATTCAGAAGAGACTGACCTTTTTTCTTTTGTATTGGTCCTCTATTCTTACCATATTGCAACTGAAAATCTGACATCCTTAGCTTCTCAGGTGTTCATTTTCACCATTCTGCTCTAAGAAAGAAAATTCATGAATGGGAAATTGAAGCGCCAGAGATCCAAAGAGCTCCCAGAGCCATTCAGGGAGTTGGTTCAGGGAGCACTGAGTCCAGACCTCCTAAGTCTAACACAGGACCTCAGCTATTCAATCATCCTTCCTTTCAATTGCACCATTTACCTGTCCAGAGATCACTTTCACATGATAAGTCTTTTTAATTTAAAAAATACTTATATTTTCAGTGTATGTTCATACCAAGAGAACCAGAATATTTTTACTGAATTATGTTCATTCTCTATCAGTTACTTATGAACACCAGACCTGTCTCTCCTTATCCAATAAAACAGGTATGTATTAATTTAAATTAATGCAAATAAGGACCATTGATTCCTCTGATCCCTTTAATTCATTAGCCAGGCTGATTAGTTTTTTAGATAAAGTTGAAGGGAAAAAATATACCCAAGGTGAATTTTGAAACAACTGTGTCAAACTGAAACCGATCCTGGAGTGATCCTTATCTGCAAACTACAGGATATTTGTTCCACTGAAAGTCAGAAGGATAAAATCTGTCTAAAGTCTCATGTTAGCAATGGACAGCCACTTAAAAGCCCTGCATCTGAGAACAGGCTTTACTTTATTGACCATAAAAGTAAACAGTGTGTCTTATCATGCTCCCACTTAGGCAGCAAAATACCCTAAGATGGCAAATTTCTAAGTTTTCAATACTGTAAGTATACAGTTTTTAATGGGCCAATACTTTATTGAAAGACAGACCCCAGCAGAGACCTTGTAAAACCCAGCCATTGTGCCAGTAAATGTTCTGGCCATGTATTCTGACCTTTGCCTCCAGACTTGGGAGCTGGGAGCTGGACGAAGGCAGGGTCGAAGATTCTTACAAACCAAGTGGAAAATTCCAAAGTGCTCAGTCTGGTCGGGGCCGCCCAGGCCCCAAGGGAATTACTCACAGCCCCTAAATGCTGGCTGTATGATGTGATAATGGGGCGTTTTAAAGCTCAGAATAAGTATGTATCCTTTTATAGCGTAAAGAACAGTTAAGAATACGGCAGCCACAGAACCGAATTTTTCAAATAAGCCAGAAAAGTTTGTCAGGGATTGTTATAACACAGGGCAAGCCAGGCGGTGACTTCAGAATAAAGGAAACTTCCACACCGCAGTCTTTAACCATAAACCTGAGCAAAGTGTTGGGTAGGGCCTGGGAATACACCCTGCTACTTTGCTTTTAAGGATTTGAACTCGTGGTGCCTTACACTTTTCAGGGGAGGAAAGATCTCACTTTTAGGTTATCACATATTCTTGTGGGAAAGGGGAAGGAAAAAAATCCCACTTGCAATTTTTCGTGTTGGAGACATTCATTTTATATAGGATGATTAAATATTAATTGGCCAGAAAATAAGCATTATTCTCTAGACGTTCCTTTGGGCAAAGGGATGTCCCTTTTTCTATCCTGCCTCTGTTAATGCCTTCACAGAGACAGGAAAGCAGGTGGCTCTCCTCCTTTAGCTCAGGAGACCGACTAGCAGCTGGGAAGGTACTCCTTCTCTTTGGACAAAGGAACACGCAGCTACACAATTCAGTGTCAAACAGCTGCAAGAGCAGGATGGGAGAGAACTCCAGCCTGAGGTACCCCACCACGTGCTGACTCATGGGCAGAAAGGAGAGTTTTGGAGATGAAGGAAGTGAAAGGGGAGAGGTACAAATCCTGGACCAAGATAGATACCTCACCAGGGTCCACAAGAACTGGAGTCCACTGAAACCCAGAGCAACTGTAGTTCTGGGAATAATTCTCCTCTCCTGAGCTCAACATACCCCTCATCAAAGAAAGAGGGATTTGAGGGAAACAGAAATAAAGGTGACGTCTAGGGCTGCACTAACAGGTGTCACAAGCCTGGGACAAGCAACACTAGGGCTTGAGATCTGGCATTCAGCAGAAAACCTGACAACCTCTGAAGAGAGACTTGAGGCAGAGGACCCATGTGCCCCAGCTTGATGGTTGTCTTATGGTCATCCACTCTACAAATCAGCAAAAGCATGGCTTGCATTCCTTGGTTATTTAGCTCTGAATCCCCCATTGAAAAATGTACCTGTGCTCTTTGTATACTTATTTTCAAATGTGAGTCATAGACTAAAATGCCTTCTGGATTTTTAGGTTATGCAGAAGAAATGAAAGACAAGAGATTCCCATGGATAAAGAGAATTTGTCACATCTATGCCATACCCAGCCGTCACCACTGGTGACGCAAGCCCTCGTAACAAGGTTAGGAGCAAGCAGAACCAGCATGGAAAGGGTTCTGTGTCCTTGGTCAGATGCAGGTCACCAGCAAGAAGTTCACTTATACAATACAAATTTAATTCAAACCTGTATTAAACAAACTGGAATTTTTATGTCTGCCATGTAAATAATGAACTCTATGCCACGTATCTTAGAAAACTGATTAATCCTTTCTTGCATTTCATATTACCCAAGCGAACTAGAAATTAAATAGTGTCTTGGATGGTTTCAGAAAATACCTTTAGAAACACTGGGACGAATCTGCACACCACTATTTTCAACACAAATGTATTTCAGGCTTCACTCAAATTCCCCTGGAGAAAACAGGATTCTTTTCTTCTGGATCAGACTCTTGCTCTGCAGGCAGCATTTGTACTAATACCTTGTAAAACAAAGTATTTCTAATCTTTGCCTACAAATGCAGAAAAGTGGGATGCATCAGTTTTGGAGGCATATTTACCACAGGTGCAAAAATCTTGAATACTGAACCTACAGGTCTTGAAGCTGTAAATGTCAAGAAAATACAAATAACAGCAACTAACATAGAAGTGATTCCCACTTGTGTTTTTTCTGAATTCCCTTCCTTTATTAATTATTATCTCTATTCTGCAGGAGTTGGATTTTTCTCCCAGAACCACTTTTTCTCAAGCACAGGTGGGAACAAGCAATTGCCCAACTCATTTCCAAGCAGGTTAATCACTAATCCAATAGCAAATGTGGAGTATCATGCAGTGAAAAAAATTTAGGTTTCAATGCACAGACACAAATATATAGCTACAGAGACCTGTGGTGCTGTTTATCTCTTTAATGAGGAGGCACTTAGGTGGCTTTTATGCCCTCTGACCTGGGTGCACTCCCTCTTCCTAGTCTCCCTAAATGTCCTACCCTGGTCATTACAGATGCTAAAGGATTTCTCTAATTACTGAGAGTCATTTGCTCACCTACCCAGCTGCCTTGGTCCACAGAAGTGCCATGGCAGTGGTCAATCTGATTTTTCTCAGTACCAAGAGGCTCCCCAAGCTGGGGATCATCTGAAAGCCAGTTTATCTGATGTTAGGATCTGCTTTGTGTGGATGACACAAAGCTGAGCTGGGGAAGTGTTTAGACAAGAGTTTGTGGGACTCCTTCCAGTGGTGTGAGATTTCTTGGGCATGGTGACCTGGTACTGGTAACAAGGTGCCTTACTGAGCCAAGACTGCAGGAGCTGGTAAAACAAGGGTATTTCCTGCTAAAGCTTAAAGGACCTCATTCCTTGTCTTCTCCTAAATAAAACCCTGAAGGAAAAAAAAGAATTAAATTGAGCAACTAATTTTCTTGTTTTCTAAGACCATTTGAAAACATTTTGAAAGTTTTCAAACTTTTTTCAAAACTGACACATTTGAAAGTTTTTGTTGTCTTTTTTTTTTCCCACAAACTAACAAAATAAAAAAGACTCCAGAATATTCCGAATTATACACAAATGCACAAATGTTTGTTTAGAAAATAATTCAGGTCCAAAGTGAGATTAAAAAAAACCCAGACAAACAAAAATAAACCAAAGAAACAACCAGAAAAGCTGACAGTGGAGACTGAAGCCAAGGTACATCTCCCATACTAGCACTCCCTGATAGCTAACAGCATTCACATGAGCAGTGATTTAAGTCATATTTTTATAAACACCACATACTTAAAGGCATTAGAAAGATTTCAACATCATTAAGGATGGCAACTAAAACAATTTCACCAAATTCCCTTTGGTGGTTCTAGATATTTTTATTTGCCAATGTCAAATACTTACCAGTGGTCACTCTATAGCTGCTTTGCCTCTGCTTTAAAGAAAGTGACAGTATAAAACCCATATATTCTACTAAGAGAAGGAATGAGAAATTTTACCTGGTACGGACAACACCTTCTAACAAAAATAGAAATCTATATTTAGGTTCTGTTACTTCATGCCTGGTTAATCTGGAGAGCATGTCCGGGAGAGCAACTGGTGTTAACCAGTCTGAGAGTGTGATGCCTGCAGCAATACAAACTTGTTAATCTTAAGTTTAAAATAGATCTTCACAAACAATTCAGGTTAACTATATCTGATCCTACTAGTTTTATCTTAGACTAGTCACTTAATTTCTTCTCCTCTCTTTTGGTTTTGGGAAAATTTGATACAATGTCTTGATCATTATGTAGCCTGCACTGAATTGTAGATATAGGAAATTTGTGGACTTTCCAAATTTATAGCTTGAGCTCAATGAAGTTAAATGAAACATCAGACACCTAAATATGAAGACAATGCAGGCAGTTATGTGTGTTTCAGTGGCCCTTGCAGTTGTAATCATAAATTAGCTATGGTCCTGATCAAAATCAATATTTTATTCCATTTACGAAATTCACTTTCTTCCATCTTGAGCTATAGTACACACCACAAAACTGATACAGTCCTAAAACTGAGAAGGATGATAATCTTCACCACCTTCAGGAAAAAAAACATCAGGAAATGATGGTGAGTGTCTGCTGCTTCCAATGCCTCAATAGGATCTGTGTGTATTTGACTTTTGGGAAGTCATACAGTGTGTACACAGGTGCCTAGATATATAATTTGGAGACAGATATAAATCTCTAAACTGTATTGCCTTTATCAGGCAACCTGACTAAACAATATGTATTATTCTCTTGACAAACTTTCCTCCTCTTAGGAGAAAGAAAGATCCACTTGCAAAACCAAGCTGTGGAGTGTTAAATTTTTACTTGTTTTCCAGCATTTTTTAAAAATTTTTAGCTCAGTGCAAAGATTCTGCTTGAACTCAGGCTGCTTCATGGGGGTTACCTCTGGTGGGATTTCCTGGGCCATATCTTCAACACGCAAGCTCCAGATACCTTCTGGTTGCCAACAGTTCAGGAGCACTCTATTACTGTTTGCTTGTGCTTTACTGTCTTTTAATGATATGGAGAGAGAGGAGACCATTGCAATTACCGGTGTTCCCCCCATGAAGAAGTGACCATGAAGAAAGCTTCCGCCAACTTTGTTGCCTAAAGAATCCAGCCTGCCCACTATGCCTCCTGTGAAATCAAAGCCTCCTCCCACTTTCTTGAATTGTATCTGCTTTGTACATTAGTTTTAAGAACAAATGACCTTGAAGCTGTATGTGTAACAAAGGGGAAGAATATGAGTCCTGTGTAAGAAACTGGAGAAGTATTATGGCTTTTATATCAACACGCAAAGCATCAACAAGAGAGACATACACATGTGCATTGTGAACTAAAAAAATCCTGCCCTGGCATCCAGGGAAGATGCAGCTTGCAGTATTTAAAAATACATCTTTAGGTTACTTGAAACATTAATTATAAAGATTAAAGATTAATCCCACTCTAGGAATTTGGCTTGGCAATGGAAAATGCATGGTGAAAGAGATTGTTCTAAGTCTTTAGAAACAGTACTGGAAAGGCTCACTGAAGTTAGCACACTTTTCTCAAAGATAAAGGCTCTTTGTGTTCCAGAATCTGAAGAGCAGCCATGTGAAACACTCCTAATTCCTTCACTCCTAATTCTGTACACTGGAGAATACCACAGAGAAAAGAAGTGTCACCCCAAAAGGCATATAAGATACTCATGAAATAAAGGGAACAATTAAGTTTGGCAAATCAGAATGGCATAAGAATGGCAAATCAGAATAAGCCTGCTCTAAAGTATGTGAGGTACCCACAGTGCAAGATTTTGGTCAGTCATGCATATGCTCCATTACGTAAATGCAGGACTTGAATGGAGCTCACCACCAGAACAAATATTTACTTTCTGGTGTGTCTGTCCTTAAGTCATTGGAATGACTTCAAGAGAAGCTGCTGGAGCTGCCTGCATCAGAACAGTTCATCTCCTTACATATGGCTGGATAAGGTCACCCCCATACAGGTGGAAGGAGAAGAATAATCCTTTCTTAGGTCCTCCTTCAGGTCTAACTCAGGCTCTGCCAGGCTGGAGGAATGATGGTGTTAAAGTTCACAACTTCCACTATTTCTCAGTTGGCTTATTCATGTTTTTGTGGCTTTCTGGGATATTTTCCTCTGTCCATTCTGGGCACAGGTTCATATATCATTTCAGGTTGTTTCACACTCATTTTGAGAGTACAGCTTTTATCTGTCACTTTTGCCTTTTCCATGCTTTTCCATCACACAGAAGCAAGTACTTCTTTACTTTCCTCCAGGCTGTGAGAAGAATAGGGACATGGTAAAAGCAGAGGGACAGGCATTCAAAATAGTCATTCTGAAACTGAGTGACTGACACAGCCAGTGAGACTACTGAAAAGTTGTTGGAAACCTCTGGCTATTATTCTCATTGCCAGCAAGTCCAGGATAGGTTCATTGCAGACAAAATGGCATCTGAGAGCCATCCCAAGCACATGAATATGTAGGATTCCCATGCCTCCTGTGAAGAGCCCTACTACAGCTAATGGTGGAACACAAAGAAAACCTGCGTAAAAATCCTGATGGTGGGACAGTGGAAGATGAAAGGCTTTCTGGAAGTGTCTCTATGCTACTCACACAAACTGACCTGGGACTAGAAACCTGGAGCTCAGGTCAGTCTTGTGTTGCAATTGGTGAGATCAAGACAAAACCACCTGGGCAAGTAAGTTTGTGCCCTGAAAGTACAGAGACCAACTGAAGTACAAATGACACATTTTTACTATATGATGGAGTGCAAAATGCCATTGTTTTGCTTAGTTCAGAGCTATTTAAATACAGGATGAACTTTTCCTTATTTATGTTGCTTCCATGTGATCAAAGTGGCAGCCCTGCTGGTGACCACAGCTAGTCCTTTGTTGAGAAGAGAAAGCAAGCTACTCAAAATCTTTCTATGGAAAATACTAAATATAATAATGCAGCAGGCTGGTCTGCCCGGCTCTTAGACTTCTGCCGTCTCCCACAGCAGCAGTGCTGCACGAGGCATGGTGGGAATGGCAGTACAATCCAGGTTGATCTCAATCAAAAAGTAACAAAGAACTTAGTGAGTGTGGAAAGAGGACTGTGAGGCTAAAGTTGTAAACTGATAACAGGTTGGACACACTGCACTGTTGTGTTGTGAAAGCCTAACGTTTAGCTTCTGTTTGCTTTAACTTGCTAACATTTTCCATTCTCTGGCAGTTGTAAATGTCATTTCTTTCCACAATCATGAGGTGAGGCCCTGATCTTTGCTCAGAAAAGGGTCTAGTTTTTATATCAAACCTTCTAATCATAATTTTACTGCAAACCTTGGACAATTTTGATAAGTGGTTATGTTATGAATTGTTGGAAGGAAAGCTTCTGAACTTGAACTTGAGTGCAGGCACGTAGAATGGATCAAATTTTGAAATAAAATAAATGCTGTTTAATGTATCATTTACAAGGTTCCAAGAAGTCATTGTGCTTATCAGATGCTGCAATCATTTCCAGGAGCTACTTAAAAGAAGCTGTCAATTCTCTTCAGAAGTAATATGCTTAAGAGAATTAAAAAAGAGATTCCTTACTTAATTTCTCTTTTCTAATTTTGAACCCATCTACAAAGTAAATTATTTAAATTTCTAAAGAACTACTTTTCTTTTTAATAGATCAGGGGGATGGAAAGCAGTGTTCTAAAGTCTGCTTGCACAGTGAAATATTCTATATTCTTGATAAAATCACACATATATTTTAATCTGTGGATAAGAAAGAAGATAAGATGGTGGAAATATGAAACATAGAAAAAAGTTAGAAATAAAAGAATGCAAAAATCTATGCAAAAAAGCTTATATAATTTTGGGAGATAAACAGTGTATAGAAGAGTGATTCTCCCTTTGATATACAGGATTACTAAGCACTGATCTTCAGTGAGAGCTGTGAATAAGAATAAGAATAAGAATAAGAATAAGGAATAAGAATAAGAATAAGAATAAGAATAAGAATAAGAATAAGAATAAGAATAAGGACTTTACAGCTGAATTATAGTTATGGTATTTGCATGGAAAAAGTAAACAGAGTTACATGCCTGCTTCTGTAGACTTCTAGTAGCAGTAATAATTGATCACACATATTTTTATCCATACCAAGAACTCACAATGCTGTGCAGCAGCATGCAGTGACTGAAATTTTTATTACAATGGCACTTACGTCATTTTTGCTGGGCTAGTCTTGAGTTCAGCGCAGTTGGGAGATGAACCTGTTCACCTTATAATATTGTTTGCTTTATTTATTGTTTTTTCCATATTACCCTTTGAGACTCTCACCATGTAATTTTATGGCTTTCAAGTTGTGTGGGTTGACCTATAACTGTAATAAAAGAATTTGGAATGAGATAACACAAGTTTTCCATTACTTACAAAAGGTTGAAGCTACTTATTAAACAACTTTATATTCTGTAACTTTGCTAAAATGAATGCTTTTTCAAGCAACTGTTACATTGTGGTAGACCCTTGCAGCACACAGATTGTATGGGATAGGTCTGTGCTGTGAACCCAAATAAGAAAACATTATAGTTTATGTTTTTAATTCAACCTTTATGAAGAACATTGAATTTCCTAGTTACAAATTAACGGTATGTGATCATCCTACATAACTACTCTGGGACACAGGTTGTGTTTCTCATGATTCATGCTCTTCTTAAAGAGCATTGAGTTCAGTTCAGATGATACAAAGAAATAGGAAGATTTTGTCTCTCATCCTGTTCCCAGGGGATTGACCCACCAAACCATTCAACATAGATCCCACCACATCTAATGTATCCCTAAGTTCCATGCCTCTGGAACAGTCAGCTTTTCCTCCCAGTAGAATAGTGCCCCGTGGATGTGCCTGGACTGCAGGGCAGGTGTGCCCCAGGGTGCTCCCCACAGCCCTGCTCCCCCACTCACCAGGACAGCAGGACCTGTGGGTGTACGATTTTTCCTTTCAGCTGTCAGCTCAAGTTTCTTTGCAAAAAAAAGAAGTCAGTGCTCAGGAAGTGAGGACTCTGGGAACAGGGACCACTGACACACATTCAGCTCTCCTCCCACTGCAGAGCTAATGCTTGGCCAAAGCATGCATACTGCCCTGTAAACCAGACACAGCCTGAGTTCTCTAGGATATGCAGTAAAAATGTCCTAAATACTCAAAAGGAGCTCTAAGATCCTCCAAAGAGGCAGGCAAACCTAAATTAGGATCCTAAATTTCCAGCTGTCTTCCAGTAAAATGTCTCACAAGGCAGATCTCTGAAAGCTTTAGCAACTACCACCACTATTAGTAGCACTAACATCCCAGATAAGTACTTTCTAGACAATTAAACTCCATTGAATTTGCTTGGAATTGCATACAAATATACATTATCCAAACAGTGGAGGAGGAGAAAAATCCAAACAAAAAGAAAGTAAAAATCCAGTCTGTCATATAGCAACATAAGCCACTAAAAACCCCACTGAAACTCACTGAAAATCGAGGATTGACACTGATGTTAAAAAAAAAAAAAAAACAAACTGGATCAGGCTCTCATCGATAGCACTGGGTCCAGTGATCTGCAGCCCATCCGCAGTCAGTCTGTGCCACTGAGAAAACTCAAGGCAACAGCTGAAGGTCTCCTTGTGGCAGGAGTAGCTTTGCTGTAGCAGTACTTGCACACCTCACAGGCCACCAGGGCAAAGGTATTATGGGATTGTGGCTGGAGGGCAAGAGGAGCTTCTTTTCCTGGCATGAGTTAGGCCATCCCCAGGCTGCATTCTACAGGTACCAGTTAGGTCATCCCTAAGGCTCTTTTAAATCTCATCGTTAGCCAGGTACTTACTAGCAAAATACAAGAAAATACAAAGTTAGGCATGATCTTGGGAAGCTGAGGCTAAATTCAAGAATGCTGCTTGATTTCACTTGTTTTCTGCTTGGCTGTAGTTGGTCTATAGTAGTGAACAACAGATCTCATACACATCAGGTGCTATTTCTGGTGGTACTGATACACTAACAACCCAGTACAACCTTTCATGAATAAACACGGTGTTATATTCCTTCAAACAAAAAAGCTGTTTCCCCATGTCTGGAGCCACAGGCTATCATCATCCCAGCTCTTAGGAATGGCTGGGTTGGAGTCAGGTCAGTGCCACCTGTAATGTCTGTGCTGGGCATGCATTTAGTTTTTGAAGGAAGGAGCTGCGAAGTAAAGAATGAAATGTTCTGATGTCTCTGAAGATCTTACAGGGTAGTAAGACATGGCAAAGCATGGTTGCATAGACTATCGGCCTTCTAATGCTAACGAAACTGTTGCTGAGCATTGCCTGGTCATTATGCTGCTTCTTGGAAAGCCACAGATGAGACTGCAAAGATATAAAGTAGATTAGAAAGGGATAAATTAGGCTCTAGCTTCACCTGTCAGAAGGTTAAGGCTTGGATTATGCTGCAATCTGAATTCACAAGTGACTCATCAATTTGCAGTTTCTATTAAAATATATTTTAAGTCCTCAAAATTATTTTGGATAATTTTGTCTTGTGATTGAAAAATATATTTCTGTCTCTACATAATACTGTCTGCAAAAACCAGCAAAGGCTTGTGTACTATTTACATAATATATTTCTTGTGCCAATAGTGGTTTACCATAATGACTGTATAATCCAAGGGCAGCTTAACACAGAGAGTGCATTTCAATGTTGCACTTTATTTTTCATTTTTAAAGAAGACAAATACTGATTGAAATGTAGATAAAAAAAAAAAATTAGCAATAAACTATTCTGTAGTATTAGCCAAATATTCTGAAAATACATATTCCTCCACCCACAGGCAGCCATACTTGGTGGTAATTGCACACACCTCAAGCTGCATTCTAGAGCCCAACACTACTTCTGCAAATTCTGTCACAGCCCAAGTCAGATACCAACACTGTTCCAGCTTCTCTGCCTGGTTTATGTCAGGTATAAACACAGGGAGCTTATTTGAGTACCTGGATCAAAGATTTAAAAGAAAAAAATCTTCAAAGTTTTGGGTTACAAGGATCACTTTATAAAGCACTAGCCCTTACCTATCCTCTGGTTTGTACATCTGTCACCATCAAAACTGACAAAAGCAGGATATATTATAGTATGCTATGCCACACTATGCTATGCTACACTATGCTATACTCTGTATAGGTACAGGTGTTTTCACTTTTTCAGAATTAATATAATCTTCATAGTTTTTTTTTTTTTTTTTATGAAAGGCTTCCAGTTAGGATATTTTTCAGATAAGTATTTCAATGTAAGAGTGAGTGTAAAAGAGCAAGAGACACCTTCTCTGTGTCATGAGAAGGTTATAATTAAAATCTCTGAAATCACTTGCTTCAAAATGCTTCTTACTCTTTATGGTTCCATATAGAAAAGTTGGTAACTTCAGCCAAAGACCAGGATTTTCTTCCACATCTTTCAGGAACAACTGTGCTGCTAATAGTCACTAATGATCTGATAGGAAAGAAGAAATTCATAAGGCAAATCCAGCCACAACTCAGGATCACACAAGAATGTAGCCTTTCAAAAGAGACGTGACAAAACAGTCCCTACCTTTGGTATAACTTCTGATGATGGGCTGAGAATAGCTAAATAAACAACAACTGTGGTCCTTGTGGAGCTTTTGTGTCGTTTGTGTTGGACATGTTCATTTGAAAGCTCTTACATTTGCATCTCTTTTGATCTCTGCTCAACAAAATGAAGTTTGTGATGCTTCACATGATGCTTAAATTTTTGTGTTTTCTGACTGAGAATTACTTGCCCTGTTATTTATTTGGGGGATATTCTAAGTTATAATTGGCATGTTTGATTTCCACACATCTTGAGAAACCCTTGGGCTATTATAATTAGGTGCTTTCCTGAGAGTGAAGAGAGAAGATTGGTAGTCAGATTTAAGAAGTCTCAGAAAAGCCACATACAAAAAAAAAAATATATTACTGAAAAGCATTTGAACAACAAATGTTTTCAAAGAAAATCATCATCACTCAGATACTGGGTCAAATTCCCAGCTGGTTTCAGTGTAGCTTTTCTGATTTCTTCCAGTTATCGATCTGGCTCATGTAGCTCTTGTAAAAATGAATGACAAGTCTTGGGCTTCTCAGTAATGGAATTCATTAATCAATGTGTATATCTGCTTATAACCATACATATAATTTCTGAAAATAAGAATTTTGTCCTTGCATTAAGCCCTCTAGAATCACTGGGAAAATTTGCATGGACTTCATTGGGTTATGGCTCACATCCTGTATATATCTACATTTTTAAATCTTTTCCAGTGCTTCCTCTTTCAATGGAAATTAATAGCTTCCTGAATTGAAATGACCAGTTTCCGATTTAGTTTTGCATAAGCAGAGTCCAGTGGGATTAAATATGAATGCTGGCTTGGTTATTCATTAATCATAAAAATATGTTTTGCAGTTAGTTATGTAAGCGATTATTTTTGCACAGAAATGTCTGCTACTTTTATGCCTGTGCAGAAGGATCATGTCAAGTGCAGCAGAGAACTTAGAAACCCATTCACCTTGATATACTGTTTCATAAAGAACATACAAAGATGCATAAATGCTCTGGAGCCAATTCTGATTTTGTAGATGTTAGTATAATGAGAGGTCAACGTGTCCAAGCATCTGCATTCAATTACACAGTTACATGGAGAAGCAGCAAAAGCTCATGTGAGACTTCTTTTAAATCCTCCTGGCCACATATGTCCTATGTAAAATATTTTATTCTGAGAACTTTTAAAAATGTAAACATTGCGTCTTGTTTGTTTAAAAGTCTGAGCAGTCAGATGAACAAGTTTGAGCTGGCCCCAAACAATGCTAAATTCTTCTCTCCCATTCAGCTACCGTCTTTTGGGTCAGGGAGAAGGGACTAGAACAAGATGTGATGTGCCATTGGAAAATGGTAAGCAGCAAGGAGCAAATCAACATCAGATGCAAGTCAGAGGTCTGTTGAAACAGGTTCAGCACTTGGTTTCTTTTCCTGCAGGCTTGCTGGAAGCTGAAATTCTGCACTGGACAGGGTAATTCAATACACTTGGCATATAAGAAGTTGCCTCACTGGCACAGACATCTTCTATCTAAAAATGAAGGAAATGCTAGTTCCACCTTTGTCTCCTTCCAGTGTCCTTGCGTCACTGGCACCCCATTGTCTTTTCCAAGTACAAAGAATAATCCCAGGCTTGATTCACTGTGCTTCCATTTGTCGAGGCCAGAGCTCTGACATGTCCTTGCTCCTTGTAAAAATAAGCCTCATGAATTCTCTCTTTTCTGGTCACTGCTACTTTATGGAAATGTGTTAGGTTCCGATTTTTATTTTCAGAAATATGTAGGCAGGTTACAAAAGTTTCATGATATGGCTCCCACTGAAGTCTCCTTCTCTGAGAAAGCCATGCCTGAAAAGCAGTTCCTAAATGGGAAATTGGCCCAGTCAGGATTCTTTATTTCTTTTTTTACACAGTGAAACACAGAGCTTTATTGTAAGGAAATATTAAAATTTCTTCAGTCCTTTTGCAAGTATTGTGTGGTATTTGTGATGGCAAAACTAGTCTAAACATTTTTCTCTAATACAAATATTTTGAACTGAAGAGACTAATAATCAGGTTAGTCTTTCCTCTTAGCTGTTGCTTTGTTCAGTAGCTAAAAAAAACACAGACCAATCTGGTGCATCTCTTGAAGAACTCACAGCCAAACAGCAGTGCCAGAAAGAGAGAGAGCTGCACATAACAAGTGAAGAAACAGGAGAATGGAAAGATGGAGGGAATCAAGTATAAGGTCTCATGACTACTTAATCACTATGTCCACATCTTGTTCCATAATACATACAAGATTTCAGCCACCCAATCTGCTGAAATCCCTCTCACAACATGCCAGCCTTTAACTAGACACCCCCCTGTCATCCAGGTGGGTTATCCATCCCCAATGGCATTTTACTGTCTTCTGCATTATCCTGCTACTTTTTTGTGCTCATACTGTTTGTGAGTCTTAACATACTATTGCCCTACTGTTAGTCATACTGATTACTTAACAATTAGATTTCTGGGTTTCCCAGCTGATTGCATCTCTCATCTTTACTCTACAACCTACTGCATTTGGCAATGTCCCGGCAGCCAGACATCTTGACTATCACACCATTGTAACGCAGTGTAGTGTCTGAAGGATACTGATGGGAGGAGAGAGGTAGTTTCAGTGCTTCAGAGTACCCAGGTAGCCCTAATGACTAAACTCAGTCATCCCAAAAGGGGACTTAGCATTACCAGCGCAGCACTATATTTCCCCACTGTAAGAGGAAGATTTTTGTAAGCTGCTCTGTCCCCTTACTCCAACTCACTGTTTATAAGAGAGCAAGTCTACCAGAAAAAAAGCTCTTGCTCAGTCAGAGTAGACTGTGGTAGTGTCCCTCATGCCTCTGCACTGTTTCTATGCTGTCTCAATATGGATATCTCAATATCCCATTATATCTCAGAAGGAATATTAGGTAAAGTGTTGCGGCTCTTCAGAGATCATCTCTGTGCGAAAGCTGTCTGCAGGTCTTGATTGGGGATGGAAAAGTCAAAACGGGTTCCTTGCACCCTACATGGTGCTCCAAGTGTTTGTTTTTCTTGTACCGAGACATCCTGAGACGCTGCAAGCCACGCTCTAAAATTCAGCACTCTCTTCCACGTGGAAACCCCACGGCTAAACTGTGAGGCTGCGCTCACCCTCTGTCCCCAAGTCTGCTGGGCACGCTCTCTACAGCAAGGGATGCGCAGGAACTCCTGAGTGGGTCGTTCGGCGCTGCTCTCCCCGCTCGGGGCTCCCCGCTCGGCACCCACGCCCCCTCCCACGCCGCGGGGTGTCGGTTCCCGCGGGCTCCGCCGCCGGGCTGGCCCCGGCCGCGGTGTCACCGCCGGGAGACCCCGGCCCCCCCGCGCAGGGCGGGGAGGGCGCGCCGGGGCCCGCGGAGAGGGAGGGCAGCGCCGGGGGGAGTGGCCCGGCCGGGACGGCCTCATAAATAGCCCTCGGCGGGGCGGCGGCGGGAGGAGCCGTCGGAACCGCCGCTGTCGTTCCGCGCCGGCCGCGGCCAGAGTCAGGTCAGGACCGCGGACAGCGCCCTCCCCGCGCCGCCCCGCGCCCACCATGACGGCGGAGACCCACCTGCAGGGCGTGGAGATCTCGGCCGCCCAGTTCTTCGAGATCTGGCACCACTACGACTCCGACGGTGATCCTTTCCCTCCGGGGCGGCGGGGGCGCGGGGGGCGAGGGGGGCAAGCCCGCGGGAGGCAGGGGGGACAGCACCGCTGCCCGCCCGGCGCCGGCCCGGTCCCGCCCGCCGCCCGGAGCCCCGGGCCGTGAGGGGCTGGGGCCGGCGCCGGGCGAGCTGCGCGGGGAGCCGCTCGCCGGGAGGGAGCAGCCGGGTTGGAGACGGCCCTGCCGGCGCTGGAGAACGGAGAGTTTGGAGGAGGGAGCGGTGACGGCAACCGTAACTCTTTCTGTTGTAGGCAATGGGTTCATGGACGGGAAGGAGCTACAAAACTTCATCCAGGAGCTGCAGCAGGCACGGAAGAAGGCAGGCTTGGTAGGTTAATATTTGGCCCCACTTTTCCGTCTTCTTCGGGAAAGAAGAGTTTTCTCGAGCAAACTCCAGTGCCCCGGTTCCTTCTGTTCTCTCTTACCATCGCACGGTTGATGCGCCTGCCGCACCGGGCAAAGGGAAATAGCTTGGTTAGAAATGAGCAGGCTGCAAATCAGATAAATCGTCTGCTTCGGAAAGGTGAAACCAGGGTCCACCTCACTGATGAGCGGCTCCCGCTTGTACCTTGCCAGGCTACAAGCTGATACTTCTGACAGTGCTTAAAAAGAAAAGTCAAGAAATGTGTGGATGCTCTCTTTTTGTCTTGGATGGGACCTTCTCCCGTTGCAATTAATCTTACCTGATCCAGATATGTACTCATTAAAACTGGCGGGGGAAGGGGGGAGGAAAAAAAAGGAGAGAAAAAAGGAAAAGAAAAAAAGAGGAAGAGAAAAACTCAACACTTCAGGGTAGCTGGAATCTTTTAATTTCACACCTAATGGGCAGCACGGGCTGAAATGTGTTTCTGCCCCTTGGTGGTCACTAAATAGATCTGCAGATGACTCCTAAACACTTACTGCTCTTCACCGGGAGCAGGAGTACCAAATCCTGGCTGTTTAAATGGCTCAAGAGAGAGCAAAGTTTTTGACAGTGTTGTCAAAACACTTCTGTGTATGAGTTATCGAAACATTAATTATTAATTTCCTCCAAACTATACCCATGTAGGGGGAAGATAAAAGGGAGAAAGAAAGAAATTAAAGATCCCATGTAAAAATACAGCCACTTTTAGTGTCAAAGCCCAATACATAACTTAATGGAATCAGTCTAAATGAATCTATGCTAAAAGACTTTTGAAGAAACAGAAAAAAATATCATTTAAGTGGATGATGTGTTCATGGATGAAATAGATTAATACTTCATAATAAGAATACCTCGAAATTGAGAAATAGTATTTCAGTAATTGACTTTGCTTTGAAAGTTCCTAGATATTTTAGACCTAAGTGCAGAAAAAAAATAATTAATATGAACCTTAATTGTTTTTGTAGAAAATTTTATTGTATAAATTGTAGGAGTACAAACTTTACACATATGAAAGTCTGTCTCCTAGCAATGCCTCTAATGTTACTGCAGTCTAGGTAGCAGTTAATTCTTATTAGAGACATTTGTGTAGGCTCTCTTTTTCCTGAGCATAAGTTCAAACTAAAATTAAAAATAAAATAAAGCAAAATTGAAGTTAAAAAAAACCCAAAACAAAACAGAAAATTGGGAAATGAATGTGGATTTTTTAGAAGGAAAACTATTTTTTTTTCACAGAAAAGATTAAACAACTTCAATACATTTAAAGTACTGCAACAGAAAAAATCTCTCTTTTATTCTAAAGTGCAGTAAACTTAAGTTTGCTCGGTAGAAAGAAGTTAACGCCTCTTTATATTTAGTATGAATGGCATTGTTAGTAGAAATATATATTTCTAATATATTATTGAGTAGTTAAAAATTAATTAGAAGCTCAAGGTAAAAAATATTTATAATTTTAAGGCCAGGATCTTTTCTCTCTCAAAGCAAGTGTGCATCTTTTAAAAACATAGCCTACTCAAAGCAACACAGAAACCCTTGCAGGATTATTCTTTTCTGCTACAAACATTATAATGTATGTGGGGTTTTTTAAATAACTCCTGCCGGTATGTGACACTGTATTCTAAAAATGCTCAGATGTTTAAGTTTTTCTATCCCATTTCTCTGATTCAAACCCAGCTTTGGAGTGTTCTGCTGAAAAGAGAAATCTACAGTAGCAAAACCAAATTCAGCACCTGGTCTGTGGGCTCTGGAGTACGGCTGTATGTCATCTTAGGTTTCAAATCTAACCTGATTCTTGTGTTTGAAGGCTCATTTGCTAAATAAGCAACTCATTAGTTCGTTTCTTGTCTCACGGGATATTAATTCAGTATCTTTGAATATCTATTCTTTTGCCAGAAGGGACACATTGAGAAACTAGCATAGGTTATATGTCATTTCCTTGTCTGTCCTTCTTTTAACACCCCAAAGCTTCTTTGTCATCATTAACTTCTGGATTTCAGGTCACTCTTCTGCTCAGTATTTTTGAAATATTCAATTATGCATTCTTCATAGCTGGATTTTTCATCAGTCATGCCATATGCATTAAAGAATCACATTGATGGTGTCATTGAATAGGATGGTTTAATATTTCCCAATATTCTTTCCAACTGCAGAACTGTTCTAATTATGTTCTGATGCTAATCCTTGTATTAATCCACCCAGTAAGCCTCTACTTTCACAGCTGCTTTTTCTCAGACAGAGAGGTAGCATGCAGATTGATTCAGGCTAGGCCCCCTGAAAGGGGGCAAATGTCTGCTCAGAAGTTTTAGTACTTGGGCTTTGGTAACATTAGGACTTTTTGCTTCAAGCCTTATGCTAGATACTGAATTGATCTGTATCTGTAACTTCAGCCATGTTAAAAGGACTCTTTCAAAGATAAAAGCTATAAGAGTATATAAACATAGCTTCTCTTTATTGTCACCCATATTTATGCAATACATTTTCTATTTCGGTGTGCCAGTTGCTGAAAGAAACTCTGGGGTATAAGTGACCAACGCAGAGGTTGATAAAGTGTCAATAGGAGGCTCTTGTTTGAGCTATTCCACATTTATTTGTCACTTGCCCTGCCTGTAAAGATAATGAGAATATTTCTCCACAGAAATATATGATTTATGAGTACAACTATGTGAGTGTTTCTGTAGTGCCAACTATCCTTACATTTTCAAATTGTATCAAAAAACCCTAATTTTTTCCATTTGTTGGAAAAGTAGCTTTTCTGAGGTGTCTTACTGAGGCATGGAGGGCAAGTTTCTTCATTTCAAAAACTGAGCTCTGCATCTGTATCAGGTTTAGGACTAGACTTGGTTAAATTTAGGCAAGTTTTTTTTTTTTGACCAAAAATATTTATTTGAATAACATAACTTAACTCTTTAAGCAGCTCATGAGCAGGTGAACACCAAAAAACTCACCATAATTTCTGAATAATGACCTAGAGGATAAGTTTCCTGTTTTGTTTAACCTGTAATCAACTGTGCCTCTTTCAATGGCTGGACACTGTCCGGTGCTGCAGAACTGCTATTAGAAAGATTAGTAAAATATTTAACCAGGACTAATTAAAACCCAAGTGTCTAATTCTCCATTCTATCTGCTAAGCAAACTTGTCCCCACTTTGGGATCATTAGATGAAAGGTGACTTTGAAGTCCATTATATTAATAACCACATCTCTAATTAAAGCCATGGCAAATTACTAACCTGCTATGGATGACTTTGACAGAAATAGGATACTAGGCCGTGACTGTATCAGCTACAAGGAACTGACATTTTAGTTAGCTTTGGCAGGTGAAATTTGGGACAAGCTACAACAGACTTTGTACAGCTGAGAGTCCCTGTGTCCCCAGTGAGAAAATCACTTAGGTCCTATATAATCAGATTTATTGCAACAACTAAACCTTTAATTTCCAAAGTCTGATGTAACTTCATCTAAACTGTAGAAATGCCAATTGTTTCAATATAACTGTAACTCTATTCTTGCTGAATGGTTTCACAAGCTTCTGCCTCTAAGAAATAGAATGAAAATTAAAAGTTTAATCAGCTTTGAATGTTAATGACATCTCATGTCAAAGAAAGGCAGGTCAAGTTGAAATGTGAAATCAAATATTTAGATGTTTACCTCAAGACTGGCACTTTTTGCCATTGCCTAGAATGGGAATAGTCTTTAGAAAACAAATGTATAGCAGGGACAATAATTTGGACAACATGATGGCTTTATTCTGTCAGATTTAAGATACTGCTTAAAGTTTTCTCCCACCTAAATCTCCCTTTCTACATTTAAGCAGTGACATTTTGACTCTGTTTCCATGATAACCATATACTAAACAGTGAAAAATATGATATTGTGATGAGATCTTTTAAGGCTTAAATAGCATCCATTGTTCAGGAAAAATTCACTCAAAGACGTGGAAAGACAATTTTGGTGTTCAGATGTATTATACTGAAATTCTTTCCTTATTTTGAAAGATTCTAATCTTCTAATTCTAAAGCTACTAATTTAAAAATGAAAACTGAGAAAATGGAGTAATAATTGCCTATGAACTTCACTGTCACCCTCTTAAACAAAGGAACTGTTAAACACATCTTCCAACACATCTGTCTTTATAATTGTTTTATTCTGTAAACTAAAATAGCGTTCAAAGTATTTAGATGCCAATCATTCACACCAGCTATAATATAATTCTCTAGGAAGTAAAATTTATCAGAATGAAGTTATTTATGACAAAAAAAAGCTAATTTTCATTTAAACTTGACGAGTGTAGCTGCAATGTGTGAATACTTCATTAAATGTGGTATATTATTTGGCAAATAATAGATTAATCAAGTATGTTTACATATGTTTCTTGTATTTTAACGTAATGATTCTATTATTGTAACTTTGTAGGATTTGACACCTGAAATGAAAGCTTTTGTGGACCAATACGGGAAGTCTACTGATGGAAAAATTGGTATAGTTGAGGTAAGACAATTACTTTGTAACTTGAAAAAAATACATTTAGCACAGAACAATGTAAGCATAATATGCCAATATTTCAGATTTTTACATACACAGAATATTTCTTCCTTGCCCTTAAGATCTCTTTTTTTCTTTTCACTAACGAAACATTTTCATTACCAAGTAATGTATTCCTTACAACATTTCAGACATTTCCCCACAAGTCATTCAAATTTTCTCTCTTTATTCAATACAAATAAGCATCAAAAGCAATTTATTTTTTCTACAAAGCAGATAAAAGTTCTGTTTTAGAAATTTAAATTAAAAGGGTAATTTGATAAAAAGTAATGTGATGTAGTGCTACCTGTGATTTTAAACTCATGCTCTGTAACCATTCCTAATAGTGATGATAACATCCAAATGAACTTAATTGGGCAGTCACTGAATGTACTCTATTCTAAAAAAACCCAGATATGGTAAGTCAGCATGATAATCATGACTAAGAGAGAATTTCTTAAGATTTCCTTTCCTGAACTTTAACAGAACCGCAAGCAGAAAATTCTCACATTCCTTACTCCCATTTTCTGAAGAGGCTGATAATAGCCAGCTTCTCCCCATACAGCTGCTCAACAATTGTATAGCTTAGACAAGTTGTTAGGAAGGGGGGAACTGTTGTGTTTTCTCTGAATTTCACTCTCCAGCGCTGCAAGTCAAAAAGGAGAGTTTGTGGGGTTATAGGGTTACAGTTTGAGAAGTCACTTCTCTGAGCTTAAATCAACAACTAATTTATGTCACTTGGAGTGCGGTGAGACTGTGGTTTTATTATTAAATGATATTATATTTTTTTCCGGATAATAAGAAATCTGACCTAGAGAGCTAATTAAGAAACAGCTGGAAACAAGCCAGGCCTGCAAAATTTCTACAGTGACCAGCTTTGGGTCAGTATCTAATTTAAAAACAGAGGACTGAATAGAATCTATGGAAGTCAATAGAAAGTATCACTGCTGATGCAATAGATCATTTCAAGATACCTTTTCTCCTCTGTCATGTCTGAATTTTCTATACTTTTTTAAAGGCATATTTAATTATGCCTTTCTATTAAGTTTCTATGGTTTATATTAAACTACCACAAAAATATGAACAATTTCTTTCACTTGCAGCCACAACTGATTTTTTAAAGTGCATCTTTTAACAATACTTAGCATTGATCAAATAGCTTTGCATCTAGAAAGAAGTAGTGCCTATTTGGTATAACAATTTTTTTTGTTGTTTTGGACTAACTTATGTGATTTTATTTGTTATTGAAGAATTTTACTTAAATTAGTAATTGTTAGTATCTGTATAGCAAGCACTGATGCAAGAAGAATGTGTGAACAGTGCCTGAGAAACACTGTGTTTCTTCACTTATGAAAGATAACTGGAAGTTTTGACTTTAAATTCTATTTCTGATTCTGATGTTGACTTAATGAGGGAAGATGAGCAAATCCAACAGGGTCTGATATGGCTCACCACCCCAGTGAACTGCCAAGCATGCTCAGCATCCACAGAAGCAACTGAATAGTGATAGTATAGAGTTCAGTGACTGAAAGGACTTTGTCCCTTGATATTGCAGTTTCCAAACCCAATAGCTATATTTTGTTTCCCTTACATCAGCAGGAAGCTTGATTTGGAAACTGCTGATGGGACTCATGAAATGTGTGGTATATGCAGAGCAATATGATATTAAAGTTGGTATTTGGACTTTATTCTCCTTCCTTGTATTAAAAAAATAATTATCCAGTAATTCCAGATTGTTCCCATTTACATAGTACATCAAATATTTTTTCTGAAAATTGTGTGAACGCTGTTTAAGAAAACTTATGTAAAGCCATTCAGACTCCCAGCCCTCAAAATGATCACCCAGCATATGACAAAGAACGTGCCAGCCAATAATGAGTTTTTAGGAAAGGTCTGTTGACTGAGATAAAGAGGAGGCCTGGGTGTCTTCAGAGAGGAAGAAGTGGATTTTCAGCTCAAATTAAGTGTTGATTCTGTCTTGCAAGCACACTGCAGTTAGTTTGCTGGCTACTATCCAGTGTCCTCCAGCTAAAGACAGAGCCTGACCTGCCCACTTTCTTGCCATTGTGTAAGAGACCTTTAATTCACCTTTTGTACTCATTGAGAACAATGCTTTTACTAAAATATGGCTGTGGAACCCAAGGTTTCAAAACTCAGAACTGCAGCAATTTCACATTCAAATTATTTGAAGATTACTGCTGCCATCAAATTGACTACTTATTAGCCTAAAATATTCTTTGTACTCCCATGCTCTATTATGGGATTTTAAAAAGCAAATTCACTCTAACAGGTGAAATGAATTTTAAATAGCATTAAATATCAATGGAATTTACTTAGAGAACAATGTCTAGAAAATAGTTCTGATATTGTTTTAGGTACCGAGAGTATTTTTTTTTCTGCTAGGTGACCTATAAAGACACACCTCAGCCTGCTGCTGGCCAGAGAGGAATCAAACCAGTCTCAGGCTTTCCAGTTGTCCTCTGTTATTTATGATCCGGAGATAACCAGCCTTCTCCATAAAAGCAGCAAAGTTCAAAGCACACTAAACTACTATTGCTGCCACACACAGACTTGCAGTGGTCTGCACTCTTACTCAATCATGCTCACAAGGACCCCCTTTGCTTATCCCCACAAAGAAATCATCACTTAAAATAGCACCAGGTTTCCATCTTTCTTCTTGGTGGTGGTATAAAACTGGGACTGGGAAGTTGAACCAGTTTCCACACAATCTACTCATCCCTTTAATACTGCAGAGTTTTCCACAAAAAGCAATTTAATGCTTTCCCTGAGACTTACAAAGGGTGAGAGGTATAGCTTAAAATAAGGTAATTTTCTTCCAGAGGTAATATATTCTGTGCCTCAAATACAGTTTAGTACTGCTAATAAGCTGTTAATAATCCTTTGGACAGTTACTATTTTACGGTGCCCTTGCAAAATTCACAGGAGTTAGCTATGTCATTGAATGACATCTTATTTATATTTTCCACACAAGCAAATCCTTTCCCATTGTTATAATCTGTCACTTCTCCCAAACTATCTTTTTTATTCTAAAAAGTTCTTCCATTCAACATTTGCTGTTAAATAGGAGTTTTCTCTAAAAATCAAAGCTTTTCCATCATGAGAGAAATAAAGACTTTTTTTCATACATCAAGCCTAAGTTACACACATTTAGCTATTGTGTACACATTAATATATACTTACCCATAGGTGTATATGTTGTTTATAATGGAGTAGGTTTTGAAAGCTGCTGACAAAAACACATTTCTTAGGTTGATTTTGATTTCATGTTCAGCCACTTAGCAAAAGCACTCAGAAGGCTCTGATGGGCCTGACAGCCTGTCATCAGCTGTGCCCTTTCTGTAAGGAGAGTGCCCTGATCTGTCTTTTCAGCTGTACCAACACTAAAAGAATTTAACTGATTCCTTGCATATATGATTTTAGAGAAACAGGAGATATATCTCCGTAACTTTGTTGAGTCTGTGGGGTGAGAGTTGAAGTCACTTATTGCTCTGCTGGTTCCCAATAAAAAAGCCTCAGAAATCAGGCAATAGCACTGAAATAGGCAGAACAAAAGATCTGAGGGTGTGAAGTGAAGGAAGAAAAACAAAAATTTGAATCAAAATTTTAAGATGGGACTCCAGAAAGTCTGCAGATGTCATTTTACATAAAAGAATGCAGCTAAGAAATCCATCTTTCTCCATTTTCTCCATAGTAAGCACAGCTGGTCTATTCTTCAAGTAAAATGTTTTGTTTTTTTTTTTTTTTAATCAAAACATATTGCATACATTTTGAGGACAGAAAAAAATTGTGCTTTTGTTAGAAACAAATCATGATTTTACATTAAATTATACAGCATACTTTCCATCTTCTACATTTGTCACTTGCCAAAATTGAGTTATAGTAAATGAACATTTTCAATAATCAGTACAATAATGTCTGATTTTAAAAAAGCCTTTTGCAGAGAAGAGGCATTGGAAGAACCATCCCTGGTTTTGCAGGGCTAAAAGCCCTCTTGATTTCTTTCTGTTATTTATAGCTCTTTTTGAACACATCTCTGTGACTAACAAATGAGAACTGCCATCCCTTACCCTCCCAAGTTTTTTTTTCTCCTGGCTATTCCTTATATTAACCATTTACATTACACACATGTTCTTCACATTAGTGTTCTTTTCTTTCTTTCTCTTTCTTGGTGTCTGTGTCTTGCTCTTTCTTGGTGTCTGAGAAATAATCTATATTTCTCAGTTTCCTAATTCATGATCCTTCCCAATTATCCTCTGTGAATGCTTGTATTGTGCTTTTCCTTCATGCTGATTCAATGGATTTTAATATAGATCCTAATTCTGCACAGGTGTATTTTTTTCCTCTTTCCCCAGCTACACTTTTGGTAAAGTGCTACCTCACTCCCTTCTCTCAGACTTCAAGTTCTGTTTGACCTTGATGGCTATGACAAAGCTGCAAGCCAGAAGCCTTTCAGAGGCATCTTCCAAACACTTCAGCTAGCAGGATGAAGCTTCCAAGCGGGCCACACTACGGCAGCAGCAGTACAAGCACAAAGAATTTCACACGCTTTAAAAAATCTTCATGCTCTATTACAGGCTCAGCTGGCCTAATGAAGAGCCAAAATTTAATCTTTCTTAAATTCTATTACAGCTTGCTCAGGTATTGCCAACGGAAGAGAATTTCCTGTTGTTCTTCAGATGCCAGCAGCTAAAGTCAAGTGAAGATTTCATGCAGGTACAGTATGAAAAGGTGCCTGTTGTAAAACCATCAAAGACCTGTTTGCCACGAACATATCATTAAAGCATTCACATTCTGATTGCAGACATGGAGGAAATACGACAGCGACCACAGTGGCTTCATTGATTCTGAGGAACTTAAGGTAAACCAATATCTATGAGCATGCACGAATGAGAACAGGTCTTGAATTACAGCCAGTGCTGCTCTTTCTTCAGATACCCACCTGTGCATGTTTTTGCATGTCAAACATGGCAAAAAATTCAATACAATTAGCTGATGTTTTTATCACCAGTAAATTACTTGAAGTGAAACTCTAATCTGATCAATATTTTAAGACATGTTTTAATTCAGATCAGTGTTGGTATAAAATGACTTAGAGTAATGGGCAGCTTAGAAGTAAGAAAGATTAAGAAAGTAACATGAGTCTCTGACAGCTATATTGGTTATTTTTTTTGCCTCTTAGGGAAAAGAGCTGTTTTGTTGTGTTTTTTACTTAAGAGCATCATTACTATTAATCACTATGCTGCTGGACAGTTGATGCTGTTTCAAGTACCATGTAACCCTACAATTTCCTAGCTGTAATACTGTTAGACTAACACAAATGGAATTGTGCTGCCTTTGCTTGGTTAATCTAGTAGGATTTTGGTATCAGCTTTAATATGCACAAATAAGAGCAGAATCGAGGTTATGCCATTAGCCATCTCAGCCTTGCACAGTTAAGAAATCTTGAAACAAGAGCGATTTTATTTCCCTAGTCTTACAACCAACATCAACTTGTCGATGCTGAGTCAGTGTCATGGAATCACAGGGTGGTTGTTAGGAACCTCTGGAGGTCATCTGGCCAACCCCTCTGCTCAAGCAAGACCACCCAAAGCTGGTTTCCCAGGACCTTGTTCAGGTGGTCTTTGCATGTCTCCAAGAATGAAGACTCTACAGCCTCCATGGGCAACCTGTGCCAGTGCCGTGTCATCCTTGCAGTGAGAATGTGTTTCCTGATGCTCAGAGGGAACATTTTGTGTTTTGCTTTGTGACCATTGCTTTTGGTCCTGTAGCTTAGCTCCATCCTCTTTGTGCCCTCCCTTGAAGTACTTATATACTTGATGATGTTCTCCTGAATCTCCCCCAAGCTGAAGCATCCCAATTCTCTCTGCCTTTCTTCATAGCAGAGATGCTCATATACAGCAGCTTACTGAGTAGAAAGGTGCCGTTTTCCACAGTTCAACTGCATTTAATTCATTATTGTAGCTTTATATTCAAAAGAATCAAAGCAATTCATAGCAAGAGAAAGATCTAGCAGTGTTTATACATCTAATTTGGACTATTTTGCCCATATGTGGTATAAAGAAGAGTGATGTAAGTTTTAAATAAAGCACCAGGAGATCAAACTGTTCAAAATCTTTAGTGTTCTTCTGCTCAGAAAAGGAATCCATGACAGAAAATTCACATCATTTTTCTTTTTCCCTTTCTCTTTTGAGTTTGGTATCTGTGTGACATTTGTTGAGGATCTGAGCTTTGGGTAACCCTCAGGCAGACAAGCCCATTCTTCTGCTGACTGCTTGCACCAGGCCGGTGTATTTAAAGTTGGTAGGATCAGGAAAAGGTAGAACTTGAGAACTCTCCAGCTGTTAGATGATGCCTGCTGACTGCTATATTTTAAAATAGATTTTAAAGGGCAGGGCTGATTGAGGGACAGCTGAAGAATGATGTTTTAACTGAATCGCTAATGGTTCATTTCTCTTGTGCTGTGAGGTTTTGTTCGCCTCAGAGAAAGAGGCTGCTTTAACACTGAAAATAAGACATAAATGTCCAGTTTTATTTTTATATCAGTATTTCTTGGCAAGCCCAAACATTTTTAAGTATTTGCTATGGGAGGAGTACACCCACTTACAACTTTGTAAGTGAAATTTAAGCTGGAAGTCAGGAAAACTTTCTAACAATAGTAATGGAAGTAGAACGTGTTGTCTAAGGGGGAGGCAGACTCTTCATCACTGCCTGTATTTGGGAAAGGTTTGGCAATAGCTCAGATCAGAGAGCAATTCAGGAAGTTTAGATAGATAGAATCCTTTCTTGAGACATGGAATGAATAGCCTTTTAATTTCCCTTCCAGTTCTGTTTTCCATTGAAGCACACAAGATTAAACATGTTTCTGTAACGTCCATTCACAACATTTCGGTTGTGTTCTTCACTATACAAGCTACCAGCAAGGGCCTCCAGGAGAGGGCCAGGCTAGAAGAACTGTAGTGGGTGTTAGTCATACAACTATTGACATGTTCGCATTCAGGTCCATGAATACGAGTATACTTCTTTATAAGCTCTCCCATTTTCTATCTTGAAATGTGGCCAAAAATATCACAAAGATAATGACACTCCAGCTGATGACAGGAATTAGGTCCTTCATCAGGTCTTGTAATGTCCTTGCTTTTGGAATCTTCCTTTTTCTGAAGTCACAAATCTAGTACAGAAATTTAAAACACTGAATGAGTGGAAGCCATCTTATTTTTTAAAGTAAAAATTGCTGATGACTCAAGTTATGTGTCATCAAACTCTCATTCAAAAACTCAATGAAATTGCCTGCACGTATTTAAAATACAAGGTGGGAAGAAGCAATGTTCTCTTCTAGCATCAGGTACTGCTATAGGCAAGGACAAAACTCAATTAATCATTAATCCTTTCTGTAAAATTGTTCTGATGCTGCAAGAAGTGATTAGGCATACAAGTTTTCAAGGAAACACAAGGTTAATTAGTTTACTGATAGTGCTTATTAAGAAGCAGTATACTTGAAAGCCAGACTTTTTTCCAAATTCACAATACAACAAATGGAACACAATGCAGGAAGTTTTATCAGTTACTTTTTTCAAAATACAATGTAATGTAATTAAACTTACTAAAAGAAACATATATTCTCAGCTGTTAATAACTATTTTTTCCTACTTATTTGGAACTTCAGTAGTAAATACTAAAGTGGAAATAAAATAGTATTTCCCATTACTTTAATCTGAAGTTAGCAAGTCAAACATTTTATACTGTAGATAAAAATTCACCTATTACTCTATCTATTTTAACAGAGCTTCTTGAAAGATTTGTTACAGAAAGCAAATAAGCAGATTGAAGACTCAAAGCTAACAGAATACACGGAAATAATGGTAAGTTTATTTACAGCCATAACAGGTTAATGGGCAGTTTTCAGTACTGCTCAAAAAGAAAAGTCCAGGAATTTTTAACCTGATTGGTATTTATATAATATCATGCCATGCCATTGTATTTCCCTGGTTTGCTCCCTTGTGTCACTAGCTGTAAAACCAAAGTCTTCACATTTTATAGGACCGAAATCACTCTTGTCATAATTATATTATTATGTTTAGATCCTAAACATAAACATATGTTAAATCATAAACATATGTTAATCATAAACATTGGTGTTACTTTCTATGTTTTACCTTCTTACACTGCTGTGGTATCTGCCTCTTGTCTTAAAAACCATCACTGCATGGTGGCTTCCTTAGATGTACAAATATTTCACACTTTCCTTCTCCCCTTTCTTCAAGAGAGGTAATTGATGCTTTAGATAAACATTATAGCAAAACTGTTGCTTCCCTGGCCTTAAATCAGCCTGTCTTTTGAACACTCCTTCCATCCCATTACTATGGTACTCCATTGTAAGGACTAGTACTGGTTTCTGCATGGGCTTTTCAAGAAAAAAAAAGACAGAATTCTGGTCTTCAGGAAATGTATAACACAACAATTTTTGTTTTACCAGCTTGTTTTCATCCTAAAATACTTTTAACAATCAAAAATATGCTAGGTAGATGCACTAGCACTCAAACTGGCTTAAGATTGGATGAACAAAACTTGTGTTTCTCCTGGAAAAATTCTGCTGCTTCATTGTACCAATATAAACCATTTTTATAGAGTTGTCACTGTTCATTCACTGATGAAGATAACATTTTCAATCAGGGAACTTTTTGACCTCTGTCCTAAAGCATGCGATAAGTTCTGGCCTCTGTAGAGACACACAATGATAAATTCAGTTGTAAGAGAGAAAAAATAAGCCCAGATCGTCAATCAGCTCCTCAGAAAACAGAAGGATAATAAAAACCACACAGTTCTGAGCAGCTGATGGCAGCTGGAGCCATCCACTAGCAACTCATTAAAATACAAAATAAGTTCACTTCACAGCTGTCACTGCTTACCTCCTCAAATGCAAATCTGTCTGCCTGGGAAAGGCACACAAGGCAGATGCTTTTATACAAAGAAAGGAAGTGTTAAAAGGAACCATGATGTTGTGTAGAAATAAATGTTTGGAGAATTGGTCACTTTTTTCTGGTATCCTTCGTCATTTATTGTGTATTAACAAAGTGAAATTAGGTCCTTCTTCATTGCATTACATTACTTCCGTCTTTAAAAGGATATATATTTATGTATATATGTCAGTACAGGATGTTGCTTTTCCTCCTATCTATAAATTACATCTAAAATTACTGTGATTGCAGGTGATGGCATGGAGTGTGGGTGATGGTGCTTCAATACAATGCTTTGTAGACTGCTGCTTTTGTACAGCAAGTGTAATATAATGTTTGAAAATAGAAAAATTGAACCATACAGACAAATACTGGTAGAGAAAGTCCTATGCAGGAGCAATATCTTCATCTATTTCTAACAATTATTATAAGCTATTTATGCATTTCAAGTGGCAGGAACTCATCCTTTCAAGGCCTCAAAAAAAAAGCACTTTAATAGCAGAGTTATTAAAAATTATTAGAAATAGTAATCACTTGTTTTGTTAAATTATATTAACACAGTTACTACTATAACTTAATTATACTTCTTTGGAAAAAATTTATTTTCCCATTTTCATACCAGCAAGAAAATAGGATCATCTACAACATCTGTTCACTTTTTAAATTTTTTTTAAATATATCACAGTAACAAAGTATTGTCTTTACTTAAATACTTAGACCTAGTCAATTGAATGAAATGTCTATTGTTTTCTGTCTTGGGAATTGAGTGCCTTGGATTCTATTGCACTTTACCCAAGAGTTTTTTCATCTTTATGAATAGAGAATAATGATTCTATTATCCAATCATGACATGAAGTCAAAAGTAAGTAAAATGTTACCGCATCAACACTCCTCTCATTCATAAATAATTACATGCACATTTCTCATACGGGACATTCATTCAGCAGTGTAGGCAGGTTAAGACCTACCTTACCACAGATTAATCAGAATTACTCGTCTGGTTTCTTATCAAGATTTTTCAGCAGAATTAATTACTATAAATTACTTAGTCAGTACTTAAAATAAACATTTTACACAGCAAATGTGACCTGGGGACATCATTGCAGGACAAAGTTAAATGGATTTAAGTTTTCCAAGTAAGTGTTTTATTCATTAGGTGGATTAATTTTGACTAGCAATGTAAATTTATATATTCTTTCAGCTCAGGATGTTTGATGCAAACAATGACGGAAAGCTGGAGCTAACTGAACTAGCCAGGTATGTTTTCTGTTTCTTTTCACAACAAATATCATATACCAAGTGCTGTAATAGGAACAGTTAAATATTTTGACCTTGTTTTTTTTTTTTTCTATCCAAAGACTACTCCCTGTACAGGAAAATTTTCTTATTAAATTCCAGGTATGAATATTCACATTCTTCAGGTAATCTGTTATCCTCACACGTAACTGGTGTCATTAATGGGTTTGTTTTCCTTTTGGCATTTAGGGTGTCAAAATGTGTGCAAAAGAATTCAATAATGCCTTTGAGATGTATGATCAAGTAAGTCTTAAAAAAATGTTTTTATTAACAACATAGTTTATTGGCACCTATTTTCTGAATTTGTGGAGAAGTAGCCATAACCTATTGAATTAAAAATAAATGTTTAAACTTATCTTTAATGGTATTTTTCAGGATGGCAACGGCTATATAGATGAAAATGAACTTGATGCCCTTCTGAAGGATCTCTGTGAAAAGAACAAAAAGGTAATCCTAGAGGGCTTCTTTCCCCTTAGAGATTAGATTAAATTTGGATTTTAAGAACACTTTAATCCACCCTAATAAGATAAATATAGAGCTTCTAAGTCATAATTCCTGAAGTCAAAGTACAACTAAAAATTGTGGTGGAAATAATAGCAGTGTAAATCCTGAAGTAGGGAGTTGTGATTACCCAGTTACACTGTCAGGAGTTTGCTTGCTTCTGAGACATCAGCTAGCAGCAAGCTAACATATGGCTGTCATATGGATAACATACAAATATATAAAAACATTTTAGTATGTTACTGTCAGACAGGCTGAGAATACCTGGGATTTTTTCTCATTTCCTGCCATTGGAAGTAAACTTGTTCGTGCTGATAACTAAACAGGATTATAAAGCATTATCTGTTCTTTAAATAGGAATTAGACATTACCAACCTTGCAACATACAAGAAAAGCATCATGGCCTTGTCTGATGGAGGAAAGCTTTACCGAGCAGAATTGGCTCTTATTCTCTGTGCTGAGGAAAACTAGAGCTCTTCTATCATGTCCACTTAACTAGTGATGTACTCTACACAATAACTGTGCACTATAAGGGAGTAGGCTGTATTTTTAAACTGCATATAGAAAATTAGCCAGGATGTGTGGCACATTCCTTTCAGTTTGTTTCTATACTGTTTGTAATGTACAGTTTTTGTAACAATAAGATTGATAAAGAGAATGTCAGTGTTTGGGCCAGTCTGTATATTCAAAAAGAAACTAAATATGTCAGAGTTGGTTTTGGTTGGGTTTTTGGCTTTCATAAACACGGCTGGAGAAAAATCAAACCTGCTGACATTGCTATGGTCATCATATCCTTTGACACGTGCAACATTTCTTGTTAAACTACGTAACAAAAAAGATCTACACCTATCTTTCCCATAACAAATAAATGTGGTGTTTTTAAATATTAAACATTAATTCAGATTAAATATGATCTGGGTGTGAAATAGGAAAGAGACATTGGCATGTCTGATTTCAAAAGTTCAATAAGACACCAAGAAATATTTTCAGTTGTCAAACCACCCACTTACAGGTCTGTACTCTCTGCAGTCTTACAATTACTCTTCTCATTACAAATTCATAGCATATAGACAAAGCATTTATCTGGAATAGATCTCCACGCAGTAGTTGATAAAAATATAGCGTTCTCAATCTAGCTGTTTTACTGAATTTAAACATAGGCACTTCAGAAATAAATGCCTTTAATCTGTCTTGAGATCCTGGCTAAGTGACAGGTAGTATAGTTAATACACAGATTAACATATGATATTATAAGTGTACCTTTCATGACTATTGCTGTGTCAGAGAATATGACAATCCATTTTCTAAACTATTTTCACATTTTGCAGGTTATAATTATTCTAGTAAATTGCTGTTTTTACATCATATTCTGTGTAATCTATAATTAAATTTAATATCCTAAGATTATTGGTGTCTAGTTTGTGTATCTCCTGGATTCTTGTATCTGTACCATGTGAAGGACAAACTGACTGTTTTTAAAAATGTGCCTCCTTGGATCTTACGCTGAATTACTAGTCTATATCAGTAGCATTAAAATTTGACATTAAGAAAAAATATGACATGAAGAAAAAATATACTACAGATTTTATAACAATTTAGTATTTTAGTTTACATGGTGGGCTCTGCTTTTTATTATTTTAGAGATGTATTTTTTCAATGGGAACTATACTCTGAAGCAGCCCTGTCTTCTTGTATCGTTGGGTTTTTTGGCCTGGCTCTCTTTTCACTTTACACCAATTTTATGCCAGACAACTTCTTGAATGTCAAGGCCACTGCTCCCAGTACTGGAGAAGGAAGGAAATTGGGCTGTGTCTTAAAACCAATAAACCTATGCTGCCTCTATGTACAACTCTTTCAGAAGCAATTCCAGGTTAGCAGATGAATTATATACAACTTCTCAGATGCATTTGTGTGTCTTATTTAACAAATGGGAGCAAATGCATTTTATTTGAAAAGTGTCTCAGTGAGGCTCAATCCTTCAAGATTACAGTCAATGAACTCCCACTGAAATGAATCCTTGAATTCCTCAGGTGAACTCAAGCAACTAAATACCATTTCAGGAATGGCCTTGGGCTCTCTCCAGGCTGAGCCTCCAAAAGTTAAGGGGTGTAGGTGGTGCTGGATGGGGTCTTGCTGGGAAAAGAAAACACACAAAACACTAAAATAAGGTTAAGCCAGCTCATTTTCACTGTTTTGCTCCCACTCCATGCACAGTGATTTAACGTCTTACCTGCTTGTCTCCTCTTTTCTCTATGCAATGTGAAATACAATTGTGTACATTAAGTGAAGGAACAGTGAATCTGCCTATCAGTACAATAAATGATTGATATTATTCATATTGTCCATGTGAAACCCTGGATTTTGCCTTATTTTGACATTTTAAAAGTGTAAAGAAAAAACCCAAAACTTGTGTGAAAAAGTATGTTTGCTACATCATTAGAGAGAGAGCTTTTACAGTGTTTTGACAGAGTCACCACAGAAACTGAAATCTGTCTTCCTGAACATGAGTAAAGGTAACTGTCACAGTTCTGTTCTGAAGCCACCCTTGTGCTACTACTGCTGCCCACCAGCTGGCTCTGCTGCAGGGCACAACACAGAAAGCAGGTCTCTGTCACTCAAAAGCAGGATGTTCCCTGCAGTTATTTCTCTTAAATAAAACTTGGATTAAAAGACAGCAATTCAAAAATCCCAGTTCTGGCACACGTGCATACTGTCAGTGCAAGGCAAATTGTGACAAGTATGGGTAAGTCAAAACAGCTGTAAAACCTCCAGGTTTTAAACTCTAAATCACTCCTGGGCAGACTGATTTTTTAAATGTCAGGGTTGGGGCAGAACAAGGCATAATAATAAGAGAGGTGATGATAGGGAAGATTTCTTCTTTCTTCTGGTAGACATCTGGTGACAAAAGAAAGGAAAATCACAGCATGCACAAAGCTTAATTACATGATGTAGTGCCATTTTCCAGCTAAACACAGAAACTGAGACAGAGCTACTTGGGATCCCCTTTACTGACCCTATTAACCATTTTGCTGCCTATAAATACATAATTTATTAAAATAAACATTCAAAGAAGCACTCAAGCTAACAAACACCAAAACTCACTGTCCTACAAATTACAAGTATGCCATAAAATATTTTAGCCCATTCTAGTTTAAATGTGTACAGATTAAAACTTAACATATCACTAGGTACTCAAATCAAAGAAGGTAATTTTCTAGAAATGTTAAACCAGAAAGCTGAAAGAATAATAACAATAGTAACTATGAGGCCTTTCATAAACCCTTGGCATTATAATTGCAGGGTTTGCTAACTTGTTTTAAACCTTAACAGTACCAGGACAGGCAGAGCGAGTGCCTGCTGCCACCTGGGCCCACGCCACTGTCCATTAGGCCCACTAACACTGCCCAGCTGACCAGTATGGAGAATATCATGTGAATTTTCACCAACAACTTAATCAGGATTGAACACAGCCCTCAAAACAAGTACTTTGGTTTTTTTTCGTTTACTGCTGTACTGTTCTATCATCAACAAATAATGCAGAGTATCATAGCACGGATCTAATCCTCCGCGTTTAGAACTTAAGTTATCCACCTTTGAAAAGATTATCCACAGAAGCTGATGAAATTTCTAAACACCATATTCCACAGGCAAATGTCCAATACAGACCAGGGTGCTGACAGTCATCAGCACTTTTATGCAAAATGAACCTTGTCAATGAACAAAGTACATTCACAGTGCTGCTAAACTCCACTTAAACCTCTAAGGCTTTGTTTCTTTACACAAGGTTTGTTTTCTGTGATTTATACTAAGCCCTCATCATTGTCATGGTTAAAGTCACTGGTTATGGACAACAACTGAAATCCACTCCTACTTGCTGTGTATTTGGGAAGCTACAGAATGCATACTTGGGCACCTGAATATACATGGTCTGATTTTCTAAAGTATTGAGCACTTCCAGTTCCCTCTGAAATCAACTGAAGTTGTTCTACAGCAACTAAAACCAGGTCAGCGTACTCAAATCCCAAGGATTATTTTATTTTATTGCATATTAAAAGATCACATAAAAGACTGTGGGGTTACCTCTGCTCAAGTGGCATTACTTATTTAGTGGTTACAACACAAGAGCTCCATGAAGTTAGAGAAGGGTACAAACTTGCAATTCAGTGTCTTTAGTTACATGTTATCAGTATGGGAAAAAAATATAAATGAGCAGTTCACACGCCCATGAACCTGGAAGCAAGTATAAACAGCTAGGAACTTACAGTTCCCTCAAATAGTATCATCCTGTGTTTGTAAAGCAAATCCTCAACTTAGGAAATATAAGCAATATTCTCAAAAGTAATTAAAATAGTCAAGATGAGAGAGTTCCCAGAACTAGGAGAATTAAAGATTGACAGCAGTTCTGGTATCATAGTGAAGAGATAATACAACAGATTTCTCTCATTTGCAATCTTAAATGATTTTCATAACTTGTTGATAAGCCCCTACTATAGCACAATACCACTTTTGCAGTACTGAATTAATCTAACAAATTGTACCAGGTTCAAAAACAGTAAATCACCAGCAGAAATAAAAAGGGTAATTTCAAGATTTAATTAAGCAGACAAGATGTACTTTTCAGTTGAAAACAGACAATGAATCCCCTTTGTGGGCATCTCCAAATTGAGTTCATGGAAGTGATAACACCTTTCACTGATGGATCATGCAAAACTAATTTTTTAAAAAGTATTTGGATTTTAGGGAAGTATCTCTGTGATTCATGAAAATTAAACTGCCTCTGCAGCCCTACTGACTCCTGTTGCAATAGTCACCCTCCTGTCCCTCCAACTTCATATTTTATGCCACAAAGCAGTACTTTTTTTCATCCTTCCCTTTACATTGGGGGTCGCTGGACGTCTCAGAGAGGGTGAGAAATGTAATAATCTCAGGGCACATATGCCAGCCTAAGACAGCATGGCCACTACCTCTCCTGCCAGTGTAGCTATGTTTGGAATAAAGTAGCTGTGATGACTGCTTTATGTCAGTCTGTGAGTAATACAAAGCTGTGGGGCATGGTTATGGATTGAACACCTCTTGGGTTTTAGCAATATTTTATGCCTTTTTCAGGACAGTCTAATTCTCATCATCATTTAGGAACAGCTTCTTATGGAGTTTCCAAACAAAAAAACTGTCTGGGTTAGGCACTGTGAGAGTTTTCTTATTTTCATGTCTCTCCTCAATAGTGGAGGCCTTTTTGTGAAAATTTTCATTAGGAAGGCAGGCAAACAAGACTTGTGTTTTTTCAGGTTTTAGGTGTTTATTGTACTCTTATCAGGAATCTCAGCACACTAGGTTTAACACTAGCTTAGTGTGTGGAAGAAGAGGTGTAGAAAGGGCTGAACACAAGGAATTAAGGCTCTTTTAAAGATAATTTACTTAGTCATGATCTAAAACATACATTATTTCTATTTTCTTACTAATAATCAACTAAACTTCTATTCACATAGGTTTAGACTGTGGCAAACTCTAGTTAATTGTTTTGTGTTTGGAAAACTGTAGAAAATGGAATAAGTGAAGACAGAGGAAGAAGCCCAAAAATGACAAGGATTTTCTATCTTGTATCTATTTACTTACTATACTAACAAACTTAAAATCTAAATTTCTCACTTTGTGATAAATGACATGCTATATACCTCTATCTAGTTTACATTCTTGTGAATTCTGTTTCATCTAAAAGCTTAGGAAGCTTTTTCCATGGACGAAGGTTAAGGGTAGTGTTTGTCAGAGAGTTTTGATCTTTCAAAACATGCAGGGAAATATTCTCTGCATCCTAGACTCCAACCAGTAGTAGCCATAAAGCTTCTTTCTCTTACTCTTTCCCTGAGTTCAGATATCATGTATGTCATGGTTTCAATTCGAAACCAGGCAGAAACACTAATTTTTGTTTTGGTTTAATTTTGCTAATTTCAAAGCTTCTAATTAAGAGCAAAGCAGGCTTAAGCTTAAAAGTAATAAGAATTTATTAACTAATAGTAAAATAAAGAAAAACAACAAGAATGAAGATGGAACCTTCAAAACACTCTTCCTCTCTCTACAACTTTCTTCTCTTAGCTAACAATGTAAAGACAACAGCACTCAGAAATCTCAGTCAGTTTTTCACCTCTACAAATAGTCTTTCTTTAGTTCATTTAGAGAGAAAAGTATTTTCTGCTAATGCTATGGAAAGCTCTCTACAAGAAAAGAACTCTTGTGGCTTCATTTTTTCACAAACTGCAGGTGCCCGAGATCTGCCTTTGTGAAGTTTTTCCCATATTTCACAGTTTTTCCTCACAACTGTGCTCTCAGTCCATATCAGCTTATTGGGGTGCTATTTTAAGGATGAGTCGTTCTAGCATCCTTTCACCCATCTCTGGAACAGAGGTCTTCCCCTTTTATCCCCGGGACCAAGGTTTCTCATCAAACTTCTAACACTGGTGCCTCTGCTCATGATTGTGGCTAGAACGCTACCAACCCCCCAGAGCATTCCATGAACTTACTGGGGAAAACCCAAAGTCTGATGTATCAAGTATATCCTTACCATAGACTCACAAAAGAATTTTACAGCCTAAACTTAAGACAAACTTTTTAAAATCCCTTCAATCTAAAAAAGTAACTCTTTTCTTACCGACTTTAATTTTATGTAGTTTGTTCTTACAAAGTTTTACTTTTTTTTTCCTACTTAGCCTGAGAGAGAAATAGTGTTTTTTCAAGTACAAAGTTTTGAAATGCTGAAAAAAACAGTCAATTTAGTCTATGTCCTGAAATTAGAAACAAGCTCTCATTCTTTGCTTCTTTCTGCTGACCACATGCTCTTTTTGCCACCTCCCTGTGAGCTGTGCCGGCTGCTCTCAGTCTGGAACAGGGGTCAGGGTTGCTCCTGGCTGCAGGGCCGCCTCCAGCACAAACCACAGGGGCCACTGGTGCTGGTGCCCATGCTCAGCTCCTTTGGTGCCCATCCAGGTGCTGTCCCCATGCTCAGCTCCTTTGGTGTCCATACAGGTGCTGTCCCCATGCTCAGCTCCTTTGGTGCCCATACAGGTGCTGGTGTCCATGCTCAGCTCCTTTGGTGCCCATCCAGGTGCTGTCCCCATGCTCAGCTCCTTTGGTGCCCATCCAGGTGCTGTCCCCATGCTCAGCTCCTTTGGTGCCCATACAGGTGTTGTCCCCATGCTCAGCTCCTTTGGTGCCCATCCAGGTGCTGTCCCCATGCTCAGCTCCTTTGGTGTCCATCCAGGTGCTGTCCCCATGCTCAGCTCCTTTGGTGTCCATCCAGGTGCTGTCCCCATGCTCAGCTCCTCTGGTGCCCATCCAGGTGCTGTCCCCATGCTCAGCTCCTTTGGTGCCCATACAGGTGCTGTCCCCATGCTCAGCCGCTCCCGATGCCGACACAGCCTCAGGCCAGCGTGGTTTGTTGGTTCTCCTGGCACAAAAGCTCTGCAGGCTCTGCCGGCTCCTTTGCCCCTCCCGGACGGGCCCGGTGGGTTCCTCGGGGAGGGCTCGGCAGCCGCTCCCGCCCCTCCAGGAGCGGAGAATCCCGGCCGGGCCGAGCGGGCCCGCCCGCACCCGGCCCGTCGCCGCCTCCCCCCAATGGGCCAGGGCCGAGAGAGGGCAGAGGTGTGTGCTCTGACAGCCGGGAGGGAAGAGACCTGCACGGGCTTCATTCAAAGGGAATAAGAAATAGAAAATGCTTTCCCATTGGTCCAATAAAATGCCAATCTCAAACCCAGCCAGCTCCCTTCCCTGGGCTGGTCAGACTAGGACAATGTGTTGCTACTTCGCTAACAATTACATTGTATTTAGGCAAAACAGAGACTTGAGATGTTTAGGATCCATGTCTTCATACTAGTGCTCCTTTCCTATCAAGTCTAACAACTCTTACTGAAGGAAATGTGTCCCAGTCAGACTATTCCATTCTCCTGCAGCAGTGAATGACAGGATCAGTTATGTTTTTTCACTTAACTAAGTCTATATATTAGCAAATACTTTGTAAGTTAAGTAACATATAACTCCTAAAACATTATATGCCATTTCTAAAACCTGCATCAACATATAATATACACCTTGTCAAGACAAAATCAGCACCTAAAAAGCAAATAATTTGTGTAGTTTGAAATGGATGTCACTGGCATAAGCAAGATAAAAGAAACCGTATTCTTATTATAGATACTCATTAAAACTTAAAATGTGCTTTCTGGTTCCATCACTTTAAAAAATGGGGGTTTTGTCACTTTACAATTAATAATTCATTTAGCTATGAACAGTTAACAGGTAAAAGACTTCAGAAGCAGTACCCATTTCTGCAAATGACAAACATTCTGTTAGTAAATAAATCCCCAATATCTCTTTACAAGACATGCTTTAAGAGGCCCCCCTTCAAGATTTTGACCATATCAGATGAAGCAAAATCTGCTATTCTATGTTACTATTATTTTATACACAGGGAGCTATATGACAGCCAGAACTGCTTCCTAACCCCCAGAGCCAAGCATAAACCAGATCCCAACTTCATGCTGACACCTGGAATATGCCTCTTTTCTTGACCTTTCCTACCTGTGCCCCACACAGGACCTATGTTTTGTGAGCTGAAAGGAACTTGCCATTCTTCTTGCTTTGGATGACCAGCTCTGAGGGAATACTGCAAGTACAATGGTCCTACTGTTCACAGGCTACACAAATGACTTCAAGTCACATAAAATCTTTGGCAATTTCAGAGACTGAGCATGGTTATCTCCAGTCTCAGTTCAGTACTTCAACCATACAACACACTTAGCCACAGTAAGTCACAGAAACCCATGGATGCAAGAGACTGATAGGAATGTATTTTTATTGACAGCTTGTCACCAGAGGATAACCTACTAAACATTCCAGAGAAATACTTGACGTTACCACATCTCACAAACATACATTTGAATTTTTTTCTGGAGGACTTTTTTTCAAATGTCAAGGTCTTATATGCAACTGTCTCCCATACAAGGAGACAATGCAATTATATGCAAAGGATGACGAGCAATAAACAGTATATATAGGCCTAACTTCTCAGTTACATCACATTTTGGGGAAAAGACATGGCTGTCATGTCAGAATTTGATCTTGACAACACACCTACCAAACCCAAGTTACCATAAAACAGCTTTACATTATGCTCAAGAACACCTTGAAGGCTGCTATGATGAACAGTTGATTTGTTTTATTATCAGTGGCTATTCAATCCTGAAGTGCTGTCAGCTTCAGCAAACCTTGCAAGCGACCCGCAGGTGCAGAGTCCGAAACACGCTTGCTGAAAGAGCTGACGACAGAGGCAAAGGACGGGTCTCAATGTGGAGATCCAAGAGCACTTTATTTGCCTCAAGGGAAATCCAGGGAAAAAGACAAAATGGAGGGGAGAACATGAGGTTTTATATGGGAATGAGGAAGATCTGAGGGTCAAGGGCCAATGGAGGCAGGTAAGACTGGTGTAGAGGCGGGGCAGCCAGCCGGCTAACCAATGGATTAGCAGGGGCAGAACAAGGGGTGGAGTACTGTGGGAAACTGGGACCAAGGGGGCTCAGGGAAGGGGAGAACATTCTAGGGGAGGTACACATAAGGAACAGGGCGTTGAACTAAGGTGAACAGGGATGAATCAAGCCACTTTGAGTGGCACCAACTATGACAATCAATGAGGTTCAAAACATAAACGTGTGCTTACAGAGACCTCATGGTAGAAGGCACTTCCCACTCTGGTCTCAGAAGGTTGTTCCTCCTGGCTTGAGTTTTCCTTTCCAGGGCTGAACCATTTTTGCCTTTTGATCTCCTACACAATCCCACACAGGACCATCACTCACAGAAGAAAGGCATACGGAAGTCTGCAGTAATACAGCCCACATTTTAAGCAGAACACATTTTAGCTTCCTTCAGATTTGTAATAAGGCAATCAAGTGACTTCCAAGTCAGATGTTGGCTTATGTTAAGTATGTCTTGGACTGAGTGGAAAAATACATGACCACCACCAGCACCTGAAGGAAGACATCCTTAAATTGATTCTATTGTCCTGACTCTTAAATCAGTGTTTCAGTCTCAAGGCACATAAAACTATGTACATGCTTGCATTGATTTCGGGTTGTAAAGGCCAGAGGCTGATAATTTTATTGAAGAATTCCAGCCATTGTCTGAGGCATGAGGGACAACATCTACCAACTCTCTAGATTTGAATAAAAGAGGGAGAGCAATTTTTTTATCACCTGCTGATCTGGAATGGATAAACTCACTAGATTCAGAGGTAATGCTGTCTGAAAGTTTCTTCAGCACCAGCCTGTGAATACAAATGAAACCTAGGGATTTTTTGTAAATTTCAACAAATGAGGTTTCAACACTTTCAGTCTCAATATACCAACATTCCTTTAACAGTCTTAAATAAACCACTTTTTATGGAGAGCTGCCATAGTCTTACCTATGTAATAACAAATGATTTTCGGTTTCTCATTTTCAAGAACATTAACATCATCATGATAAAGAGCAAGCTCCTTAGAAAGGCACTGCAGGTCCGTAAATGCCGTTTTTAAAGTTCAGAATAAGATAATTAACAGACTGAAAATGTCACAAAAGATGAGACCAAGACAGTTATGCATTGCAAGATTTCCTAAGTAACCACAGGAGTTATATTCTTTTTCAGTGTATGCAGTCCTGCTAATAATGTGAAACTGTATTTGCAAATTTAGAACTTCTTATTGAAGTGTGAAGATTAGGACTTAATATTTTGTTTCTCTCTTCAGATTAATGATTACATTCAGTTATGAGAGCACTGAAATGTTATTGGTATTACAATACTAAGAGACACTTGCATATATCTGTGAAAAAAAATCCTCAGAAAAACAACAAAAAAAAAAGGCTGATTGTAGACCATGGCATAGCTGTGTAAGACAATCTAAAGAACAACAAAATATTAGTGATGAACTGTTGTCCACTACTGGCAACAGAACAGATTTTAGATTGGAAAAATATACAAGCTATATTCAAAATACAATTATTTCAAAATATTTTATTGAAATTAGCATAAAAAAGATTCTGATGGGTATTTCTCAATTGTTTATTTCTAAATATTAATGAGAAAGTAGTGGTTCATTTCCAAGACTCTCCACTTTAAAGTTATGTCTTTTAGGAGCCTTTTGTTTTTCTAATCATTGCTTCCATCATATCCCACTCCTTTTTGGTAACCTACCGAAAGAAAAGAGATTTTATTGGAATTTCATATAATAATTGCATATCAAAGTGTCTGAATGTAAAATAGCAAACAAGAAAATTAATACCCTCTTCAAATCATTGAATTCTCCTGCCATTGAAACATATTCTCCACCATCCATTCTGATAACCTAGAAAAAGCACAGTGTATTTAGCAACTGTGTGATTTCTGTAGTATTCCCTTGTTATGAACTGTAAAAAATAGATTTTACTGATTTGGGTGGAAAAAGCCCATATGCAAAAAAATGCAATACAAACACTTTTAAAAGTTCTCTTAAAAGGTGCTAACAACCATGTGCTACATTTAAAAGATGAATAATACTTGTAAAGAATTTTAAAGTAAGATGTTTTGTTTCATTTCTGAAACCAGGGCTTTTAAAAAATATCAGCAATATTCACACCATCATCGGGTTAATTGTACAAAAAAGATCAACCAAAACTCACTGCTCCATTAACCCAGCTTGCATAGTCACTGCAGAAATAGGCAGCAAGATTTGCAATTTCTTCTACAGTTCCCAGACGACCACAGGGAATCCTCTCAATAATTTTCTTCTCAAATGCACCTGTTGGGTCAAGGCGGCTAAAAGCGCCCTGAGAATTAGAAGAAATATTAAAAAAAAAAAAAAAAAAAAAGTTGTAACTATATCAGAAAATAAAAGCCACATACACAATATGGAAGTTATTATTTGTGAGTAAGCTGTCTATACCCTCATTGTCAGTAGCACGGAAAAGAAGGAATTAGAAAAGAAAAAACAATTTATCCCTATTGCACTGATATACATCTACTGATGATGAGCTGGAATTTAACATTTGGGATAGTCACCATTTATCTGTGAAAAACAAAAGGGGTTAATCATCTCTTTTTCCTCAAACACTCTTGATAAACATTTGAGGAAATAAGCAAGACTCAAAATTACTGCAAGGACAGAGAAGAGGAACAAGGAGAGAAGAGGAACATGAAGGTGACCAAAAATAAATTATATGTGAGAGAGAAAATACAATGAAAAGAAAAAATAATCAAGTTAATTTAAATTGCAGCAACTGCTAAAGCTAAAGGAAGTCACCAGAAGCTTTAGTACTTTAACAGCTTAAAATGGCATAGAAAATAAAAGGGTTTTTTTCTTCCCTGCTCCTCGACAAGGAAATAACCTCCTCACTCAAAATCGGAAATGTATCAGTAACATTTCTGTTAAATTACTGAATTTATGATTTAAAGCACATTGTAATTCATGTAATCAAATCATACTTGCAATCATGACATTTAAATCTTCTATTGCCATTGTGCTTGTATGCAAGCACATATGTTTTAATGTGTATATTGTGTATATACACACTATACATTTTCATACAATTTTAAGTGAATATGTGGATTGTGTTTCTATGTGTATATTGTTTATTTCCCAACATTACTTCAAACAGTATGTTTTAAAGCCATGGATACTGCCCCTAAGTCAGAAAAGCCTGATTTGGCAGCATGCTGTCTGCCTTTTTATGCTGTCAGGGAAATTTTCAGTTGGAACCACACACCAAATGTACCATTTTATCAAGAATACACAGTATTTCAAGCAGGTTATACACTATTGGTTCAGAAAAGGAATGTTAACTGGAGGTAGCACTATTGACATTTAAATTCCTTAATTTGCCAAATGTTTTTCTTCTATTCTTACTTAAAAACACACAAGATACAAGGCCTGGAGAACTTTTGGTCTGATCCTTTAATACTATTTCAACATTCTAATAATCCTGCTAATTTTGCCGAATATTTTTTTTGCAATGAAAAGAGTTAAAACTAAGTTTTCCAGTGTAGCATCTAAAACTGACAAGAGGGAAAAAGGAAAAAATAGTAAACAAACAAAAAAGTTAAAAGGAAACAACTCTACACCCCTATGCCCAAAACAAAAAAACAACTGAAATATTATACAAGATGAAGTAATACCATTATTAGGTGTTAGTGCTCATAATCATAATAATTTGATTTACTGGGAAATGGGTGCTCCTTTCTCTTCGTGAAGGACTGCTTTCTTTATTCTTCCTGTTCCAGCTGCTCTGGATTACTTCCTTCAAACCCTCCAGTCCTGCTTCTCACTCACTTCAAAGCTTCTCACTTCCTTGCCAACTTAGTTTTTCTCTTTCTAGTTTTGAGATTTTCAACAAAACTAGTGAGATTCTGTTCTCATACACCTAAAAGAGATTCTTTGATTTTGGAACTGATCACGTTTTGTTTAAAAATTAGGGGCTCAGGCAGAAATAGGAACTTTACTCCAACAAGAGTAAGAACTCACTCTACCTGACAAACTAGATACACAGAAATAAGAATCAGCATTAAGTACTTTGATATATCAGTTCTTTGAAACGTTAAAAAAAGGTTCAGCTTTTATCAAGAGTAGAACAGACAGTGGAAGGTCTCAGAAGCTCAAGAAATCCTATTTTACAAAAAGACTAAGAGAAGCGTGTTCAATATTTCAGCATAGTCTTGACTACCAAGGAAATCATATTAGAATTTACAGCTACAGAAAAGTTAGACTGTCATAAAGTTAAGTCTGTACTGAAATAAAGCATATTCAAAGCTGTGTTTCACTTCATGCCATGTACCTTTGTTTTTATTGGACCTGGTTGAATCACATTGAACCTCATGCCATATCTCCCCCATTCAGCTGCAAGAGACCTAAAAATTCATTAACAGAATGCATCAACATTTTAAACACAACATTGCAATCCTATTCAGAAAAAAAATTATTAAAATTTAATAAAATGTGTAAATACTAGAACATTCTTGAAACAGACATTTTTACTTAAGGTGGTTTTTTTTGTGCTTAACAAAATAATTTCAGAGAAGCAAAAAACATCTCATTCACAAACAGAGGACTATTAATTTAATAGAGGGATTAAGAAGCAATTCTTTCTCCCTTGCAAATCATGGATGGAGTTGGCACCCGAATTCCTTAACAAACAACTATTAAGCCATCACCTTTCTGTGGCAATTTAGACTATCCCATTAATATACATTTCTAACATAGCTCTCACATTACATGTTTTGAAATAAGACAAAACAGAGGATACATTCTAAAACAAGACCACTAGAACAGTTTTGCTTTATGACATTTTCTCTGCATAACGAGTACTTTGGATCTACTATGGTGAATGAATTAGCTGAGTCATAAAGTCTCTGAAGAGTACACATTTCTGTTACAGTTCTGCAGAAAAGAAATCAAGACCATTACTCAGTTCCTCATTTTTTTCCAGATAAAGAATTCTAGTTACTAAAAGGCTGCCAATCTATTCAATTCTTTCTGAAGTGCAGAGGAAGATCTATGTGCTATGAAGGACTAGCATGAAATTAAAAGTGCGAGAAATCTTTTTGTTTGCTGAGCACTATGGATACATCAACATGATATTGTTCTGAACTAAGTAGAACTGCAGACCTTGATTTTAAATAGTGACAGGAAACAAATTCGTTGATGAATCTAAACGGAGCTGAAGCCACAGTACAGTGCACTCAAATAACAGGCATGTATTTTCCTCAGACAAAAGAAAGTGGAAGGTGCTGTAGATCTCAAACAGTTCCCTAATAGCTGTCTTTAGGTGCTGGTTCAAGTATGACAATACAAGAAAACCTGATTATCAAAACTCTGTGAAACAAGCTTTGGAACTTGCAATTGCCAAAATAAGTATTTCTACTTGTCCTTATCTTGGTCTTGTGAAAAAAACAGTAGCAGTTAATACTTCCCTCTGTAAGAAGCTGTCAGCACACTATTTTCTTGCTAGTATTCTGGAGCCTAGATTGAACTCTCGTGGTGCAGTGAAATAGGGGGACTACAGTAATGAACTCCATTTTTATAGACCAATTATCCCAATTTTAGGATGTGAAAAGCAAAGCACACATTTTGCTCTATTACTCACTTGCTCATTGCTTCTACACCAGCTTTGGCAGAGGCACTTGGCAACACAAATCCTGAACCACTCTCTGCATAAACTGTTGTAATAGCCAGGAATGCTGCTCCTAGAAAGTGCAAAAACATTTTAAAAACAACCCACACCACACAAACCAAACAACCCTGAAGATCAAACTCTCAAGTTCAGGTAAAAGCAAGCTAAATGGCAGAAGTTTCCAGCTCAAGTGTTAGGAATACCTCTTCACTCTGGGCAATGAAAAGGCATTTTAAAAATACAGTCTTTGACACTTTCTTTTCAAGCCTTTTTATTTCTGTTCCATCTTTTGTATGAGTGTTGAGTTTTTTCAGGTAAGTGCAAACAGCTATCAATTAGACTCTGAAGGCCTAAGCCCTCAAACTTCTACTGATAATGAATTTAATGCATAAATTAGTCCAACTGGAGTGAAGGCCTAAGATCTTAGAGCATTTTTTCAGAAGCTGCCATAGTCTAGTTGCCACTAATCAGACATTTTGCCCCGAATTCATCAATTACTGAGTGAGAAAAACAAAACAAAACAAAACAAAACAACCCATAAAACAAACAAGGGAAAAATCAGCATTAACAGTTAGGTTTGACATAAACTCAATTTAACAGCTCAGGGCTTGAGTTAAAGCAAAAAAAAATAAAGATCTTAAAGAAATTTTCAGAAGCTTTTTCTGCAGCAAAGCCAATTACAGAGTGAACTTGCATAACTTTTCCTATTATTATCACAAAAACTCCATTATAAAAGAACTACTTTCTTTTATATGCCATATGTTATAATAGATTTCGCAAAAAATATATATAATGGAAACTGCAACTGCTTATTTAATCTTTCTTTTATAGAACACTGCAAATTATGTCTGATCAATGACTGGCATGAGCTCACTGTAGCTGGGAAATGAAGGACAAGTTCACTGCTTACATCACAGGAACTAAAATAACTGTTCTACTTACTATATTTTTAAAATAATTCCATTAGAATAACTGCCCAGGGGATATTTCTAAAACAATATACACTACTGATAGATTGCATGTAAGTAGAGACTCAAGTAAGAAATTACAGTAATATTACACAAGAGAAACTAAATAGAGACCCATAAACAACCACTAATTGAAATGACAACAGATATCCAGAAAACGTAGGCCCTGTTTATAAAAAAAAAAAGTCTTCAATGAGAGACTTTGAAAGGAAAAATCTACATAGGCAAAAAAAACATAGAACAACTCTGAAGTTTTCTAGAGAGCATTACACATTTTGTAGAATTAATCCACTTTTTTTTTTTTTTTTTTTTAATTCAGGTTAAATAGAGGCAAATTAGGTCAACCTAACACAGAAACTGACAAATTTACAGCTCTGATATTTAAAGAACACTTCAGCTCAAACACAACTTTTATTTCTAAAGCTTATATTCATAAAATGGACAATAAGTGATCAATTAACTTCTCTCACTTTGTAAAAACAAGAAACATGCTAGCAGATTACAAACTCCTTTTAAATACCAGAATAAACTCGCAGCCTCAAACCAGAGAACTTTTATTTACTACATTAGACTTAATGCAGGTCACACTGCAGACCTAAAGGACATCCCATTGTTGTAGTATCCTCACAGACTGCTCTAAAATATTTGCACTAGGTAGCATCTCTTTAGAAACTAAGGTCTCTGCTCAAACTAAAAAAAAAAACAACAAAAAAGCAAATAAAAATAAAATGAAAGTGAGAAGACAAACAGGTATACTTGACTTAGTTGCAAAACATGCCTTAAAGAAAGCCTGAAACAAAAAGTCTTATTTATAGATGGACTCCCCTAGAGAGAAGACATGCAAGTAATAGCAAAAGAAATTCACGTTTTGGAAGCTTAGAAGTCAAAGAAAGAGAGGCAGCAGGAAGGTGAATGAAGTCTGGATTTTACCAAATTTGAGGACAGAAGTAAGGAAAGCAGCTTTCATTCAACAACAGCAAAAACAAACGCATGTTTGAATTCCTATTTCACATTACTATATGGGCACACTACATGCACCTGGAAGACCATAAGGCAACCTATTGCAGTGGTCTGCCACAATGACATAGTAAGGCAGAGCTGGGGTGGGCTTCTCACCACTAGAATGGTGGAAATTAATTTTCATGTGCTACTAAAATATAGAGGGGACATACTTGTATACTAACAAAAACGGTTACAGACCCACTGAAACAACGTTAGCTTCATGTTGTTATAATCAAATAGTATAACCTCATGAAGTACTTTTTGGAGAGATTTAGAAGAAATTCAGCTAATTCAGAGGTTAAGGAAATACAGTGTAAATATGAAAGCAATATTTCAACACAGTGACTGCCCTTAGAAAACAGGATTCAGAAGTGAGGGCGCATGGAAAACCATAATTCTATTTCATGGCTTTTAAATGAATTTGACATTATATTATTCTGATCTCATAAAATAAACTCACTGTTTTTCAATTTATAACTGGAATGTAAAATTAAAGCAGTTTTTTGTAAATAATCTATGACGTAACATAGAAGGGCATACATTATCTTTCCTTTTAAGACAATAATCTGGTTAAATAAATCACTGGTTAAATATTTGTCATATTTTTAAGGTGAAGCTGCAATACTAAATTTAACTTCTAGGTAGTCCAGAATTAAGAATTAAACCTGGGAAAATAAAATCTAACAGTGATTTCAATTTCAAAATTCTTTTTCAAATATTCTTAAAAGGTAATATTCTCCAGTACTATTAGTCAAATAGCACAGCTGTAAATTTTATTTTACTGTAGGAGGAAAATTCAAAGGGATATCCTGACTTCTTGTTCATTTAAAGAAATATCTCATGTTCAGTTCAATGAAATTAACATACACAGAGAAAATTCAGAACCAATAACAGGGTTTTTTTAACACAAAGCTTTATTGTTTTAATTTTTAAAATGTTTCACAACTAGAACTCTGCCATTAGATTTTTATATTATTCGGCCTCAGTTGACCTCTGGGTCCAATTGTAAGGCCTGATACTACAATGAAGTAATTGTTAGCCAGATCTATTGTGTGATACTTAAGTACAGCTTTCACTGAAAAAGTTCCTTTCTAGAAGAATGTTAAAAATTGTATTTCTCTTCTCACATGAACTCTCAAAACTGGCTATAGTAATAGTATGGCAAGGAAAGCAAGTAATAATGCTTAAGATACCTTTTTGTGCTTTAATGAGCTCCTTTCCAATTTCCAGAGTTACAAAAGCAGTACCATTAAGTACAATATCAGTTATTGTTTTCCAGGCATTAGCAGAAAGTCGTTCAGAAGGGGAAATAAAGTTTCCAGCTGCGTTGTTTATCACAACCTGAAATACACAAAGAAAAAGAGTTAACTAAAAATAACTTTTCCTGGGACAAAAGTAAAGAATTTACAAGGAGCTTTTTAGTGTTTCCAGGGAAAAAGTAAAAATATGCTTATCAGATGAGGTACAGGGGGCAGGGGAAAAGGGAGAATAATCCATATGAAATTTTAATATCTGCAGCATAGATAACGTATCAGTAACAGAAAATGAGCTGCATTTCCAAACTACTGTACTGAGGAACTGTAAAACATAGAGGCTGACCTAAGTCACTATTTTCCATAGCATCTCAAGTGCATCCTAATAGAAAAGCTTGCCCCCACCAAATTCCAGCATCACATCTTTTTAATATAATAGATGCATGGGAATAGAAACAAAAGGTGGCAACCTGATAACTAAAATCTGGATGAAGTGACTGTTGCATTACAGGAATTCAAATCAGTTGTGATGAGAATATTATGCTACAATGTGCTGCAAACAACTACTACAAAACTTTTGTTGAACAGATGTACAAATGTCACTTCCTATGAACAATCACCAGGTAGAGAATACTTTCACTTCAGGGGACAAAGCATCATATTGGCAGCATTTAAACAAAAAATTATGGAGCCAGATCTAGCATATTTAATAATATATTGTGCTGAAGCAATAAAATTATGTACTATTAATGGAATGGCACCTTGATTCATGTAGGTTTGCACATAAGACAAACTCTTTGTCTTGAAGAACTTCTGAGCTAAATTCTAATGGAGATATTAGAAATTTCAGTAAAAAAACAGAGCACAGTTCATATTACATGAAAGTAAAACTAATAATATACAACAGCCATAAATTATACATATGGACAACAAATTCAATTTAAAGGACTCCCTGAAATTTGAAGGGGAAAAAATCCAAACAGCTTGAAATAACAGAGGAGGTTACTTGAATCACTGAATAAATACAGGAAACGCACAATAATAAAGCTAGTGAACTAAGAATTGTACAATATGATCTTTGAGGTATGTAGGACTGCAAAAATAAGCCATGAAAAAAGAATGATTGCTTTCTAATTGGTAATAACACCCTTGGGAATGGAATTAACAAAACAAAGCTGGAAGGACTCTGAAGTTACTGCCATTAACTTCTTTCTTATGGTCTTTGAGATCTCACCCCACAAGCAGTATGGCAAGGAGCAATACCCAGGATTCATAAACTGACATCTCATGTCTGCAACTAAGAGAAGAACTGGACAAAAAGAATATTCAATTTGCTCTGCCGTCTATCTTAAAGAAAAAAAAGATATGTAAAATTAAAGAAAATGTAAATGTTTGTAAAGAACAAGTCATGGGAAGCATTTATTCAGGAAATTATTTGTGTTCTAAAAATGTACTATACAGGAAGAAATCTCCTCCCTCTCTGCACACATGTAAAACCTGAAGATCATGATTCTGACTTTGTCAAAAATTACCTTAACTAATAATCAAAATAATATCCAGAGGATCTTGTCTACAAATCAGGACAGTGAGTTGCCTTATTTCTAGCACTGTTATACATGCAGCTATACAGCTATTTGGCATACAATTTCTCTATTTCTTATGGTATTTAAAATTCAGTAGTTCTCCACCACAACTATAGGAAGCTCCTCATGAGTAAATTGTCTACAACAAACATACAACAATTTTAAATTTACAGTAAACAGTTTTAAATCTAACTGCCCTTTACAATGATGCTACATCACTTTCTAGCAGCTAGCAGAAACCAAGCTATCTCTCAATCAAATCATCCTTCAGATTCCACAAGATTACCCTCCCCACAATCTGATGTAAAGAGCTCTGCTGCTTTGTGCCAAACTATTAAAAAACGGATGCTTGGCTTGACCGAAAACTTTTATTTTTTCATTTTATGAGAACTTAATCTTCAAATTGGGACCTTCTTTGTGTATATTAATAAGCTAAGCAAGGACCAAAGAAGACATTTATGATTACTTCCATTCCTAATTTGTGAGGCATTGTGCTAGGATGTAATTCAGCAAACACAGATAAATCACCTTTTCAGGAAGATTTAAGGCAAATATCCCATTCCCTTAATTCAAAGAAACCCTCCAGAACTGTCCCATTATTTGAAACAAGATGATACTCCTCAGAGTAAGAGTCAAAATGTTTTGTCTACTTGGCCACTAAATAGTTTAAGAACCACAGGAATAGAGTAACTGGTCTAACTATGAATGTTAGCTTTACCTTGAAGTACTGCCACTGTTGTCTAGTGTCTTTGTAGAGTCCATTAACTTTCTATATTAGTAACTTTCTTCATACCTACTATGCAAAGTATTTTCAATAATGAAGAACGAGTTCTTTCCTTTCTCTAGAAGACTTACATCAGGATGTCCTACTGCTTGGATTGTTTCAGCAACAGCATTCTTAACTGAAACTGGATCTCTCACATCACACTGGATGGCATAAACCTAAAGAATAACGGAAAGGCAGTTATAAAACTTAAAAACTATACAATTCATCAAATAAACAAGTCCACAGAAGCATACAAATACAAAAGAAAAAATGCAATAAAATCTAAATTATAATATGTAACGGACTCATAATTCTGCAAAAAAATTACCTTATTCCCTGTTTTAGAGGAAATTTCATCTGCAGTTCCTTTCAAAACATCCAGATTCCTAGAAATAGGTATTAACATCCTTTATGTCAGTTAAATGCAATTGCAATTCAGATTACTAAAATCTCTTTTTTTCTGAGCAAATATAACTACAACTTAAAATGTGTACATGTGCACATGCATGTTGCTGATTTTCATGAATTAAAACTATGATTAAAACTATGCTTAACCACTAACTTTCTGAAAGAAAACTTCAAGTAATTTATGGTTAGTGCTACTTTAAAGCAACTCAGAAGTGACAATGGTAAGAGACTCTAAAGTTAAACAACATTTGATAAGCCAGAAAAAAAAGCACACGATCATAACAAACTTAAGTGTCAGCTAACACTCTACAAGCATTAATAAGAGACATATATATTCACATTTAAAACTAAACAAATTACTGTCAGGATGAATGTCACAACACTTCGGTTTATTTTGATTTAAAATGAGATTTTTTTTCTAGACTTTACTGAAGTGCTTCTAGACTCTACTGCAGTACGTAAGAGAGCTGTAGAAAATCATCATTAAAGGAAAATCAGGGCTCTTGTTGAAAGTCAGAAGAGGAATGGATTTAATTCTTAATTGTAATTTAAATCTGTATCAAGAACACCCATAATAACATTTATTACTGTTCAATAATGCCCACTGCAAATTTTTGTTCTCTTTAAGCTCTTCATTGAATTTATGTCTAATATCTAAGGTTGTTTATTTTGCTGCCACATTTCATGAAAATGTGCTTAGTTTATTTCATCCTACTTATTTTTATTTCATTAAACATTTGCAGATAAATCTGCAAGTTTCTGGAATCCACAGTATGACATTGCAATTTAAAAGTGTTCTGCAACAGAATAAATAGAAATATTTTTTACAGTTCGTAAAGAAGAAAACATCTATTCAGCAGTCAGTACTAAATGAAAGTTCTAAAACATCTTCATTAATATTTACCGGCTTGCTATAACACACTTGGCACCTAAACTGGATAAAGCTGTTGTCATCCCTTTGCCAAGCCCAGTACCTCCACCAGTTATAAAGGCTGCTTTCCCTTGGAAGGTATTTGGTGGCAACATCACTTTTTGAAGAGGTGAGAAGAATGCAGCTTGTGGTGCACTGCTGTCTTGATACAGCACATTTGGCCCACAGCTGAAAAACTGAAAGAAAAAAAAAAAAACACAGAAAAGTTATTTTTTCTCCTTTCTGTATGCAGGACTGTTATGATTTTCCTATGGCAGTGGAGGTAACAATCATAACTCCTTTATTATAAGTGAATATATATGAATGTAAGAATGACTAGATTGCATTATAGCAACACACATGGGTCTTTACTTAAATGTTATCACTAGACTAGGAAAGCACTTGAGATATTTTTATATATTCTACTGCAACTAGAGAACTACTGAAAAAATACTTTAGTCATGCTTCCTGCTACTTCATGCATTTTTTGTATCTAGTACTTTTACTAAAGCATGTAGAAAACCATTAACAACTAATTACAGAAGGACTTGGGCTACAGATTGACACACGGACTGTAATTTACACATAAACAAATCCATGTGATTTTAGGTTACATATGCATGTATTTACAAATTTAAAATCTTCAGTAATGGATTCATGATTTTGGTCCTTTACTACTGCATCCAACCAAACCTTCTTCTTTAATCGAGAACAGGACAGAATCAAACTTCACAAGTCCTGCCCTAATGGCCTCTGGAGCTGCTAAGGAAATCAATGCCATCTCTCAGATAAAACTGGCCTTGGAAGGATTGGTCCCTGCAAAAGACACATGGTTGGAACACGCTTAAAAAAAAGACATGAAAAAAGAAGAAAATTCAGTATTACATCTTGAAAACTATGCTAGGCTAGTAAACTATGCCTTGGGAGAACAGCATTACAGTAATAATTCAGAAATTCCTTTATTTAAAATACAAAAGCTACCTTAACCTAAAGCTAAAAATGCTTCCAAGTATGAAACTAAAACTAGATTGACTTTTTAATTTTTATTACTTATATTTCATATATAAAAATATTTATAATAATAAGTAATAAATATTTTATTAGTTCTTTTTGATAGGCAAAACAATTAGAAGACTCTAAATTACATTTGTTTTCTCTGGTTTTACCTTGTACTTGAGCCTTTAATGTGTTTATTTTAATAAAAAAATCTAATACAATTTTGTGAAAAAAAGACTGAATGGCTACTCTTGTATGATCCTTTTAACAAAACCATACAATTGTTCAAAAGACTGATATGAAGAAAGGTAGTTTTAAAATAGTTAAAATATCACACCTTATTGTTCTGTTTACTAATTCACATTTTGAACACTAAAATTAAGAGACAATTTGTTTAGGAGTAGATGATTACTCTGTACTTCCCACAGTTACCATGCTTTGGGAGGTTCACAGAGCGTGAAGCTGGCCTGCAGAAGTGTGCACAAGAATCTTTCAGTGAGGTAATATATATGCAAAAGTAACTCAGGTGAAAACAGAGAAATTATGTAATCATGGAATTACACAGACAATTTAATTCAATTTAAAGCATGGTGCTAATAACACCAGGGTCATGGGCTCAATCCCTATATGGGTCATTCACCTAGGAGCTGCACTTGATCCTTGTGGGCCCCCTCCAACACAGACTGTTCTCTGAAAAACTAAAATTGAGCTGAAGAGTTGGAGCCACTACATAGGACAAAATACAGAAAACAAAGCTTGAACTAAACCTAGAACTTTCACATTTGTAAAACACTACTGTTTTTTAATTCTCCCAGTAAAAATAAAATTTGCATACTTTCAAGCAGTACCAGAATACTATTAAGCCTCCAGGAAAGGGAAATGTGAATGCTCTCTTTTGGGACTTTCTCAGCAGTCCCCTACCCCTCAGGAAAAAGCTCCCTCTGGAGAATTTCAGTTCACAGCAGAGACTGCAAATGAAGAGCCCCCTTTCCTTCAGGATATGGAGACAACCCCTATGAGACTCCCTGATAATGGGCTCTGTTAGTGACAGACACACCCCAGTCTTCTTGCTCTCCTCCAAAGAAACACTGCGAGCAGCTTTCCTTCTGCTCGAGGGGGAAGGTCAGGACATGCCATAGCAGAGGAAAGAGAAGGCTGCACCAAGACTAATAAAGTACAGTAATGATAACCAGGCAGTAAAGTTGGATAATTGAGCAATCTTTTAGTCAGATTGCTATCATCTCCTTACTGGCCTGTACAAGAGCTTCTATGACAGCATCCATGTAATTTAATCATTCCACTACTTACGGCTAAGGTTTCAAATTAAATCTCAGGTGTAAACAGAGATATAAAAAAGCCAGTAAACTGCTTAAAAAAAAAAATCAAACAACAAACATGCAAATCACTGACAAACCAAAAAAACAACCCTCACCCAGGGTGGAAGTGAATTGTGGAATTACTGCAGAAAGCCATCTCAGAAACACACAAGTAGTTACTGGCAAGAAGCACCATGTTTGCAGAGAACTCACTAGAAATTGCCTCCAGGAACATCCACACAGTCATAGAATCACAGAATGGTTTGGACTGGAAACGACCTTAAAGATCATCTTGTTCCAACTCCCCTGCCATGGGCAGGGACACCTTCCCCTATAACAGGTTGCCCAGAGATCCATCCAATCTGGCCTTGAACACCTCCACAGATGGGGCATCCACGACTTTTATGGGCAATCCGTCCATATCTAACCTAAAGCGCCCTCGTTCAATCGGAATCCATTCCCCTTGCCCTGTCATTTCACGCCCCTGCAAAAAGTTACCCTCCATATTTCTTGTAGGCTCCCTTCAGGTACTGGAGGGCTGCCGTAAGGTCAACTCGGTCACAAGTCACGCCACGCCGCTGCCTGGACAGCAACCTTCCAGGCAGTGACCGAACTGGCGGGGCACAGCTGTGCTATCGGGGCCAAAGGCGACAGCAGCCGCGCGGGAGCCGGGCAGCGGCCGGCCGGGCAGGAGGCCGTGTGCCGGGAGCTCAGCCCGCACCGCTGCGGGGCTCCGCGGCGGGCAGGGCCGGCAGCCGCCGAGAACCCAGCGCTGCCCCTCCCCGGCCCCCGGCGCCGCAGAGCCCCGCCGTGCCCTCTCTCTGACGGGACAAGGGTGCCCAGGCAGAGCGGGGCGGCGGAACAGCTCCGCGGTGCCGAGCGTCCGCCCTCAGCCCGGCAGCACGGGGAGCGCCTTACCCGCCCGGCGCCGGGCGCGCAGCCGCCGCGCAGCCCGCAGCGCCACAGCCGCGCCGCCGCCATCGCCATGATCCCCGGCGCGCTCTGCGCCTGCCCCGCGGGGCGGAGCGGCGGGGCCGGCCGGGCTCCGGGAGCCGCGGGATTGGGCAGCCGGCCGGCCGGCCCTGCCCCAGGCGGTGTAAAACGTAGAATATGAAAAACTTTTCTTAAGAAAGGACTTTGGTGTTTGATCTTTGATGTTTGATCTGTGTATACTTTCAAGCCTAATCAGGAAGAAAAGAGCAAACAAGCTCTAAGCGATGTCCAGTTTGTCAAGAAAATTCATCCACGAACACCAGAGATTTATGTCCAAAAAGGAGACAGAGGAGTCCTTTTACTATACTCGAATAAAGGGAGAGGCCGTGGGGGATTCCCCTGGGCTCTCTCAAATTTTTGGAGGATGCAGCCTCCTTTTTACCCTAGTTTCCCGGCCGCATTTCCCTCTCTCTTTCCACATTGGCTGAGGTATTTGAGAGGTACAGACTTCCCGGAACGCCTGATACCTAAGATTGCCCTATAATATATAATCCTCCCTTTTAATTTTTAATTCTTATGGAAAGTATGGTTTCTCCCCATTGTTTCTTTCCTCCTTCGATATCCAATTTTATTTATCAGCAAACCTACAATTTGTTTGTAAAAGCAAATATCTTTTTTCCATTCATCAATCAGTGGAATCCTTACCATTGTTTCTTTTATATCGCAGTGCTATTTTTAGCACTTTTTATTTTATTTTTTTTAATCTACCAGCAGACCCACAGCTTGTTTGTAAAGACAACTCCGTAATTCCTCTCAAGGTGAAAGACAAATTATTTGTCGGTGGACTTGCCCTTGTTAAGGCTTAGGGCTTGACGTGTCCATGATCTCAGACCTAGAAGGTGACTTAAAAAAACTTGGCAAGAAGGATATACCACTGACGTGGACACAAAGAATGCTGAATTTACAGGATACCAGGGCATTTGGCAGAATCCCCAAGATACAGAAAAAATAATAAAGGCAACTCAGCAACTTCACTCAAGTCAGCTCTGACTGGGTAAAAGGTATTTCTGGTGGGGGAGATTGCCCACTGACCCAAAGGAAGAGAAAGACTGAGCATAGGGACTAAACATCCTGAGAAGTGAGAATCATTAACTAATAGAAGATATAATAATAACTAACAACAGAACTGGGCAACTGATCGCCAATGAACATGAACGCCCTTGTTTGCTAAAATGTTTAAAGAATGAAACCTTTTGGAAGTCCTTGTGCCGTCTTTGTGGATTTGTCACCCAACATCCCTTTCTGCACAGAAATGTAAACCAAATGTGGAGTGGTCTCTTGCACACCAGATTAAAGAACCTGTTTTGGAACAACACAGGGGCACCTTCTCAGCCACTGCCCTGGTGCCTCCAGTTATAGCTGTGAGAGCTGGAGAATGCTTGGTTCAGTCTATCTGCTTCACTGGGTTGGAATTTTATTATTGCAAGTGATTTACTAAATGCTATTTAAAGGATACTAAATAACTACCTTGTTTGATGGTGGTTTTGGTGTTTTTGTTTGTTTGCTTTCCTTGTGGTATCTAATCTCAGGATTTGCTGTGCCCTTTACCCATAGTGTGGTGATCAGTTCTTGCCATGTGTTTTTGGGGGAGAGGAGTTGTTTGTTAAAGAAATATGAGAACAGAGGTGGCTGAGAATATTAGCTGTCTGCTAATTAGGAATTCAAATGGAATAGGTAACATGGGGCCTGATTTGAGGTGAAATTGTGCATTCACAGATCACTCCTGGGCAACAGAGAGAGGCTCCATTCTGGCTCCACTGCACACTGGCTGACTGCAATGAAACAAGAATTACCAGTGTTTTCATTTAGCATTGATTTATTTTTTTGGTGTAGAAGTAGTTTTCTTTGTTAACTTCTCATAAACTTGATAAAAAATTAATTAGTAGTTAATTTTGAGTATTGACACATTATTAAACTAACGAAAAAGGCATATACACTTTTGTGAGCACACATTTTAAGACGAAGAACTCTGATAAATGTTTTTTTTTTTTAGTTTTGGCTTTAAAAAGGTAAGAGATGCTGGCCAGACAGGCGAGCAAAAAAAGGGCGGGGGCTGGGCTGGGCTGGGCTCTGGCGATTTTTAGGCAGGGGGAGGGAAGGACAACAGTCCCCAGAACGACCTGCAATTTACTGTGAGTGCTTTGGCCCAGCCACCGCCCTTTATTTTTTTTTTTTATTGCAGGTTCCGGATGAGATATTAACTTTTTTTAGTATACAAATGACACTTGCATAACCTTAAATCCTCTTTTAAGCGAGAAAAATAAGAGGAGTAAAGACACATAAAAAACAACATGAAGACACTAAGGTCAGTAAAGAAAGAGTTAAATCTCAGATGAGAGGCAAATGAAGAGATGCTTTATTTTTAAGCTAAAATTCTTTTGTAAACTACAGTAATAAACTATAATATGTTTAATTCCCTTTAAATTAGGAAAAGAGGTATGGGGAGATTGCATGGCCTTGGTAATCAGACAAAGAAAACTGCCAAATCGTATTTACTCAAAAGGAAGAGTAAGGGCTTGGGGGAGTAGCATAGTAACTGTAAGAACCTACGATTTAATAAAGCTTCAGGTTTTGAAGGGAGGACACCTCACTTAATGGATCTATGCAGTTACAAAACTTGGCATGAAAGACAACAAACTTATCAGGGGGTCTGTACTACCAACTTTTGAATTAAGAATTCCAGGAGAACTGATCACACACTGCTGTGGGAGTTCAGAGGAAGCAGAATTTCAATCCTATGGCTTACTCATCATTACCCTGTATAGAAATGGCAAAACACCCATTTTCTTTAAATGTTCCACATTTAGTAAAAAAAGAATTATTGGTGCTCTGTTGGTACAGTACTCTCTAGAGTAGGTAACATCTTCAGTAAGCTCTGCACAGTCAGGCAGGCATTCGAAGCAATAGGGCCACACTGCTGGTCAGTAGTTGCCACATTTGTCATTAAAGCAGCATATGGAATGTATCTGGTAAGAGTTAGAGAGTTGCTCTAAGACTTACGTAGTAATATTCCATTACAATCAGTTAATTAAACCACACTGAGTCTCAAGGCATCTGTAATCGCTGAACAGAAAAAAACCTAAAACAACAAACCACAAAAAAAAAAAAAAAAAAAAAAAAAAAGTTGGGGAAAGAAGGTTTTAAATTGCCAAATACTACAGAATTTAGAAAGCTTCAGCGGAGCAATGCTAACAAGAGGAAACAAACTGCAAACTATGCATTGGAAAATGCAAACGTGCCAATCAGCTACCTGTGAAATAATCATTGTATTTCTATGGTGAAAGTGAACGAGATGATATGACTGAATGTATTGGTTTTGCATGGATTGGATTTTGGTAGCCGGGGGGCCACAGAGGTGGCCCGTGTGAGAAGCTGTCCCTGGGGCCAGAGATGTCAGCCCCGATCCACGCTGACACGGGGAGAACGGGAGCGGCTGTAAAAAAAGCACAGGCGAAAACCGCGGGAGAGCGCCCGCCCTCGGCCCCGCCCTCGCCCGCCCTCGCCCCCTCGGCCCCGCCCTCGGCCCCGCCCTCGGCCCCGCCCTCGGCCCCGCCCTCGGCCCCGCCCTCGGCCCGCCCTCGGCCCCGCCCTCGGCCCCCCTGCCCCGCCGCTCCGGCCCCGGCCCCGCCCCACGCATGCGCGCCGGTTCACGGCTGCAGAGGTTGCGCGTGGCCAGTAGGCGGCGCTCTCGGCCGCGTCCCTCCCCTTCTCCCGGCGCGGCGCGCGCCGATCCTGGGGTTTTCCCTCTCCGGTCCGCCTCGGCCCTGCTCGCCGGGGGCTGCCGGCGGAATTCCAGGATGTGGAAGCTGGTGCCCGCCTCGGGAAAAGGTGAGGGAGCGCTAGACACCGCCTTCGCTCCGGCGGGCTGGGCCTGGGCCCCGCGGGCCCCCTCCCCGACCGGCGGCTGCGCGGGCCCGCGGGCGTGCCGGCGTGTTGGCTTCCCTGGCGCTGGCTCCCGCCGGGATTGGTGCCCGCGCTGCCTCGGGCCCGTGGTGGTCTAAGTCCTCGTCGCTCTGGGCGTTCGTCCACGGCGAAGACTCCGTATTTCCCTGGAGCGCTGCCGGCCGCAGCGCCTGTTGAATCTCTTCTGTAGGGCTTCTTTTCGAACCTGTGTGGGATGGCTTAGGTTTTAGCTGCAGGCTACGGAGTCCTGCTTTGAAATACCTGGGGAGTTGAACTCTGAGGCAGCAATCTCAGAAACGATGTTTAACTATTGTGTTGATGTTTCAGCCATGGAGTGTTGAACTTCATGGTGTTTTTTGCATGCAGAGTTTTGAAACTAAATCGCCTGTATACCTTTCTTCGTTTTCTTGTCCATAGGAGCTTTAGCAATAGGTATCATATAATACATACATTTCTTCCTAGGTGCTTATAAGGAGCATACCCAACACAACTGCATCTGCTCTGTGTTTCCTGGTTCACTGGGAGGAAATTTTGGATGTTTGATTTATTTCCTGGTGGATACTGCACCTAATCTGTCGAAATAAGCTGACTTACCTCTTACTGCCTGGAGAGCTCTTGAGTGAATCAAAACACTTCATTCTATTCAGAATGATCATTTCTGCACAGTTCATTTTTGTGAAGTTATTTTCCAGGGTTGATAACTGGAATTTATATGTACTTACTCATATCAAGAACAATTTTTGGTTCTGCTGACCAGTGGTAGCACACCTTTGGGAGAGAGTCAAGCCGTTCACTGGGAAGCCACCATGGGGCTCAGGTGTCAGGTGCAAAGCATAAACTGAAGCATAAGCATTGATCAGAAGCTGAACTTACTAAGTATCAATTTGATTTACATGAAGATCTCCATATATTCATTAGGAGGACATTTTTCTCTGAACCACTTAATCAGTTATGTGAATAAATAATATAACATCAAAAAATTATGTATCCTTACAAAGTTGTTTTAGAAAACCTATCTTACATTGTGGGTTTTTTTTTTTTTTCCTTCTAAATGTTACACTTAATCTTCAAGAAAGTATTGGTAAAAATATATTGTCCTTGAAAAAAGTGTGCCACCACTTTTGAAACTGCTTTATTTATCATATGTATCCTTTTTTAATGGATAGAGCAAGGGAGCAAGAAAGAAAGAAAGAAGGGGGTTTTGTCTATAAGCTAAATGCATAATTCTAATCAGCCTAATCAGAATCACAGAATTTAGAGTCACAGAATATTCTGAGTTGGAAGAGACCCACAAAGATCATTAAGGCCATCCAGTTCTTAAGTGAATGGCACACATGGAGATAAAACACACAACCTTGGCATTATTAGCACCATGCTCTGACCATAAATGATGCATGGCAAAGCTGAGATTTAGATGCACCATTAAATTCATCTCTCTTATGTGCTTCAGGTATTTGGGTGTTTTTTTCTAAATTGGTATTTTTCTGTCTCTTGTTTATTTCCAGGAGAGCCATATCGTCTTTTAAGTGGTGTGGAATATGTTGTTGGACGGAGAAACTGCACAATTTTGATTCAGGATGATCAGTCTATCAGTAGAAGCCATGCAGTTCTGACTGTAAGCTGGCCTGAAACAAGCCCTGTAAGTAGCCACCATTTTACTGTGTTATCTTTAATTTAATTATTATTTACTTTGCATTAATTTAATTATTATTTACTTTAATTAATTATTATTTAATAAATTATTATTTACTGCACTGTGGGGATAATTCAGGCTGCCATGACCATGCATAGTCTTATTTTGCTCTCACCAGTTTTATGCTTGGAGTAGAACCATTAACCACCTGTACTTTTTTTTTAATTTTGAAATTTTTTTTTTCCTCTTAGGTTCATTTGTTTTCATTGTGGAATTTAGTGGCATAATTTTGCTAGTCCAGGCTTCCTTTTATTCCAGAGTGAAGATTCACTAGGAATTTGTATTAAAATAATCACAGCAGGAAAGTTGCACAATTAAGTTTCATTGCACAGACAAACTTTAGGTTCTGGGAAGTGCTTCAGTTGTTTTACTGCAGACTTAGTTTCTGTTTCATTTTGCACCATTAGTTCTGCATTTGCTTAGAGCACAGAAAAGAAAAATACCAAGGAGAATTAGCAAATGGCAATTTACTAAGTGTTGTGACATTTATGGATGTTTTGAAGCCAGTCAGCAGATATTTCATTTATGTAACCTTATGTAGTGTTTAAAATAAAACATGGAAAATGTATTTGTCCCTTTAATACTGCAAATATTGAGTGAGTCCAGCAGAGGGCTATGAAGGTAATGAGGGGAATGGAGCAGCTCAGTTTTGAGGAAGAGCTGAGGGGTCTGGGCCTGTTCAGCCTTGAGAAGGGACCTCATCAATGTCTGTCAGTAGCTGGAGGAGTGCCACAGGAATGGAGCCAGGCTCTTCTTGGTGGTGCCAAACAACAGGCCAAAAGACAATGACAGAAGCTGGAACACAGAAAGTTGCACCTGAACATGACTAAGAACTTTACTGTGAGAGTGACTCAGCATGGGAACAGAGTGCCCAGAGAGGTCGTGGAGTCTCTGTCTCTGGAGATACTCCTGAGGAGCCTGGAGACAATCTCGAGTAGCGTGCTATAAGGAAACCTGCTTCAACAGGCAGGTTGGATTAGTTCACCTCCCGTGGTCCCTTCCAATCTTATCCATTTTTTGAAATAGCGTATAACTGCATGGCAGAATTTCTTAAAAACAAGCTGTCAATGTTCCCATTGGCTTGTAACCAGTTTGGTTGGAAATCTTACAGTAATGGTTGTGAACCATTTGCTTTGGAAGTCTGACAGTATCTAACCTCTTCCTAAGAGATGCTGGTGTCTCCATGTCCTGTAGTTAGGGGAAGACCAGCATGACTCATGGAAGGAAGTGCAAATTCCCTCAAGTGACCTTAGGCTTTTACTTACTGTTCAGCCCAATGCCCAGGACAGAGCTGAGTGGCAGGTAAAAACACAGTAAGTCTCACAGCCTTGCTAAATTGCACTAGCTCAGGCTTTGGGCCAATGAATGACTGCCATGCACAGTCTCCAGAAAGACAAAGTGTAATCTCCAAATATGCTAAGTATAAGAAGCACAGAAGTTCTAAAGCTAAAAACATGTATGTTTTCTCTCATTCCTCTTTTCTTCCAGAAAAACAGAAGATAAATAATTACATATAGCAAACCTCATTTTCCAAAGTCTTTATTTAAGATGGTATTTTGTGGGTTGCTTCTTATTTGTTCATTGCTTCGATCCACAATGATAATGACTTTTCTGATAAAGCTGTCTCATTCTGATAAACTATAATGGTTTATTTATGTTTATTTTCAGAGTCAGTCTCTTTCAGTACCTGTATTAACAGTAAGAGATACATCTAAATATGGTACCTTTGTTAATGGATCAAAACTCAATGGAACTTCAGTGTCTTTGCAGTCTGGTGACAGAATCAACTTTGGAGTCTTTGAGAGCAAGTTTAGGTAAGTGTTTTGATTATAAAATATCAAGTAAAATTAATTTTTTTAGAAAAGTATTTTAGCACATCATGCAGCTTTGCAAGTGATACAGCAATGATGATTTTTTAGAAAGCAAAGGAGGTGAGTAATATTTTGCCTGTGTTCCACACCCACTTCTGATATAGTTTTCCATTATATTTTTACATAATTTATTGTAATTTATTTTGACACTAGAAGATTAAAATTGTAGATAAGAAAGCATTGGCATTTTAGAAGATATGTTTTCTATGACATATGATAAGAAATCAGTATTTTCAGGCTCTCTTAGGCAAAGAACAAAACCCTACACCAAACGAGAAGAAGGGAGAAAGGTTTACAGTTTGTCAAGGCCTTTGTTGGCTGTTCATAATATAATGAGGAAAGAACTGACATTGCAGGAGGATGTGAACCCAACTTGATATTTTTTTTCCAAATTTAACATGGTAGCCTGTGCTATCTGTTTATTTATAGGAAGCACTTCTGGAAATGAAGTGGGAGATAAATAGAAAAAATCTAATGACCATTATAATCAATTAAAGTAACCAGAAGGTGGCTTTGTGCCATAAAATTTTTTACAATTTTATCAATGCTGCTGGTATTATTTATCATTAGAAAAAATTTGGCATTCTCCTCTAATTTCTACAATAAATTAGTTTTTTATATTTTAGATAAACATACCTGAAACATGATACAGGAATCATACCGTGAGACCAGCTACCTCATGGCTGTTGTACTAGAAAGTCCGCAAAGTAGAAAGAAATGTAAATCATCTAAAGATGAGATAATGTAATTTGATATGGAAGATCTAAAATATATATAAAGGCTTATGTTCAAGGATGATGGAAATGTTAGGAAGCATCAAGTAACAGCATGTTACTTGAAATTGCATTTTATCACACTTGTATTTTTAAGTATTGATTGGTTGGTGACCTGTAAAAGTATGGTGAGCATACTTTTGCTTTTGGAGGCACACACTCAAATTTCTTTTGATATTCCCAGACCTTGCACTATTCTTGAGGCACTGATTCTAGGTGATATCTGTAAAAGAGCCACAAGTCCATGGAAATATTTTAGACATCAGGTAAAATTGTCATTAATTTGTTGGAATAAAAATTAATATTTTTTCCTTTAGGTAATTTTAAAGCAGAAAGATTTTACTTTGATCTAGATTAGAGTATGGGTTTGTTTTTTTTTTTTTTCCTTCAGATTTCTGTGAGATGCAAATGAGATAGTTAAGTCAGCTCTGTTCAGCATAATGATTGGCTGAATTAACTTAAGCAATTCACTTCTATTTGTTCTTTGCAGAGTGGAATATGAAACTTTGGTTGTCTGCTCCTCATGTTTAGATGTAGCTCAGAAAAATGCTTTAAATCAAGCCATCCAGCAGCTTGGAGGCCTTGTAGTGAATGAATGGACAAAAGAATGTACTCACCTTGTAATGGTATCAGTAAAAGTTACTGTTAAGGTATGTTGATACTATTGTTTTGCAATTTTCCCACAAATGCTGATTAAATTCTACGCCTGTTCAAGATTTTTCTCTGCAAAACTGTTGTCATCTCTTCTTTCTCCAAGTTTAGAAGATGTGTATGTCAATGGGAGGTTGAAAGGGAAGAAAACAAAAGAAGCCAGTTTTGAAGACTTAGTGATTTTCATCAGTTGTCTTCTACATTTTCATAACTTTAATCAAGACACCAATTAAAAGCTAGGCTGTTAGAAGCAAAACAATCTTAGAAGCACAAATCAGTATTGTTTTATTTGTTTGATATTTTCTACATCTTGGATCTTAAAAAGTTAATTCAGTTCAACCATATGCTGTTTGAATTTTTCCTGTGCAGTTAATTTGTATTTTCTGGTTTTTCAGACTATATGTGCTTTGATTTGTGCTCGACCAATTATAAAACCAGAGTTTTTTTCTGAATTAATCAAAGCTATTCAGTCCAGGCAACAGTTGCCAAATCATGAAAGGTAAGTTGCCAGATCATCATGTTTATTATATTGCAAAATGAAACTTATGGGAGTTAGATTGTCAGATAACTACACATTTATCTGATAATTTTTGACATAATATGCAATTCACAGTGATTTTATTTGTGGAGAAATGCTTAATATAATTAACATTTTAATATTCCAGCAATTTTAATGTTCTCATCCCTAGAGTTAAAAAATGAGCTCTGGAATTGACTCTATGCTTAGAGATGTTACTGTCCCTAAAAAGGAACTTGTTTTGTTGGTATTTAAGTGTTGCTTCAAAGACTTCTGGGAATTGATACATAAAAAATAAGAAATTATACTTTTATAAAAGAAATTGTATCAAGATTATTTCATGTAGAGGTATTTTCCCAGTGTGCTGTTAGTTTCCGAGTAAACTTTGGTCAAGCAGAGTTAGCCTGACTGTTGAATTCCCTGGAATAGAAGAGGTTTTTAATTATCCATTGAGACATGAAGTGAGACTAATGTGCATTGGCTTTCACTAAATGAAAATAAAATAGTCATTGTTTTCATGGTTAAATTAACTTCAAAAGGGAATTCGTAATTTGGAATCAATGAATACTGCAGAATATCTCTTCTGGTTATTTTCTCGATGTAAGAAAATGTAAAATAGTCACAATATTGTATGTGCCAATTTCATCTGAGCCCATATTGCTACTCATTTCACCTTGAAAAGAGATACAGTTGTGTTTTGGGGTTGTGATTGTTGGTTTTTTATTGTATGAACACATGGTTTATACAGGTGAGAAATTCCCACTATATATATATATATATTCATATGTGCATAAATATGCATATATGTTGGGAAATGGCAATTTATTTTCTTTAGTAGTTGTTGTAGTAGTACATTGGTAGAATAGTTTGAAGACTGAGGATACTAAACAAACTTCTGGTGCGCACGTGGAAATAGAAACAAAACGAGAGGATTCACAGTAAGCTTTGCTTTATATATGGTAAAATATATTTCACAGAACATGACACTGCCTTGTTAGAAAAATACAGATGCCAATCTGGAGCAATTGGTAGGAAATACTCCTTAGTTTCTAGGCATTGCATTACATTAGTAGGCTTTATGTAAATGTCAAATCAGTCATCTGTGTGTGGCTTAAAACTCATTTGTTCTTCAGTTTCAGAAGAAAGGGAGAATCTGGACAAATTGTAACTTTCCCTTCTGCTTAAACTTCTATATTGTTTTCTGAGGACGTAAACAAACTATTTGGTACTCTCTGAAGTATTTTCCGTGAGATTTTTTTTTTCTTTTGTAGTACAGGTCATACAAGCTGTCAAAAGCTAGTGATCGATTGTGCAACTTGAATTTTGTTTGGTTGAATATTACCTGGTGATAATGCCACTGTTCCTGTCTGTTACAGGAACAAGTAAACAGTGTCTGTCTTGCAGCCAGGATGTGTGTCTGTTTAATACAGAAGTGACAGTGTAATTGGCTTTTAAGTGCTCCCAGAAGAAACAGATCATATGTTTACCTTTCTGAAATATTTTTGCTAACTTTTAAGATGCTGAGAGGATGTGAACTGGCAAAAAGGTAGTGATACTAGCAGTGTACACAGCATGCTACAGGTACATGTACTAGCAGCTACATTATGTAGCTTTCAAAGAGAGTTCTGCGTCTAGCTAAATGAAACAGCTGATGTAATACGCAGATCCATGTTTAAAATAATTGCTGTGTTTTAAATAGGTCATGTTTTTGAGATGTAGCTTGTGGCAAGATGCTGAAAATTTACTGAACAGGTATTTTCATTAAATTTCCAAAAATACTTCTAACTTTGACTGGGAATCTCTATATTGTGCATTTTAGCTAGAGCTGACCTGGGCTGGTATTGCCATGGGACACCAGACAGCTTGGGGCTATACTGGTTTGGGTGTGAAACAGCAAAAGTATATTGAGATGGCAATACTGGGTGACACTGTTAATTAAATCTTTACTATTACTGTAGAGCTGGTCCCTCCCAACAAATCTAGGGAAACATTATCTTAAAGTTAAAAAGACAAAAATAATTAAAACATCTTTTTCGTTTATAGTAAGACTTCATGTAATGGCAAACCTGCAGTTCCCATATGAATGTGGGACTTCTTGAGTTTTTTTATGGTGTTACCCCAGTCCTCTGGTACTCTCTGACAACCTATGCAAGGAAGAATGACAACTGAAGATTTCACAAATGGTCTGCATGAGCCCAGTCCTGTATGAAATAATGTGTTTTATTACTGCAGGCCAGTGTCAATAGTGCAGGGCTTTGAAAAAGAAGAAAAATAATAGAGTTTTTAACAGAAACTTACCAAGAATTTATTCTATTTCTTGAGAGATTGAAGGTTGTAGAGGATCTTTTCTAGATAATGGTATTACTTATAAAATCTTATGAGGCCAAATATGAAGAGCACTTCAGAATCCTGACTGCAAAAGACTGTTGCCTTTTGAGATGAGATCAGCATTGGATCAGGGTTTATAAGGAAAATCAAAGGTTGTTTTTTTGGGGTTTTATTTTGGAGACAATCATCAGTTAAAGTTGTTTGCTGGAGTTGAAAAATGGAGATGTTAAAATATATTTATAAGAAACTAGTCCAGTTTCAAAGTAGTGAAACTGTTTCTTGGTTTTCACTCGTCCTTTCTTCTTTAAAGATGACTTTGTCCCTTGTATGTATCTTAGGTTAGTAATTGTCTCTGCGGGACTCGCTATCTGAAGTCTTCTGGCATATTGCCTTATTTCTACTTTAGATTAGTAGGCTTTATCATATCTATTCAATTTCAATGCAACAGTGTTTTTTTTGTAAACAGATTTGAACAGGCTGCTGAAATAGATGAAATACCTTTCAAAATCTGGTGGGTTTAGGTTGCCTAATTTTCATTGTGCAGATAAATTTTGATGAATTGATTGTGAAGAACACATAAGAATGAAGATTATTTAAAAGCACCTATAACTATATAGCATGTTTTATCCTATCATAATTGAATTAAATAAAAAATGTATGTGCTATTTTTTGTTTTCAGCTTGAAATATATGAATGTTCACAGTGCTTGAGGGATGTTTTTCTGTTTACAGATGTTATATTTTTTCCCAAAACTTCAATATATCAGCATTTCATATGTTTCTTCCTTAGAATCTGCCAATCTTTGCTGTTAAACTGAATTTTCTTGGTGTGTTTCAGCATCTTTTTTTTTTCCCTGCACAGTAGTATGAAAAGGATATATAACCAGCAGTCAGAATAAGGATAAGTAGTTCTGTGATCAGCCAAACTATGTACATAAACAGCTATTTGGGTACAGATGTGGTACAGTTTGGTTAAAATTGACCTGTAGTTTCCCTTCTTTCTGACATGTGCTTTCACCTTGCTCTGTCAAAACTGCTGTAGCAGTGAATATATGGCTCAAAGATTTTGTAAGTATCCTGGAATTATTAGTTCTAATAGCATGTCCTAACTAGAGGCTTTTCGTGCTCTGGGCAGGCCATCATTAACTGGAGCTGAGGTCACAGGCTGTGATAAAATTTAGGGCTTCAGGAGAGAATTTTATTTTTGTCTAATATGTTTCCCAGCTAAACTCCTGCTCACTTTGCCTGTACTGGACACAACAATAGAGAATCTGCAGAGTGAATCCCTTCAGTTCTCTATCCCACCAGCAAGAAAAGTGCACTTGTCTGCTGTCATGTTATAGGCTGTTCTTGAGAGTGGTGGTACACAATTTCTTGACACAGTAGAAGACAATAAGGGGGTGACTGTCCCACGTGGAGGGTGGAAGAAGCAAGATCACTAATTTTGTGTGGAGTTTTACTATTATCTAGAGTAAGTACAGAATGAATTTGCACTCTCATTTGTCAGTATTGTTAGTAGGAATGTGGATATGTGTACAGCAGTTTGGTTGAATGCATTCCTTAAAGTGTTTTCTTAGTTACTGAAGTAGAAAGCCTTGGTCTTATCTTTGATGTTGAGAAATTAGGGCTCTGTTTCTTCTTAATAGTCTCTTAAAAATTATTTATGTAAGTAGTTTTAATAGAGAAATTCAGGATTTTAACTTTAGAACTTTAAAACAGAAGGGAATATGAGACAGTACTGATAAGCAAATCTGAATTTTGTAATTTTATTTTCTGTTCTTGCAGCTTTTATCCTCCAGTTGATGAGCCTTCCATTGGCAGTGAAAACCTGGATTTATCTGAGCATCATGAAAGGAAAAAGATATTCTGTGGAAAAACTTTTGTATTTCTAACTGCCAAGCAGGTAATTAGGCTTTACATTGCAAAAATATTGCAGACGTAGCTAAATACAGATTTGTTCCCTCTGAAATTACATTAATTCTGGGTTTATCAGAAAAGAAGGATTTCTTTGTATTTATCCTACAGTACAGTGGCATAAGCAAGATAAAATGTAGAGGAGGAATAGAACGTACTACATCTGCAGTAGTACATCAGTAAGAACCACTATGCTAAAAGTTCTGTCTTCTGATACCTCTCAATTGATGGTATTCTAAGATTTTTTTTTAATTTGCATTCTCTTTTTAGCACAAGAAACTGGGTCCAGCAGTTGTTCTTGGAGGAGGGGAAGTAAAGTTGATGACAGAAGGAAGAAAAGAAATGCCTTTACTACTTTCTCCTGAAGTTTGTGTAGTTGATGTGGGTTTGACAAACTCTCAGACCTCAGGATCTGAGTCTATGACAAACTGGACTGATTCCATTCTGACTGTCTTGGAAAGGTGCAGCGTTGTTCTCTTGTACAGTGGTAGGGTAATTTCAGAACTTCTACGGAGACTTGGTCATGGTGTTCACATGCATATTTAAGCAGGAGGCTTCTTATAAAAGGGGCATTTTTTCATTGTTTTAAGTATTCAGCAGAGTAAATAAAACTTCTTGAAGCAGTAAAGAATTTGGTAGTTCCATGAAGATTTGATAGAATTTCTGTTTTCTTCCCTTTTTATTATTTTTTTGGTAGAACTCAGTTCTACAAAAATTAATTGTAATGAAGTTGCTTTAAAATTGCAAACAGCAAATAGTTTCCTATTTAAAAGAAGTTAAAATGAATAGATTCTAAAAATTCAAAATAGATAATTTATGGTATTTCATTGATTATATTATTTCATCAAAAGGAGATAAGATGGCACCTTGAGGTAATGTGGTTCATTGTTTTCTAATTATTTGTGTATGGTGTTTTTGAGGAACAGCTTCTGTTTAATGAAAATTAGTTTTTGTTTTGGTGGTAGGTTTTGTTCAAGAGGGCAGACTGCACATGTTATAAATGTTAGGATTATCATTGTGCCATTTTATTACAACAAGGAAACCAAATCTCAATCGTTAGCACACAAATCTAGTTCCCCTAAATTTTCCTGCTAGGCAGAGAAGATAGTATTCAATCTCTCCTCATGAGTGTAGGTCAGAAGATTGTGGGGGGGAAGGGTGCCTGACTTATAAGAAGTGGTCAGATCTTTCAAGTCTCTTTTCACATGTTTTTGAATCAGAGGTAGAACATAATTGGTTAAATGCCCCAAAATCAGGAGAGATGTATGGGCCAGATTACTGGAGCTAGACAGTGGCTACAGCAGCAGGAAATACAGGAGTTAATACATATAGGACATGGCTATAATGAAGGATAATTGTGCTGACTTGCTCTGTTGTGAAAAACTGTAGCGTGGGCTGGGTTTTTTCTAGGGAGGAATGGAATATTTTGTTTTTCCATACCTGTGCCCATTTACCTATTTGTCATTGACTCTGTACTGTAAAACCTTTTTCTTTTTTAATTTGTATGTTAACAGCAAGAATCTTAGAGCTATTCCAGAGGCAGAAATTGGATTGGCAGTTATCTTCATGTCTACAGAAAAATACTGCAACCCTCAAAAGCAGCCTGCTTCCAAAGGTAATTAGAAGAAGGGTAGTAATAAATTAACAGCCTCAAAGAGGCAGTATTTCTTTTTGTGTAGGAGCAATTATGATGTTTAAATTGTTCTGTTTTGCAAGACCACAAGAAAAGAGTGACATTCTATGAAAAATGCAGACAACTCCAAAGAGGTAATTGGTTTTTAATGGTCTTGCAGTAAAGTGCAGTGAAAATTATGTGACTTAGATATAAATAAAAAAGTAGATCTAAAACTAGCCTAAAAGGCAGACACATAGAACAGTGACCTTGAAAGGAAAGGTTCATATTTTTAGTGACCACTGAATTCATATGTATGCGGTAGTTTGAATTCCATGCTGTTCTGCATTTTTGTAGAAGACTGGGATAATCAGGAAGTAAAAGATGAATGTAAAAAATCAAGAGAATAAGAATGAAAAGAATTTGTCAAGGCTTGCTTATTTCTTTATTACCGTTTACACAAAACAGAATTTTAGGAAAAGACAATCACCTCCCACACGGTTCAAAACTAAAAATAATCTTTCCATAAGTTAAGACAACGAGGTATGATTGCCATATTTGCTGAAGTAGTAGCTTGGGAGTGGATGTTCCAAGTCTTGACTTGAACTTGTATTTGCTAATGCAGTAATAATAATAAAAGTCTTTGAGAGACAGCAAGAGGCTTTGTTTGTCTAATTCTCTTTTCATGCCTCTTCGTGTTATTCTATATTTTGTTGCTATGAAATTTTCAGAATTATGTTTTATAGATCCTGTTTTCTTCTACAAAATGTTGTATCAGGTAGAAAATCCTACCATTATTTCAAAACATGAAAGAAAAAACCCTTAAGTTTGTCTTTGCATGTAGGAACATTACCTACTTGAAAATGTATTTTGAATAGGGAAGGACTTATATGCAGTACTGGCAGAGAGGCTGATTCTTGTTTCCGGTCTGAATGATTCAACTGGATAAAAGTTAAGTTTTCTGGAGTTGTGTAAACAGACTGTATATCAGCGTTTAAAGGGAGCTGTGTTTAAAATTGAAAAAACTTGTATCCCAGATACAATAATCACATTGGAGATCATCATAAAGGAGTAATTATAAGGAATTTTGTGCTCTGACAGTTTTGCATGATCTATATATTACATGATATATATTTTATGTTTTGCATAAAATATATACCACATGATTTTTTAAGTACATTATGTACATGCTGGTATATGATTCCCCATTATGCTTAATTTTTCTTTAAGCAGAATTCCATTACTTAATCAGAATATTTAGCTAAATCTGAATTCCAGAATATGCTCCTTTTGAACTATTTGTCAGCTATTTTTAAATTAAAAATCTGCTTATTTTTTAATTAAGACTGCTTTAAGATTGTTTTACAAAGATCTCATGTGATCAGGTAGTAATGTGTGATAGCACATGCAAAGAAACACAGATTTGATACTAACCTTCTAATTCTTCTGTTGTGTTGGTCTTGCAGCTGTACCTGAATGTTCTTCCGCACCAGCTGTCGTAGGCCGAGCCGTTTCCCAGAGTCTGGCTGTGGATGAAACCATAATGCCAACTGCTGCAGATAGCAGCACCTTATACATAGCTGATACAGAAGAGCAGACATGGTAAAATACTCGTGGAAATTTCTCAGCTAATACTTGCAAATGAAGCCGTCTTTTGTGGCAGAGGAGCTGTGTCATTGCCATGGGCAAAGATATACAGGGTTAGAACTGCCATTCTCTAAATTGCTGTCACTTGTCTACAGTGAGAAAATTTCTGCTTTTGAGTACTAGATTACAAGAAGCATCCCATAGGACTTAGATGACTTCCAGATGTAAATGTTGATACTGCATATCTGTCATGACTGTCTGAACTATTACAGATTTTCAGGTCGTTTCACAATTATAAAAATATATTGATCATAGCAGATTTTACAGTTTGTTTTTAGAATCTTGTTTATAAGTTTATTCAAAGTACATGTATAGCTTTTTTAAAAAGTGTATCTCTGATTCACTTTATCTCAGATTCTGTGTGTCATTTAGTATTTTTTTCCTCTCTAATCTAGTATGGAGATAGAGAATACTTCCCAGGTGCATAGACAAAGGAAAATGGCTTTCCAGGATACAACAGCTGTAAAGAAAAGCAGTGGCACAAGTGGCAGTGTGAATGCAGGAACATCCATACCTGGAGGGAACAGAACATCTGGGTTCAGTCAGAAAAGTCAGCCTGTCTCACTATCTAACATTTCAGAAGCTGGCAAACCTTGTGCGAGTGCTTCACGTCGCCAGTCAAACTCAATTACAAATTACTTCCAGGTTTCTAGAAAAAGGTATGTAGAAATGTTCTTGACATTACTTTCCTTACTGATATGTTCATGCTGTTTCTGGAAAATTTTAACTCAAGCAATGTACTTTTAATTTGATACATATTTAAAAAGGTAATTTTTAGATTAAATTAATAGAATGGAAAGTTTTTCCTCAAGGGTACATTAGATTTCACAATGCAATCCCTAAAACCCCAGAAGCCGTTACATAGTGGGTACAGCGAATCATACTCAAAAATGCTTTTGTAATATCTTTTGTAATTTATTTCTGGCTAAGGGAAAGAGCTGAAGAAGAAGAAACATCTGTACCTAAACTAGCAAAATTGGAGGAAAGGTCATCACCTCTTCCCAAGTGCACTGAATCCACAACTTCATCAATCTGCAGCAGTGAAGCAAAACAGCATCAAAAGAAGAATAACATCCCAGACCCAAACCCAAATTTTGCAAAAGACATGGGTATAAAGCTTATGAGGGAAGGTATCAAACTAACAAGTGATAGAACAGACACTGAAACCACTTCTGGTGAAAATCATGCACCAAAAAAGAGAAAAGAATTAGATGTTTTATCTGAAGATACAGAAGCACTAGAAACTGTGTTTGGAAGTGGAGATGTGGACTGGGAAGATCAAATGGCAGATCATGACCAGGAAGCTCAAAGAAATAAACGAAAAAAACTTTTGGAAGCCAAAGGAAGCAGGATTCAAGTAAATGTAAGTCAGCAAGAGTAGAATTAAGTATTGGTGAGTTTTATATTCTTCTCAGGTGCTTAATCTTGAAATTTACAACTTTGTTAGAAGGATGCAGTTAGCTCCTTTAAGGAGGAGGCTGCCTGCGTACAGAAAGTGGCTTTGTAAAATTTATTTGCTTAAATCTCATACATCAATTTTTAGTTCAGAGTTATTCCTCTTTTATGTGTGAATATTGCAGTTTTAAACCTACCTAAATGTTTTTTCATTCTTCTGGGCATTTTTTTCTTTGTGAATTGAAAGCTGCTTGTATTCTGAACTTTTCCTCTTTTATTTTACTTCGTATACTTTAAGTAGAATAGGGGAATATATCCCCGGTCCAGGAAAAACCTCTCATATTGCTTGTTGCTGTGTTAATTATAATATTGTTATTTATTCTAAGATAGTATTCAATTATCTTTACGTAATTAATTTTCTAAAGAGACTTCTAGTTGACCTCTTCTGTTAAATACCACAGTAGTGTCCAACGTCTTTTAAGGCAGAGTCTTTTTATATCATGTGAAAGATTATTAAAATTCCTATGTGAGAAATTTTAAACCAAAACCACCAAAAACTACAGTAACACCAAAGCACAGCTTGTGTTTTTGTGATTATTTTTCTGGTTTTGTTTTTGACCCTAAGGAAGTTTTCTACGAGATATGAAGAAAACAATATATGTTGAGTTAACAGTAGTCACTGTGTTAAAGAAAAGCAGGTTTGTAAAGAAAAACAATGTTGAGAGGTCTAGACTATTAACAATACAATAGGAATAAGAGAACAAGTTCTTTATTTATTTAAAATATATTTTTTCATGCTTACTGTCCAGTCTGTTTACAGTGTAGGCAGTGTTTAAGTGTTTAAAAGTTTGAATGCATGATTAACTGGAATTCCTTGGACCACATGAGAATTAGTAATTGTCTATGCATCCTTAGGTCAGACCAGCTTCACACTTTGTTGGTGCTTTTCTGTAGCTTGCTTCTGGCAAAGTGTGAGCTTCATTGTAATGCCTTTTTTTGTGTGTGTTTTACTAACAGGCAAACTTTAAAAGACAAGTCCTACAATTTAGAGAATTTTATTTCTCGCTTTTTATACTATCAGTGAGTAGGTACTTTTTATTAGGTCTGACCATACTGACAAACTAAAATTGGTGTTTGGAATAGTCTATTGAATTTTGTTGATTGGTGTTTGGAAAGATTTTCTAGTCTAACTCCTTGTCAGGATTCTGAACAAAAAGAGGAAAAAAATCTTCTGTGCAACTGAGCTGGTACTTTAGCAGAAATGTTAAAGATTCCAGTGGACTAGGAAAGAAATTTCATGATAAAGCTCCAGGCAAATTTGATAACTATTTTTTGTACATATAGATGCATCTTGTGTATCTGGCAAGACAAAGGATGTGAGTAATTGACTCAAAACCTACAGGATGCATAAAACTGATTTGCTATTTCATCAGCCATTGAAAATAATTTATGTAATGCAAACCTGGTTTTAAACTATAGGACATAATCAATCTGCAGAATACTTTATTGTCCTGGTAATGAGATGTCCTTTCTGCACGCACATATACTTGAAATATGAAATTCAAAATGCTTCTTTTTTATTCAAAAGTTTTTACAGTTTTCCAGAACCTGTCAGGACTTTAAAGATTGTACAGATGAACAATATAATAAAGAAAAAAAAGCAAGTGAACATATAATAGTGATTTTTTTTTTTAATAGAAAATACCTCCATCAATTGTTAGTGTGCATAAATTCATAAAAAGTTTGAAGTCTAGGGCAGTTTCTTTTCTGTTCTAAAAATTTATATTGATTTGAATATGTTTCTTTTACCATAAAGAGCAGAAAACAATTTTATGTAATTCCCATTTCATTTCAGTTTTGTATTTAAAATAATTTTTACTCAAATAGAAAGAAGAGGAACTTGGATCAGTCCTAACTTCAGAAATGAGAAGTAATATCAAGCAAGAGTCACCAGTTTTGGTAAGGAGCAGCTAATTGTAAGTTTGAACAGCGAATGTTAAGAAGCGTTACAAAAACATGTTAAAATTTTGTCTTTAGAACATAGTATTTCTGGATCCTATTTCAGAGTAAAGGAGGTTTGGAAGATTGTACTCCTTAACATAATCATATGTAAATTTGAGTAGTAAAGTTCAGCTTGTAGACTGTGAAAAGAAAGAGCACTTGTAGTTCATTTGTGTGCTCCTGCAATGGCATTTGGGTGGCTACTTAAAGGGGACTGAACCTACATGTAATTATATTAAGCCTTCAATGTGATTAATACTTGTACTGATGTTTTTCTTAGATTACTACTTAAAAGACCTGCCAGGGATGTAATCTTGTCTGCTGTTAGATCACAGCTAGAATGGAAGAGATGGAGCATTGGGAAAATAGATGTAATATACAGTGATTAACAGTAGATAGTGTGCTAATTTCTTGTAGGTGAGATGAAGGAAGGAGAGTAGAATTGCTTGGAGTGGCAGTGAGGCAGAGGAAAAGGAGACTAAGCTGAATTAAACCAAAATAAAAAAACTCTGAGGAGATAGAGTGTAGCCAGTCAACAAGGGGCAAAATAATATGTTTTCACCTACATAATAAAAACAGCAAGAGGGAATACTGAGCAGGTATACCAAAGTGCAGGGTTAGCTCAGATTAAAGGACTTTAGTTATATTTTACCATAAAACAACTGTACTGCATCTGGGCTGGAACTGTCCTTGAATATAGTTTATGTTTAATGTTACTTGTGAGTTTATCCTGTGCCCAGACATCCTCTGGGTTCCACATAGATGTAGCCCCAGGCAGCAAAGTTTGCATGCTGACCTTGCTGGCATATGAGCATTCTCATGGACAAGAAAAATGTCATGCATTGGTCAAATTCAGCTTACAGCCCTAGGGTTGGACAGATATTTATAGGCTACAACTGAGCTGAAGATGTTCAGCTTTGCCTGCCATGGAGTATTTAAGTACATATTTAAACATGAGAAACGAATTTACTCTATTCATGGTATATAAGGAGGCTGAGAAGTTCATATGTCTTCTCAGCTTCTAGCACTGCTGCTGCTTCCCCTCACTGTTTTGTAATCCTGACTTTTGCTTAGCTCTGCTCACGATAATTTCTCTACAGTTTGTACTGTTACATATGCTGTATGTCTCTTCACACACTTGAATGCTTCTTCCTTTTAATTCCTACATAAGAACCACAGCGAACTGCAAGATGACTCCAGCCATCTTCCTAGCAGGCTTCTGTTGACTGAGTTTAGATCGCTGGTTGTCAGCCATCCAAGGCAGATCAGTCATCCTCCTGGAAATACCAGCTATGGGGGAAAGAAAAATTTCAAAATGTTCAGAAAGGTTAGTGTGTTTTTAAATGGTCACAAGATGGCACTATTTAAAAATACTAAAAAGTGTTGCCTTCAGATTGTAGAAATATGTTGCTAAAGATTTTTTATAAATTGATAACTGAAGAAAGAAACAATTTATATACCATATTATACAGTAAACAGATATTTTGTCAATTGACTGAAGAAGTACCGGGTTAACAAAGGTTTACCTTGTGCTAGATTATTTAGATACTTGTACTCAAATGATAGCTACCATAACTTCTGGTTGCACCTCCAAGAGCTAGCAATTCCACTTCTCCAAAGACCTATATATACAGCATAGGCTGATTCAGAATCCTCCATTTTAACTAATAAATCTTGGATTTCTAAATAGAACTAAATCTATATCATACAAAAGTAAGATGATTGCTTGCTTGCGTCCTGAAGACAATTGCAAAATGATTCTTAGTGTAGAAGTATCACTTTAGCTTATATTAAAAATAAAATAAAAATTAAAATCATATTGTATAATGACTAGAAAGGCATTTCAGTCAAATATTCTGTATAGAATGTGATCACATACTACTATTCCACGGGACTATGCTCTCATTTTTAGATAATGTTTTAATTTTCTGATAATATTTTCCACCATTTTGTAACAGATGCTTATGCAGTCTGACAATAAAATATAAACTATTTTTATTGATATTTCAAACTCCACTTAATGCTCTATGGAATTTATTTAGCGTATTTAACTTACCAGATGTATTTTTATTTTTGTTTGTTTCTTTTGGTAAAAGCAGGGAGTTAACAGCCTTCTGTAAGTGCTTTTTTAACTTCAGTTACTTTAAAATATGATCTTTGAATGTTATTCGAAGAAAGACTGCCTGAATTTCTTCTGTGATATCTGAATAGACTTTCTGAATTTGTTAAAATAGATCTTTTACTTGCACTATGCTTGCCTCATAGTTGTAAGAATTTATTGTCCAACAGGTAGCTTACCCTGGAGCAGGACAACTTCCACACATTATTGGAGGATCAGATTTGATTGCTCACCATGGTAAAAAGAATTCAGAGCTAGAGGAGTGGTTAAGGCAAGAAATGGAGGTAAGAAATTATTTTTAAACACGATCAGATAAAAACTTGACTAATGTAAGTGGTCATACCAGCCTGTGGTCATTACTGGAATACTTCAGGATTTTATTTTTTGAATAAAACTTCATCTGGTTAGTTGCCCACACATGCTCACAGTAACATATGTACAGTAGTAAAGTTACTGAATGTCAGAGGTCAGTGGTAACACTCATCTTTTTCTGGTTATTCAAATTCATTTTGCATGCAACACTCATATAATCAGAAATATTTATAGAAAACTACTAACATAAAGGAGAACAATATTTTGATGAGTAAAGTAAGCACTCCTATAAACTTGTGCCTTGTAAAAATGTGACAGGGAGCTAGAAAGAATTTCTGTATGGCCAGCTGTGTTCAAATAGTTGTGCAGTACAGTTGATATTCTACTCTTGAATAGAACAGAAAATGCATGAGTTTCATATACTCTGTTGGAGTATACTGAAGAGATATAGTAAGAATAAATATAATATTTTTTCTATTGCGCACATCTTGTGGAATAAGTCCTTAAAAATACTTATCATGGCAGTTCCCTAGCACTTTCATTTTCAGATAGTTTCCTTAAAAATACTTGCTTATGAGTCATATTGTTTCCACAGCCTGATTGACATCCAGTTGCATCAACATTTCTATCTCAGTTTTTTAATCCCTGAATATAGATAATGCTAATTAAAATTCCCTTTATACGCAAATAATCAGATTAAATTTTATATTTCTATAATGGTGCTTAAAACCCAAAAAAGCACATTTCTGACCAAAATTAACACCCTTCACAAATTATTCCATTTCATTAGTTGGTAGCAGTAGCCAAATTTGGGTAGTGAAATAACTTCTCTAATGTGAATATGCACTAAATGGAATACTTAAAGAAAACTTCTTTGGGAGAAACTGTGTTAGTGCAGGAATATTGTTTTTCTAGGTAGTTCATTAGAATTATCCTTAACAATCAAATATTAAATAAACTTTCTCAGGAACAAGACCGTCAAGCAAGAGAAGAATCACTTGCTGATGATCTCTTTAGGTAAGAGTTTTATGTTTGGACTTAGAAAAATGTGTATTTTTCACATCACATCTTTTTTGGCTAAATTTTGATTTTGGAAAAGACTACTTTGACTACTCATTTCAAAATTTCATGTATTCCCATGTATAGAATGTAGTCAAAGTGATTCAGCAATTTCTCTGGAAGAAATACCGTAACACTCTTTAGGCTTCATTTAACATGGAAAATGAGAGGAGGTGAGGTGGAGGAGATAACATGAGAAGATGTTCATGACTGTCAGCATCTCTGTAGCCAGTCACAGACAGGGTTGAAGCTGCTCTCGTTCTGATGCGAGGTTTCCATCATGTATCATCTACTCCTGTCTGCTTTATGTCCCCACTCCTCCCCTGCCCATAGAATCCATTTCCAATCCATAGAATCTTCCACAGAATTGGCTGTCCAGAAGACATTTAAGTGTCAGAATGAATGTGTTACAATGCTCTAACAATAAAATCACATAACTGTTTTGAGAGTTAATATAGGGACCTCATTTCATTTAACAAAACTTCATTACTGTCTGTGTTTTTTATGTCAAGAAACAAGTGACCAGTGATTGACTTCTCACCTGTCATGAATATGACTAACACCAAAAGTTGTGCGTTTGGGTAGAAAAATGTACGTGGTGAAGAAGGATTTTTTTTCTGAATCTTTATCAAACAAACACGGTACTACATGTCAATACATGTTAGAGCCATTCAGAAAATCTTACTGCATCAACAACTTGCTCTGTTCATCAACAGTTAATAATGGAGCACTTCTTTCAAAGGGTATACATATCCTTTCTGAAGTCTGAGTTGTATAGTAACAACAGTGACTTCTAATACTTTCTAGCTATGTGGTGATGTAATTTGGCTCACAAGTTGTCACATTTCCCTGTCTAAGCAAAACGTCTTGATGAATGAAAGCAGAATTAGTGGAAGTAACTGCCTGATCATTCAGTTGTGTCTGTAAGTTATTCATGCATGAAAACAAAAACATCAGAATTTCAAAGAAATGACAGGACTTTGGGAGATGGAGCACAAATGGAGAAGGCCAAGGGATAGCAGTGTCAAGTAGAGTCAAACTAAGCATATTGCAGTAAATCAGGTAACTATTTAGTATATCCAGAAAGTAGCTCTAAATTTCTAACAGTAAATCAGAAGGGCATAAAGGGCATACCTTGCATAAAGGGCAAGGTAGGGCAAGGATCTGCTTTATGTAGGAGAAGAAAGCAGCAAAAAGGTTTTGTCTGAATGAGTTGTGGCCAAATGTACACCAATGTAAACTAAGCATTCAGGACCCCTTTTTCCTCCCTCCTCTTTTGTTTTTTGGTGTCCTTTTCCAGTGTTGGGACATTAAAGGCTTGGAGAAGCTTGTTCATGCATCAGATTTAAAGGTTGTAAGTAGTTAGGATATCTGAAAGTTTCGTTGAAGGTTATCTTACATTCATACACATTTTCCACCTTATGCATCCTTCAGTCAAGTAGTAGTAACTGTAATTAATTACAGGAATGTAGTCAGGGCAAGAACTGAATGCTGGCCATTCCCTTGTTATGAATATATAATAAAGCTGTTTGCATCGCATTGTATATCTATGAATATCATTGTTTTACTTATTTCTGACAAATTATAATTCTTTGTTGCAGATATGATCCTAATGTGAAAAGAAGAAGATAAATTGTGACACGGATTTACAGTGTTTCTCTGGCAAAACCTGCTTTCTGTTCCTTAGGTTTCCTTGTTACAGTGTGTATGATGTTCCTATATAAGACCATTTGAATATCTCTTATTGTAAGACATGTTTTCTATGTCTTGCTTTTATTAAAGAAAAAGAAAAGTTCCTTTCACTGCTTGGTACTTAGAGATTGCAGCATTGTCAAGACCTTCCCATTATTCACTTCAGAGTATTTTGCTTCAGAAAAATACTGTAGATACTTAGGATTTCATTTTAGGCTATTCTAATGTTTGGTTATCAGTACTATTTTGGGAAAAAAAAAGGAAGTTATTATCAGGCTATTTTTTCTTTTTTTCAGAAAGGCTTTGTTAATTAAATATTTTCAAGGATATCTTAAGAACTGAAAATCTGTTGAGGCTGAGATGCAACTGGTATGATATAATCATGATAGGATTCATAATGAACCACTTCTCTCAAGAGCATATACTATTGTTACTGGTACAGAATATCTTGGAACTGAAAAAAAAAGCTTCTTTTTCTCTTGCTTAAACATATTTTCATTTACACCTTTAAATCAGTATGGCTGAATGTTCACTTGTTAAAACCTACTTCCAAGCCAAAGTCTTAAAGAGCTGTTGCACTCCAGTTTGGAATTTTAAATTATATTACCCATTTCTTTCTCTCAAGCCTTACACTTTTTGCAATCACTGTGTAAAAAAATATGAATAGTTCAGTTAACAAGTAAAGCTATGAAATAATTATCTCTTTGTGGATTAGGAGAGCTCATCTTAATGATCTCAGAACTTGCAATTTGAGATTGCAAGTGAGATTCCCCTGGAAATAGAGTGAGAGAAACTTTCCAGACTTCCTGCTTATCTGTATGAAGCCATCACGTACAGCTAAAGATGGACTTAGCTCTATTGCATCCTATATCAAGAGGGAGGATCTCCTTCCTCATGTGAAGAAATAATCTGGGTGATGTAACTGAATTGACACAAACAAAATTACTTCCCCTGCCAAGAGCTCTGCACATGCAATCAATGTGAGCTGGACCGTTTGAAGCCGCTCCGATATGTATCAGATCTAAAGAACAGCATTGCGAGATCTGTGCATATCAAGATAGCAGATGTGCTGAAGTCGACATGGTTGCAACATGCAAAAAGCATTTGGCCTTCCAAAGCCAATGTTTTCTCAGGTCTGTCTTGGCATCTTCTTGCTGGTCAGCAAAGTCCAGAGTGATACACAAAGTACAGCCCAGTACTTCTGAGGCCCACAAAAGCTGTTAGAGCGTTTGAATTAGGGCACGTCAAATCTTACACACCAAATACCTTTAAAAAGACTGTTCTTAAGCAGTTGAAATTCTGGAGGAGATGTACTGACTGTTCTACCCTCAGGTGAGCATTTCTACTACTATCCCTGTGAGAATTTCCAGGTTTTCTGGCTGAAGACCTACTGGTCCAACAGAGCTCTTGTAGACTGCTGAGGTTTTTGATTGTTGTACTAAATTCAAGCAACTAGCTTGGATAGCGGAGTGTCAATGCACACAATTCTTCAAGATTCCTCAGAAAGGTTGTATTTACAGTTGTCAAAAACAGATGGAGAATTACTAAGGTGAAAGGACAAAACCCACCATGTATAGGGGCCTTCTACAAGAAAGTAAAGGCTAAGTCCATTGCTGCTCAGATTGCAAGCCGTGGCTCAAGCAGCTCTGGCAGCATAGCTGAGAGTGCTCTTTTGTTCATGTTTTATGATTTAGGGCTCTTCAAATCCAGTTTCCCTGAAATTACCATCTTTGATATGTTTTTTTTTTAAATTTAGTATTTAAGAGTTGTGTGTCTCTTTCAGCTCAGAATATTCTAGGATTCCAATTTGAGAGTGTCTAGTAAGTGAAATAGTTTGGTTTGTAATCCAGTTTCAACTGCTGTTCAGTTGATGAAAAGCCTGCACATTAGTGCACCTGAGCTTCTGCTATTTCAGTATGAAATTAGGCTTGCATTAAAAAGCTTAGACATACAAACCCCTTAACCATGGCTTGAATTGTAACACCAAATTCATGTAACAAGTCCTGTTCATTATTCTGAAGTCTTCTGAAGTAATTTTTGGCATGATTTTCACCTCAAGACATTAGAGGAAACATGCTTGTTGGCTTACTGGTATGGCCTTCTGTTACTGGTTTCTGAGGTAGATTATAAGGGACATAATTATATGATCCAATAAATCCGAATTTCCAATAAATTACATCAGTATCTGCCTTATCCCTGGAGCTAGTGCATTAACTTCACCTGGTATTTCCTTTATGGTCTAGAACGTACTGTTGTCAGCTAACCCCATTAGGCAGTAAGCCCCATGCAGCCACTCACACATTCTCCCCCAGCAGGATGGGAGGATCATAGAATCAGGAAAGAGAAAGACGAAAAGCTAATGGGCTGAGGCATTTTTATAGGTAAAGCAACAGCTGTGAGCACAAGGGCAATCAACTGTGCATTCTGCAGTTCAGAAATATTGCTGCATGCTCCATGTTCACCATACAGCTTGTACTCTCTCATTTCAACCATTCAATTTCTGGGAGAGCTTGTGTGGTGCAGATTTTCTTTAGAAGGTTAAAAAATGTTTATTAAATCAGAAGATCTCTAAGGTTTTTTTCATCTGCTACACTCATGGGTTTTTTGACCAATTTATGCTCTTCACCTTAAAAATGCATCTAAGCAGAAACTTCAGGTCTTGTTTCTCGCATTTTTTGTGTGTAATGCAGTTTGAGGTTTTATTTGGGATGCTTTTTTTGTAGTATTTATTACCTTTGTTCACACTGCTTACAGAAAGGAGATGCACACAATATATAAACTAAATATACTTTTTATTACCAAAGCTCAACATACAGTCTTGCATTCAGCAGCTTAGCTGATGGAAACAGTTTAAAGCAGATTGAATTACTCTACATATTACTAAAACCATGGGTTGGTGCTGTATCCCTGCATGAAAATACGTTTAATTTTCAGGTTAACTCACACTAATTTCAGCTGACTTCTTACTTTCTACATCAGCTGCGGAAGCCACAGGTTCTTTTTTTGGAGAGGACTACCAAGATAGTCTCACTGTTGAAGTGTGATTTCTATTTCTATCCATTCACATCTATGAGTCTTGTCTTTTTTTTTCCTACCCTTAACATCCCCAACTTCTCCCAGAATGGTGGTGGTTGTGTGTCAGGGCTGGCCTCTCCTTTGTCGTTGCACCAGTTCCTGTATGTAGAAAGTGTTTGCAGTCAGCTTGACTTCCTCCATCCAGCCACCTTCCCATCAACTTCCTCTGAAATGCCAAGTACACTTCTTGCCTTCATTCTTCATGTGTGAGAGGTTCTATTCCACATTAATTCCTGAGACAGTAGCTGAAGCTTCTACTGTAGACCTACCTCTAACCCACTCAACTGTCTTGCTCCAGTCCATGTTATACAAATAATTTCTCAGTCCATATTTTTCCTGTCTCTCCCTCTCCCATAAAACTGGAGGGAGTCTTGCACCCTCTTGTTCTTTTCCACTTCTTGAATCAATCCTGTCACATTTGGCCACATCTGGTTTGAGTCACAAAGTCACAAACTGATTTTTTGCTTGATTTTCAAATTCCAATTGTGTTCAGGTTGTTCTGGTATCTCCTTAGAATTTAAGCCAAATGTGCCAAAAAATGAATCCTCTTCCTTACCGCTGTTCCTCTCTTCCTCTTGTAATCTTTGCTCTCCATCACCACATTCTGATGAGATAGTTACAAAAATGCTACACAATATCAGAGATCCCTAACTAGCAATGCTCTCTGCCACTTGCTTTAGCACTCTGCCTGTACTGCTCTGATGCAGCTTTTACTACTGTATTCTCTGTCAGTCATTGGTTTCAGCACCAGATTCTTGCAAAACAACACATTCTCCCTTCACTATGAACACTGCAACTCTCTGAATGCTTTTTCCTAGATAAAACAAGCCTAGCATGCAAACCTCAGGAATATTTCTAATTCTAATCAAAAGAAAGGTTTTGCTCACAAGTTGCTTACAGAAGATGTTCCGTATGTGTTTACATTGCTCATCTTAAAAAAAAAAGTATGATGCAAGTTTCTCCAGCAAAAAATGAAAACAGGCATTGCCACACACAAAGAAATGATATTTACACAGTATCTCCAAGTCCAGGTGCATTGTGTATGAACAAACATAAAGTGAGATGAATATAGTCCTTTATGTAATTTCAAACCGGAACTCCAGCATACCACGGCTAACAGAAAAATGGGCAAGGTCAGACTTGACTCAGTAAATTGTGCCAGGGAGATGTAAGGTAGCAGGATCAGTTCCTGAACTATAACTCACTGTTCACATAGAAGCTGTCCTAGCATCCAAACTGATGAAAAATATTTGTATATCTAGTTAAAAACAACAAAAAAATGCCAGGATTCTATAGTATTTTGTAGCAAACCTAGTTATTAATTTTCTTTATGCTGGCACGCAAGTCTACAGAGGGTGTCTAGGGACATAAAGCTGAATTTTAGTTTATTGAAGCATCCACTGTAGGCTGGTACACATTGCCAGTGATCTCAGAATAAAGAGATGGAGGAGGAAGGTGCAAATTAAGAGTTACTCAGTCTTCAGAATAAGTTATTTCTTGGGTTTGATGACTACTGATTACCCAAGGTTTTAAGAGTTGGTTTATGATGCCCAGAAAGTACAAAATTATCAGTTAGAAAATGACCTAATATGCAGACCGGTATAATATGAACTCAAGTTCAAGGTGTGCTTGAGCTGAAATGTTGTACTATCTACAAAGACAAAACCATCTTTAAAACAAGCACTGTTATTTAGATTCATTATAGCTACTAAATAATACCCGAAATGCTATTTCCCCTGCCCATAATCCTTGTTGTTTAGACCAAATTCATCCTTGAACACACATTTCTCCATGTAATTCAAGCTTCAAAAATAAATTAAACTGAAGCTCCCAGTGTACCATATTTCCAAAAGTACACTCTTGTTTCAGAAAAAGAGCTGTTTATAATTCCTCACTTCAGGTTTGTACCCCTAATGTCACCAAAGCCTTTCTTTTTCTGTTAAAGATTCTTCAATTTACAATCTTTCTAATGTAAATCACCTGTTATTTCAAGCAAAACAAACCTTTTCTTTCAGGTTGGGCAAGGGGAGGGAAATACTTGTACAAAAAGCTCTTACATACATTAAATGCTCCTGTCTTGCTCTCACCCTAAAGTAAGAATCTAAAAATTATGAGAGAACATTGTTATTATAAGGTTCTAATGCATTATCTAAATTAAGATGTAACAGTATAAGCCTTTTGGCATTTTGGTTCCCTGACTTAATCAAAATTAATACATTACTATATGGACAATAATAAAATCAGCTGCCTTTATATGTGTAGAAATGTCTGGGAGCACTGTACAGCCCAGATCCTGCTATTACATGGAGATACCTGCTTGCTTTTCAGAAGTAGAAAATATGGTAGCAGAGTAACAAAGCCTTATCTCTTGGCACACCACGTTGCTGATCCAGTCCTACAGCTTAGTCAGCAAAGACAGTTTCTCATACACGTTGCATTCCGTGTATTTGGGTTAATGGCCAGCCCCAAGTACCCGGAAGAGTGTTGGATGCACGGCTCCCGTGCAGAGCCCCTGTCCCAGACCCAGCTCTCCACCTGGCAGGATGGGGCACCCCCAGCCTATTGACACTGCACAGAGGCACTTCAGCACCTGTATGTCTGCACCTCATACTGCACGTTCTCCACAGCTTTCCTCCCATCAGCCCTCATGGGTCATCTCTTGTCAGCAGCCAAGACTCACTACAAGTTTGCAGATTTTATTCTCTTCCATTCTCTTTCAAGAAAGAGCATTTGGCCTAAAACTGGCCTTTTCTTTCAACTGGGTATGCAGGTCAGGCCTGTCTCAAAGTTGAGGTTTTAGTTTGATTTCCTCCAGCTTTGAGTAAATACTCTGGATTTCTGGCTCTAGTCTTTTCAGTTCTTGAGCTGTGAGAGAAAGAAGCTACAGCCACCTTCTTCTACAAAATTAGTATTTTTCATTATGCAAACATCACAAAATTATTAAAAAGATGCCTACGTCCACCAGGCCAGAAATAAAATACGAGAATACCCCACCAATTCCCTAAGCACTGAGGACCTGGAGCTGTGGGATACACGATGTCTCTTTCTTAGTGTATAACCACTGTTTCTGAGAGCCATATTCTTTTCATGTAGTCACTGGCAAGCCCAGGTTTCTAGTCCAAGACAAAGCACTTTCCTGAGAGAGAAGAATCTGGTATTATTGTCACCACTCTCTCTCGATTTCTTGCAGAAAGGATTCCTGTGTTTACTCACTTGGGTGAAAGTTAGGCTTACTCCTTTGTGGAAAAAGTTTTACGCACAATTCAGTCAGAAGAGGCACTGGAAGGAGGCAGATTGTTAGGAAAATCTACTAGGAGAAATCTTACTCCCAGTTCAGCATCTGGATACTACTTGAAAAACTCTCAGCAATAATTTAGCTAGGAGACACATTCACAGCATTAAGAACAAAATCCAAATGTAAAAGCTGTTTTTCCACTAGCCTATTAGAAAAAACAGTGTGGGTTAACACAGCTTTGCAAATTGTGTAAATCCAAATTAACTTACTCCAGCTAAAAACTATGTTCTTCCTGTCTGCATTTTTGTCATAAATCATAAGTACTTAAGTATCCTTTTAAAATCCATAATGTTTACAAGTTTATCCTTTGCAATGAAAGAAAAACTGAAGGAAACAGTCTCCCTTCTACAAATAATTATATTACACAGGAAATTCAAATGCTTGGGTTTTTTTTTTCATCTGAGAAACAAGGTGCGTCGCTGAAAGACAACTATTCAGTGCCAACATCTAACTCACAATAAATGCAGTGCTGTAGGTAAAACTATCTTAAGGCAAAGCCTGAACTTTTCTATCACCTAGTTCCTCAAAATACTAAACAGGAGAGAAACAGAAATTTCTCTCAAAATCAGAAAGGTGAAAATGAAAAAGTCTAGTTACAACTTTAAATCTAGCAATTCTTAGAAGACACAACATCATCTTTTAGCAAAGCTTTGGTTGAAAAAAGTATTTTTATACTGGCTTAATAAACATGACCACTGAGATTTCTCTGGCCAGCTAGGGGGTGTCTCACATGCAACTTTTTAGCTCAAAAATACTGGCAAGATTGAGGAAAAAAAAAAAAAAAAAAGCAGTTAAACCTCAAGGTGCTGTAAGATGGCAGTGAAAGATACTTGTGTAATAGTATGTCAAAGATCTCTGCTACAAAATTGTCACTCCAACACAGAGCTTGTGAGTATACTGCTGCAGCAGCTGAGGCTAGAAAAGGGGCTGAAGGTTTTTCCCCTTTTTGCAAAATAACTGCTGAGTAAATAATTTTTTTTTTGTTTTGTTGGCATTTTAAATGTCTCTTGTGACAAATGAAAAAGGAGTAGCATATCATATGTTGTATTTGCACATTTATATTGAACAAAACTGCAGGTATTTTATCACAGTGCAGATGTCTTCCCAATAACTTAACTGCAATAAAGTTCTATAATCAAGTATTTAGCACTTACAACAGTTAAAATTATTAGGTATCACAGGTTTAGAACAGTTAAAATTATTAGGTATCACAGGTTTCTATATACACAGTTTCTGCCAGAGAAGGCAAATTGTAGAATCTCAATTAAATTATAAAGAAAACAAGCCTAGATTTTAGTGGAATTAAAATCAGCTCAATGTCAGTATAAAAAAGCACCTTTCCTAGTACTGACAATGCATGGCTAAAGTCAACCATGTGGGAAATGTAGAAATTGATAGAAATGCTCCTTTGTTTATGTTGTTAAGTGGCTGTAGACTAAAATTTATTATTAGTAGTAGCATAATTTCATAAATTATTTTGGACTTCCACTGAAAATAGTAATTTTAATCCTTGCATCCTTCACCTTTTCATCTTCTATGTCCAAAGTCTGAGTAACTTACTCAAATGTATAAAGACCTGCAGCAGCCACAGAATCCTGTGATTTAGTAGGCACAAAACCCAGGCATTTATTGAATGCCTGTCTACCACTCATGAAAGGTAAGACAGCTGGGAAACCAGCAACCACTAGCAGTTTCACAAAGCCTAACTTCTTTTTCAAAATCTGTTGAAGATCTAATATGGAGATTTTTAATCATGAAAACAGAATACTTGAAACTAATGCAGCATTCTTGAACACAAAAAAACCCAAACAGAAAAATAACATCTTTTCCATCACATTGGACCTGAATTAAAACATTTGGTAAAAACAGTTGAAACCAATCATTTTTGTCTATTGGGAGTTCTGGGAGCTCACTTTCCTAACTTAACCTCACTATGGTAAATAACCTACGAGTGTGTTTAGGTAAACTAACTACTGTAAAACCCAGAAAATGAAATCTAGGTCTTACATTACGGAGGAGAAAGATGAAACTTGGATTCAGAGGTAGGTACAAGTTAAGTCTTTGTCATTCATTAGAAGCTTTAGTATTTAAAGGAACTACTGCATGTTGGTTTATTTTTTAGCTGGCTGTAAGATGTAAGCCTTTCTTAAGTGTCAAAAACTAAAGGCTAAAATATTTTACTATCATGTACTGCTCTAGAAAAAAAAAGAGAACCAATTTTGGTCAAATGGGAGATGAAAATATCTATTGCCCACCCCACCTTCATCAGCCAAGTGATCCCATTCAGTCTTCCTGAGCTTGGAAGCAAAAAAAACCTCTTGATTTTCTCATGTACCTTTTCAGTAGTACACTAGATATTCATGATATTGACACTGTAATAAGAGCACTTACATCAGTACTTTATTGTTTATGTTAATGCGTATTCTCAGAAATGTACATATCACTGTAGGGGAACATGTCATGTTAGTCTTTGTGCACTCACCCAACTCTAGACATAGTGTGAAGAAACATTAATGGATTGTGTCAAATTGTTGAAGACTAAATGGGAATACTTATTCTTTTATTCCAATTACCAGAATAATTTAGAACTGCTGAGGAATACTTCTTGCTTACAGAAGTCCTCCTTATAGCAGAAACCATTTTACTAAGTGCTCATTCCAAGTATTACTGTGGCAAATAAATAAAATCCTTGTTTCAAGCAGAAGGCTGCAAATTTGCTTTGGGACAAAGAACCACTTTGTACTAAACAAGCTTTCTACTTTTAGAAGTTACTTCAATTTTATGGTAAGAGTATTTTTGTCATATTTGACACTAAAATGTAAAGCCACTCTGGTAGGCATTGCCTTTCACAGACGAAGTTTGCTCTTGTAGTTGAGCAAGAGATGACAGGCAGGCCAAGATAAGTTAGTCTCATTTTCTGTTTATCTGGAAGCAATTCCAGTTGAGATCAGTTGAAATAGCAGATCAATTTTTTGTATTTTTAAAGAATGAAGTATCGTAATATCAGCATCCTTTACCAAGCAATACAAGCACAGGTTACTTGTACACAACAGAAATGTGACTGCTATCAACTTTTGCTGCCAGTGAGTTTTCTGTTAAGACTACATCTGTAATCCTGGATGTGAGAGTTTCTAATGTCTTGTTTATGGCACCCCATCACCTCCTCCATCCTCACTTTCAATCAATTCATGTTTCTTCTTCTGTCTTATTGCCAAGCATCGTGCAATGCCGAGTGCACCTCCTTTTAAAAACCGTACAAAGTTGTCTCCCACCAGAGGCCCTAAAGCAAAGAGGTTGGCTTCTTTAGTGCATTCATAAGTGTATGGATCAATCTCTATAGGATTCCCCTTGCATGTGATGGGCTGATTAGAGTGATGACCTATGCTATGTCCTTGGTCCTTTAAAAAGAAAAGATTTGGGTGGGAACCTATCAGAACTAAGGCTACAGAAAACTTCAAAATTTTCTTCAGTCCGGAGGCACTCTGAAGAACACATTTCATTTCAGGCTTGAAGGAAAGTACATTGTGTTCAGGAAAACTAGTGTAAGCAGAATGTTGATTACAGTCCACGGTATGAGACTGAGTACACATCATATGATAGACCTTATGGTATTCGGGATAAAGCTTTTTAGGTAACTGTTTGAAAATTAGGCTTGAATCAGTAACTCTTCTACGAAACACATGGACTACTGGGATGTTGTTGTTATAGGCACATAGTACTGCATCAGCTGCTGTTAGTCCAGCACCCACAATCAACACAGGGTCTGCCTTCCCATGTAACTTTCCTTTGCTGATTGCGGCTCCGAAGTCAGACATGGAATGGAGGACAAAAGGAAAATCTTCTCCTTCAACTTGCAGTCGGCCAGGAGAATCAAAGGTTCCAGTTGCAAGAGCCACATTCTCAGCAAAGAGGCAGAAGGGCACATGAGAACCATCTGTTGCTCGCTGATAACCTCTGACTTCCCAGTTTCTCTTAATAAGTGATTTCTGTCCATCGTCCATTTCCAAATGCTGTGTTGAAATATCTTCATTTTGGTGACTTCTACCTTCATCATCCTTTTCTCGGTAAAGCCTGGACACTGATGTTATGTAAACATTGTCTCTGAAATTCTTTTGGAGGCCCATGACTTTAACATAGTGTTTATAATAACAAGCTATTTCCTCTGGCATTACTCGATCACTCTTTATATTTCTGAAAGAAAATTGAATGGTTCCAGTTAATAAATAGACCTTATCGGTAATCTGAACATCAGATATGACATACCACATGACAGGTCAAATTTATGAGGACTGAATCTTCTCAGTGTAAATAACACTGAGTTCAGCATCTTTAAAAGCATTTGATTTATTTGTTCTCCTGTTTCCTGATACACAAGACCAGCTAACTTTTTTAATATAGTTTTAAGCCTTTATACTATGTAAATTGCTATTGTGATTAACAAATTAGGTGTAACAAAGCCCTGGACTATCACAGCAGCTCCATATGGAAGTGTTTTACAAAACTTAACACCACAACTATCAAAAATACAGTATTGACTAAACTTGTACCCAGTGAGAATACACTTATTTACAATCTAATAAATTAAATGGCATAGTTAAGTGCTAATTTTGAATCTCTAGGTTCAATATGTTACTGGAACCAAGTATTCATTATACTTTACAAAAGACCTCTTCCTTGGGTACAGTTAAGTTCACTAAGTATCAAATGAAGTAGTTCCATGTCACATGAATGAGCAAAGCAAACATGACACAGAGTGCTAATGCAACTATGTAAACAAGACTGTGAGGTTCAAGTGTTCAATAAAAAACAGTTTTGCACTGCAACCCTGCTATTACATCTGTGCTTTTCTCATGATTTTTTACAATCTCATTTATAAGCAAAACAGCTGATGGAGTAATTATTTGGAACAGCTGCATGAATTTTGCTGCTTCTTTAGAAGTAAGCTCTAGGAAGAAGGCAAAACAAACTGTAGTGAACAGCAGGATTGCCACTAAATTACACTTAAAATTGTATTTACAAGTAAATACAGGCTACTCCTTTTCTCAGACTAACAAGATAATAGCACCTGTTCTTTTAAACGCTCAGGTTACGACTCTGAAAATCCTCATGAGATATTAATTGGAAGAGAATAATGTGACCTGTGACGCCTCTTGCAAGGAAACTTAAGAAACTATTCTACATAACTAGAATTTTACATTATCAACTATTTTTTAAAATAAGCTTGTTTAATTGTAGGTCAGCATTAATGGTTTCAGCATTCTTGAAAACTGTAAACCACTTCAGATAATAAGCAGTTTATGGGATTTCAGTTAATAAGGAGGCAAGATTGCTGTGGTTATCTAAGAAAAGGATTAAAGAACAAAGCTACAGTTTCCTCACTTCAACGGTTGTCCTGAAATGACTAACGCTCTGCCCTTAAAGACATATTGCTCACATAACTCTACTTCTTTTCCCATACATAGTACAGAACCAACTTCCTTTGATTTTGCTAGAACAGTCAAAAGATTAAAATTTTAGGAAAAAAACTCATGTAGAGTATTCCTAGGTTCATCTGACACAAACTGAAATAAAGCCAGTGAGCTTACACAAGAGTAACTTTTCTTCTCAAGTTTTTCAAGAAACTCATTGCTACAAATTAACATAGAAATACTGAATTATTCTCTTAAAATTAATATTCATAGATTTCAGATGCTGCATCTTTGCCTGTAAAAGCAAATGCTGAAATATATAACTTCCTGAATTGCAAGAAAGCTGGGGTGTGCAGAAACTTCAGCTGCATTGGTGTTGAAAGAGGAACTTGTAATACTCCCTTCAGTGGATTTGAAATTCCTTCCTCCATCTTCCCTGACCTCTGATCAGAACTGCTTTCAATAAGTGCCTCTTTCTGAAATTCTGCTGCAACACACCACTGCCTGTACGTTTCCTTTTGGTGCACTCATGAGCAATTATTGTGCTTGACCATTGTCCATTTTTTTTTCCATCAGAGTACACACAGCAGAAGAATTACCAGTGCCATTAGGCAATTTAATAAACTAAACAAGAAGCCCACATGTGAACAGTGAAGTTTGAATATTTCTCAGTTATCTGGATATTTATCGCCATTAGGATTCCCAAATAGATTATGCAGAAGCTTTACCTGCGTTTGCTAGCTGCCCACTCCTTAAAGCTGAGGCCAGGCAATTCCATCCAGTCTCCAAAACTGATGGTTAGCATAGAGCCCTCCATGGACTATGGAGAAAACATGAAGATTCATGATCAAACACGTTTCAAGTTCATGTGAAAACCAGTGAAGCTCTTGTCATTGTACTCATTTAGAGAAACAAAATACCAGAACACAACATAAAACCAGGACATTACATGAAGATCTATTTCTGTGTTACACTTAGATAATAAGCAACCACATGAACTACTAAAGAAGAAGGTGAAGAGAGAGCATGTGAAAGGGAAACTAAATGAAGTTATTTAAAATACAAATGAGGAAGAAAAACATGTGAAAGCAACATCATATAAAAGACACCATGATTTAAGATTTTGTATAAAAACACCTGGAAACAATACAGACAAGAAAAAAAGTTATAGAAAGTATTCTTAATTATAATTCATTAAATGTAAACTAACAAAAAACCTGGTAATATAAGACAGCACTCATGGTCACAAACACCCAAGTAAAACGCAACTTCTTCCTTCCTTTCTCATATCCCCCACTTACTTGGGCTTTGGTAAAGAACAGCTGAAACTGCACCTGGCACTACCATCTAAAACAGCCCTAGAGTAAGGCAGTAAGAAAAATCCCAAATCACAAGAGTTATCAAGTTACTCTAGGAGCTAGAAGAAATTTTCACTCACATGCCAAGCCCCGCCAGGTGGTCCTTTTCCAAGCACTATGTGGGGAATATAATTATGTTGTTCTAACTTCCAGTGCAGAACGGGTGGGTAGTCATAGCCAAAGTCAGCATCAGGGTGAAGCAATGTATCAAAAAGCACTGCAACTGGGTTTGAGGAGCGTCCTTCCAGGCCTTCTGACAAGTACTCCAGATCCTGAAGGATGACAAATTTTGAAAAATGTTTGTGCAACTTGTAATGCTGTTCTGATGTACAGAAATTAAATTGCAACAGAAAACACAATTAATTCAAGTTGCATTTTAGCTAAAGGTATTTATTGTAGAGATTCAATCAAAACACTTTTCAGAAATAACTGCTATGATTCAGTTCTTTGTAGCTCTGAATAATACATCTCAATCATTTATAAATTATATGTTAATAACAGTAATTCTGGAGCAAGTCAGTATTTGATTTTCATTGTAGAACAAGAAATAGGTGGACAGAGATCAGAACAACTTAGTAACATCTATATTTATAGACAGCAGACTGCTTTTAACAAAAGGGCTGCTAGTATTTCTAGATCTGTTTCGATAAAGCAAAATTGGAATCTAAAACCATTAAGCTTTAAACATCAAGTAGAAAAGGCTCTTTCGACAGCTCTTAGCTAGCTCCAACACTAACTGTATTATATCTTAAAATAATGGAGATAATATAAGCATTATTTTTAAAAAGTAAAACTAGGATTATTTTACACAGCAGTTAATGTTGAGAAAAATGTCTAGAACTTTGTAACATTTCAGCAGCTATTAACCAGTCTTGTTCTAAAAATTGCAATAATTGCAAAAATTATGCAGGAGCAAATATTTGAAGAGAAAATAGAGATTTGAAGAAAGAACTGGACATAAGACCAACTTTTTTTGACAAAGTCAGTACAGCTTAGCTTCCTAACTAGGCAAAATATCAGGGGGTTGGGAGAGGATGAAGTACATGAAACATCTGTGGCCAAAACTTAGGAAACTTACTCTTCTGCAAAAGAGAAAGACCTTGAGATCTAGAGAAAACATTACATGAAAACAGCACAGCACTGAAACAAAAACACCCTCCAAAATCCAAAGCCAAACAAGCCCCTACTTACCCACTACAAACATAAATCCATGTTTGTGTTTTAAATAAATTAGTCACAAAGGCAATAAAGTGATAGCATTGTCAGTAATCCATCTGGAGTACAGTGAGGTGAGTGGAAAACAGTGTTAATACCAACAGAAAAGTGAAAAGAAAAATGCTGGAGAAAATTAACTAATCAAATCAGACAGAAAAATTGGATGTATATATGGGTAACAACTACAGCACAAGAGCAATACACAAACACTGAAGGATGCATACTGTTCCAAAAAGAAAAATGGACTGTGTCCCCAATATAAAAATGAAACCTTACTAACAATTGTGGTATTTAAGAATATTTTAACTTGAACTATGTGTACTTTATGTATGTTAGTAGCATGTGTTCCTTGGTGATAGTGCTCAAACATCCCAGGACACAACAACTGAAATTCCTGCATCAGCCACTGACCACGTGGCTTTAGACACTCCTGGCAAGTAGTAAGAATGCAACAAAGAGCAGACTGTAAAACCAAAAAACACCACAAACTAAAAGTCTTCAAGAACCACAAACAACACTACACAGCCCAGGTTTGGATCTAACAGTCATGAGTTGATTCTATGTAAATTAACAGAATAAAAAAAATGACTTATTAATGCACTAATGCTTGCAGTAGGAAAATAGCTAGATAAGATAACAACCAAAGCTTACTTGATCAACAATGGAAAGATGTCGAGCTTCTTCTAATTTAGTGTGTAGGATGGGGTTTGGGTGTATAGCTTCAGGAGACAAATATGGCCTGTATCCAGAGAGCAGGTAAGAAAGGCAAATTCCTGAAGGTCCATTTCCTATTAAAGAAAAAATGTACTGCTTTAGTAAAATGTTTGTAATCTGGAGTTTATAAATCACTAAATGTACAGCAACAAAATAATACTGAAGCAAAATAATGCCAGACTGTCTTGATTCAAAGCAGCTTATAAACTTTGCAGTAAAATAGAGCTTTTTATAGGACCATCCTCCAAATAAACAGAGCAAAATTGTTTTCAGTTGAAGAGAAACAAATGTGTGACTTTTACACCAGGAAGCAAAATGCATATAAAGAAGTTCCCTAATTTAGTATGTCAAATTCACTGTTCTTGTGTGAAAATAGCCTGAAAGATAATGGTCTGCCTGTCAGTCACAGTGATAGCTGAATATTATTGCCATTTTAAAACTTTGCATTCCCATAGGCACTGTACAACACAGAGCAGAAGGACAATCTGGATTATATGCTCTTCAGTTCTGTCCATAAAATAAAAGGAAGAAAGAGACAAACAGAAAGGAGTCAGATGAGAAGTTACAGACACACCAAAACAGCAACATAAAAGCTAAGTGAACACAGACCTCCTGTAGGTAAGTGGTAAAGTACAAGAAACTCATGTAAGACCACATTCATTGTTCAGGAAGAATATCAAATCAAACACTTTTACCAGCTTCATAGCATTTTCAATTTGTACATGTGTATTGCTGTGATTTTAATAGACACTTGTTTTTAAAATGTTATTAAAGGTATGAGATAGGTGGGAAGAAACCATTACCATATGGTAAAATTTCTATTTATTTGATGAGTATTAAACAAAGTAAGGGACCATATTTATCACACACAAATACAGAAGTAACATTTATGTTGTGAAGTCAGACATCAAAAGTTACACAAAGCTAGACCAGAAAAGTATGTGCAATGATACAGGATTTAAATATGTGGCTATGTATTGTTATTTCTATAGCTCCTCTTACTCATTAACTGAATGAAAATCCCAGTGTTCTCCTAATGAGCCACTTGTCAGTACTCAGTACGTTGTTTGCACACACAGTATTTAGCACACACTATGCAAATTTTGGGTTTAAGTTACTATTTTATTCATACTTTAATACAGCAGGCACTGTTGGATGTTTGCTTTAATTTCTAACCATTTCATCTCTTGATGTCAAGAGTTCACAGGTCATTTACATTTCCCCATTACCTTTGCAGACACTATTTTCATCACCTGTTAACAATCCCGCTTCTCCAATGCCTGTCTCTTCTCCGTTTTATGATTCCTCAGTCCTAAATCCCCATACTTCACTGAGTCTCTGTTCATTCCCAGTCTCTTAATACATTGGATTTCTTTTTCCTCTTCAACTATACCTGGTCCCCTGTGGCGGAATATCCCATACTTTATTACATTGCTGTGCACATAGACTGGTCACAGCCATAGGCTACTAGAAAATCATCTAAAGAATGTGAAGACAATGAAAGAGTTCTTCCTTACTCTCACACTGTTCTGCCCTCCCACTAACAGATCAACATAAGATAGCTGGATATGCTTCGGTCCAGGAATTTAAAGGTTAAAGAAGACACAAGCCCCTCCTGTCACTCATTTGCCATGAGACAGATGTGAGAGAATACTGTAGCAATATCAAATGAAATTATGAAAACATTTTAACCATACCAGTATTTTGTGAACTACTGGTATTTCCTGCAACTACAAGCATTTCCATGGCTGAGTAAATTCTTAACTGTTTTTAGAACTATAACTTGCATGCAGCAAAAAAGTTTTTATCTTTTTACAATTGCATAGCTAGCATTATTTTCCTGCTGGGGTATAAACAAAGCTCGTCCACAAAAGAAAGAGGAAAATGTGTGCCATAGCCAAGGATGCCATGCTAAAGATCATTCCTACTGGATAAGGTTAAAAGAACTAAATAGGTAATAAATGTTCCCCAAACAACAACTGGCAAGGGCCAAGGAGATTACTGAGGATGGGATGGATGGGTTATGTCTACGGCTTAAAGGATCACTTCACAAGGATCCATCCTCATACTTTAATGCCAACTTTAATCAGCCTCACTTCTCTCCAAATGGAAATTTGTTGAGGTGAAGTCCAGCAATGTGCCCTGGTGGCCAAGAAGGCAAACAGCATCCTGGCCTGTAGCAGGAATAGTGTGGCCAGCAGGAGCAGGGAGGTTATTCTTCCCCTGTACTTGGCACTGGTGAGAAAGTTGCTCTAGACAAAGTATTGAGCACAGGTATTTGCATAACACATATTTGCAAAACTAAGCAGTGGAAACTGAGTCATAAACCATATAACAAAACTATACTAAGGCTGACAAAATGCCATGACACCGTTCTCTTCAACTGTGATGCAGAACTCATCAAGTGATTCACATCTGTCACATACACACACGTAAGTTTGCTACATGAGAACTATTTTAAATTATCAAAAAGAGAGCTTTGAGAACAGGCACTGTACAAACACCAGTCTTTCCAAGTTGTGGAGACACTGTGAACACAATTATGTTGCAACATCAATCTCCAAAATCTCTGCTTGCTTGCAGGTAGGTACTTGCTCTAGTCCCACCCAACAGCTTTGGACTAGATTACTGAAAACCTTCTTTACTTCAAATCTTTTCTTTATCCCCTTATGAAGTCATGGCAATAATGAGCTGGTGACCAGCTGTTGTTGAAAAACCTTGGCCCAATACACATTATGCTGGCATTCTCAATTAAGCTGTGTACTTATGGAACCTCCTCCCTCTGTTATCCCGTCGTTTTACAAGCACAAGCCCTTAAGTGTGCAATCAAGACTACAATTTATTATTTTAAACTAACTGAATTGAGTTGGACTAATTTTGGAAAAAGATGCTCCCATCTAATATTTAGACATTAATGATGGATGCAACAGAGAAAAAGGCAATTCATGAGCGGTTAGGACCTAACCAACATAGAGCACACAATTTACATTATGGTTTTCATTCTCCCACATGACCCCAGAGATTTCTACTGGTGTACCATTGACAATCTCCATGCATACAGAAATAGACATATCACATTAATCAAACCCTATGTTATCAACACTAGAATCAATACAGCTCTTCCATTAATACTCCCACATCTGCTGCCAAATAACAGCTCATTTTTTCAAAGCACAATTTGAATTAAAATATATTCCAACAAGTCCCATAATATAAATATAATATAATATAATATAATATAATATAATATAATATAATATAATATAATATAATATAATATAATATAATATAATATAATATAATATAATGCTACTCTTGTTGATTATAACAACTCTATTACTCTAATAAACATCTTCACTGTAAGGGTCCTAAGCATTAGTTATTTAATGATAAATTATTCCATGCAGCAGGTATATAAAGGCAATGGCAGTGACAGTTAATTTTAAAAAAGTGAAAAAACTCACCTATTATTACTACAGGCAGAGTAAGAAGGGAGTCCCCAGGCAGAACAGTTTCTTCAATTAAAGGCATTCTTTTAATCTTCCTCCCAAGGCTGTCACCAAAATACTGAACAAAGGAATTCAAAAGCTGTCCTTCGGTTTCAGAGCCACTGTAAGTTCTAATTAAGAAGGACAGATGGGAGAAAACTAAAATGAAACAGTGAACTGTTGTCAGAACAGTCTCTTCAAAAACAGTTGCTTTTGATGTTTTACTTTAAGAGCTATGAAACTGGCAACACTGAGACCAAAACAGATATGATTTATCCAATCTACACAATTTTACTCTTTAGCACAGCTATTCTAACAGAAGATTTTTTAAAAGTCCACTTTCTCCTAGCAAGTCTACAGAAGGATAACAAAAAGGCACAGATGGCTCTGCAGAAGTGCCGATTTCTAATCTCGGTTTATGCAAAGCCAAAGTATAACGACAAGTATTATTTTGATCCCACACACAGTAGAACTCATTCCTCATTATCCTTATCAAATGAGGAGATATACACTGCCTAGCCAATTAACAACATTAAGGCTGGACAAAGCCTGAAGGAGCAGCTAAGGTACAACAGCAGCGTTCATATCCCTTCCTGCCGGCTGAGCAGCACATAGGACTTAACCTCAACAAATTTCCAGAGAGAAGTGAGGCTGGTAAAAGTTGGCAGTGGTGTGAGGATGGATCCTTGTGAAGTGATCCCTTTAAGCCCTAGAACCCATCCTACCACTGTTAAACGTTTTTACAGAAGGAATTGTCACGTAGTCAGGCCAGCTCCTGCACCGCACACTGCTTTCACCACTAGCCATTTTCCTAGACTACTCAGTTCTTTCTCTGAAAAATACACTAAAGTTTTTCTTGTAACTCTTCACCGTCTAGATGTGCTTCTGGAATACAAAGACTTGCCTTAAAATATTTTCTGTTTAACTATTTAGGAGTCCTTTCTGAAACCCTTCCAGGTCATTGAAGAACCACACGAACTATCAGTCTAGCTAAAGAGACAGAGACAAATTAAAAACACTGTTACTGCAGTTATTTTGTCAAGTCTTTTGTAAAGTAAGGCAACCAATTATTAATTAAAAATACCCCTACCAACAGGGGGATATTTCTTTAGAAAAATTTCTAAAAATTTTTCTCTTTATAAACATGGTTAATTATCAATAATAAATAAAAGTACTCTTATCTATTTCCTAAGACTGCATTATCTTAAGGCTATTCTAGCGTTTCAGCAATTGTTTTCTACACAGGATCAAAACTGTAAGACACTGATCCAATTCCCAGGACCTTCAAGAAGCCACGTACACTATGTACTGCCTCAACTCCCACAGCACCAAGGATTCTGTTTCAAAAGCCTTTCCTCAATGGGGAAGTCTGAAGTAAACTGGAGACAGAGCCGTGCAGTAACAACAGCAGTAGCACACTCTTTAACATCTCTCTGATGGCATTGTTAAAAAGGGCAAGGAGCCCTGAGGTTGTATTTAGTTTGAAAGTACTTGATATCACTATTCCCTGCAGTACAACAGAGAAAAAAAGCAAATTACTTGCTTACTGTTTGATTGCAGCTGCACATTAGCTCTTGCAGCCATCCAACATCCAAACAGCATGACAAAGATGAAGAGTCAGAGAAGGGATATCTAATCATCATACTGATTTTTTCACCTCTGCCTTTAGAAAGGAGCAGGCAGACTGTTTTATTCTCCAGCCTTCGAACAAAGTTGACTAAGGCAATACCACCTTATGTTTTGCAAGAGACAGGCTTAAGGGGAGCATGCATGCTTTAGTGTGACTTTATTATACTTGCTGTGTTTGATGGCACACAAAACCGAAAGAAACATTTCAAAACTTCTTTTAAGAGATATATGCACAGTGTTGTAGGCTACAGAAGCATCTTTAACAATAAAAATGTTAATTCTGTGCAGCTTAGCGCATCACAAACTACCAAACTGGTGATTTTCCACAGGAACATCTGCATAAAATGTGCAGTATCTCGATCTTTGCACAGGAACACCTGCATACAAAACGCAGTGCATACGAAGGACTGCTGTCAGCAGCATGTTCTTCCTTTGCGAGAACATCAAACCGGAACCCAGCGGGATCTGAAGTTAGGGGCCACCAGCTTCCTAACCTCTGAACAACACTGAAAGACACCAAGTACCAGCAGTTTTTATCTTGATAAAACTCACGGTAGACAGCTTTGCAGTGGTGGGGATTTGGTACAATTATCTATAGCTCTAGTCCTGCAGACATGCAGTGGGCACAAGATGAGTCAGTTCCAACACCAGTGCCTAATTTACCTTATACTGGTCATTCAAATAATCTGGGGAATTACATTCTGTCCTTCGCCAAGATTCTAAAAATGTGCATCTATGGATTTCTTTTTATATATATATATTTAAAAACCCATTAAGAGAAAAAACACAACATACACATAATGTTTTTTCTCCCATTTGAAACATCTAATAATAATAATCTGATAACAACTCGTAATTTCCGGCAGTTTATTAAAATAGATGGTACCTTTTCCAGGTAGCCGTTTTGAAAGATTCTAGAATACACTGCGTACTTTCAGGAAAAAAAAAAAAAAAAAAAAAAAAAAAAAAAAAAAAAAAAAAGAACGAACTGTGGTGGGCGGTTAACAGAAAGCTCGTTATATAAAAGAAATCTGAATTTGGTCTGAAGCTGACACTTCGAGAAGAGAATTTACCACTGTCAGACTGATGGATTTCGTTGAGGTAAGCGGGCGGAGCGGTGCCCCTCGGGGCCGGCATCCCGGGCAGTGCAGCTCTGCCAGCCCCGGAGCGACACCGAGCATCAGCGGGCGCGGGCCGCCCCCGGCCCGGCTCTGCCTCGGCGCTGCCCAAGGTCACGGCGCGCCCGCCCGGGCCCCGCCGCCGCCATCCCCTCCCCGGAGGGGCCGTGCGGGGCCGGGCAGCGCCGCGCTCGCCGCCGCAGCCCCGCGGAGGCCGCAGCCCCGCCGGGGTCCCCGTCCTGCCCGCACCGCCCCCGCCCGCCGCCCAGCGCCCCCCGCCTCACCTGAAGTGACCGGCCAGGGAGCAGCGGCAGCACCACACGGGCATGGGGAGCGCCGGAGGGGCCCAGCGATGAGGGTGCGGGGGGACACCGCACGCCGGCTCCCGCTCCTCCTCCTGCCGCCACCACAGTGCGGCCCACGCCGCGCGGTCCCTCCTCCTTGCTCACATGCGGCACCGGGTCACACGCGGGAGGAGGAGCCGCCGCCCGCACCGGCAGGGAGGAGGGACGAGCGGGGTGAGCAGGGAGGAGGAGAGTAGAGGAGCGGAGCGGAGCGGGGAGGGGAGCGGGGAGGGAGCGCCGCTTCCCCTGGCGGCGCTGCCGCGGCCGCGCTCCCGCAGGAGGATGCGGGAATGCAGCGCCTCCCGGCAGGGCGGGGAGCCCCGGCCAGGCACGGGCGGGCTGGGAAGCGGCGCGCGGCGGCTCCGTGAGGATCTGCCGTGCCCGAGGGGACGGACCGCACCGGGCTGCGGGGCCGGCGCGGGAGGCTCCCGGCCCGCAGCGGCCTGCTGTGCGCCATCGGCTTTCTCGTGGGACGCGCGTGAAGAAATTGACAGAAATCAAACAATTCAAAATTTTTCGACGCGCCTTTTGACTAGCAGCCACCTATTCGGGAACAATGCTTTATATAAGATCAGTTAGTTGCTTTGAATTGTGTCCTATCACAAGTACTTTGCAGGAGTGCTTGTTTGGGGAGAAAGCATTCCTTGCCTAGTCACACTCGTCTCAGTGGCTGTGGTTGGCAGGAGCTCAGGAGGTCATCCAGTCCAACCCTCTGCCCAGGCAGGGCCGCCCTGAGCCAGCTGCCCAAAACCAAGGCCAGGTGAGTTTTGAGTATCTCCAAGGATGGAGAATTCATGACCTCCCTGAGCAACCTGATCAGGTGTTTCACCACTCTGACAATAGAAACGAGTTTCCTTACATAAGCATGGATTTTCTTGTCTTTCAGTTTGTGCCCATTGACTCTCATCCTTTCCCAGGTCACCACTGAGTTCCCTCCAATCTTCTAATGAAACCTTCTTGGTTTCATTGGGTATTTATGGATTAAGGATCCCTCCAACACTTCTCTTCCACAGGCTGAAGTCCCAGCTTTCTAAGCCTGTGCTCATAGTAGTCAGTCTGCTGTCTGAGACACCCATGTCTTACACTGCTCTTCTCTCTCAAAGTCTACCAAATAATAAGTGAATGCTAATAAATCTATGACTATTAAACAATTACAGCCTTCTGCACAGAGTTAAACTTGACAATTAGAAATGTCTTCATTGTGAATCTGTTCCATAAATCCACAATAACAAGATCTTACAAAGCTGTGGAGCTGCTGTGCCTGGAGCAGCTGTTGGTAGCTGACAGTCCAGTTCACCTCAAGGTTGTTCATTCAGCAGACTGTTATGTCTGTAGTCAGAACATAATTACTGTTAAATAGATCCGGTCTGGTTCCAGTACAAAGGATGACTTTATTAGATATGTGCTGTGTAAAAGCTTAAGGTAAAAGAACATGGGAGCTGAGCTGTACCACTGAGGAAATACAGAATATTGATATAAAATCTGTATTTTGAAAGGATGAAACATACTCAGTTAAATACATTGTTCTTTAAGTGCAGCACCAGGTCTAAGATGTCTTGAGACAGAATTAACAACATGAAGCTGCATTTAGCTTGCTCTGTCCTCAAAAATACTCAAAATTCCTGCCTTTAGTCCAGGAAACTATATGAATGATTTTTTTGTTGACCAGCTAACTCATTTGAATATTCATACTGTTTTATTTAAGTTATGTTCTGCTTTTCAATGAGTTGCAGAAAATTACAGCAGAAATTGAAATAAACCCCTAATTTCTTTTCACATAATAGCTTGCTCATAGTCAGGACCACCTCCTCCCAGATACAAAAGTCCATGTCTTCAGACCTCGCATGTCAAGGAAACTAGCTATAACCAAGCAAAGGTTTTTGGGGTTTTGCCAGTTACTTGGTGGCAGCATCAGATGACATTGACTTCAAAATCAACATATTCAGGATGTATTTGGTTTAAGTACTGCCCTTATTTCTTCCCATAAACAAATCTGGCTATCTAGAATATAACACAGGACCTTAGCTATACTGGCACTATTATTAGTTTGTGTTCTTATCTTTATGTATGTACACTTGAGAAGGAAAGCAAACACACCTCTGTCTATGTCTCAGACTTGGACATGTCTTTTCCCACCACGCTTTCACATTCAAAATTAAAAGATTATATTGGGCCTTACGTTTGTGATATAGAGATAGTTTGGAAAAAGTACTAATGGGGCTTCCCTGGAAATTATGTTCTGCATAGAACTGCTTTTCAATTAATTCTATGTTTCTCCTAGAAGTAAAATTTTCTGTTCCCTTTAAATTCTGTATGTTAACCTGGATTTTTCAACTGTCTTAGTTTTGTGGTTGGGATTTATTTCGATTCCATGTCTCAGAATAAAATGTATTTTCTTTAGATATTTAGCTTTAGCTTTTTCACTAAGCTTGGAAAAAATTGTCTCTTGGAAGAGACTAAAACACATCAGTCCACAGCAAACATTTCCTCACATTTTAAAGGGATATATTTTTCCTGTTGAGTTTGTTTTTGTAAAGAGATTCAGGCACTTATTGGCTGTTAGCTTTATTCCAGATCTTTACATTTAAATCATGCTAGCCAATTAGCTAATTTAAATCTCATTCCTTTTGCTAACACTCACTATACTAATTTAGGTAATAAATTTGTTCAAGAATAATCTTTTTTCAAAATCAATTTAATTTGAAAATATTTTGCCCCTAAGTATTCAGGAAGTCATCACAACCCATGATGTTGGAAAATACATTGAACAACTTTTTATTAAGCAAAGAGGTACTTTTTTCAAAATTTGTAGCTTCTTCTGATCAACTGACTAGTAACTAAATACGTTTTGTACTTGACACTGCAGAATTCTTAAATATCCTGCCTGAGGTGGGAGCATCAGAAGAGGAGACTGTTGTTTCAAATCACGATACACAGCATGGAAGAAAAGGACTTCAACCTGTTCTGTAGAAGTGTCGTGGTCAGTGACTAGCTGAAGAATTACTCCAACTGTGTGCTGAACACAACCTGCATGTTGCAATACAGCATGGGAAACAAGGAAAGTGACGGCAGCATTCTGGTAAGATTCCCAGGCCCCCACCCACTGCAGTATGAGATTAAAGTACAAACTAAGTAGAAGATAGACCTGCAAGGCTTCAAATGCCATTACAGGATTATTATCAACTCTGTCTGAATGAATAATACAGTATCTCAGTTCTGGAGCTTACCCAGGACAGATCTCTCATCAAGAGCAAACTTGCTCCCTGTGACATCAAATGACTCCAAAAGATGTGTGAACTTCGAGGCCCAGCAAGTGACAGTGTATTGAAACATTTTCTGAGATAAGCAAATAGAAAGTCTGCCACAAGCCTGTGGCACTCAGCCCAAAGCATGAGGTGCTGAAAAAAGGCCAGGAGAGATTAGGAAGGTTAGAGTTTATTTGCTCTTAATACTGTTAAGCAAGATGGCAACTAGGCAGCCTAGCTGCAAAACAACTTTCTGCCTGGCCAAAAAAACCCCCCCAAAAAACACAACTGTAAAAATGGGGGAATCTCAGTGAAGTTCTGTTGCAGTTGTAACAGATCCTGCCAGAAAGTCAGGATATGTGGCAAGAGGGACCAAGAAGAGATGCTTATAAAACAATCTTAAAGGAGCAGGTTGTAAAGTTCCTGGGATATCTTCATTATCTATGAATAAAATTATTTTCAGTGGTCCTTTACAGATGGTACTAAGTGCTAATGCAATAATACTTGCTAGAGAATAGAGATTCAACAATTTCTGTGGCAAAGAATTACCTCTTACTGGTATAGAAGTTTTGACAGGATGGTTTTATGGGCCTTTTGCACATCAGGGTGCAACTTGCCTGAATATCCCAAAATGTGTCTATGTAGTATTCTGTGAATAAAGAAGAGACAAAGAATTCTGCTCTTGGTTTAACTCAGTCTAGAAGCTAAACCACTACATAACCACTTGCTCACTGCCCCCAGTGGAATGGGGTGGAGAATAAGCAAAAAGGTAAAACTCACAGGTTGAGATAAGTACACTTTCATAGGACAGAACAGGAAAGGAAAATAATAATAACTATAAAAAGAATATACAAAAGTTCACCATCTGCTCTCTAATGCCAAGCTAGTTCCCAAGCATTGGCCTAATGCTTTATTCTGTAAATGATCCCTTCTAAAATCACTGGTGATATTGATGCTAACTATCAAGCACATTCATTTCCAGGGAAGCAATTTGCAATTTTTAAATAGGAAAGACTTCCTATTACCTCAGAGTTTTTATATTTATAAAAAGTAATTTTTTAGAAGAATAGAATTTTCCCCTCCCAAATTCTGCCAGATACTTCTTTGTGCTTGCTATTTTGCCAAAGTACAGCTCCTAGAGATAAAATATTATATAGGCTACATCTAATCCTCCGTCCCCTGAAAACCTGCAAAATGTGTCTGAATCATATTTCTGATTATGCAAAAACCTCATAAAAAGTAACTCCTTAACTATAAATTAATTTAAAATCCATATTTTTGTAAGTCTGATTTATAATTTCTTAAAGAAGTGGGCCTGCCTCTATTGTGTTGCTTTGCTTTCTTTTAAATGTAGCACTGTCCTACTAACAGCACAGGAGATGTTGGAAAAAGGGTAACATGGTTCTAAAAGTGTCAGAATTGCAACTGGATTCATGATAATTTCAAGTTTCTTGGTTCTTCTGTTTTGAAACATAGCTTTTTCCCAGCCACTGCCCAAGTTACCTGTTAGGAAAGTCAGGTTACATCTCTTAGGGATAGTGCCAAATCCATGGGGAAGCTTTGTGTACTTGCATGGATGTTTGAAAAGCGTGAGGGGAAGGTTGTGTGCCAAGCAAACTGGTCAAGGCTGGCATATACAAAGGCCCAAGGGATTTGAAGAATATTATGAAGAATGATAACAATAGTTCTCAAAACAGGGACAAAACTCCAGGGGTTGAAAGAGCTGAAATTATTCAGTTACTGTAGGCTGAAGTTTATTGCACTCCAGCCTACTGAAGGGTTTTTGTTGTGGCTTCGGCATTCCTCCCTCCTTTAATCTATTCAAAATCCAGCTGTCATAAATATCCTATTGCTTTTTCTACTTCACACATTTCTTTAAATCACACTTGGGTTGTATTGCCCAAGTGGGGAATGAAGGAAATTATGGGAGAGAGGATGTCAAGCAATGAGAGATAGAGCATCCAAAAACAGCTCTCAAAGATATTTAATTAAAAAGGAAAATAAAGGCTTTCATTTTCTGAACTGGACAATGCAATTCCTTACTGGGTCTTAGAATAACAGCTTTTATTTCTTTCCTGTTTTTCCTATTATCTGCCACATCTATTTGTAGTATTTTATTTCTGATTGTGTTTTTAAGAGACCGATGTGTGTTTGGGCACTGCTGTCCTGGAGCCTTATTTCTAATTAGGCCTTTCAACTTGTGCAGTAAACCAAATTCTGAGCATGAAAAAACCCCACAAAATAGGAGATGATGAAAATATTTTGGTGAAAATGATAGTTACTGCTGATTTGGAATTTCACTAAACTTTATGTAGCAGTCAATCTCACTTTTAATCATAAAAGTACTGACGGTCTTAACATGTAGTTAAGACCATCAGTACTTTTATGAATCTACTGCAAGAGGATTAAAATTATAGTCTCTGTTTTTTTCTAATACTCCCAATTCCTAAAGTTGACCTATAATAATTAAAAGTGACAAACGTTGGATTTTTTTCCTCTATTGCCAGTGATTTGCATCTTTGTCACAGAATGGGAGATGTAGTGCTGAAGATTAAGGGAAGTCACTTCTGACAGTATCCAACACCCACCATATGCTTTTTGCAAACTTTCTGCCTTTCCTTCCATGAGGCACCAAAAGAAACAAAAGAACAGCCATACAATTTTTCTTCTCTCTTTAAATGCTAGATTTCTGAATTCTAGGAGCCCAGTACCCACTGACAGCTTGGTTATAGCTGCACCTCCATAGCAACAACACTTCAACCACACTTTGCAGTTCATATGAATGTGCCTTATTATTTTAAGTCACCCTGTTTTGTCACATCTATTAACTGCTTCCCATCTGTAAAAAGCATGACGGTGCAGACCTTGGAACTTGAAGAGTGAAATAAGGAGTGACCTGTCTGAAACTAAGTAGGTGGAAAGCAGACTGCAGGTTACAGGAGAGGGAACCAAAAGCGTGTTCTTATCCTGCATGTGCCCCTCTGTGTGCTTTAACTAGGTGTCCTAAAAGAATAACAAAATCCAGCCCAAAAAGCAAGCCAGCCCATTAACAAGTATTGCAGAAAGCTCTAGAAAAAGATCCCAGGATTTTCAGCTCTGTATCAAATATATTATCAAGCCTCTTGTAAGCCTGCCTAACCATAATTTTTCTCATTCTTTTGTAACCCAGTCTTTTGTTTTGCATTCTGTCTTGTTTTTGCAGACCACAGGAATAGCATGCAGCTTGCATTTGGTTTTACATGAGCTTGAGGATTTTATATATATATATACACATATATATATATAAAATATTATATTTTATATATTAATATATAAATATAAATATATATTTATTTGTGTGTGTGTATGTGTGTGTTTAAGTAACGAGTACATCTGATGTGGTGTGATATAAATATATTTTTGAAATATTTTAATTTAATTTTATAAAATTTTATAGTCTTTATGCTTTAAAACAGCTGTTAAATACCAAGCAAATTACCTGATCCAATATTGTTATTTTTTTTTATACTAAAGGGCATTTAATATCAAAGGTGAGGAGCTGCAATTGCTTTTAAACTAGTGAACCTATATGAGGAAGACAAAAAGATAGAATATACTGAGTAGGAAAGAACCTGTCAGGATCATTGAGCCAAACTCCTGGATATAATGGAATAGAAGGAAATATTTTCTAAGCTCACCTGTTTCTGAAACAGATGACTGATAATGTCACCGACCACCTGTAATTGCTGTGATGAATTTGAAAAAGAAAGATTAAAGGAAACTGCTGTTTAAATACTTTAAGGTCAGTATTATATAAGGACATTCATTCCTCAAAGAGCATTTCCATCTGACAAAATTAATTTGCAGCTTCACCAATGCAAATCTCTTTTTTTTTCCAGCAAGCCATAAAACAAAGTTAAACATTTGGCCACCTCCTACACATTTCACAGCTGAAATGTGTGTACTTTTTATGGAGTTAGGGAGTCTTCAACTGTGGAAGAGCAAATCACTTTAGAAGAAGTGAAAGAGGTATAAGCAATGACACCCTACAGGCTATCTGATTTTTTCATTAAATCTGCATGAATAATACAGTGATAGTGAGATTAGATAAGAAAATCCAAACCATCCAAATGAAACATGATGAATTGCCTGAACTCAACAGTAAGACTTGCTTCACTATATCTGAAGGAAAACAATGCCAATTACTTTGAGGAGAAAAGTAGGAAAATAAACTCTAAGGGCTAGTTAATAATAATGCTTTAAAATGTTTATAACAAACATTTCTATTTTTCTAGTTCTTATAGGATGATCTGTATCACTCTGTCCTTTTTATTTGTCACTCCAGTACTGAATTCTACAGAATCTGAGGGAAAAATGTATTTTTTTCTTTATATCTGTGGCATACAATGCTGTTATACTGTAGTCTGGATTGTAATCATTGGGAATACTACAATATAAAGATATATTTATAATTATATTTTAAATAAATAAGCGGTGTTCAGTCCCAGGTAAAAGTAGATGCTGTTATATCCCCTGAAGTATTTATCTCAATAGTCAAATATACTTTCCTGGTTACCAGATGTACTGATTTGCATCTTCATGGAATATATTTTGATGAATGCCTGACAGAAATAAAGTCATCTGCCTCCTATCTGCGATTGTATAAAGATCTATGGAGACACATTGCTGTGAACAATTGGAACAGAAGCAGACAAGACCCTTAATTTTGCATGTTCTTAAGTGGCTTAGTCTTTCTGGTACCTTTGTTTTGGGCTCAGCCTCAGTAATGCGCATAGGTCTCTACATTTGTTTAAAAAGCCCCATGCTATATTCCTGAAACAACAGATGGAAGTCTCACTGATAATAGCTTTATTCAACCTTGCTGAAAATGTTAAGTCTAGCAACAATAAAGGCTTAACTGTTCTACATGCCAGCCAACTGGCCCCTGCATGTTACAGAAAACAATTGTAAGCATTTAGCATTTCCGTACACATTCAGGCGAACTACTTAGGCATGTGGGATCTGCATACTTAGCCCTGATGCACTGCTGAGTGATCAGTATTGGGGACCTCATCTTTGGAAAACTGTGTGTTATATGTATTTCAATTTTGCTGTCACATATTCAGATGAAAGTGAAGATATAGTTTTAAATTTTCTGAAACTCCAGGGACTTCAGGACAGAATTTAGGCTTGCTCATTTTACACTGATCTGGCAAGGAAAGGAAGGTATGAGACTCTAGGAACCCACCTGGAACTGGAATCTGGAATGATTTCTAGCTGCTGCCTGCAGAGCCCAGTTAGGTGCAGCCTGCATCAGCTGGAACCAGTCAGGTCTGCTTGCCACAGCTGTATCAGATGGTTCAGGGAGAAGCATCATCTTTCCTATTTAGTGTTGACCTATGCAGCTCTTCTGGAGTGCAAAGGATAAATGAGCAAAGGATGTTTAGCAAATTGTGATGCAAATAGCGTAGAGTTTGTTTATTTGCACTTGTCCTTTTGGGTCCTTGACATGCTCATGCTTGTAACATCTACATGGTAACACTGGTGTAAAATACACAAGGGAAAGAGAAAAGCAATGCTTTATATGTTTTGAATTTGGTTTTTGTGATTTTTTTTTCCCTGAGTATGGGTCACTAGTTGCAATTAAAATTATTCCTCCTAAGAATTTTTAGTATGAGAACCAGATTTTTTCTGGTTGCCTTTAGTTTCTCGATTGCATGGCTATTATATGATTATTATATGATTTTGCTTTTTCTGATATGCACTATTTTTTTTCACTCTTCAGTTATGTTCTTTATTAAAAAAATCCACTTAGCTTCAGCTGTTCATGACTTTGGGTTAAATACTTGAAGATACTTATGACACTGCTTTTATTTAAAATGTCAGATATACTTTCCTTCTCTTGCTTTAAAATTGTTTAAATTTCTCTGAACCCTTTATCCAACACTTCATGCCTCAGACCACCAGCATATAATCATCAGTCTTCCAGCTGCTGATATTAAACTCTTACTTTACTACAAGACCTTTCTTTGTGCTAATACCTTTTATTTGTTGTGATTTATCTGACATACTGTTTAGAAATGCTTCAACTGAGAACAACAAAACTCCATCACTATAAGAAATTATCTTAGCAAAGCATATATAACTGTATGTCATTTAAACTACAGTCAAAACCTACAGGACTCTTTTAATTTGTCCTTAGACTCTTTCTGGGCAGTATAAAATCAATCCTTGGAGATCCACCAGCCAAAATTTTATCTTTTTTGGTGTGGTGTTACTTATGGCAGCAGTGGGCTATGTGCTCAGTATGAAATGATGATAGAAAGGCTTCATCTCAGGAGATGACAGATCATGACAGAGCTTTTTGCATGAAAGATCACCACAGCTTTTAATATATTCAAATCAATGTATTTTCATAATCTTTATCTTAGAAATTGCTGAGCTGTAGTCTATGCATCCTGTCCTGGCATTCACTTACAAAATATATTGACTTCATAGTCAAAGACTAAAGCCCTGTGGCTTTGGCCATCTGTTCTTTCTACAGTGCCTGATTATCAGCCCCCTGGAAGTCAGAGCACTGTGTTCATAGTACTCCTGATATGTTCAGACTCACAATCCTGAAGTAATTTTAACAATTGTGGTTTTTTTCAGTTATGATACAAAGATACTGTTTTGCCATCAAGTAGCTTGCTTTAGAATACTTTTTAAACTTGCAGTAGCAAACCTCTTTTTGGGACATGTGGTTCCTTGTTTTCTCCAAGTAATAAGAGGTCTCTGCTGCATATTTAGGGTACTAGTTTAAGGTCATTGGAGTTTTTTGTTTTGTTTGATGTCTTTGCTTTTGCTTTGAGAAAACCAAGAGGGCTCCTGTTACTGGCTTGTTTTGCATTTCTGATTAAAAGCTTTCCATTATGTGAAAGAAAAAAGTATTGCAGATGCCCAGGCTAGGTTCATATAATCTCCTAGGAAAACTCACTCCATAGCTGTATCCCAAAGAGAAAGAATGCTTTGCTGAGGCTGGGATCACATGCTCTGCATTGCCAGTGTCCTAATCCAAGGCAAACTGAAATGTTTCATAGCATCCATAAAAGACATCACAGTGCTTGGGGCAACAGGGCATTCAGCCAGTGCCTTTAGAATAACTTTTTCTATTCCAGTCTCTTTGTTTTAGAATAAAAGCATTTCCACTTTTAGAGGGGTATGGCAATATTTTCAAAGATGTCCTTGTTAACTTCACTTTTGAGAAATTATCTGCAAGCAGAAAAAGTAAGTCCACCAACAGTGTTCCTTTAAACATTGCCACATATTTGTGGCATTCGGGACACATCCTGAACAGCTCAGCTGCCTTGTCACATCAAATGACTGGAAGGCATTTTGACATCATTTAACATCTGACCTTAAATTTCACTCTCAATAAGCAGAAACCAAAACATACCCCACAAAACACTGAGAAAATAGAAACTGTGGCTGTGTCATCCAAAATGAATCCCTATCACTACAGATGAGACATTTCCCCGCTTTCACACAATAGATGCTTTTATTTATTATTATCAAGACTGGAGCCAAATCGAACAATCTCTCTTTGTATACAAATACTTCTTTTAATTTGTTAGTGCGTTGATCCTTTTAAAATTGCTAATTAGCTGATCTGTTACTAATGTGACTCAAATAACTGGAAAATCTCTGATCTTATGATCATGGGGCTATTCAACTGACTGGTCCACAAGTACCACTCATTCACCTTGTAAGTAAAGTAGTGTTTATCCCAGAAAGAGAAAACCAGTAATGCATGCTGCTCAAATTGCCAATAAAAAGCATGTTCTTAATATAGCATTTTAACACTCCACGTACTTGATTAAATGCTCAATTAATTTCTTTAGCAAAATAAGCACAAGACACTTGTTACAAAATGAATAGGTAATTTTTATGCAGAGGAGACTTTGTTAATTTCCAAGTTTTCTGGGACAATTGAAGCATCTTACTTGCAGTGGAGTTGTTACTGCAGAACATACATCCTCATCCATATTTTGTGTACTTTTTATTACACTGTTAAGTCCTGGTGTCAATCAGCACACCTGTGTTTTCGGTGTGTAGGCAGTGTTATTAAATCTAGGTTCACATTACTATTGTCTGAAACAATTTACAAATAAACTGTAGCATACTTTGCTTCAGCCATTGTTCCTCTGTATGTTAAATTTCAGGGTTTTTTTTTTTTTTTTTTTTTGAAGACTTTTGCTAAATAGTGTATATAATTCTTTCTCATTTTAATTCCCTTTCCCTTCTCTGAAGAAGCATTCACTAAACCACTGACCTTATTTTAGTAGCTAGCAGCCAGCTGGGGAGCAGGGATTTGTGAGAATTCTTTCTTGCCTGTAAATCAGTTTGCTGTTTCATCCATGTCAACTGAGTTCAACTTAAATTACCAGATCTGGAGCTGGTAATAACTGGCATTTATAATTTTTTTTTTTTCCTTGAATCCAGACCTGCTTTAGGTAGAAACAGTTGGAATCTCTTAGTTTTCTAAAAATGCCATCTGCTGAAAAGAGCAATCAAATTGGAGCAGAAATCAATGGGGAAAAAGTTACATTCAAGCTCATTTTAGGGGTAAATTACAGTTTCATACAAAAACTTACTGCCACTAATATATAACTTAAACTGTTTATTCAAGCAGATGAGTGCACATGATACAAAGCATGGGCTGAAGGTGGAAAGTCACCCTTGGTAGGTGAAACATATTGCCAGAACTTCATTAATTTGTGTAAAGTTGAGCAGTGTTATAAAACTAAGTCCATATCAGATTTGCTAGTCTAAGCAACTACATTTTTGAAAGGATTCTCCATCTTATCAGCTTTATTGCCCTCATGAGTCTTACTTTTTATTATGCTTGTACAGGATGTCCTTATTGAAGTTACAGTATTATTTGAATATGTTCCTTTTTTTCCTACTATTTTCCTATTAAAATATTATTTTACTGATTCCCAGTTTAATGCTTTGCCAAATGTGGGGGGGATAAGCTTCAAATATGAATATTGCATAAAACAACTCCTGTCACCATAGAAAAATAAAATGGTATCTCCATATAGGCAGGTGGTAACTGGTATGTGTTTGCTCTGCTCATAGTCTGTGTGGTGAGATTTTAATTCTGCTCTGGTCTGAAAGCAGAACAGTTGGATAAATGACTGTGTCTAAGCACTGCTTTCCAGAAGACTTTATTAGCAGAAGCACAACACTCTTTTAGTGAAAAAGTCACACACAGCCAGGTAGGAACCCAATAATGGTGAACTGTTTGCACCCATCAACAGCGCCTAATCATAAGTTATATTTCAAATAAGAAATATAACTGGTGAAAGCACTGTTGCAACATTTCCTCATGATTACAAACAGGAATGGGGTGGCAGCTGTGCATATGCTAATACCTAAATATGCTGGTGGTGCAAATGTTTTCTGATTTTAGTCCACGAGCCTTATTTTTATGTAAGACTCCTGTTCATGCCAACAAATTCATCAAAATGAAGGTAGAAAAGCTGTAACTTAGAAATCTCTTCTGCAAGTGTTACTAATAATTCAGTTTAGAACAGAAAGTGATGAATTTTGAGAGTGAGGACATATTCCACTGCATGCTACTTTTTTTTTTTTTTTTTTTCCTCTTCTCTTGTATTTGCAGTAGGTTTCCACTGTAAATCATAGACTTAGCATAATGGTCTTTCAATCAGAAGCCACATTATTACTGTTTGAACAGACACTGCTTGCAAAAAACTCCAAAACCTACATCTGGGGGTTTTTTGTTAGAAACAGGGAATTTACTACTGTGGCTTGGTTTCCTAAGCACTGTAGCCTTACTACAAATGAGCAATTCATTGAGCAAGGAGAAATTCTCCTGTACAATAATTGCTTTAATGTGTGTCAATCAAGAAAGAGTTCATACATAAACAAGTTCTAGCTAATAAAAGATTTTACCATGTTGCCTTACCTGAATTATTTTGGTCGTATGTTAGTTTAAAGATATAAACGATTATAAAAATAAATGCTACACAGTACAAAGTTTACTATATTGGCAGAACTATTAAATTTTACTTTAATTTCTGTAACTATTGAATTACAAGACTGTCCGCCATGTAGATGTTCAGCATTAACAGAGATACTAAAAAGCAAAAAATTGATTTTTTTTTTTTTTTTTGAGAGAGTACTTAAAGTGAAGTTTGTAAAAAGTTGTCTGAATTTTAATACAAAATTTACTTTAAAAGTTTTGGTTTAGATTGACATCATGCAATCAGACTTTCCACTTCTGTAATAAGCTGATATGATTGCTGAATTTTGGAAGTAATGAATACACAGTTTGGAATTTGAATACAGCATTTTTTAAGCTTGGTTTCTATTTGCAGTTATTTCACATTACAAATGAACTCAGTTGACACTTCATTCTTGAGAAGGAAAGCTGCTGCCCAAGTAATTAATTAATATGATTACATGAACACAAAATTAAAAGCATGACCAGAAAATCCACAGGAATTCTTATGCAAATATTCACATCAGTAGACTATTAGTAGAGAAAGACCAGAATGCAAGAAATAACAGCATTATTTTAGGAAATTAGATGGTTTTATGCAACATGTCTGTATCTCCAGCAATTGCTGAGTCTCTCGAGAAAAAACACTGAGTGGTTTGTATTAACTCACTGGTGTGGTTAGCTCAATTCTGTACATTTCAGCAGGACCTCTCCTGATGATTATCCAAGTCCCAGGAGAATTGGACTCATGACATTAAGGTTGAGGTATTCTGTATGGGTTTTATGTGTTTGGTTTATTTTTTTAAACAGGAAAAATGTAAACTTTTAAAAAGTAAATGGGATGCAAGAGAGTTAGTAAGCACAATTTGTATTTTGAAATATAAATGAGAAAAGAAAGTAAGCTCCCCATAGTTCAAAGTAATATGTGAGAAGGAACAAGATCAAAGAAAAAGGTCACTGTACTTGCAACAGTGAATGGAAACCCCAAAAGGGCAGCTGAGGAGCATTATCTTGCAGAGGAAAACTAATGCAGAAAATTTTGTCACCGTACTATGTTTTCAGTGCTCAGTTCAGTGTCTTTTTCAAAACACCCTTTCTGCTGCTCAGATGGTGTTGGGGAGCTCAGGACTTAAGTCTCAAATACCCTGAGGAAGAGTACAAATTAGATGCAATAAGTAATGCACATCTCAAAGGTTTTGTTGAGAGTTCCATGTCTTTATGGAGTTGAGCACTGTAACAAGCATTCTTGACTTATCCATGTTTTATAACACTGACAATTGAGTATAATTGCACCTGGGTAGAAGATGAGACTCAGTAGAGATAAATCCTTATGCTGAAATTCAAATGTCTGGTTGTTATGACTGTCCTTAGAGAAAGCTGAAGAATGATTGTATGACTAAAATTCTGATGGATCCAAGCTGGAAGTCTGAAAATATATATGAAGCTCACCCCACTCATTTCTTTAAATAGACATCTTTTTCAAAGAAATACATACTTGGAAACAGGCTGCTGTTGCTCTCTGAAAGCAGTACATTAGTCAATGAAAAAGTTTGATGTGTGACAGTGTTTGCTTTACCTTTAGCAGATCAGGCATTTGATAACGTAAATTAATCTGAATACACGAATCAGTTGTCACATTTCGAAGCTGAGTTTTATAATAAATGCTGTCGTTTGAGATTAAATTTTAATATTTTATAACAAAAATTGTGTGAAAACAGTGGACAAAAATCAGCATTCTTGAATTTCTGTTTCTGATGCATAATTAGTGAAGATACTGTTTCTGTTTTTTTGCTGCATGATCTTTTATGGAGGTTACAATGCTGCCACAGGAATCATCTTCTGCTCTTGTTGATTAAGCTGTGTATCATTCCCCTTTGTCTCTTCTCAGGTACTTTTGATTTACATCATGTTTCTAAGAGTCACCAATATTTTGCCTTTTTGGATATCTACTAAAAATATTTGCATCTCTTTTATTTCCTCCATTTTGCTTTTCCTCAGTGTAATTATTCAAACTCTCCTGGCTCCTTATTTTGCTTATGTCCTTTTTTCACTCTGTGCCTGTATTCAGCCCTGTATTTGTTAGGCAAATTATCTCCGTCTCTTGTTACATCTGTTTTTTTCTCTTCCGTTTCTTCGCAAAACACTCTTGATAGATATGAGTCTTTAAAAGGAATAAAAAGAAATCTGGAAGCAAAACCATTCAACTTCAGTGTTTGATTAAGAGTAGCAATCAATTAATTATAAGTTTCCCACAACTAGTATTGATTCAATTCATGAGTTTGTTTGACCTTTTGTTTTGGTTTGATTTTGCCAATTTTAAAGTTTCTAATCAAGAGCAAAGCAGGCTTAAGCTTAAAAATAATAAGACTTTATTAACTAACACTAAAAGAAAGAAAAACAACAAGAATGAGGATGGAACTTTTAAAACATTCTTCCTCCCTCCCCACACTTTCTTTTCTCCCAGCCAACAATGTAAAGAAAACAACACTTAGAAATTTTAGTCAGTTTTGCACCTCTAAAACAGTCTTTTTCAGTTCACTTAGGGAGGGAAGCACCTCTCATTTCCTATGGTCAATTTCCCCACAAGAAAACAGTTCTCTTGTAGATCCATTCTTCATGAACAGCAACCGAAGGGATCTTTTGTGTTCATGAAACTCCTCCCATGTTCACAGTTGTGTCTCTGGGCCACATCGATGTATGGGGTCTTATTTTAAAGATAACATGTTCAAAACAAAGGTTCTCTTTGTCTTTGGGACCACCTTCACCTCCAAAGAACAGAGATTCACTTCTTCTTCAAGGGCAAAGAGTCTTTATCACTTCATTTCTTTGTTCAACTTTTCATGAAATCAACAGTCTCTTCAACATTTCACTCCTTTGCTCAGATCTACAATTTGAACTCTTTTATCTCCCCCATACTTTTTTATGGTTTAAAGGAAAAATCTCAATATATTATAGCCAATCACCATAGCTTACAAGAGTTTTCTACAGCTCAAAAGTAACTTCTCACACTCTTTTACTTGGACTTATACGCTTTCTTGACTGACTTTGATGCTTCATGTGTTCTTTACACATCTACATTCTAATTTTCTCTCACTGGAGAGAGGATGGAGGCTTTCCAGGTCCCATCTGTGCACTGATGCACTGAAAGAGTTAACAAGAGACAGTGTCCGGCCACAACAGTCCCTGGTGTCAGATTTTACAGCCGTGCTAGGGGAGGGGCAGATCTCAGAGGGTCCAGGCCCAAAGGCAGCCGAGGGAAAGTTGGACAGATTCCCAAAATTCCTTTTCCACCCCTCGGTCTCATCAGGTGTTCCCGCCTCCCTCATCGTGCCTCCCCCCTCTCTGCCCAGGCTCCCAGAGGCAGGTTCAGCTGGGGCCAGCAGCAGAGCAGACTCTGTGCCGCAGATGTTCCCAAATCAGCTGAGCCTGCCTGGCCCGCGGGGCCTCCCCCTGCCCAGGGCAGAGAGAGCAGAGGTGTGTGCTCTGACAGCCGGGAGGAAAGAGACCTGCCCGGGCTGCTGCCAAAGGGAATAACAACTAGAAAATGCTTTCCCATTGGTCCAATAAAGAGCCAATCTCAAAACCAGCCAGCTCACTTTCCTGGGCTGGTCAAACCAGGACACCTTTAGATGTCATTAGTTGAACATTTCTGTCTGTTATCACTATACTGTGGTTCTGAATTTAATTTTTTAATTCAGGTATTTGTATATGTCTTCTGAAACCACAAGTTCCCCCACCTCTGCCCCTTCCTTTCCCACACACATTTTTCTGTCTGAATTATGGCTCTCCTGGTTGGAGTACTATTTGTAGTGCTCTCTCCTTCTTTCTCTGAGCCATCAGTCTAAAAAAAAAAAACAGTGCCTGCTTTATTTTAGCTTTATGGATCACTTATGGAAAGACAAAATTATCTACTGTCACATGAAAAATAATGGTGGTGGTGCTGTTGTTATGACAGCCTAAAGACATAATCAAGACAGATTTTCATGCTGAAAGCAGTATCTTTTATTAGACCAGCTTGTATCACTGGCAAAATTAGATGAGTTTTTAGGCATGTGAGTCCTTTTTCAGGTCTGAAATAGAAGCAGAAGTCTTCAAAGCTAAGTACAAGCTGAGCGCATTGTCTTATCACATTATTTGTGCTCAGACCATCTCAAAGGGAAAATTAAAGGAAGGAACAGTAAGAGAAAGAAGAGTCTGAGGAAGAGATACATCAAGCGGAAGGTGGGAAAATTTTTCTCTCACAGAATCACTGTCTGAATTCATGTGTTTTGGTATCCAGCAGATTTGTGAAAGCACCCATGTTTTTCTTTGGAAAATGTTATAGGAATCCTTGAGGGTCTGGCTTAAAATATTCAAAATGCAGTGATTATCTTCTGAGAAATAATCTCTTCCTGATAACTGGGGAACTTCTGTCCTTTACTTCTGTATGTTCATTCTTTCTGGTGCCCAGTAGTTTCTTAGATTCACCTGCATAGTAACCCTGAGAGCACTCAATTCACCTGATAAAAGGTCCCAGAATTACAGGCATTGGATTTGATTGTTCTGTGTTAAAACATATTTGTTGTGCTGGTACTGAAGAGATGTTAGTTATGTTTTGTACTTGTGAAGGACCTAAATAGATTTAGTTTGTTTTGGCCACAAGCAACCTAGTGGGTTTAGTGACATTGGGGCCTGTGCAATTGGAAGGGAGGATCAGGAGAACCCTATTTCAAAAAGGATTGTTTTCTAACACATCTTTCAATGCTTGTATGTGTGTTCCAGCACATGAAATTGCAAGTGGGAAGAGGATGTACAAGGGCTTGATGATCTGCTACCACTACGCTATTTCAACATTGTGCATGCCCAACAGTTGGACCTGTTTTTCTACTTGTAGCAATCAGTCTAATAAAATATATTATTAATAACAGAGACCTAAAGAATATGCCCTTGCTTTTTTTTTTTTAAAAAAAGCAATTCTCCAGTAAAGCAACTGTTAAAAATTTATTTGCCAGAGAAGTGCAATTTACACGAGCATTTTGCCATTATTAATGGCAAGAAACAGGTCTTAACAACATAAAAGGAGGATAAATGATGTTAAGATTAGCTTTTGTACAAATCTGCGTCACACTGTGTCAAGAATGTTGATTGCACTGTAGTTAAAAAAACATTTATAAATCACTCTGTGGGGGAGGATTTGCTACTAGTGTTACATTTAACCTTTTCCCTTAATCTTTTTGTTTAGGAAGGAGTCCCACATGATGATCAGTGTGTATGAACCTTGTTAACGTTTGCCAACCTCATCTCCATTAACCTTTTTCACTTCTGCTACCAATGGTCTTTCTTGGTGTCAGTGCTGAAATACTGTGTGCATACTGTCCAAGTGAACAGCCTACACTGTCTTGTTAACCGTAGGTAATCCAATCTGTGTCTAAATAACCAGAAAACTGTGCCTCCTCTATTTGGGTAATGATTTATAATCCACTTCTCCCTGATTTCCCATAAAGCTGTCTCATGATCTCTTCTCTTTCAGCCAAATATTTTCCTCAAATCCTTGTTCCCCAAAGCTCCAGTTGTATATTCTGTCCCTACATGACCAAGTGTTCCACAAGAGGGAAGTCTTTAGAGTTTGTCAAGTACATAGTATGTGTGAATAATTGGCCTTTGTGATGTTTGTAACATGAGTATTGCAGCAAATAATATCAGCAATATTATTTAATATTAAACATTGAGAAAATGTTCTGAAGTGCTCTAAGTACTTGTAATTCTTCAGGGTTTGGAGTCCTTTTCATGAAAACTTCCACAAAATAGCATATTTCTTAGTGGAGCTCAAGAGAAAAATGCTTGCAATTATTTGGCAAAGGGCAGTGAAAATGTTCTCACTGTGTCCAATCTGAGAGAAGGATCTGAGGAACTTGCAGTTGGGGCAGAATTTTTTCTGAGGGTTTGTTGGTTAAAAAGAGTGGAAAGGCAGAATGACATTCAGGCAGATCATGAGTTTTGAGAAAATAAAGGTGTAACTTCTCCATGGGAAAATAATAATAGTAAAAAAGGAATATGGAGCATTGCAACTGTTCTTGATCTCCAGTGCTTTCTGAACTTGAAGTTGTTTTTCTTTTATTTCTCTCTAGAAGCCAGGCACTTCCAAAGCAATTCATACTGTGCAACTGACTTATTTGCAGCTAGAACATAGGTTTCCAAAATGCCTTTTTTTTTTTTTTTTTTTTTTTTTTTTTTTTATTGTACAAAATCACAGGAAACATGAAAAAGCCTGAGGTTTAAATAATGGCATAGTGTGCTGGTGTTCTCAGCTTTTAAAGAATACTAATTTAAGGATAAAGGCTCTTGTGACCTGTACTTTATAGTGTGATTTTGAAATATTGAGAAGAAACATTTTGTTTTAAAATTATGTCTTCTTTCATGATAAAAATTCCCACAGTGTTTTCTGTACGTTCCTACTGGCTCTACCAGAATTGTTTAATTCTTTCCCATTAAAGACATATATTGTGAAAAGCCATATGTAAAAATGGTGTATATTCAATACAAAATATAATAATAACATAAATTCTTAGTGTTTTTTGGAAATCTCTGAAAACAAGCAGTCCCCAAGAACATACCTGCAGAGGCTTTCCCTCCCAGGGTGACACCTTTGAGGATCCTGTCACACTAGCCCCCAGTCACCACCGTGCTCAAAAGCCATCACCTCCCTGAGTGATATTTCTCTTTGGTCTATGAAATCATCATTCAGAATATGAAATAATTTTTCAGAATATGTCTGGGTCAGTATATCCTACATGGGATGTAGAAAAAGGGTTTCATTCCAGATGACCCCTTATAAGCTTATAAAGTATTAGGACTTGTCATCTGGAAAAGAGCTTTTTTTCCCCACGTTTAGAAAACAACAGAAAACCTGTAGGTAGTTTTTGTTATTAGCTGAGAGTACTATGCAATTCTCCAGTAAAACAACTGTTAAAAATTTATTTGCCAGAGAAGTGCAATTTACACTAGCATTTTGCCATTATTAATTAATAATAATTCTAAAATAAAAAAATGAAGTATTAATCAGCAATGTTTAAAGAGACGTTGTACATTATAGGCATACAGTATTTAAAAAGTAAGGAAAGATTTATTCACTGTTTTGTTCTTTGTGTTTGCAGCTGTGGACTACATTCAAATATGGGTGAAACAAACTGCAAAAATCCTTAGTGACAAGATAACAGGGTAAGATTTTCACCACAGAAACAAATTTTTCACATGTTCTTAGACCCAGTTTAATATTTGTTAATGAGAGAATGAGGCGGAGGTAGAGGACATAAACTCTAGTGTACCATTTCTGTTTTATGTAGCTGCGTTCAGCTTTAACAGACATTCATTTATTTCGATCAGCGTGAATCTTGACAGTTGTATTCAGTATATGTGGCTCAGAATAATCCCTTTAAAGGGAGAAATCCTGAAGTGCACTGCAGCCACACTGTACTGTGAACTGATTACCTGAAGAACAAAAGGCTGTTGAGACCTTTAAAAGGTCAGTTCAGACCTTTAAAGACTCAGTAAGCCTTGGAAAACTTATTTATAAGTGTGCTTTAGGGGAAGCTGATGACTCAGTACTTGACTTTCAGCAGTGTTCATATACAATCTCACCCAAATCCTTCACTCTCCCTGTTTAACCAAGCTAGTCTGTATTTACCAGCACACAGCAATATGCCTGCTGGGTGTCTCAGTCACAGGTTTTTAGAGCACTGTTGCAACTCATGTGTAAACAGCTTAAGGTCTGCTGCAACACAAAGTCTTCGGGGAACTCAGCCAGTCACCCTGTTTATGCTCACACCCTGCTCAGACTAGTGTCAATGGCTGAATAAATACAACAGATACCTTTTTATCAGATGCCTTATTTTTCAAAGGCTAAGAAATTAGCTTCTGTATGTCTGACAAGTGGGAAGTTCTTGCTTTCACATTTACAACCTGGCAAAGAAAGTTGAACAGATAAGTGTCTTGTCAAGGACACACCAGAAGAGAGTGAGGTGGCTGGGAAGAGCTATTTTCTGCTATTGAGTCCATGTGCTTTAACCCCAGGATCAGACAAATGAATGTAGGCGGAAGCCTGACCTGAAAATTGCAGATTTTCAGTTAAGATCACTAATGAGGATTTTAATTAGTTGAGTAAGTGAGCATCCATACAATCAATAAACCAAGCTGCATGACCTAGCAGCCTACTTCTTCTGAAGGAAAATGTACTGCAGACAAGTGGATATCAGCTTTTCTTGCCATTTATTAGCACGAGTCTGGCTTTGTTACTTAGTACTTTAATACATTTTAAATAACATGGCTCTACTTATAGCATAAATCCATTCTGAATGTTATCTGGACTAGGATGGCCACCCATTTCCAACAAGGGCTGTATGGCTCTGTGGCTCACTTGTGGGGACCTGCTAGCCCCATGCCTCCTTCTTCCCTGGCAGTTGGGCCTTTCTCCTCCCACCTTTCCAGGCTGCCATTACTCCCCTTTCCTGTGCTCCCAGCAGTGGCCCTCCCTGGGTTGCAAAGGGGACTTCCTGCTCTGTGCCAGTGGTTGTAGGAAAGCCTCTTTCACAGCATTGCGTTTTTTAGGACATGGCTGCCCCTAGGTAAAAACAGCTAAAATAAATTTTACAGCAGATTTCACTCCTCACTTTGATTCTTATTTTTATAGCACATTACCCATTGTGAAAATCTTGACACTGCCTATACTATCACAGCTTGAAATTAATCTAGACAATGTGCCCATAATATGTCTATATTCTGTGATAGAACACGGTCTCTATACTTTTAAAGTATCATGATCACCATTGGAAACAATTTGCTTCATTGAGGTGCTTTCTTATTTCTGTGGTGTGAATTGATGCTTACAACAACAGTCAGGAATGTTTTTTAGCTCAAAGTTTGTGAACAATATAGTGAATTTTGAACTTGCAAATAGCTTAAGAAGACTGCATTATAAACAAAAGACTTGCAAGAATCACAAGTGCAATACTTTGTGTGAACCCTAAACTTCCACATCCCACAGAACTTATAAACAAGACTGGGTGAAAGGGAAGAAGAGGGCTGAAATACAGATGCATAGAGAATGATGCTAGCTGACAGGCTGTCAAGGAGGAATTAGGAAACCAAGACAGGAATGGAAGAAGAAACAGATAAAGCTTCCTTACAAGCTCCCTAGGAAGGGAGAATAGCTGCATAGAAAAGGGACTGTGGAAGGGAGAACATAGTACTGCTTTACTGGGTTCTGCTGGATGAGTTGCAGAATGTCTCTGTTGTGATTGCACTGAGAAAAATGTACTAGCCTGCGAATACACTACATAAGACAGCCATGGGGCAGATCTAGTGCTGGTACCAAGAACTATTTCACCAGCAGGATTAAATGGCTTGCTCAATAGCAGTAGCTGAAATGTATTTCTACATCTTACTTATATCTGTGTTTTATAGAAACAGTACATATTTGTACTACATATCTGCAGTAGTGTAGTTCTCATTTATCTTCTTCTACCATTTTATGTATTTTATGCATTGCATTTTCATTTGATAAGAATGGAACAGGCTGCCCAGGGAAGTGGTGGAATCACCATCCCTGGAGTTATTTAAAAGATGGTAGACATTGTTCTTAGGGATAGGGTTCAGTGGTGTACTTGGTAATGCTGTATTTACAGTTGGACTTGATGATCTTAAAGGTGTTTTCCAGCATAAATGATTCTATGATTCTCTCATTCTAAGGAAGAAAACCCCCATCCGAATCAAATGGGCACAGAGCTAAATAAGATAAATGATGCTGGAAACAATGTGTTGGCAAGAGCCATAGAAGGCCTTTGCAGCTCTCCATTCCATTGGCAAATCTATATCTCCTAAAATCAAATACAGACAGAAATGTAAAACACCCTCAGGAGTGAGAAGGCAGAGCAAAATTGTCAGGCTAGGTCTGATAAAGAAAAAAGTTTGGAATTAAATCAGATAGATCAATAAAGATACAGATACAAAGTCAATAACACTGTAAAACCTTTAGGCTGGTATCTAAGTTCTATTGTGAATGAAATGGTAATGCACAAGAGGTACAACAAGCAATCAAAAACAAAACTGAAAAATGGTATAAATTAAATCCTGGTGTCTAAGTTTTACAGACTATTAGGTGTAAAGAGTATTGTCAATTTGTATTAATTTCTGCCATTTATAGCAGATGAAAATGGGCTACTATTTTTACTGAGCATCAGTGATGTGCTGGTAATTAAAAAATATCACAGCTTAAAATTATTTTCTAATTCAGTAACTTTTCTTCTACCCTTTTACCCAAGTTCAGAGTGAATGAGAGGAAAAAAATCTTAAATGCTTACCAATTAAAACGTTAGCCAAATTCTGTGAAGATTACTTGATTAATTTTTCATGTCTGACACTTCTTACAGAAGAATAATTTTTATGAAAAACGAGTGGAATTTTAATGGTGTTTGTCAGCCAGCCTATTTTGACTGTTTCAGAACCTTCTTTCACTTTTCTTCTCATCCTTTCTCTGCTTGATCAAACTCAGATCAATTTGTTTTGATTTTTTCCTGCTTTGCAGGGCATTCCTACAAAATCATTAGCTCAGATCTCGAACAGTTCTTTTCATTATGTGGAAGACTGCAAGGAAAATTAAGGAAATTTCTTGTTACTGAAAGAAGGCCTATACCATCCATCACTGATCTTTTCAGTGAAAAGCACTAGATTTATCAATGCAACAGCAAGGCAGAACTGTTTTCTAAAAATATATTTCATCAAATTTTCAGGTAACATAGATTGTTTTGACCCCACAAACATTGTTTTTATTTTTGCTCCATTTCTAATGTGCTCAGAATTGTTTTTATTTCATACTCTGGTCTAATTCCTACCATATCCAGATAATACTCAGCAGATTCTTTTTTAAATAGTTAACAATATTATATGAAAGCAATAAGCACTTGAAAGACAAACATACTGTTTCTTTGTATCCTGTTTATTTCAAAAATGTAGCTGTCATAGCTTCCTTGAGTTCAAAGTTAAAATGAGAGCTAAAAGGGAGATAGCAGATACCAATTAAAATAATCAGTCTGCATGGGTACCAAATCTGCAATTATAATTTACAGGTTAAGTGATCACACCACAGAAAATCTGGGAACATAATAAAGAATTTTTTCAAACTTAATTAGGACAAGTCATTAAAGCAAATCTTGAGGGGGAGGAGGGGAAAAAGGAGGCAATAAGAAGAAGTTTCTGTCCTTAATACCTCTGTACAAAGTAAAATCACTCTTATGTGAATTCTAATTATAGCAGTGAAACAGTAAGGAAAGGAAGAGTAGAGGAAAAGCAAGGGAAAGAAAATAAAAAGAAATAAAATGTTGGTATATGAAAGGAGAAAGGATAAAAAAAAAAAAAAGGATAAAATGCCAGCACATGGCATTCTAAAATTGTTGTGGGCTTTCTGCTGGCATAGCGGTTGCAGAAAGCTTGATGTTGTCCTTCCACACCAGTTGCTGATTTCTTCCCTTGTTCCATATCAGTGCTCTTCATTCTGCAATTGTTAATTGCATTTCTGCTTTAAACTGTTCCATATTTGTGGTTAAACCCTAACTTGAATCTTTTGATTCTATAGGACTTTCTCCTTTTAAAACCAAAAAGTAATTAATAAAAGAGCAAACCTACCTGAACAAATGCCCTTTCCTTGCCTCATTATTGCAGTGGAAGGTTTGAAATGCAACTGAAGAATAAACAGAGCAACTAAAAGGCCTGACAGAAAAGAATTCAACACTGTTCTATTAGATCTCAAGGGTTTTTTTTAGGTTAATTGAGAGCCTGAATACTAGCTGCTGTCCTCCCTTGCTCCCCACAGGCACTGCCCAGCCATGCTGGCTCTTGCAGAGAGAACAGCAGAAACAAACAGCTCATACCACTTAAAGGCTGACAGTCTCCAGTCTATCAGTGCAGCAGCCACTTCATTAGGATTATTCATATCCTGGTAGATGTAAGAGTGTGAATATTCCTGTTCTGGGTGAGGGATGTTGAGTGTTGGTCCCATTTGTACAGAAAGCTACTTGTGCCCCTCTTCATGTCCCCAGCAATGCTATTGCCCTGTCTACCTGGCTGTCATCTTCAGCTGTGCTCAAGCCACTGTCATTTATCCTCAGATTTCCCTGGCATCACAGGATTGCTCTGATGCCTGTGCTCAGACTGAACACAGCATTTCTCTGACAGAGAAATGCCCTACAGTGCCCTACAGTGCCCTTTGGGGTGAGAAATATATATTGTGGCCTTACTTCATCATTCCCAGCTGATTATTTCCTAGTGCCCATGTTTGTGTTACAGCCTATTTTGTTCTACCAAAGCAATGTGGTAGAGCCACAGGGCAGCTGAAAAGCAGCATGGCGTGAGCCCAGGGTGTGGAAGCCATGAAGATAATTAACTGTAAAAAATTTTTGCCCTATGTCCTGTTTCCAGGGAACTGATTTTGCAAAAGCACCCTGCTCTGAACCATTAGAAGAAATGGATTGCCTGTGCTGTATTCAGGAGACTGCACTACACCACACTGGATACAGGGTACATCTTCCCAGTCACACAGGAGGCTGAGCTGTCAGTCCCCATCCTTTCTCTAACCTGGATCTTAATAATTTATTGCCATAGATATCAACAGGATAAAAAAAAATTTACAGTGCAGGAGCTCAGCGTGCCCTCTGCTCCACTCTGCAATTTAGCCATAATTAAGAATCATAGACTCAGACTCACAAAATCATAGAATAATTTGTGTTGGAAAGGACCTTTTAAGAGTCCTACCACCCTGCCATGGTCAGGGATATCTTCAACTGGATCAGGTTGCTCAGAGACCCATGCAAGCCGCTCTTGAATGTTGCCAGGATGGGGCTATCTTTGAGCTTCGTTTTCTGGCAGACACACCTGCAGCAACCCTTTTATTGCTCTTTGTATTCCTTGCTAAGCTCAGTTTCAGCTGCATCTTGGCCTTCCTGACCTTGCCCATAAGAAACTGCGAAGGATCCCTACACTCTTATATACTCTTATAGGATCCCAATCTCTTTACCATCTGGATTTGTGGCAAGCACTACAACCAATACAGGTACTCTGCCTGAGAATAGAGAAGCAAAATGAAGAAAAGAATATGAAATCTGCATACCCTTGTCCACTTGCTACCTTTTGCTGCCTACCTCTTACAGGTATCTTGCCCTCATTGTGCCTATTGTTTACTTGCAGATATTACTAGTAGGAGCTGATTAAAGTCATATATCGAGAGAATTACTGGCAGCAGATGGATATCATAAGCTGAGATGGAAGGCAAGGATGGCTTGGTATTCTACTAAGTGATCAGAGCTAGGGCATTGCTCTAGAAGGCAGTTAAAGTGGAATAGAATTCAACAGAGTGATATGGAAAAATAACTACAGAACAAAGGCCATAGCTGCCCATGTACTGACATCATATTGGCAGCAGGTCAACAGGCAACTGATATCAACTTTGTATTTTCCAAAGAGTGTCTTTATCAATATTTCTTCAGTACCAAATAGCAGAGAGACTTGAATATTTCACAAGTTTTATCTGACAAAAAGATAGAGAAGAAAAAAGGGGAGTATAAGGATGGAAAACTACTCAGACATTCAAGCAGAATTTTTTTTTTCATTTCTGTAAAACAGCTAATTTATTATCTATTAGCTATGATTAGCTCGTTTATTATTTATGCTTAATGTAGAAGTTCTGAAAAGAATGTCCTCGATTCATTTCATCTATGCTGTTACATATTGGAAACATCCAGAATGAAAAAAATCTGTCTGCTGCTACAGACACCAAGGCAAACCCATAAGGAAAGAGGAATATTTGAACTTAGACCTCGTTTTCATTGGACTTGCAGCAGGTTGTTGTACATATGTATTATTCAGAATATGTAGCTGACACTTTACATTGGAGTTAAGCCTGTACATCTCTGGACTTTTGCTGTGGGCAGGAATACACACATCACTCCCTTTCTACTGCTCGGAGCAGCAGCAGATCTGAAAGCAGCAGGCTCTTTTTCCTGGCAGCATCAGGCAGAGGAGTTCTCCCTCTCGTGGAGACAAATGTAACTACACTGACAATTTAAATTCTGTTTCCATGATCACCCAGTCTGAGAGACAGATAGGACCTAAGACAGCAAGAGAAAGACGAATGTAATTTGCAGGTGTCCTCATATGATGGCACAAATGGGCAAGAGGAAGGCCTAATCAGAAATAAGGCAATATCACTACAAAGACCATATTTTGATCCAATTACACACTGTGCATTGCAGTAGTTCTGAAATTCTTTTGCACATCAGGCATCTTGTTCAGTAGCTTGTCCCTTAGCTTATGACCATTACTATCAAATTTGCCTTTCTTCTGCTTCTAAATGACTCTTTGCACTTCTACATAGAGGAAGGATCTATTACAGTTTTAAACCAGTGAATGCTTTTTTCCTTTTTTTTCTTTTTTTTTTTTTACCTCTCTGGTCTCTGCATGTAGGTAGAATGTTCTCAAACATCACCAAGCAAGTTTTCTTCCAGTGTAAACTCTTTTTATCCTCCCTCCCTCCCTCCAGCAGGTGTGGTTCACAGTTGTTTTTGGCTCTGGAAAATGAACATTTCTGAGCATTATGTAAATATATTGCTGAATTGATCTTTGTTTTCTGTGTATGCCGAACTGTATTGATTTCTATCACTTCACAGAACATTTTGGATGAACAGCTGTTTAAACACCTACTCATTTCTATGAGTTTTTTTATTAAATTGTAGCATTAACCAATTTATTCTCACTTATAATTTCCAAGAAGATCAATCCTTGATCATTTACTTAAATGTTGACCATTCATGTTTCAAACCCACAGTCATGTAACTGAAATTCCACTCTATTCTTTTGACTATAATATTGACCTTTCAAGGTAGCTAATAATGAGACATTTCAGTAACTCACTTATCATTTATGTTTTTCAGTAACATCCAATACATTACATGAGTGCTCCTAAAATAGTATTTATATTTTTTTCTTGTGGTAATAATTAAGGTTCTTGATGTAAAAGGCAAAGTAGCTAATTTTCCCCTTACTGTGTGGCATCTTATTTAGGTTTAAATTTTATTTTACTTATTCACATTTTTTTTTCTTTTAATTTCAGAGCCTTTGTGCTGCTTGCAAAATTATGGAACTTCACATAGTTGGTTGGCTACCATTCCTCATAAGTCCAAAAATCAATCCTGCAGGAAAAAATGGTAAGATTTACAAAACCTGATAGTTTATCAGAACAGGGCCTTGATGAAGCTTGTACTACAGATTGAAAGATTGTGCAATAACACTTCTTAGCTTTCTGTTACACAATGAAGGTAAATGTCAAGAAGTATGTTAGGGAGTATCTTCAGTTTCATGTTTCACATATAGTGAAGGCCTTTCATCTCAGAGTATAACAGAGCTGTGACCTGTCCCCAGCTGTGCAACTCTCAGGTAGTTTCACCCTTCTATATCCTCATCTTACTTGATGTATGAAGGCATTTCCTCGCCTCTGTGTCCAGGGAACGCACAACAGCCCTTATGCCTCTTCAGGCTCATGCAAAGCCCAGATATCTTCAGACTTGCTATGGCTGACTGTGTTTTCTCTATCAACAGCCACTTCTGTTTTCCTTTGCTGACACAGAAATGGCTTCTGATACCAATCCTCTTCTCCTCTTTTTATTTAAAGAACTGTGACTTTTTGTAAAAAGCAAGAATCCTGTATTTTCTTAATTCCTAATTAAGAGCTAGTATTATCTCCTTGAACTGTATCGCCCCAGCTTTTGCTCCTGAAAGGTCCTTCCCCAGCTCTGCATGTGGGCTCTTCACCAGGGTCCCTTGTCCATGCAGCCTGGCAGGTTACTGTTAAGCTTTCACCTCCAGGTGCTGCATCCTCCAGAGGCTTCCAGTGTTGTTCACATTCCAGCTCTTCCACCAGAGAGAAGCCAGCTAGCAAACTAGATTTCAAACAGCCCCCTCCTAATATCTTGATATTTAACGAAGAGATACTTTGCCTAGGTGCCAAGACTGTCTCTGAAAAAGTGAAATGGTTTATTGTCTTGCTGTGTAATTGAGCATCTGTGAATGCAAGAAAGTTCTCTATGTCCCATCAGAGAGCAACTAGAACTTTTTTCCTTCCATAAATGCTTTTTTAATTGATTTATAGAGAACATGAAGAAGAGTTAGTCTAACTTCTCTTCTGGCAACTCAACTGGTAAGATGTAAATCAGAGTAAATTTATCTCACAGTACTATTTTTATGCTTTAAAGCCACACAACTATAGCATTTGCCAACAATTAAATGTTTATTTCAGAATGTTTATTTGTTTAAACACTTTCAGCATCTATGACTTGCCCTAGATATTTGACAATAACTTACATTTGTAAGGAGTGAAAAATCAACAATCATTAACATTTATGAGATTGCAATGTCCATAGAATTTCAGTAATTTTATTTACATTTATAACCTTGTATCTATTACTTTTCTACTGTCCAGAGAGAAAATGAAGGCTTGTGCATCATGCCCAGAAAGTCAAAAGGCTGTGCTGAGTTGACCCTTGTTAGATGCCCAGTGCCCACAGAGCTGCTCCATCACTCCCCCTTGTCAGGGGACAGGGGAGAGAAAATAAGGTGAAAAACATCTTGTAGGTTGAGTTAAAGCAGTTTACTAAAGCAAAATGAAAAGATTGTGTGTTCACAAACAGAGATGGAAAAAAATAATTTTATTCTCTACTTTCCATCAGTGTGCAATGTACAACCACATCCTGGAAAGTGGGGCTTCAGCACAGGTAGTGATTTCTCCAGAAGGCAAACTTTGAATGCTCCACCTTCCTCCTACTTTTCCTACTTTTTATAGCTAAGCTGATGTCATATGGTATGGAAAATCCCTTTGGCTAATTTGGGTGAGCTATCCCGGCTGGGTCTCCTCCCAGGATCTTGCCAGCCTACTGCTTGGGAGTGGAATGTTGGGGAGATAGTGCTGATGTGTTACTGTGACGCAGATAGAAACACAGCAACACACAGAGCAGGTGTTCAGGCAGAGAAGAAGAAAACTCTCTCGTCTATTGTTGACTTTGTATATATAAGTTTCTGGACAGTGATCAGAGATTGGACAGAGAAGTTACTACTTCTCTATCTCTACTGGTCACTTGAGAAGTCCATCAGATGATATCTTTTCACAAAGGAATGCAAACATGATTCCTGTTTATTTTACAATTCATGAGAACTGACTCCATTATACTAAAACCAATTAGAATGCTTATTTTCAGGGACAACACTGCTGCTGTGCCAGCACTGCTTAGCAGTATCCAAAACACTGGTGTGTTAATAACACCTTTCCAGCTTCCAAGGCACAGCACTGTGAGAGCTGCTGTGAGGAAAATTAATTCCATCACAGCCAGACAAAATAGGCAGATTCATTAAAAAAAAAAAAGGCAAAGAAGTTTCTCGGCTCAGACTTTTGTTTCGAAATGTTCTTATTTCATAGCTCTTATTACACTCCCTGTAATGCCTGCTGTTATCACCTGAGATGTCACCTCAGATGTCCCAAGTCATTTAGAAACTTTGGTCCTGAACTGAAAAAGTTCAGAGGAGGGTACAGTGGCTCAGTAGCAAGCATGACTTTGAACTCTGTGGAGGCAAAGATGTCACATTTAGTTTGGTGCCATCTTGGAGGGTTTGTACTCTCTTTGTGCCCTGATACAGTCTGGGCCCACAGTTCTGTCACTAACCAGTGCTTTGTAAGAGATGAGGCGAAAATGCAGAATTTCTGTACAATAGGGAAGGATCACAGTGGTGCTATACCTTAACAGAGACATGTGTTGTGTGTGAAGAATACCTGGGGATGTTCTGAGCTGGGCAAACTAAACTATACCCTAGATGCATGAGATTATAATCCTCCAAATGACTTTGCACTGTTGGGGGCAGGGGAGTGAAGAGAGGCTTAAATAGTAAGAATTGCCTGTTCCATTGCTCTTTCTCTGAGCAGACATCAATAACACACAACAATGCTGGAAGCTACAAGGACTTGTATAAGATTACATTACCTTAGTCAAGGCGAATTGAAAAGGAATAGAGAAATTCAAATCAGAAAAAATGTATATTACATTAAAATATATAACCAGAAAGGAAGTATGAAGTGCCAACAAGGATTACAAATGGAACTGCATATCAACAAACCATATTACAGCTGAAGCATTTTAACGTCTAGGTTGCAAGGTTGTTTGCTCTTTCTTTTTCCTAACAGTTATTGACTTTTCCTTTTCAGGAGACTAAGAATTAGGACTAATTGCACATTCCTGTATGCCACACTGAAAAAGTTAATGTTGAAGAGAACATCCCTAGTTCTTAACTGCCCTTTTCTTCCACTGGCACCCACTGGTGGGTGCACTTGTCCAGTGCAAGTGTCTGTGCTGGGTATTGTGCAACAGACACCCACATGCTGTGAAGACCTCTCTGGAGGCTCTCTGTGTGCTCAGTAGGAGACCTGCAGGTTACCTTGCCAGCAGAAACTTGTGAGGTCTCAGGGGTTAGGCAGGGGCTCAGGGAATTTTGAAAAAGGTCAATTTTTAATTTGTCCTTGTGAATTTCTTAAATAAGCTCCACTGTGCAAAAAATCAGTATGATTTATGGGATCACAATTTTGATGCTTCTAGGCAAACAAAGGACAGTCTGACAAGATGAAGTGTTTTCTTTGAAGATAGACTAGCTGGAATGTGACTCAGTGCCTTGAAGATCTCCATGGCAGACTGTTCTTCTGGAGAGCAAAACTAATTCTGAACAGTAGCATTATTTGTTTGCTGGAAATACCTTTTCTACAAACAAGTAATGTATATGGACTATCATCAAATTAAAATTTCTCACAGCAGTTAAATGACCAAACCCTTTGGTTTTCTATTTTTGGTAATCTACGTATGCCAGGAATTATGCATTAAAGTAATTTAACACTAATATTGACTCAAAACATGTGTACCAGCAAGAATTATGTATTTTTTGCTTTGGCTAAGAATTTAGTTACATTTTTAGATGTAACTAAGTTTTACATTTTACTGTGGTTTCTGCTTTCAAACTCAGACTTTGAATCTTACAAAGATCTGATCTAATATATTTTAGTTTTCTTTTGCCTTTAATATTTAGCACTTATCTACTAATAAATGTTTGTTCATTCAGTGCTTTATAGTTTCAAAATGTAACATGCTAACTCATTATTAACAAACAGAATTTTTAAAAGAAGTCCCAGAAAAACAAGTATTTTACAAAACCATGACAACTTAGCTGACATCAAACTGATGCACAGTACAGTGGTGAGTGCTCTAGTATGACTGAACATATGGGGAGAACTTCAGATGCTAAAAATTGTTCCAGATAGGAGGTGTCAAGGCACAGTTTTCAATGTTGAGGCAACTCTATTTAGTCTTAGCTGCTGTGGGTTCCATGTCTATGTCCAGGTCTGATAGAGCACAGTAGAAGAGCCTCTGAACATACTTCGTTGTTGTAGCTGTACTGGCAAAAATGTGTGAAAGAAATTTATAATATATCTTAGACATACTTCTGGATTTTGAGGATTTGAAAACACTACATAGATATTAAGAAAATCTTGAAACACCTTATTCAATAGAATTTAGCATATGTTATAAATAGCTAAAGGCAAAACAAGTCAATAATTAAACTGAAATTCTTGTTTAAAAATCAGATTTTCATCAGCATTTTCATTGAATTGATAGCTGAATTCAAAGTATAATAAACAAAAATATTAAAGATTTGCTTTTCAAGACTTCCTGAATTTGAGGACTCACAACTACCCTTCAAGCCAATAATTAATTATTTAATTGTTTCTGAAAATCTGTGGACTACTCTGATTTGGATTGTTCAATTCCTTGGATGGAAAGTGAAGTAAAGATGTTCTGTCTTCCAGGGTATTAAAAAGCTTAGGTTTAGTATTCACAATCCTACATGGCTTTTATTGAGCCAACAGACTGAAATGGTTCAGCACCACAAATACCAGATGAACATATCACATCCACATATTGGACTGTTTTGCATAGGTAAGCATGGTTTTGTTTTCAGGACCATGTGATGAAGCAGATGATCTCAGACATGCCACATACCAAAGCATCACAAAACTTCATAAATAAAAGAATTTTAGGAAAATTATTAACTCCTTCTTCTGACCAAGATTTTGACATGGTGACTGGGACATGATGTTGCTTACCAGAGAGCCAAAGTAGACATTTAGGTCGTTTTTCAACTGGCAGATAGACTCCCAAATAATATGCAGGAATGCCTGAGAGGGCAATACCAACTCCAATAAGGGAATTGATTGTGTCACTGTAGAGAGGCACTATAACCAGGAAGAGGGAACACAAACAATATACTATAGGGAAGAAGAGGCTAAGCTGTGAAGACAAAAAAACAACAACAAAACAGTTGTATTTGTTAAAAGATGTAACGAATACTCTATTCAAGTTAGACGTGTCAATAATAAAAGTATGTACTGAATCTTTTGACTGCTTACAGTCAGCATAATTTGTTAGCTTCTGTGTACACGGCTGGGAGCCTCTTATTTGGTACACATCTGAGCATCTTTTATTTTATTTTATTTTATTTTCATTTTTTATCTGAGAATATTTTTTTCAGGCCTGCCTAAACTAAGTTCCTTTACAATAAGTAAAAGATAAAATTTGAAAGAAGTACTTTAAGTAATGCGTAGCTTTCTCTCCAACTTCAGTTCTGAATTTTTAAGTGTAATTTTGACTGGGAACTAGCTCACTAGACCTTCAATTGCCATCTTGATGCTGTAGAACTAATGGACTGATTTACAAACATTTTGTGTGGGCACTTAACAAATATCATAAATTAGGAAAGTTGGGCCACGGAGCTGATAAGAAGACTGGAGCACCTTCCCTACGACAGCAGGTTGAGAAAGTTGGGGCTGGTCAGCCAAGAGAAGAAAAGGTTGCATGGACACCTCACAGCAACCTTCCAGTGTCTTAAGGGGGCCTACAGGGAAGCTGGAGAGGGATTCTTCATCAGGAACTGTAGTAATAGCACAAGGAGTAATTGGTACAAACTGAAAGAGGGAAATTTAGGCTAGGTACTAGGAAGAAATTTTCTATTGTGAAAGTGGTGAGACACTGGAACTGGTTGCCCAGGGAGGCTGTGGATGCCCCAACTCTGGCAGTAGTTCAATGCTAGGTTGGATAAATCCTTGAGCAACCAGGTCTGGTGGAAATTGTCCCTGACTGTGGCAGGGATGGTTAGAATTAGGTGATCTTTAAGGTCCCTTCCAAGCCTTAACATTTTATGATTCTATGATAGTTTCAATAACCTCTTAATGAATTTCTTTTTCACTCATTTTTTTTTCCTGTCTCTAGTAGTGAGCCTTCTGAAGGGTCCAGGAGTTGGCATTCGAACACCAGCTGAAATTGGTGAGAGTTCACTAGTATACTTTTTTCCTCCTTATAAATGTTAAAAATGTAAGTTGATGAAAACCAACTGCTACATTTCAGAAAAGGAAATGATGTATGTGGAGTTGTGGTGTTGACTAAGCTGGCAAATGCTGACAGGAATTAAACAGTCATTGTGTATAATCTGACTGTAATCCTTAGTAGAGTCAGAGGCAAAACTGCCAATAAGGTAAGATTTAATCTTTATCTTCCACATATTTTGTGGGAAAGTTTGGAAAATGTGTGTGAACATGCTTCAGGAAAACTCAGTTTGCTGTGGAAATGTGGGAAGGTTTCTAGCAGGAGGTGCTTAGGATATTTTATGCCTTTGTTTCAACCTTTTTTTTTTTTAATTAATCAGGATGTTACACTTAAATGGAAAGATAATGTGTTTGTAAAACTGATGCACGAGTTTAGGAAGATAAATTGACAAAGAAGAAATGTTTGGGGGATGTTAATTTGTAATTCTCTTGATGTTTACTGCATCACTGCAGAGCCAAAATGCAGGAGCCAGTGCATGGTTTTGTGTGCCTGCTGTGTGTTTCCATCCTTGCTTCCTAGACAATTACTGGATTAAAACTAGAAACAGGTTTTAGGCACACTTTGTTTCTGTGCAGTCTCCCTTGTCTAACTGATAGTCAAATGCTCTTCTAAGTCAATCATTAAACTTGCATTTTACTGTCTATGGCCACTATGCAGTGGGAGGGAACGTTCAAAATATATTTGATTATTTAAGCTAACTTCTGTGGGGGCAGAATTGTGGACATTTATGGGCTTTGGAGGGATTTTACTGTGTTTGTTAAATCATGTAGGTTTGATCAGAGTGTTAACCTCTCAGGAGCCTCTCTCACCTGCTCTAATGAGGTCTGCTACTCTTCCAGGATGGGCTAAGAACCCCAGACATTTATTTATTCCTTATTTGTTTTGAAACAAAAGTTATTATAAGTCTGAATAAAAGAAGAAGAAGTGGTATATATAATTCCAATCTCACAGCAAAGCTACCAGAACAGATGTTCTTGTGGATTCTAATGGGTTTTGCTTCTTCATTTTGTATTTTGAAAGAATTTATATGGCTAATAAATATATAACATGATATTATTCTGGTTGTGATATTAAAGTTCATATAAACACATACATTAGCTGGCTTTTAGAGCTTTCTTCCTGTCTTTTTTACTTACTTTAACAGGCCGTAGTCTATGTGGCTGAGTATATCTCAGATATATTAGTCCTGCAATAGAGAGACCCACAAAGAGCCAGTAGTTGAAGCAGTAGTAATTAATAAGGAGGAAAACATCTTCCACAAGGAGATAAAGCAAAGTCATTAAGCCCTAGAGGTAAAAACAAAGACTTTTTAATGTGAAAATAAAGACAGACTAAAATGATAAACTGGCCTGTTTCCAACCTATCTGTATGTGCTTAGGATATCAAATCCTTGAAGAAGGACCCAGTCCACTCATAAATTGAGACTATTAGAGTAATTTCTGTGCCCTGCAGGTGTGCTATAATGCCTGTACAGAAAGACCTAAACCACCAGGAATTCAATGTCTGTTTTAACAAATGAGCAGAAAAAACTTCCACTTTCCACATGAAAAATGTGAATGGTGGTATATTAAGAGAGTATAAATCATCTTACTAGTGCAAACAGAATCCATGTGAGAAGAGTCTTCATAATGAGATTATAATTTTTAGTAAATTATTTAATGTCAAACAGGATCATATGATAATATGTTCATAAACGATATGTCACACAGGACAATGGCAGACACCAAATAAAATGCACGCTCAAATGCATGGATTATTTATGAAAATAATTTCCAGTAATTCTGTAACTTGTGGTTCCACAATGTTGTGTCACAGGATCTCATTTGTAAAAAAAGTCAAGAGGCATCCAATGGTAGAAATTTAATTTTAAGAGTTTATCACTCCTGTTATGAGTAGACTTATAGAACATCAGTCTATGGCATGGTCAGAGAGATGTTCTTGACATATTCTCCTTCAGTGACACTCTAAAACCTCACATTAAATACTTATACAGCTCCTGTCTATATGATTACACCTTTACCCATTCTCTGTTTTTTTCAACAATGCTATTGTACTTCTCACTAATATAGTTTGGAGAGCATATGAGCATGAATCAAGCCATTCTCTTTCCACTGAGAAAACAATATCAAAACAAATCAGACACATAACACCAGTCCCACCCCCTCAATGAGTTTTAGAAGTTGTGGCCATTTGACTCCAGGACAGGAGAAGCCTGTGAGAAGTCCAGGGCAGATCAGAGATGCTTTACCCGAGGTCCAAGCCCCAACTGCCCCAGCCAGGGCAGGAGTCTGGGGTGTCACTTACGTTGAACAGGAGAGCAGGGACTGGTGTGAAGCACTTGATGTGAATCAAGCTCAGACTGACAGGGAGATGTCCTTCCCTGGCTCCAACATAGAAAAGCCTGAAAAAAGACTAAAGAAACTCAACCATAGGAATAGCTTTTTGCTTCCTGACAAAGCAAAGAAATAGTTCTTTTATTTCTCTATTGTAAGTGCTGCTCTCTTCTCAAGTGGCTTTAGTTTATCAAATGGTGCTGATCATGAGAAGACTTCTGGTTGTAACAATACCTCCATTCTAAAGGAACAACTTGACATGGCAAAAATTACCAAACAGTCGTAAAGAATGCAGATCAATGATTCCTTTTCAATTATTCAAAATAAATCTTATATTTCGTACCGTGATGCTGCAATAATTGATGAGTTTAAGCCACTATAGCAAGACATGGCCACTGCTATAGGAATTATCCACTTGGCATGACTAAGGGTTTCACCTCCAAATGTCTGTAACAGAAAAAAAGATAATGGTGAAGCCCACTGTGTTTGGCATATGGATAATCCTTAGAAACTCTCATGAACACATCATCCCAAATGCAGTGTCATAGCCCATGCTTTTTTATGACACCCAATAATGACTTACGAAATTAGAATTTGGAAAAGCTGATCAGCATCAAAAGAAAATTGGCAGATACATTAAAAAAGATTTTAAAAAATCCCAAACAAATAAGCCTAGATTAATTCTATGATGGAAAAGAAGATGATGTATCAGCTTTAAAGTATTCTGACAAATCCCAACTGTAGTAATCCATGTATTATAATTTTACTTCTGTACAAAATATTGATAAGGTTTTGAAAAACATTTTAGTGCACACTTCTGCATTGAAAATATTGGTGTGGTCATGCAGTGTTAAACATTACATACTGTACATTAGAATGATAACAAAAAAAAAACCCTGGTTCTCCAACCCCCCAGACTTTCTACAGCTCTTTGATCCTGGAAAAAGCATATTTCTTTTGATGTAGTGTTAGGAGCAGGATTTACAGAGTATACAGACAATTTTTCAAGGGCATATTTATTGGGTACATCCTTGATATGCACCTTCGAATATACTGGTACTGTTACATAAAAAAATATTTCAGGCAGCCTTCAGCATGACAGTATTTCACTGGTTTGCTAAGCATGCTACCTGAAATTTTCCTGTAGTGTCTTTTGTTTGGGTTATGTTCCACAACTTACCACAGCCACTGCATCACTTGTGAGGAGAGCTGACATGTCCAACACTACATAGTAGGCTATATTAGTCAATAGGTAAATAATAGCTACAATTGGCATTGAAATTGCAATAGAAAGAGGCAGGTTCCTGCAAAAGGAAAATAGAAAAAATATTTCATGTTATTTAAATGAGAAATACTTAAAGAGAACACTGTTCCCAGATTCAAGCATTTGTGAATGGATGTAATCTTGTTTTGTAATCCATTTTGAATCACAAGGTTACAAAGTAACACGCAGCCATGCGTGAAACGATTCCATTAAAAGCTTAGTTTGTTGCTTGTGTGTCTGCCACAAGTTTAAAAAAACCCCAAACATTAAAACATTCATACATGTAACTTTAATACACTGTCTATTTTATGCAGCAATTAAAGAGAGCTCTCAAACAATGAGATTTAAATTCAGACTTAGGTATTTTCTTGATTGTGGCAATTTTCTCCTGACTCATAACCTATGTGTGTCCCAAGACAAGATGGACTACATCAGCTCAAGTGGCTGACGCACACAACTCCCACAGGGCTGACATCCCTACAGGGGGAAGGAGATGATATTTGCCCATAAACAGTAATGCTGAAGATCACATCATAAAAGCCATTAATCTGACACAGTCTTACTCTACTGGTGGGAAAAAATGTCTTGGAAAAGTAATTCTAACTTAAAAGAAGCAGGGAATTTTAAAGGGCTAGATGCACCTTTGTTTTTCCTTGCTTTCAGCACGGATTTGTTCTCCTTTAAAAATTGTAGTCTGAAGTTTAAGACATAAAATACATATATACAGGTAAATGATTCATTAGCATGACACAACTGATAAATGAACACAATAATCAGAAAGAGTTCTCCTACTTACTCCTTCATTTGAAAAAAATAAGGTTTTTGCAGAGAAAATAATTTGACTAATTTCCAATCAGAAACAAATACAGAGTGGCTTGTCCTGCCATCACCTGTCAGTGATTCAAAGGAAAAACATGTGCTTACCTCTCAGGATTCTGCATTTCCTCGGTGACATAGTTGAGTGTGTCCCATCCTGAGTAGGAGAAGAGGGCAGAGTAGAGAGCCAGGGCGATCATCCCTGGGTTTGTTGCTGAGCCCTGGAATGGAGCTCTCAGGTTGTCCGTTTCCCTGTACAAATGGCAGGCACCAATTGCCTGTTATATTTCAAGGACTGCAATTTAGAAGGGCACTACACCTCCTGAACCAAAAGGAAATAATCCCCACTGCATCCAGGTTTCATTACTGTATCTAAAAGTGCACAACTTACATTTTTACTTAATAAACAGGAGACTTGCACTCAGATATTCAGACAGCTACACTTGCACAGGGAGAAAACAGAACATTTTCATGTTTGTTATTTGGATGTGACTTTTGTAATTCTAGAAGAATTCACAGTCCTCTTCTGATATAACTGTTGACCCTACCGAAGGAGGGAGTCACACCAAGGGCATGGAGTACCCTGCTAGCCAGGATGAGGTACTTGGCAAACCCAGTTTCAATTCCTGAATCTGTCTCGTATTTCTTCCTAATAGCTGTGCTTTTATTTTCACCAGATGAATCAGTGGCCACTAGAGGGGGGACCTCCTTTAGACATGGTTTTCAGTGGAATACTCTGACCCACAATGAAGTTCCCCAAAATAAAGAGATGAGATTAAAAAGCTTTCCTTTCAAAATTCTGCTGTAGTTTAGCTCCATCGGTTGAGATGACAACCTGCAGATGCTGCAAAATAGGTGAAATGTTAGTGAAACTGCATAAGATTTCACTGCCATCCTGGAAATGGAATGAAGGCCTTGAGTTTGCAGAAGGAAAGTCTATTATCTAATGAAAATGGAAGTGGGTTAAGTATTAAGAGAAGACAGAAACATGCTGAAACCTCAATTAAGAAAGAAAGTAATATTTCTTTTGTAAAGTGAAAGCATTGATTCAACTAAGGAGTTTATAGATACTACAAAAGCAATTCAGTCATCGAAGAGCAGGAGACTGAACCAAAGAAGAGAAGCTATGAGATGTACACATACTTTGGAGAAGAGAATGGTTGGAAGGTAAAAGAAAGAAAAATCCAAAACGTTCAAGAAAAGTATTTTGGGTTTTTTAATTTCTTTTTTTACTAAAGACAGGCTCATATTCAAAATCAGATATATTTACAGTCTTTTAATACAAGAAGTGTGTCCAAGCACATCAGAAAGAATATGTCAGGGCTAAAACATCATTACAGTTCTTTTCATTAAAAGAGCTGCTGAGTTTAAAATGGCCATTGACCTGATCACAGCTTCCTCCAGAAATCTACATCATTTCTTCTCCTAGTCTTTCCTGTATTTAAGTGCTCGGTTCTGCTTAAACAAAGCAGAGATGAGACCTTGACTACCAGTAAAAGCTCTCAGCATTTTGTGCACCTCACCATAATCTTTCCTCTGTGCTTTAACCCTCCCTGAGCCCACAGAGCAATCAGAGGAAACAAGTGGGCTGTGTGTGGGACCAGAGGGAGCAGCCCCTGGGTCCAACAGCACACCAGTGAGCAGGACAGGAGGCAATTTTGAAGCAGGCAATTTGAAAGCAGGGGCAATGCTGCTACAGAGGTGACATCACAGAATCACACTTTTGCAAAACTGCAGCAGTTTTACGAGGGGAACTACTCCTTCATGCAACGGTGACCCTTAAGCAATGCTGCTTCTCTGAATCTTCATGTCCCACTGGGTTTGGCTGTCCAGGTTTCTTTAGACTTCAACCAACTGGTGACAACTGACATGCAGAGGTAATGGCTAAACAAAAATGTTTTCCTAAAGTCTAATGTAGCTTTACAGTGAAACAGCTGATGCAACTGCAGCCAAGGAGGAGGCCAGCAAACATGGAAAGAAAGCATGCTTGTTAGGTTTTATAAGCTCATTTAGAAGGAGAAAAAGATAATTCCTAAGCTGAAGAGAGGAAACCACCTTTATTTCAATGAAACAAAGATAAAATGGCTGTACAATTTAAGAATTTCAAAGGAATTGAAAATGTAAAAACATTACTAATCTAAGCAGCAGAGCTAGAACTGGTAGAGACTTCACTGTGCCAGAGGACGTAACTAATAAAATCAAATCTATTGCCATATGGAAAGCTCTGAGACAGCACCAGAATAAACTGCTCTCCAGCTTTTCAATGTGTTCAGTTCAGTCCAGTTATTGCTGATAAGAGTTGGCTCATCTGCCCTGTGACACCATGCCACAGTGATTCACAGAACTGCACAGTTACAGACTTCTCCTTTGTTTCTAGGAACAAACACACCCTCCCACAAATCCCACCTATGATTGACCTTCTCTGGTCCTCTCCCTGGGCAGGGTGCTGTGGCTGGGGGGTGGTGCTACTGGGGTGAGGTAGGAGGACAATGGTGGTGAGGGGAACTGTGAGAAGCAATATGATTTCTGTTTCCCTGTCCTGTTATAGGACAGGTAGTAATGCACGAGTCAAACTCCAAGGCTGACTTTAAACTAGTCAGCAGTAAAGTGATGTTAATTCAGTTGCTATTTGTTGTTCAGACAAAGCAGCACAGGACTTGGCCTGAATAATGAATCCCAATTGCTTAACAAGCCATAAAATTCATGTGATCTTCCTATGGCAGACTTTTTTTTTCCAGAATAAACAACACTTCATATGTAAGTCTTAAGAATCTCCCTATATAGATTTTGAAACTCATGGGTCATTTCATAGAATTTAGGCAAATGAAAATTATTCTTACCTTTACCAATTTTGTAAAGGCCAACAGATATCACCAAGATAAGAGCCATAACTTTTGCATATGTGAAAACATCTTGTACACGGGTACCCCACTTTACATTAACACAATTAATAAATGTTAAGGAACCTGCAGAGAAAAAGAATATTCATGAAAGAAGTACAGGATGTTTAACATCACTTAAGTCATATTTCAAAGCCATCTTTTCATATACCACTCATCTTTTAAGAAGTAAAACTGAATCAAATTTCACCACTTCAGGACCACCTAGATTTTTAAAATGAAATTTAAATATGAATTAAAACCTGGTTTAAAATTTACACAATGGTTTTCTGAAGAATACTGTTACCATCACAGTAGATAACACAAAACATGGTAGTTTTTTAATTTTAGGACTAACTCCTTCTCCTTTTAAATGGTATTTAAATTTTATTAAACTCAACAGAGTTGATCATACGCAAATTACAGTATTTCTTTATATCCTCTATATCACAAATTTCTTCATGCTGAGTTAAGCTCTAGTTTAGGTATAGAATAAGGACAACTGCTGCACAAAAACAGTTTGCACACTGTGACAAGATATTGAATTGAGCCAGGCCAGATGCTACTACTCCGTGCTCATGGCTTAGAAGTTGTGTCATTCACATTTTGGCCCTGAGTCTGAAGACTACATAGCACTTACTTACAGAGTCCTCTCAAGTCCCAGTTTGGACAGAATCTAACAAAAACCCCAAAGTAGTTGCTTGCAGAGTGCGTGAGGGATCAACCAGTTTTCCTTTCCTCCTTTTGCCATATTCTCTGCAATCAGGTTTGTCCCTTGGCTGGCAGCAGGTCCAGGCAAGGGCTGAGCCACGTGCCCATCTGCTCTCCCTCTAGCACACACACATAGCATCACAGGCAACTTCTCCCTCTTGCAATCCCATGATTCCAAACAGAGATAGATGAGGAAAGGTAATGGTGTGCATTGGTACCAGGTATGAAGCCTGCTGCTGGAGAAGAGAGCAGAACACGTGGCATGGTGAACTAGAGTGCTCTCAAGCATGGATCAAAGTGGACTGTTTCTTTTCTAGAAGTCTTGTTGGTCTTTGCTTCTGTTTCCTTGACCTGCCTATAATCTATAGCTCGGTTTTGAAAGGAAGAAAAAGGATTTTGTAATGCTCAAAATGAAAATAATTCAGAAATCATTCTATATAGTAAGGACACTAGCATGTAATCACACATACTCAAAGAACTCATTTTCATAAATGAATCTGTGCATGTGACAGTGTCCTATCAGCCAGTTAGACCAGTGAACCATAGAGATACATGTATCTTTAATCAGCAGTCACAATTTCTCCCTGCCAAATTGTTGTAATTCTCCTCTCTCCTCTAGTAATACCAGCCCCACACACAAAACATCAGAATAAAAGATAATTACTTCCTAAGAACATGTTTTAGATAGGTAATAATTATTTTCACAGAATGCAAAGAAATAGAAATTTAGAGAAACCTCCTCTGGCCACATACAATTACCATTCTTAATTTCTAGCAATCACTACTTACATATACATGCGGCTGCAATCAACCTGACTGCATCATACGGCGGTTCACAATGGGGAAAAATTGGCTCTGAACAATATAGTTAGCAAATGTGATTGCTATCACTGCCTGAGTTGTTGGTTCAATAATTAGCAAGGAAGACCAGAGTCTGATGAAGGCCACAAAGGCCCCAAATGCCTCCAGAATATAGGCATAACTGCCTCCGGATTTCATGATGGATGTTCCCAGTTCAACGTAACACAAAGCTCCAAACAGGGAAAAAATCCCACCAAGCGCCCAGATGACCAGCGAGAGTCCATAGGAAGCACTGTACATTAAAACACCTCTGGGTGATACAAATATGCCAGAGCCAATCATGTTCCCCACAATTAAAGAAACTCCATTTAGTAATGTGATTTCTTTTTTCATCTGCATTTTTTCACTTGTCTCTGCCATATTGTCCATTTCAGCTTTTGCATCCTTAGTTCTGAACTTTTTATCACAGCATGTTTGCCAAGGGGTCGGCATCTTCAAATCACATTACCTGAAAACAAGAGGAGAGAACATCTTTTGTAATGCATGTGGCATCAGAGACATGGATAAGACAATTAACATACAAAGCATAAATGATACAAAGAACAACTGCTTTGCCTGATTTTATCATGCAATTCAGAGGAGCACACTGGTGAATTTTCTTAACTTTTTCTTAATTTTCTTAACTTTTCAATGGATAAATACGAGGCCACTGTCCTTGGTTATAGATTCTGACGCTTTTGTTAACTCTCAGTTCACTATTATTATTTGTATAGAATCATAATTCTATGTTATATTATTAAAAATATTTTAAGGAAGAAGGAAACACTGTATCCCTGGGAACATGTTCTAATACAGCTGGAGTGTCCTCTACAAGAATACCTCTTCCTACAATTTGCTCTTATCCCAGAAAGAATTTTAATTTCATTATTATTTTTTTTCATCAAATGACATTTGCTTGTCAGTCTGCTGGGGAACACCAGAGAGAAGACAGAAAAAAAGTCTCAAAACCTTTAATCTCACAAGGTAAATGTTAATATGAAGGTAAAAAAAAGAGGTTTACTGCTCCTAGAGATGAGATTGCTGCTGCAGTGAATAATGCAGCTTGGTTAGCTATTAACCTCACTTGACTTCTCAGGATAAGCCACTAATATTCACAGGGATTGAGTCTGGAACACTCTGTCCCTGGAATGCTTCTGTATGAGAGTCCAACAAAACATGCCTGTAAAAGCATCTCCCTCTGGTGCTCACAGGATGAGATCCAAGTATGCTGGGAGCTGGGAAAAACAACCTAACTGCATGGCTCTTTGGATCAACTGGCCTTGTGCACACATGCACAGCTCTGGGGCTCAGGTCCCTGGGGATGAGGAACCCAGGACTGCAGTGACTGTCTCAGTTCTTGGGTCCTGCTGAGGCATAAGGGTGCTTAGACCAATGGCTAATTTTTGGTGTCTGTCTCAAAAGACATTTGTTTCTCCTTCCCTTCCCCCCTCCACATACACTCTAAAGCACTTCTGAAGATAATTTCTCAAAATCCTATGACCTAGATCCAAGTTCCCTGAGTAGAACAAAGCTCATCCATGCAACACTGGCAAAACAAACCCCATTTGATTACAAATGTTTACACCTTACATCTACACATTACATGATTCACAAATTTATGTTGTTAAAATGTGGGTCAATGGCCAGTTTAAAACAATCTGCCCTCCCCAATCTTCCTGAAAAGTTTGCTTTCCTTTCCAAAGCATGACTGTTTTAGCAACCCTGAATATATTATAATTAAATGCATTCCTTCCCAGCTTCTTTAATGCAACTCACTTTGCTAATTGATGAAATAGCAAACGAGGCCTGATGAGTATTAAAAATTAAAAGATGCCAATCTCTTTTTAAAGATTAAATGCTTTTCTCATCCCAATGGCACTTTCTCTAACCACAAGAACACTGTGGGAACACTGGAATAAAGTTAAATATTAACCCTTGTCAAAAGTGTCCAAGCATGAGTGCAGTCTTTTTTTTTTTTTTTTTTCTGACCTCCTCCTCACACACAAAAGTGACTCCTCTTACTTCTCACATCATTCCTCTGTGAATAAAAAACATCATCCTGGTTTGCAGGGAGGAATTTCAAGCATTCAATACACCATTTATATATCTTCCTTTAAATTCCTGATAAGCCTCACCTATTTCCTTCTGTGTGACAGAAAGGAGGAAAAAGTCACCCTGCCCACCCCAAAATACAGGTTTCCAGAACTTCCTGTCTCCATTTCTGTTCTTGATGGCTACAAGAAATACTGGCAGAACCTCCTCCCGCAATGGCAGCTGTTTGGAGAGTTCATCATGATAGTATGCTATCATAGCATGCTAAAAATCTGGGCGTAATTCTGTATTAATACTCCTTTTTCAGCACAGCTGGTTAAAAATCATGTTGTGCTTCTTATGCTTGATGAACGATTTTTATTTTTTTTTTCAGATTTTTAAATGCAAGCTCTGGCTTGAGCCGAAATGCATCAGTATTTTAGTCGGCACAGCTCAAGGGGTGTGAGAATTTAAAATGCATTTGTTACCCAGGTGATGTGAATGTAGGTCTAGGCAAGCAGTGATCAAACCCCATGACTATCACTTTTCCTGAAATGAAGTCTCACTGATAAGTAAGATACAGTTTTTTTCCTGTAAAAAAGAATTCATCAGGTAATTAGTAGGTACAGGTAACTTGCATATGTAGTACCAAACCTGAACTTTGATGCCTAGAACAGATGGCCTGCTAGCTAAAGGGAATTTGATCATTTAAACTGTAAAATTGCTACTAGGCTTCAGTGGAATTGCCAATCTGCAACTTTCATAAGAACACAAAGGTAAAGTTTAAATTATTTTCTTAAGTAACAAAATGTTTTGCATGTTTTTCTCTTATCTCTTGTGCTACTAAAAGATTATTCCTGTTTTCTAAAAATGTGTAACTGGAGCTCTGTAGGGAAGTGTTTCTTCCATAAATAAGTGACTGCAGATGAAACCATTATGAAAGAAAGACAATTAGAAGAAACAGTTCAAAATTCAGTACTTTGAGACCTGTCACATTAGCAAAACTTTTATCCAGACTGTCAAATAAGTCCACAAATAGGTATGGCCTGAGACTCAAAGGGCAAGAGATTTAATTTCCATAACCAAGATGTGCAACTTCACTGTAATTAATTTATATCACCTGAAAGCAGAAATTTTTGAACAAAATATTTTAAACAGTTTCTGCCTGTCCTTCTCCATCAAGACAACAGTAGTATTTCTAGCACCTTTGGCAATGCATTGATTTCATTCAGTGCCATCACAATGTTGAAGCAGTTACTGATTTCTTTATTCAGGACTATGTCCTTCTTAAATAAACAAGATTCACTCAAGTCGTGACTAAGTCCTGTTCTTAGAAAAGTCTTCATGCTATTAGTGCTATAGTGGAATATAGGAAATAATCTTCTGTACAGATCTCCCTGTTTAATAGCATGAAAATATTTTTTTTTTTGTTAAGTGCATAAAGAATTTACTGCTGTTACATTCCAGACAATGATGAAAACAATTCGAGGATATGCCCAGTGTCTGTTATCTAACTCTTTATCTCATTTATTGCTTCTGCTATTTTTTTCCTACTGAACCTGGTCAATAGTCCTGTCCTACAGTTATCACTATCACTTCATCCTCATGCCACCATGTCCCCTTTCTGGGACCATCACTGTTCCTTCTGCCTCTAACTGGTGTGCCAAGAAGCTTAAGCTGAGAAGCCTACATGTTCAAGAATGCTTCAATGTCTCTTTCCATCATTTGGACATTTAGGTCACATTTTGAGGGTGCACATAATCCAAGTGAGAGCCAGCAAAGGCTACTAACTGAGAGAGCTTATTGGGGACAACCATCAGAGCTGTAATAAAGTGGTTTCTTACAGGGGTGGCCATTTTCAGATGAAAAATCCTGTATTATAATAGATGACAAATATTTATGGTGAAGCTTCTAGCAGTCAGAGTGGATTCCTGAGACTCCAAAGTTTTAATTTATGCAGCAATTGAAAAGCTGAGGTTCTTTGCAACCTGCTTTAACGTTGTTGGGCATTGTGATGATAAAATGTTATGGCAGCAAAAATACCAGTACAGGTATTTTAGTAACTCTTGAGCATGAAGTCTGAAGAGCAAAGCATAAAAGCTTTCTCATACTAAGGAAGGTCCTTGCTGTCTTGGTCCCATGGACTGGGACAAGCAGAAAGAACTACTGGTTTCTGGAATCAATGTGCCAATGTGCCTCAGCAGGCTGAATGACACAGCTGCCAGCACTTGCCTCTCCTCTGTGTCAGCAAGTGAGCTCTGTTACACAACTTCAGAACCATATTTTCATGCAGGTCTTCCTTCTTCTTAGGGACTAGCTCAATAAATGGAAGGAAACTTTCCTCTCAAGGAAAGCACAGTGCCTTGAGAGCCCAGACAGCCATAATGGCCCTAAATCCTTTGCAGCTTCATGTTTACCTCCCAGCTGTATGTGCAAAGAGCAACAGAAAGGACCTTGGAGACTGACACCTGAGAAGTTAAAGAAACCAGTAACACCATATACAGGTAATTCTCAATTGCTCGTTTCTTACTTAAGCCACTGCCAAAAGTCACACACAAAAGTGAAGGAAGAAGGGACAAGTTGACAGTAGTTGAAAACTAGAGATGAAATCAAAGACAGTTCTTCCATAAATTACTGTAAGGCTTGTTTGGCAGGTCAGGATTTTCTCAGACACTTCCCATTCTTTAGGGGTCTACACCTCACGAGTGATTGCTTCCTTCTTAAGGAGGTAATTCACGTTTGCAAAGTGATTTAGCAAGGCTTGGTCAGGGAAATGCTTATGTACTTCCAAAAGAACTTACAGACTTGTGTAAGTGTGAAGTCTTACAAACTGCTCCACTGTCTTCCAGAGGGACTGATGTTCCTCTATTTGTTAGAGCATTTTGCAATTATTATCTATTAATTAAATATTAATCAAAAATTAGTAAATCTGAGATCAATAATCAATCTCAGAGATAAAATATTGTTGCCTTCAGCAGATTCCTTTGGAAGCTGAGGGCATTTAGAAAGTCACCTCCTATGGAAGATGTTGGAACATGCTGGACAGCAAATTTACTCCTCATTTCATGGTAATTTCTTTTGGTGAATTTTGTCTACCTCCATATAATTTCTCATTAATGACAGTGTGCTATGCTACCCATGAACGAGGCAAAGTCAAACCAGCTAAGAAGACTGATAAACTCTCAATATTTTCTGTTTTCATTCAGAAAATTAGGGAGATTAAGAATAACATTAAAAATTAAATCTAGCACATTTTAATTGTGTATATATTGGAAACCAATATGCATGTAGAAACACCTTGTAAAAGTCATGAGCAACCTCTTATTTTCTCCAAGTACATTCTGGGCAATTTTCTCCTACCTGTAGAAGATTGACAAAAGTTAAAAATCCCCAAACATATACATTGATATTAATAGCTATTGGAACATGAATTAGATGAGCAAGCAGTTTTCAACATGGCCAAAAATGTGTTGTTCAAACTTTAGAACACTACTACTGAATATGAGCAACAGCACGTCTCAAAGGGAGTATTCACAGCAGTTTGTAGTGTTGGACATTTCCCAATGAGGAAAAAAAACAAAACAAGGTTATGCAGTATGAGGAAAATAGCATAGCATAAAATAAAATACTCTCAGAAATTATAATACTAAAAACTCAAACAACAGCAACAAAAAATCCACTCTGATCTTATCTGAAGCAAACATTTCTCACCCAATAGGAAACAAGCATACTTCCTTTTGGTTTTCAAATTCTCTGTTTATAAAAATATTTAATGAATTATTGCTTCACATGCTCCAATTGCATTCCTATGGTCATAGACTGGCTTTCCCACAGGAGGGACTTGCTCTGCCCTCAGCACTCCATTCCCACCCCAAAGCAAATCACAGAGGAGAGCTGAGAGAAAAGCAACTGAAGCCCAAATCTAAGGAGGTATTAAAAAGAGAAGTTAGCAGCTTACCAGAGGGTAGGTGATATGCCTGCTTCCTTTAGCAGAAGGGCTGCTGTAATAGAACAGTGCCTCTCAGGCTGCTGCTCTAAATAAACACCTCTGTTTCACCAGGGTGGGTAAGCCATATGAATAGCCTCTTGTCTCACTCTCCGTTTAGCCTTGCCTTACCTGCTATTTTTATAACAGTAGCATGAATATTAAAATCAATGAGAGCTTTCAAGAAAGATCTCAGACTCTTCTGGAATGTGGTTTCTCCAAACAGCCTCAACTGAGGTAATTAGCAGGCAGAAGCAGGCAACTGCTGTTCTCTATTCCTAAGAAAGTTATGATAGAAATAAAACAAAAGGAAAGTTGGGGAAAAAAAATAATCCTTCATCCATGTGTCACTGAAGCCATGAGCAACTAATACAGTCTTGCTCATTTACAAAGCCACAATGGAATTTTTACTAACATTACACAAAGATGTTTATTCTGGTAGCATAACTTGCTAAATCAGAAAGTCTTTCAGAGGGGGTAAACTAGCAAAGAGTTGTAGTTAATTGAAAATCATAGGTATAATTTCATTTCAAACAACTGAATGTTTTTCTATTTTTTTTCCAAATTTTCTTCTAAATTTAATCTACACATTATTAAATATTACTTAACTCAATTATTTTTCTTATCTTCAGAATTAGAGATCTATATCTTTTATAATAATTTATGATATGATGCATGAGACACAAAACAGGATGATCTGGTGTTAAGATCTTATTTTAATTCAGTAAGCTTTAAAATAAATCTAAGATAAAAATAAGCAAAGAAATTATTTACCCAGTGTATTCACTTAGTCTTCTGAAATAACAGTTTGTCCTATGACGTCCTTTAGCAAAGCCAGCGTGGTATACAGCATAATGTCTACTTGAAACAAACATCCAGAAAATAAAATCTGGGCAGAGCGAAAAGTTAATGAATGCAAGAGCACTAACTTGGGATTTTTGTTTTCCGTGATGAATGATGTACTCACGTGCCAAAGGTCACCTGGAAGGAGCTGATCCAGCAGGTTGAGAATCTTTTCAGTAGAGCTGAGGCACCGGGGAACAGCACTTCATCAGACTGGACCACTAATCCACACAGGAAAGCAAAATATTTGAATCCATGCGCAGCTATCCCTCCAATACGCCTGAGCAGTCCCGCCAAGAAACAAGCAGGAGTACAGAATCACATTGCACGTTCCATTCTGTAACCCGCGGTGACCAAAGGAATAATAAAAACAACACAAATCTTTCTTCTATTAGGAGGAGCCAGTGCTCCTTCTGCTTCTTCGTTTTAAAGTAACATCTTGTATAAACCTGCTTTTTATGATAGACTGAGGCAGGCATAGCCTTAATGTTTACACAGAAATGGCTGTGCTTTTAAAAAACCCTATTCAAAGCAGGTATACGACAAATTCTTCGAATAAACAGTTTTTGAGCTGTTTTATCTATGAAGGATGAGAGTTCTCTAAGTCTGCCTGAAAAGACTGCACAATTCCAGCTGCCTGCAAGTTTGTATCAAGAAGCGTTTTGGCAACAGGATTGTTTTGCAGGGAAGTCGTTCCTTGCTGGACAACCAGAAAGGCTGAGCACCGCGTTCCTCAGTCATGGCCTCTGTCAACTTAAATTCTTTTTCTTCTGCCAGGGCAATGAAACAAACTACAGCCTAAAGCCCAGAATGCGTATTTTCAAGAATTGTAATTACTTTCACTCTGAAATTTTAACTTCGATTTGTCCTGTTTCTGATCTGGGGCACCAAACTGGTTTTCTGATTGTGTGTTATACTGAGGGGCTCTGCTATCAGACCACCTTTATATTGTCCATTTATCCTGAGCCAGCCTCAGCCCTTTGTTTCAAGTCTGTAGCAACTGCATGTTGGAACACGACACAGAGTCTTTTCTCCATTAATGTCTCCCATATTTCTATTGGTCTGACCCTCATGGTTACAAACTACTGGATATTTGCCATAGACTTACAAGAACAGCACATAAATCAACATTGAGCAATCATAAAGCATAAACTGTTCTCAAAAAGGATTTTTCTTGAACATTTATTCTCTAAACACAAAATCTAGTTCCTTTGCCAAGGACAATTACATTTAATCTTGCATTTTAAGTAAGCAAGATGGGTAAGAATTGAATTTGAATGCCTTTATAACAAGTTCTTTTTTTACTCATTTTTACAGTATTTCAGGATTTGATAAGAATGTTTGCAGTGAGGCTTCTCCTGTACCAACTTAACTGTTCACAGTAATGCTTCAGGGTGTCTTAGTTACATATAATCATGCATTTCCTTATTGAATAATAAAGCAACGCATGCTTGCCTGAATAAACCTGTGGCATTTTCTGGTTTCTTGCCCACACTTCCATTACTGCTCAGGAAGGCTTTTCATACTCCGCACTGGAAATAAGATGACTTTAATTATTTCCAGAGCCCTCTTCATTCATACCATTGCTCAGCTGCAGCAAACAGCTCAGTGGTACCCCTGCCAAGTCCTCTGCTTCCTCCTGCTCCTTAACCCTGCCCGCTGTGCCTCAGCCAGCAACAGTCCTCATCCACAACAGATGCACTTACACTGAACCTTGATTGAAAACGCTGCCAAACCAGCTACCATTAGCTGCGAGACTATGAATGACAAACAAAGGCCACCCTTTGTGTTATCTTGGTAAAATCAGACCTTTACTTACTTTACCATGAAGTTGATGCAGGAGAGAACGTAACTCACAGACCAACGAACTTCTTCCAACCATGTTAACTTCAGGTATTGGGAGCACAACACAAGGAGCAGCCACTACTAAGTGACAAGGTCCTAAAATACCACACAAAATCTAACGCAAACAAACACAAATTATATGTGTAGTCCTATTTTTCTATTTTCCCCTCTGTACATGTAAAAACTGTACATGTACATTTCTATGTTTGTATTTTGAAAGGCATTCAGTTAGCTGTTACAACTCAGAAAAAAGCTTTTACCGTCAGTCTGAAACATCAGCAGCATTTCCCCTTGGAGAGAAAAAGAAGAAAAATCTTTTAGAAGTTGCAATGAAGAAGTGAGGAATATACAAAATACTGTTAAAAAAATTGTAAAACAACAGAAGTGTAAGACTGTGGCTCATGTTGACTCTCATGTCTGTCATCTCCCCACATCCTTCATTCTGCGTGCCCAAGCACACAATCTCCACCTCTCTTCCTCCGTGCTGTCCCCAAATCATTCTCCTTATGCCCTTGCCTGCTGACGTGGTGCTGGAGAATATCTGGGGCCAGCCCTTACCCAGACTGCGAGGAGTGTGGCCACTCCCTACCCACAGTGGGTCCGGGTAGCAGTAGAGCAGAGGCTGCCAAGCTTTGCTGCAGCAAGGCTGCTCTCAAAAGCACTAGGTATAAAGGCGCTGAGGGTTGGGACAAAAATCAGACAGGGGTCTTCTGTGTGGCTCCCAAAATGCTTGTTCTTCTGCGTGGGTCACGGATGAAAGACCAGCAGCAAACACGTGCAGAGACTTTTACATAAGGGGAGTCTCGGGGAAGATACAAATAAACAGCCAATGAGGAAAGGAGAGGGAAGGAGTACAAGGCGGGGTTTACAACACAGTCAACTCATGGGGGAGCACATAGGTGGGACATAGGTCACATGGGCCAATGGGACATTGAGGATTAGGGGCGTTCCAAAGGGGAGGAACAACCAGGGATTGGCCCAAGGTGGGAGTGACAGGGAAGGTACTGGAACAAGAGGCAAGATACACTAACAGGGAAGGAGACAGACAAAGGGCAGGGAATACCGTAAAAGGTGACTTCGGGGGTGGACGCATTTCAAGGACAAACCAAGTGGGGAAAACATAGGGGTACACAGGAAGGTACCAATAACAATGAGACTCAATAATTAAATAATACAACAAACAATGAATTAAAATAAACACACCATGATACTTGCATGTATCCCTCAAGCCCCAACTGCAGCTGCCTTCTTCTCCTCCCTTCCGCTCAAGGAAATCTGTGTGTGCCTGACACGTTGGAGAGGGTGGGTTGATGATGACCAGAGCAGTAGTGTCCGTTGCCCTGGAAACATTCAAGGCCCACTGGACAGGGCTCTGGGCAACCTGCTCTGGTTGAAGATGTCCCTGACCATGGAAGAAGGGCTGGATTTAGCTGCCCCTTAGGGGTCCCTTCTAAGCTGAACTATTCCATGATTGTACCGCATCATGGAGGGAGGCTCACGGTCCAAGGAAAGAGGAGGGAGATTGGCTTGAGTTTTTATACTCAAAGGCCTCAGGGTTTCTTTGGAGGGCTGGGCTTTGGCTGGAATGCTCATGGCCTTACAGACATGAGCATACTCAGAGCTGGAGACAGAAAATTACTATTCCTGCAGCTGTGCCACCTCAGGGTGATAGCACATGAAAAGCAGCAGCCCACAGTGTTCACAGCAGTGTGAGAGCACCATTCCCGAATGAGACTCCATAGGGCCACATTTATAACTGTAATTAAGGGAAACCAAGCTAGTTCTGTACTGACAGGCAGGAGGCAGTATGGAGACTTTGAAAGCAGCAGGATGCTTTTTTCCCTCTCGTAGCTGTCTTACAGTGTGTCCTCAGGAAAGTTCCTTATACATGATGAATTTTGGACACACATTGAAGGAATGTTACTTTGCTACCTTGCAAGGCACAAATCTTAATTTAAGCACCAATAATAATGAAAAATTCTGGCTTAAAATGTGATGTGCATTGAAATACACAGTTCTGGCACCAGCTTTCCTCAGATCTCTCCCTACTAGATATCATTAGGTCTGCTTTAGGAAAAGCACACCCACTCATTGAACCATAGTCCTGGTTTCAGCTACTAACTTTAGGTTTACAGCCTCCAGAGAGAATCAGGATAAAAGGCAAATACCCAGTTTATGTCAAAAACTTACTTTATTAAAAAACAATTCTATACCCCTCCAATCCAGTAAACTATACACTGTATTCTTGTGATTCAGTTCACAAAATCACAAAGATATTGAGAAAAGTTAGCTGCTGGCAACTAATAATGACCACACAGAAAATTGAATCATTGAAATGGGGCAGTTCTTACATCTCTACAGGTTTTGAAACAGCCATCACTTAGGATTTTTCATTTATCTGCTCCTTTTTATATTGTAATTTAGGTATATTTCACTGTTCTTGGATGCCGAGTTTGGATTTTCCCAAATTTTAGACAGCATGAGCAGAAATTGTAATTATTTATTAGTGTTTTCATAAATAATCTGCCTGTGCTGTGTTCTGACAAATTAAAAACCAGTACTGTTTTTACTAGTTTTGAAGTCATCTAGATAAAGTCACTAAGGTCTTGTGAAATGAACTGAAAAAAACTCCACATACCTTTTCCTCTCAGGTGGTCCCATTTGTGCCTCAACATGTTCCCATCCTTCAAAGAAAAAAGGATAGCAGAGATGTGGCCTGGAGAAGGTTAAGGCAGGTCATAGCAGAAGAGGCCCCTGCACACTACTTCCAGTGTGGCAAGGCAGGGCATAATTGATCTTTTTACAGACACAACTACTGCTCATTATGTAAATACCAAACCTAAAATTAAGTTAAAAGTTTGATCTAGAAACATGACATGAGAAGTATTTACGGCAGATGACAAAGGTAAGGGGTACTAAGACGGCAGGCAACAAAAGCAAGGCAGATGTCAAAGGAAACATTGAAGAAGTATTAACTGAAGTTGCCCTTATGTAACTTCTTTCTGGATCTCACCCTACTATGATTTCAAGAATAGCTGAAGTGGTTATAACCACACAATGTAAAATACTGTAGCTGCAGCCTTTCTACTATATCACTTCTGAGCAGAACAAAGATGACACAAGCACAATGTCCTCCTTGTGCTCGGGCTCCTCTTTGGACTGATGCTCTTCTTACGCAGTGGTCTGAGGCACTTGCTCTGGCAACAAAATGAAAAGAAAAAAAACACCAAACCAAAACAATAAAAAATCCTGTAAAAATGCAATATAAACTTCCTACCACCTACCACTCCTCTCCTGTATGCACACCAGCATGGCTTAAGGAAGGAAGTTTATTATACACACCACAGAACTGCCCTGGAATAGAGCACCTAGATTTTTTTCCCTCCTCTGTGAGAAAAAGCAGATGGAAGGAGAAAAACAAACATGCCATGGTAAGATGAGATGTCTTGATCCTGTTCTCACGGGAAAGGAAAGGATGTGCACAAACAGCAAATATTAAAAACGGTGAACCTTTAATGTTTTTCTTTGTTATGTATAAACAAAATAGTTTTACAAAATGAGTCAACAACCGTCAAGTGTTTGGCTTTATGATTGCACTCCAAGTTATTAATTGGTCACTGACCAAATGCAGGCTCAAAGAACTCAGGGTCATTTGAGATTCTACAAAGGCACAGTAAAGACAAAGCTGGACATAGATAAAACACTATATAGAATCATGTTGTAAGAAATATTCACATGGTTACATTAAGAAAGAATAAATTTAAAGATGAAGTCTTTGAGAATTAGATACAATATCTGGATAGGGTTGAAGTCCTAGCTGTTTGTTATCTTTCAACTTTTGTACTATAATTCTGGCAAATTCCTCTCCCTGGCTGTCTGAAGTATCAAGCAGTTGTCGCACTTTTGATGTCCTTGTAGGTTTGGTGCTTATAAGTTCATAATCTTCTTTCATGAGTAAAAATCTTGATAGAAGAGCATCCAGTGACTGATTCAAACATGCTTCAGTCATCTGATCAATAATTTCTTCTCTTTTGCTTTGGATCCACTGATGAGCTACATTCTGTTGTATGGTTTCCAATACAAAATCTGAGATTGGAAAGGATTAGAAAAAAAGGAAGGGATTGTAACTGTCGGTCAACAAATATTGCCACAGAACAAAGAACAAAATGAAAAAAGCTGTTAAAATGGTCCAATTTGACAAATTTGGTGATTAGAGTATTTATTCTATCTGAATCACAGAATAATTTAGGTTGGAAGAGACCCTCAAGGAGCTCATCTGATGTAATGGCCTGCTCAAAGCTGGCCCAACTTCAAGGATAACTCAGGTTGCTCAGGGCCTTGTCCAGCTGAATTTTGAGCATCTCCAAGTGATGGTACTTCTGCAGCCTCCATGGGCAACCTGTTCCAGTGTTCAACCCGACCTGGTACTAAAAAGAGACAGGTGGTAAATTCACTTTCCAGGGGGACTTTTATTGAAGATTACAGAAAACATTCCTGTAGTTTCCTGGTATTTTTCTCAAAATGAGGTTTCAGACAGTGAGAAGGTGCTGATTCTCACATTTCCAGAAGAGGGATGATGCAATAATCTTTATAAAGTTGCATGTTATTGTGTGTCCTCTCCAAAAATATTTCTGAATAATTAATCATTAAAGTTTCTTTCTGTTAACTTTTGTGTTAATTTTTAACAGTTACTTGACCAATAAGAATATAATGCAGTGAGCTCCCAACTAACACAGATCATTACAGGTGAGATGCTGACGCAATTGCTGCTTCTCTCACCTCCACCATTACTAAATGTAAGATTGGAAATCCTAAGAAGTGATGGGCAACAAGGTGACTAAGTTTGAGCTAAGTTTTTTTCCTGTTCTGCTGGACTGTAGCGCTATTACAGCAGTAGGAGATAGGAGACATAATGTAAGCAAAGGAAATGGGATAAAGAAGACCCATGGCAGCAGGAAGCTGATTAAGAGGAGAGAAAAAACTCGAGTAGCTACAGGTACCTGTACTCAGTCACATTTTACACTGTTTTTGCTTACTTTGCAATATAAGTCTACAAGGACAGAATTGCTTAATTTTACATTCTTAATTTAGAGGTGCTTTGTTTCCATTTTGCAGATGAATAATAGTTCTAGTTTTCATTTCCTACAGACATACATTTAACATTAGAACACTTATTGTGGGTCTTGGAATCAAATAGTGTTTGCTGTACCTGAAGGACTGGGTGATGACTGCAGCACACAGGGTGCAGAACTTGAGGCATCTGAAATACTCTTGTCAGATGAGAGAACAGTACTCCATGGATGCACAAGGAGTCTGGCACTCTGAGTTACAGAGAGATTTCCATCCATGCTCTGGCTGCTGAGACAGTGTAGACACCCAGAATTTCCATCTTAGACAAAAAAAGAGAAGGAAAAGAAAAAGAACAAGCTGTATTACTTCTGTGTTCAAATAAAATACAGATATTAGAGTTTATTTAGATCAACTTCACAAAGAAGTCATAAGCCAACTACTTTTACATGATATACAAATTAGTCCTTATACTTAAATTCTGAGTACATTTATGCTACTTATATTTTACCAGGGCCTGACTATGGTTTGGCCTGCTTTATGGTTTGGTCCTGCTTTATTTTAAAGAAATATTGGGAGTATAAATCTGATAGATGTGAATTTTAATGAAAAAGCTCTGTTTGACAGAAAAATTTTGCAGGGACTAGAAGAACAAAATAAATCCTTTGAGTACTTGAAGAGGTGACTAGAAGTCAGCAGGAAAGCAGACTAATTTATTTTGATGAAGTTTGGCAGTGTAACAAAAGTGAAAATATTAAAGATTCAGGTGGGAGAAAAGGACATGAAGAACAGTGGGAGAAGGTAACATTCAGTTGGAGGACAATGGAAGCTTTTTGTAGTCCATCAAAACAGGATATTACTTCATGAAAACTTGATGTAAACTTTTGCAAAGAAAAGTAAAAGGATTTCTATCATGTGGGAAGTATAAGTTTCTAATTTTAGGATTTTTTTATAGTAGAAAAGGATGACAGATATGAAAGCAGCAGTAGGAATGACACAAGGAAGAGATGACAAACAGCTGATGAGAAACAATGTGCTTAGCTCTGAAAATAGCTTTGTCTGGACTTTCACAGGGTCACTTGATAAAGACACAATAACTAAGATGTTAACTTAGAACCAGAGATGCAACAATTCAGATGAGCATCTGAAGACACAATGAAGTAGCCCCATGGACAACTCAAGATTACCTGTCCAATGGGGAAATCTGAAGGTGTATTCCCAGCTCTTTCTTGACCTGTAGAAGAATATGTCTGTAAGTACACAGAGCAGGAATAGGAAAATGTGGAAGAAAATCCATTCTCAGTATTTTAAATTGGTGAAGTAGAACTCATAGTAGCTAGTATTTTACTTCATGAACAAGAGAGGAAGTTGAGCAGAGCTACGTACTGTGAAGTAGCAGATATTATCTACTGCATGAAAAAGGGGATCAGGAGACAACCACTGTAAGTGAAAGATCATTTCAGGAAAGTATTTCAAGCAGCTGTGCTGAGAGAGATTATACATTTTTAGGCACATGTATTTAATTTCATAACAAAGACAAAACTACTGGGATTGTACTGGTATCAGAGAATGACCTTGACCAGTGACCACAGCATAAAAAAATACAATCATAAAATCACACAATTGTTTCCATTGGAAAGATCCTTGAGATCATTGAATCCAGCACTGCCAAATCCACCACTACCCCAAGTCCTGAAGTGCCACATCTACACATCTTTTCAATACCTCCACGGCTGGTGACTCAACCACTTCCCTGGGCAGCGTGTTCCAATGCTTGACGACTCTTTCCATGAAGAAATTTTTCCTAATATCCAATTTAAACCTCCCCTGGCACAACTCAGGACCACTTCCTCTTATCCTACTGCTTGCTGCTATTGCTTGTCAGTTAAGAGGCCTCCACCAGGCCACAATCTCCTCTACCGTAATTGCAGAAATCAAAGGAACAGGATTTCCTCTCTGAGCCTCCTTTTCTCCAGGCTAAACAACCCAGTTCCCTCAAACAAAAAAAAAAAAAAAGCTAATGAGAGTTATTCAATAAAAAACAGATTGACTCAAGTTACTCAAAAAGAACCCAGATGACCAGGAAGACTGGAGCAACAGAAAAAGAAAAAGAAGGAAAAACGTGAAATATAGACTTTCTGTTTCAAGATGGGGCTAATGATTAAAAGTGGAATAAAAACAACACTTAATAAGTAGATTAATCTGCAATGAAGGTCTCTTGTGAGAAAGGAAAAATAAAATTCTAAGGTATACTAAGTAAGGGGGATTTTGTAGACAAAAAAGTTTGGCATGTCTATCATAATACTACGTAGACTTAGTTAAATGACTTAAGTTACAACATGCACCAGGAGGACTAGTTAGGATACTAGGAGAATAAAGCTTATTTTACAAAGGGATTTCAAAAGAGTGCATATTGTTCATCTAGCAAAAAAAAGTATATTAAAGGATTACTCTCGATATCAGAAATCAAATGGGAAGAGGGAACAGAGCTGTTTAAAGAAATATCCATGAAAAGCTTGCTAGGCAAGGGAAAAAAAAAAGTAAAGATGAAAGGAAAGACTAAGGGCCAAAAGACAAGTCTTAACTCTGAAGAAGCAATTTTATGAAAAAGTATTCTGATTGTACTGATGGAAAAACCAAAAATCTATAGTCATTAACTCAGCTAAACTCTGTAGTCATTAACTTCTTCCTTGGTGCCAAGCCAAACTCCTCTCTTGCTAACAGCTACCTGGGATAGAATTTTCACCTTGCATCTGAGTTTGAAAAGCAAGACAAATGTCAGCCTTGCTTCCCACTAGAACACGACCTGATGCAGCTATTGGCAAAGTAGTAACAAACACTTCTGCAGTAGGGTTTTGTAGGCACTATTTTCACAAGCTTTACTGTATCTATACATAAACACAATAAAGTCTAAGCAATGACTCTATAAAATGACCACCAGCTGACCAATCAGATTAATTGTACCACCAAATTTTCCTTGATGCCCTCCACAGGCAGACACAATTTGTAACAGGAACCAGGAGCAAGAAAGGTTGATATTTATTGTTATCTTATATGATTACACTTACAGTCCATGCTCATGTTCAAACTAATATTCCATGTTCTGAAATTCCTCACAATACTTATTAAGTTAATATGAGTTATTCTTCATCTCTGAGTCTTTTATGCTGTATAGATAAATGCTTCAGTTGAGGTACAGCCAAAGTACCCTGCACTTGCTTTCTGCCATTTTCTCCAGTAACTGAAATTCCTTAAGCCTCCCATAATTTATTTACCCAAATTCCTCCTGTATTTATACCTTTCTAGTACACTGAGTAGAAGTTCAAAATTGTGTATGTGTTCAAACAGGAGCTGAAACAGGAAATGCCTGTGCTCTCCTACCTTTACCAGAGTATCTATGGTTTTGCAGCACCCCAGAATATTTTTTGATGTCCTTATTTTATAGCAGTGAAGTCAATCTCTTATCTACTTTCGTTCTCCTGGTCCCTGCAATGCCAGAGGACACTCCATTCTTTTGAAATATGTTTACATACTGTTAAGGGATGAAACTCAATTGCAATTTTAGTTTCATAATGTATTGCTAGTCTACCTGGGTTCCACTGTATTTTTCTGGCTTCTGATGTCAGCAAAACCTCAAAATTGAGTTTTCTCAGGGAATTTTGCCAGCTTTTATTCATAAAAGGGTCTGACCTACAGAAGGTCTGTGCAGATACTTTTGCAAATCCATCTATTAAAGACATCTTTACTTATTGAATTAAAAATTATCTAGAAACTTTAGAAACTTGCATTGGAAACTTTGAGTTTACTCAACTTCTAGAGTGGCTTTTTTTATATTCAGAAGTATCAAGTAGTTTGCAAACAAACAAGCAAACAAAAAAAAAAGCAGTTAACTACTAAACTGCCAAGAGTCTGAAGTGACAAGAAAATATTAGCTCTGCACTCACAACTCTAAATAGGAAAACTTAACTTGTGAGCTGTATAGGTTTCTACTACACAAATGCAGTGTCACAGTGTCAATGTAAAGCTGCAATGGCAACTTAAATTTATACAAAGTCAAGAGTATCTCACCTGATGAGAGGATATTACATGGGGAAATAGACTTGAAGTTTGATGTATCTGGAGAGATGCTCCGAAGGGGAAGTGCATCACACTGTATGGAGCTAGAGTATGTTGGCTGAAAGAAATCCAGGTGTATATTGAACAGGCACATTAAACAAATTTTAAGTTGCAATTTTTTTTACAGAGAACCTTCCCATCACCATGTTTTTCCTGCTACCTAAATGCTCAATAGACAGCACAAATAAAATACAGTAAATCAGAACAAATTATGTAATCCCAGTACTTATGTATTTTCAAAGATGACAACTATTTTGTACCCAAGTTTAACTACTAGTAAGAACCAATAGCAGCAACATTAAGAATCAAAATATAAATGCAAATCTGTATGACCGTGGAGGCATAAGGGAGTAGTAGACAATCTCTTACTGTTGGCAGGCATTGTGTGCTGCATTCCTCCTTGAGGGGATCACAGTCTCATAGAGTATGTGGAGTGGGAAGATTTGGCCCACAAAGATCAAATCCAACTGTTGGCCCTACACAAGACCAGCCCAAGAATCACTTGCCTGAGAGTATTGCATAAACGCTTTTTAAACTCTGCTGGGCTTGGTGCTGTGACCAATTCCCCAGGGAGCCTGTTCCAGTGCCTGATCACCCTCTGGGTGAAGAAGCTTTTCCTGATATCCAGTCTAAACCTCCCCTGGCACAGCTTCATGCAATATTTAGAGCTTTCCCATATTTAGATGCCCTTTTATATTCTGCATACTCACCCTTTTGTATCTTCACATATATGGCTTTGCATTTGTTACACCCTGGCTCAAGTAATGCATTTTATGTCTTTCCTGACTGCACGGGAAAGTAAAGTGCAGAACAACTCCCCTTACCAAGTTATACTTCCTTTAATCTCTCAGGATGCTGACATACCAAATGCAACATGTAAAGTATTTACCTTTTCAGGATTCAGAGGTATATTTAGAGATATCTGCTCCACATTTGCTTTCTTTCCACACTTGTAAATACTTTGTGATTCATATAGTGACTGGAAGAGAAATATTTACCTTTATTAAATTTCTGCTACAAGACAAGAGACAGCTCCGCATAAATGTGTGTTTCAACCAGATACAAGATTAGAAAAAGGAAACAGAGGAGAAATAACAAAGGAGATTACACTTCTTTTAGCAAGTGAAAGTTTCCAACTTACTTGACCAACTCATGACTGTAACAAAAGTTACTTACCTTTGATCTCTTTAACAGAATTACTGCTTCCAGCATAGCTATTTCATCAAAGGTTCGCAGAACTGGCTCCAGGTCTATTAAACATTCTAAACAAGAGGAGAGGACTTGGTGAATGGTTTAAACTGGAAATCAAGTTGTCACTGTATTGAAGTGTCTTTCCTACATTTAAAAAAAAAATTTGTCTATTGACATGTACCAAACCACTTATGCTGCTAAAAGGGAAGCTGCTTGCTTCTGTTAGAACAGTTCCCACCACCAAAAGATACCCTGTCCTGGCCTGGCCACCTGATCACTGCGTACCAAAGGACAGTGCCGGACTGGAAGTCTTGCATTCATGGAATTGAGAGATGGGTGACTTTACTGTGCTTTAAGGTAGCCCCATCAAGCCCGATTAGCTGAATGGAACCAAACACCATAAGACATCAGAGTGGGTTGCTGTCTTCCCACTCCAGAAGAGGTGGTAAAGATTTACACCAGAAAACTAAACAAACACACCCCCAACACAGAAATATCCAGAATACATACTTAAGGCATGAGGCAGGGTCAGAGAAGATGGGATAGTCAAAGCCCTAACCTATCACATCCAGTGAAACCAAATTACAGTGGCCTCAGTGTCTGTGTCTCTGTGCTATGGTAATTGCTTAAATTCCCCATCAGTGAGCTGTACTTCCCCTAATTTTGCAACAGTTTTGCAACTTCTTCTTTCTTTTTATGATAGTAAAGTAGTGGCAAAAGCAATGCATGTTTTTTTCGAAGACCATCTTACTACACACAAGGCACTAAAAAGAGAATCCAAGTTAGCTCATACTGTAGTACATATCCCAGATAATTTTCCCGTTAGTGTGACCACACACTTAAATTGCTATTTTTTTGTTGTTAATTGGCATAGGAAAACAAGAATGCATATAGAAATATTATGATGTGTCTATATTTTTTATTATTTTAGAAAATATTGTATTTAGATACATTTCCTTGCTTGTAAAAAAATCCAGTTCTTGCTTGATAAAGGAGATGGAGCAATAAAAGATAAAGTTTCAGTGAAAGATTTACACTGAGATGCAAATACAAGTTAAAGTCACTACAACTTACCTGCTGTGCAGTGGTTCGTTGGTGTTGGTTGGGTACTCATAAATCCCACAGTACTCGTTTTATGCTTCTCTTCTCCCACCTCCCCACCCCCCCTTAAAACCACCAAATTATCTTCAACAGTAAACAAAAACCTCCAAACACAAGTAGTTGAACAAAACATGCTGCTTTTTTACAGGCAACAAGACCAGGCACATAGATCTCCTGACCTCTTTAACACTTCCCTTTCATGACTATAACCTTGCTCTGTAAATACTATGTTCAACAGAAATCTGTCAAGGTAAACTCACTCAAAAATGATGGTCTTTCATCTGGGTTTTGTGCCCATCCACTTTCCATCAGTTTTATGATAAGCCCTCGATGAGGAATGTCCATTGATAGACTTCCTTCACTCAAGTCTAGTCGCTGTCCTTGTGACACACTGTACATTATCTGCAAGGGGTTTATAACTTCTGTCAAAACAGACATTGTGAAGTCATTAGAAATATATGCAATATAAAAAGCTTACTATATAGGAGTGGCAATTTAGTTCGCAGACAGAGAATTTATAGCTCATCAAAGTAAGGTTTTCTTAGTTAACCAAAAGGCACTCAATTTATGAAACAACACTGCAATCAGAAAAAGATACTAAAAGAATAGTCTAATTTGAAAAGTGTTTCAAAGTGTTCTTCAACAAGCTTAAAAGTTGAATTATTAGCCAGTAATCCCTAAAATTAAGTCCCCGGGTTTTATGTTTAACCTCTAGGTAAGTCAGGAAAAAATACATCAAAGGAGGACACGGCCTTACCTTCAAATGGCTGTTTCCTTGACATCGTTTCCCACATGATAACTGCATAACTGTTTACAGTATAAAAAGTATAGATGTTATTTTAGACTTCCAATACTTAACAGCACAATATGCTCAGCTTTACATTTCATTTAAAACATTTTGGTAAAATGGTCCTGCAAGCACACATGGGACTGCCTATAGCTACCTAAAATGATGACATGAATACATGAAAACTAGCGGGTTACTTCATCTAGGACTAGTTAATACTATCAAGTACAGACAAGATCCATGGCATATAAACTCCTATTCCAAATCTGTATCAACTTGGCTCTGCTAATACATTGTGAATTACGTACATGGAGTTTAAATCTCAGCATGCAAATTAAAGTGAGCCCCAGAGAGCCAACTACTCTGTCATAACTGCAATACTCCTGCATCTTCCCAGTATGGACTGACATGTCCTGACATTCCCAAGGGAATCTGGGTATTAGCAGGGAGGATGGCTTTGACCCACAGCTCTATCCCAACAGTGTCACAGCTTTCTCCTCCCCATATATGCTTTCAATATTTGCAATCTTCTCCATAGGAAGAGATGTCACACACAGCATTCACTTTCCAAAACAGACTCTTGGGAATACTACTCTGAAAGAATGCTAGGAGATTGAACACACATGCCTACTCAAACTAGTGACCTTTCCTTCCATTCACACCAACGCGAATGGGAAGCAGATCAGTGAGTATAAACTTGTCCCATCTTTAGTAAACTAGTCAACTCTCTTCAGTCATCAGGATATACTAGAAAGAGGTAACTAAAAAACCTTGTAATTTAAATTACATTAGCTGATTTAATTTAAAAACAGCATTGAATTCTCAGTCCTTCTTCAATTTTTCCTCACAAACTCTACCATATATGAATGAAGTTCTACTCCATGATTGATCCTAAAAGGTCCTAATATTAATGCCACCACTGTATTCAAGTATCTGGTTCCACTACTTGGACTTAGAAAAGACAATTCAGGCTAAAGCTTCAGTGCTTCCATAACTTCAGAATACATGCAAGGTGCTGATAAGTGTGTATTTCTTTGTTTTTAGTCTAAGTCTTTATAAGCACTGTGACAGTGTTATTCCAGAAAATAATCCCCATGAACAATTGCCGTTAAGGCTTGCTCCCCACCCTTGATATGAATTTATTGAGCTTCCTTCCTACATCACTAAGAAGTACCAAATTTTGCATACATTTAAACTGGCTTAGAGCTCTGTACCATCCAACAGCTAGCAAGTAAAAATTAAAAAAAAATTAAGTAAGAAACAAATAACTGATGCTTAAAATCAAACCATATAAATTGAGTTTTCCTATTTATTCTGTTTACATTTTAACATTCTTCAACGATAAAATCTACTCATGTAGCTTTTAATAAAAGCAGTCCTTCCTGTTAGAAAGTCTGGTTTTGTTGTATTCCTGACATATTCGTGTAGGCTGATTTTTTAGTAAAACAAAATAATTCCTTTTGTAGAAGTGAAGCTGCTTGACTGATGTTTAGACAATTTGTTTCTTTAAGAAGTTTAGACAATTTGTTTCTTTAAGAAAGACCCTTCCTCACAAATTAGCTTCAATATCTCAACAACACTCAGCTGTGATCTATTAATTAGACATACAGAAAATATCCAAATATTTAATAGTATCTTTCATTTTCTCGACAGTTAAAGATTATTTTCTCAGTTCTACAACACTGCAGCATTTCCCATTACACTGTTTTCCTTTCTTATTTCTGCTTTGTAGCATCTCCTGATTATGAGCAAAGAACCTCCTGTGTGGCCTTTCTGGTTGTCCTTCACCGTCTCTGCACCTTCATGTCTTCCTGCCTTGAACATCTCTCTTTCCAATGTTGTCTCAGTTTCTCTTCTTTCTTCTCACATAATCGCTTTCCTTCCTAATTCATCTGTTTTCTACACCCTTCTACTGATGTGTTTCTCGTATTTTCTCCAATTTGGTTGTTATTCCTCTGAAAATATTATTTTCTTCAGAAATATTTGTCTTCTTCATCTCCACCCATTCATTAAGCCACTAGTCACCTTTTCTTTCCCCTTAATAAACTTTTTTGTCTTTTCAATGTTTTCCTTATCTATACCTTCTCATCAAAGGGTAAGGAAAACAGATATGTTGTCATCTGTATTCTTTGGACAGGAATGTCAAGGAACTTCCTGTGCTTCTTAAGAGTAAGGAATAATAAAAAGGGAAATAGTGGTTTCCCTGGAAGTCAGTAGGACCCTCTGAGACTGAGTCATCTCTCATCAAGATACAACCATGTCAGAGATCAGAAGGTAAACCACAGACCGCACCAGAATGACGGACTTTGTCACAGTGATTGGCCAGTTCTTTCCTCCTCAGTCTTCCTTTACACATGACAATTCCTCCCAAAATCCTTCAAGCAATCTCTCAGCTCTCCAAACCATTTCAGCCAATTGTAACTCCAATATCCTCAGAGATTTCTGTTTTTTATATGGGTCTCTACCACTCTATTTATTATTCTACTACTTGTACTCATGACTGCCCAACACAAAACTACCACAACTTTCATAAAGTAAATTATTCCTTAAGGAGATTACTGTATCTACTTTCTCCAAACCCGCTATCCTGTTTTTATCTACCTCCTTTCCCAAAATACGTTTTCTTCTTTCCCCCAAGTATATTCTGAAAATTATGTTATTTGATTACACAAATTATAAGACTATGTGCATTGACTTGATGGTGTGAATGACTTTCTTCTTTCCCTGCATTGTCTGTATGTGCACACTTACAGAAACCAGTCCCCTACCTATATCTGTAGTCCCAGCCTAATTTTGGAGCATTGCACTTGTCACAGCACAAAAGAAATGAACCATTAAATCCAGCTATCACTCAGTTCTCTATTTCCCAATTCATTTAGCCTATACAGCTATGATATTATCATTGAAAATAATAAAATTGCTGAGAATTTGTTAAAATCTGAGTTCAGATTTCAAGCCCCACTAGAGAACAACGGGAGTTACCTGTAGATATCATGTTTCACGCTTGCCCGGGTTTTCTGACTGGGGTTGTAATCCTCAGGTGGCATGTAGATAATTGTGCCTCCTTCTGGCAAAGAGGATTCACTTCGTGACTGTGACATGGAGATGACACGCCATTTGGACATGCCAAAATCTGCAATCTGGAAAGGTCAAATCAGTTGCTCTGAGAAGAAAAAACTGGATTTATCTGCTGACAGTTGTTAGAAATTCCTGAAATACACCCAGAAGCAGGGGTCACCCAAAGCTCTTAACCTAACACACAAAAAGTATGTGGTTCTCCTAGCAACAGGAAACATCAACTCCAGTCCATAAAGCATTCCCGGGTCATGACTCATGCTATCTCTATAGCACTGCCCAATCCCGGTCTTTTAAGGAAGAACTCATATACATTATGCCTGAGGAATCTGCTATAGATAGTTGTGCCATATGTACAAAATCACTTCCTTGTGTTAAAAAAAGCAAATAAAAAATTATTGATTACTTGGAGCTCCCTGGTTGTGAAGAAAGCACAACTTCAGTATAAATCATAAGAGCTGTACATAAGTCAGCTTACCAATATCCCAAGGCAGTTCCTCTCACAAAAAAAATTTAGGGCACTTCAACTCACTCCCATAACTATGACATTATTTTTGAATTAATAAATTTGATATTCTGAAATTCTGTGCTGCAAAAAGTTGCTGAATATTTTCTTTACTGTGCACTCTGGGGCCTTGCTCCTTTCTACAGGAGACAGTGCATCTACATGAAGAAGTAACTAACTTCAGTTTACATCCTCAGACATCCATGAGCCAGGGTGCCAAATGTCAGATTAGGTTGCAGATAAGGAGAGAAACATTTAACAGAATGCACCTGCTGGCTGAGCTGAAGTGTCTGGCATACATGGGAGATAGGCAGCCAGCTACCAGCTCTGCACTTGTCCAGCATTTGCATAATAGCAAAAACATTTTCAACAAAGATGCCTGTGCAAGCGCTGTGGCAATTGAGATAACAGAAACAAGCTTTCTGAAGAGCATACATCAAAATCCACAATGAAAAGTAACCTTCCTTCTCTACAACTCATTCTCACCAAGCCTTCCTCATTGTAATTGGTCTTGACTCTTGCTCATTCAGTAGATCAGGGACAGTCACAAGCACTCAGTGAATGGTGTTACTTTTATATATATGCAGTATCTCTTTCTTTTTGCATGCATGATGACCTTGTTTGCATTTCCTGTCAACTGTACTAATTTAGAGAATCTTGCTTCACTTAAAACCCTAAGGACACTCCTTACAGGAGGCAGGGCAGGTATGCAAGAATTAACCTTTTCCCTTCAATTGTCTCAGCAAAGAAACTGTTCAGATATGATCAGGCAGAGCAGAAGGCCACGCCAAAGCTGTTGCGGATTAAAAAAGAGTGGATAAAACAATTTATTGGACTAGCTCCCTGATCAGGTTTAACAGGAAGCTCAAAAGCTGGCAATACCAGCACAATTGAGTGGGAGGAAGTATGACCTGCTGAGGGTGTGATTGGAGACAAAGCCATGTGAGGCACTTTGCTGCCAAGAAAAATTTCGGTGCAATAGAGAAAGAAGAAACCAGCAGGGGATCTTTGCTCAAAGCACTCACAAAGAGATTCAACTTAGAGTAACAACTGAAACATTCGCTTTTCAAGTATAAATTCAATCCTATTTCCATTTACTTGAGTAACATACTCTATCAATTATAAAAAAAGATCTTTTTTAAAAAAACAAGAAACAACAAAACCAACTCTTGCCGTTATGGAAGCACCTAAACATTTTGCCAGAAGTACCTTCAGTCTCTTTTTCACATCATGGCAGTGATACTTTAAGAGGCAGAATTAAAGTTTTGAAATACTGATACTTCTGCATGTATGTTTGCTTGTTCTAAGGAGCTTCACAAAAACCATCTTCCAATATAGTAAGACTTCGCAGTCTTGTTTTACATATATTCTTATACTACACCAACAGAGCAGGTCCATATTGCATGACAAGTATCAAATGGAGGATTAACATTTGAATTTGACCTACTGCCTATAAGAAGTAACTTGTCAGAGCATCTTGGGCAGAAATACTCTATTTTCATCTCAAGAAGGGACAGACATAGCTACCCTTGAAAGGCTGACAAACAAGAGTGTCATCACTGCTGAATATCAGCTACTGCTATAGCAGAAACAGCCCAAATTCTATCTTTCTGGTCTCTTCCAACAGATACAATCACAACTGAGTAATACAGAGTTTCCAAAAGAAAAACTCTGAAGTACTGTCTGCAAGGATAGAAGAAAAAATCCATGATACAATTACATTCTCTCTGTATAGACACAACCTCACCCTTCCACCTCTACAATAATGAAAACACTTTCACTCATTCTGGATGCTGAAGAACATAAGAATTAAATAAACCTACCTTAACATGAAATTCATCATCCAGCAAAATGTTCTGGGTTTTTAAGTCATGGTGCAGCAACGGAGGATTCATGTTGTGCAAATAGTTTACTCCCAAAGCAATTTCATAAAGAATGCGGAATCTCAGGCACCAGGGAATGTCAGGATATACATCTTTCTGCCAAGATAAAACCACAAAACCAGAATATAATCCTATGTTCTGATCTAACAGCACACACAAAGACTTATTCTATAAGAAGAAAGTTCCTTGGGCCAACAGTAATCTTTTAAAACATACATTACACGAACTCCTTAAAAAATTGTAATGGAACATTAAGACTCATTAGCTGTTAAAAAAAAAAATTATTAAAAAATAGTAATTATGCAGTGCTATGTTTCCATTCCCTAGCATTCACATAGTAGTTCACAACTGCTATACATGATGTTGAACATTTACTACATTACTCATTCATGTGAAAATATGAATTGCAGATGAACTTCTGCATGAAATTTGTAACCCACTATTTATGAGTTCTACTTGAAGAATGGCAAAAATCATAACTTCAGCTGACATTGGGGAACAAAAAAAAACTGTATTGAAACTATGCACAAAACACTACCTTTATAAATCATAATACAGCAAGAAAAATGCTGTAAAACTCAACTGGAATTTAAAAAATTATATTAACACTAATGCCTTTATGAAAAACACACAGTTGAGCTCTTTAAGGCACAAGATGTGTATAAAGGTGGAGAAGAGACTTTAGCACTGTTGAGACACAACTGCAAAAGCTTTGCAGTAGCAACACTGTTCAGGACAACCTAATGGGAGCAAGTGAGAGTTCAGTGCAGGAGAAGTTACTCAGTGAATAACATCCAGTAGAACTATTCATATCTGTTTATACTAGCACTATTCGGCTTTTATAAACAAAAGTAGAAATCTTAATTTAAAAAAAATATTCAAACTCATGAAAAAAATCAATTTTGTATTGGCAGTAATTCAGAAACACAGACAGAAGGAAGCATAAGTATTTCAGAATGTAATCAGAGAACAGATTTTTAAAGTGACTGCATGTAATAATTCAACATAAAGGTCATTATAGGTCACAACATTAAAGGAAAAAGTTTTAAAAAACTTAAGTCAGCTGAGTTCAGTTGTCTTTTTGAGATACAGAAGTTCTACATGAGAACCAAAAACCACTAGGGATAATGAGTGTCTTCTAGCATGTAATATTATAAATAAAATACTTTACTATTCTAATTAAGTATGGAAATTGCAATCTACTTGAAGCAGCCAGGTATCATATTTAAAGACTGTAAGTACACTTACCCCATGCAATAGTTGGTTTAATGACCCATTGGTCATGTATTCTGTTACTATCCCCAGAAATTCAGGCTCATTGCAAATTCCCAAAATTGGCAGTATGTAAGTAAACCTGGCTTTGTGTAATATCTCTGCTTCTTTTAGAAGGTGGTTTCTATCACTTAAAGAAAACAAGCAAAGAAATAAAATACATTACCATAGCAGTCCTAGGAAACTCAAAGTAAGTGCTGATTTCACTGTATTCTCTGTCAATTATATCCCTGTATGCAGTACCACCACCTTTTCACCATTTGATTTCTACCATGCTGTTTTGAGAACAAGACAATGCAAGACAAATCACCATCTGCAAATGCAAAGACAAGACAGCTTTCCTGGTCTTGTTGTACCACACAAATCTATTTCCATCATGCATTTCATCCATGTTTCCACTAAATAAGGATACAGTCAGAATTCCTGCTTCCACCATCACTAGTAACAATAATGGTAACAACCAGCTGCATTTCTCCCACTTTACTGAACACCTTCAAACCCTTGGTTTTCACTCAGGTCCAAAATGTATCTCCTAGAGAGTGAAGATTTTAATACATGTGATTCTCCAACCATTTAAATTTAGTGGACTCTAATATACACTAAAATATTAGGGGCTAAAGGAATTCACGTTTGACTTCTGAAGGAAAGAAATTCCTTTCTAAAGGAAAAGGAACAATTAACTATGCTTTGTTTTCACATACATTGTTCCCTCAAACAGCCCCTGCTTTAAATCACTCTCTGGAAAAAAAATCCCCTAAATGCACAGGAAGCAGGAGCAGACCAGCCTCATGATGTTTGGATGCCTGAATCTGACTGTGTGGATCCACTGTGTTATCTCAAAACTCCTCATAAATGTGAGTTTGAAGCACCTTTACAAATTCAGCTCTAGCAGTACGTGTATTTGAGAAGGTCAATTTCTAAAAACAGAAATTATTTGGTATGCCTTATATCTCAAATAGTCTTGGAAAAAAATGGGTTTGTTGTCAATGAGGATAGTTGGACCATGAGCATAATTCAGCAAAAGAAGCATTTAGATCTTATACCAGTGAAGACTGATACAAGTACATGACTAGGATACTCAAATCCAGGACATTCACAGCACATTTAAGATTGATCCTTTAGATGGGAGCCAGCCTGACTCAGAAGCAATAGGGCTGTGCTGGGGCCAAGGCAGCACACCACAAATTTGTTCAGCACAGCATTGTGTCATGTGCACAGCTGTGGTGTGAGAGCTGGCTCGTGCCCATCGAGCTCAGGGAACACCCCAAAGCACCCAGGGCAGCCAGGATCTATCAAGGTGGGTTTAGCACCCACAAAGAAAAGGCTGTCAGGATATATGGGGAAAAGAGGAAGCCCGCAGCTCTTAGCAGCAGGAAATTTTTAATTTAGATGGGTATGAAATTAAGGTCCTTTTATCTATGTGATGGAAAAAGACTTATAGGAAACTCTAGGAAATGACAGAAGCAAAAAGGCAGCCTTTGAGACAAGCATGGAATGGAAGACACAACTCTATGCCTTCCTCCCTCTTTCCAGAAATGACTAGCTTTGAGGACGTTTGGGGTTTTCCCAGACAGTAAGGCACATTAGCATGGGATTCAGCTGTGTTTGGGAAACACATTTCGACATACTGAAGTCTATTCCTGTGTCTGTCAGTCACTTCACCTTTGTTTGCTCCGTGCCAGAAGGGCACTGAGTAATGTCTAAACAAGCACATTCCCTCAACAGCTTCCCCGCTGGCTTTGCTCTTTGGCTGGTCACATACCATATTCTGGGATGCACAGCACACACTTCCCACTCAGGGAATTAATGGCACCATGAACCTTTTCCTGACAATGCTTACAGGCTGGCATTTTATATTGCCTACTGGACAACCAACAAAGCACTTGCTGCCAAGACTCAGGTATAATGGATTTTTTTACTGTTTTGAGTCTTCTGGTAGTATTTCTGGGCTTTGCACAATATATGGTAGGTGACTGAATTATTCTGATTACCTCACTTGCCCTTTTAATCATAATTTCACAGGTTAGATGTCCCACTAATCCAAATTCTTGCAAGGCTAAACATAGTTTTGGTGGTTTCTACCAACTGTGTTCTGAGGATAAATGCTGTATTTCCAATTAGCTGAAATTTAAGCAGGAAAAAAAAATCCCGAAACAAACAAAAAAAACCCATAACACCTGTCCATCCCCCCTCCCCTAACTTATCAGAAAACACAACATAACTGAGATTCCATTTCTGGTAAGATTTCAGAGATAAAGCCTGTGTATACACAAACCTGGGCAGTAAGAGGTGAAAGAGCTTAAAACAACTTGTCTTATATTCGAGTATACTGAGTAATGAGACTTGAAGCCTTTCTGAGTGAAGCTATTCTGCCTATAGGCCTAATACCAGATCAAAGAAACCTGAGGCAAAAGCTTGAAGACACCAAGATACTACTCAGAGGCAAGTTTACAATCAGGTAGGCTCCAGACAGCCTAAGAAGAAGCAAGTTTGCATTGATACGTTAACAAATTGAAACTATGGGGACTGAATAAAACAGAGATGAATGAAAAAGTACGGCTTGCTGCCCCCTTCCATGAAGTGACAGCTCCTGTAATATGTTGCCAATTGGAAAACGGGCAATCCGATTGTTACACAGAAAATACCAGTCTTACAGACGGGCCTAAAAGCCTATTATTTTAAAAAAGCTTCTCTCAGTACTGTGAGATCTGGGGATAATAATAGTAACAATTTTGTGTTGTCTCTGAGAAGCTTCTTCTAGAAGCAATCTCTCATGGACAGAGATTCCCTATATTCCTCTATGTAAACACCAAATCTACAGTAATCACTGTATTTTAATATCCTGCTGACACCTCAGCAAAATGGTTAGGAACCAAGAGACCCAGCAAGAAGCCAAACTCTGTCAATCCCACTGTGAGGAGGGCTCAAGGTGCCCAGTGCAGTAGGAAAAAACCTCTGAAACATACAACTTAGTATCTCACAGACCAAGACCGAAACGACCGCTCTACAATAATCGAGAGAGGAAGCTCCGGGGCCGGCCCGTGCTTTCTCTCGGCCCAAGCTGAATCATCCTCGGGGGATCCCCTTTCCCCGTGGAATTAAAGCAAGGCTGGCTACCGAAACACCGGGATCTGATCCACAGACCTCAGAAACCCACTCCGGCATCTTCGACCGGCATTTCGACCCTCGCTGGGGGCTGGTTTAGGGGAAGGGGGCTCGGCTCGGCCCTTCCCCGGCGATGCCCCAGGCCGGCGGCGCCCTGCCCGCCCCGTTACCTGTCTGGCAGCGGCCCCTGCAGGCACTTGAGGGCCACCGGGACCCTCCAGTCGGCGTGGCGGGCGGCGGACACGGTCCCGTAAGCGCCCCGGCTGATAAAACGCAAGTCCGGGAGTTTGCTAGAGGGGATAGAGGGGAGGCCATAGCTGAGGGCGCCCGGCCGGCCCCCACCGCCATCCCCGCCGCTCATGGTCGCACTGTGCCGGGCGCAGCGGGGCCCGGAGCGCCGCTCCTCTGGCCCCACTTCCCTGCACCTCCCGGCCCCGCCTGCTCTCCAGCTGGCCAGCAGTTCTCTCCCGTCTTCTACCCCACCGACGAGCGACTTCCTCACGGAAAAAGCGTCCTACGGTTCGCGGCTCGGGGAAGGCGGAGCAGCCGGGATGGGAGGAGCGCGGTGCCGGCGTGCCCGCAGAGCGCCGTGGCGGGGCGCGTCCCTCAGGGCCGTGCAGGGAGCACCGCCCCACGCCGTCCGTGGGAGCATCCCCTGCAATGGAGAGGAGGAGGAGGAGGAGTCCCCCCTCCGTCCGGGGGCGGGCGAGGTCCGCCCTCGAAAGATGATGCAGGATGCCAGAGGCGAACGCGCATCACCGCGGTGGATTGTTCACTGCATAGAGTCATAGAATGATGTGGGTTAGAAGGCTCCTTAAAGATCACCTAGTCCCAGCTCCTCTGCCAGGACAGGACGCACCTACACCACTACACCAGGTTGCTCAGAGCCCCATCCAGTGTATACTCATTGCTCAAGAGAAGTGAGAAAAGCTTTGTCTCATGCAGTCACTTATCTCCTCCGTGTTTGTCCTAGGAAGATTTTTCACGATAACGGCATTTCAAAAAGGTAATTTCGAAATTTCCAGTAAGGGCAAGTTCATCCTTGCCCCTGCTCATAGAGAGCTGCTTGATACGCTGATGTATTTGTGAGAGCTTTACCTGAAGGTTGCGCAGGAAGCCTTTGTAAAGCCTGTTCACCAAGCAAGTTCTCACGGGCTAACAAAGTAATTTAATTTAAAGGTAGAGGTTTGTAGCTTTCCACAAGGAGTGACAGTTCCACAGGATGAAATAAAGGTAAATAGAGCAACTCACTTGCCTTTCCACGTGTGTGGATCGGGGGCTAAGCAGCTGTGGGTTTTCACCTCTTTTCTCCCACTCATGGATATGGACCAAAGAAGTGGGAAAATACCTAAGTTTTACAATATATTCAATATTTCACAGCCTTGATTTTAAGACATGGCAACAACTTTTCAGTTCTGTCTAGGTCCTAGCACTTTAGTAGCTTTGTGGGTTTTCGGATTTTCTTGTATCTCGGTTGATTTATAGCCTCCAAAGGTTTTAGCATTATGAACATATGAGCAACCACATTAAACACCCAGTGACTTACCCTACTTTCAGTTTTCATTTAGTCCATGTCCTTCAGACATGCTAGGTGGTTTCCAAAAACTGTAAAGTTGAGGCAATGCTTGCAATATGCAAGTTTTGGGTATCTGTTTATGCATATCCCTCTCTGTATTAACCATGTTGGTAGTACCATCAGTCATACAATTTTAAATTTGATGTACAAGGAAGATTTTGTTTCCAAAAGAAAGTGATATGCAAAGGACAATCACCATCAACTTCCGTTATAAAACCGCTGTGTAAATACATACTTGATCTTTGCCATTAAAATGTCACTATACTAGAAATTTATTTGTGCATCTTGTTACCGTGTGTTGTGTTGATTTAATGTATATTTATAGTGTTAAGTACACTGACTTAAGCCCCAGGAAAAATTATTGTGATTCTAAAATTGGATGTGGAACAGCACTGTTGGAGCAGTGCCATGCTTTTCTTGTAACACCTATTCCAGGTACAGTGTTCCTGAGGCTGTAGTCCTCGTGACACTCCAAACCCTAACCCCCTCGCCTGGGAGCGAGGTGTCCTAAGGTGGATTAAACGTTTGATAAAACTAAAGTTTTTGTTAAATGCTGTTTCTATATAATAGAAACAGTATTCATAGCATGTGGCAGATAAATAGTTGCCTGTGGTTTACTTTGAAATTTTAACTTGTGAGATTTCCCACATAGTCCTTTTCATATTTAAGTGTTGGATCTGACTCATCCTTTCACATGGAAATTTCCTGAAGATCCCCCACTGATAATGAGGTAAGCAAAGTCCACAGCAAAGAGGATACTTTTTGTGTGTGTAGTATTCACAGTGGTTTGATTAGTGTTGTAATGACTGTAATTTTCTTGAATTTAAAATGGAAAAAAAATGTTCTGAAAGTGTGAAAGCTATGGCAAAGGGCTTAGTCTTCTTCAGGGTCCAAAATCTAGGAGGACAGCTAGCTACTATGTGACCAGTGCATCATCATGCTGACTTGTAAAACACTTTCCATTCCTGGTATCTCTGTAAAAGATCAAGTAAAATAACAACTGAAATTAAATACACTTTCCAGACTGAGATAGTATTTGCTTTTCTTCCTTGTGGGCAGCATAGCCTGGAAAGAGCTTTTAGATTTCTACTGTAAACAGGTATTCACATTGATGTTGAAAAGAGGATGCAAAATACATATCTTTTCCTGTGCATCTCCACCTGAAAATCAGGTCTCTTATACATAGATATACATGCGCCTTTTTATATTCATGTGTATATTTAAAAAAATTCACACTACTGCATGTCTTTACTAATAGAAAGACTTTTTTTTTCCCATTTGTTTCAGTCTTGTCCCTCCACCAAAAAATGTTAGTGCCTTAATTTTTATAGATATTAAACATCAAATATAGTCGTGGGTTTTTTGCAGTTCACCGGATTGACTGTGTTTCCACAATGTCAGGATTATCTTTGTTGTCAAGACAAGACGTTCAGATTGAAAGAAGCTATGGTTGCATGGTGATGACTTTATATATCAAACAACTTTACTATATTTTTGCTGTTGGACTTAAACATGACAGGCCCTGTTACCTATTAAATATTCTGGAAATTTTGGGGAAATGGATTTTTTTTTCTCTTAGCACTTGAGAGTCTCTGAATTTCAGTTGTGTCTTTGGAGCTGCATAAAAGAGCCAGTTTTAGAAAATGAGTTTTCATTCAGTAATCACAATGCCTTTGTCCCTGCTTTTTATTTTGTGGATTTTTCAAACTTTTCCATAAAAAGATAAGGGATATTTGGTTATAATTGCCTTTTAAAAAAGAATATTTTGCCTGAATATTTTGTACTATCCGCATTGCAGGAATGAAGGACTTCGGCAAAAACCTCTTCAATTGTGTTTGTTCTTACTGAAACAAGTGTGGGTTTTGTTTTTGTGTTTTTTTTTTTGTTTGTTTGGTTTTTTTTGTTTTTTTTTTTGGTTTTTTTTTGTTTTGTTTTGTTGTTTTGTTTTGTTTTGTTGTTTTTTTCTGAGAGATGTTTAGAATCTGGTTGAGATCCTGTTTTGCCTACTATCACGGTGGCAATGTAATGATACATTTGCTCAGATCTATTGGTAATGAGTGCTACAGCTGTGGAAACAGACAGCCTTTGAAATCCTCTGTGTATTCTCCTGCCAGCCTCACCGAACCCTTCCTTGTTAGCATGTGCCACGCTCCAGGTGGGCCATTCCTGAGCATCTGAACTGTTTTGGAAGTTGTCACCTATGGTTTTAGATGTCTGTTGACACAATTTTATATTAATAGAGCTGCTTGAAAGCTCTTGTATCCAGCTATTACAACATGTTAACACTATCCAGCTGGCTGAATCGAGGAGTAGAGCTGCTGAGAGCTTTTCTACCAGTGTGGAGGGAAGGAGGGGGGGCGGTGCTTGGGGTTTGATGCTTGAGTCACCTGGATTTTTATTTCCATGTTGTGCTACTCTTGATGCCCATGTGGTGATGACACATCATGAGTGTAGTATAAGGATAAATTCTAGTGCTCTTTTGAAGGTAAATGATATTTCCTTTGAGCCCTAGCAGTTTAACAAAGCCATTCCACACTTGAACTGTTTCAATGTTTTTTTGCTATTTTCACTGAGCTTCCTCTTTTCTGCACTTGCTTGTGGGATTTGAGCAACTTTATGAATGTGGTCCTCTTCCTGGCCCCTGCCTTTTCATGAACCCAGTGAAGCTCTCTGTGTGGAAGTAACCAGAGGCAAAAGTTTGGCACAGGAGGAAGGAAAAGAGGGGGTGATTTTGTAAGATTCTCCTTAGACATAATAACACTGTGGTACTCTTCTGTACCTTTCTTAAAGTGTGGATTCTCTGGGGCCAGATGAAACCCAGGTCCATCCTAGTTGCTGAATCCAATAAAAATATGTTTGACCATTTCTTAGCAACAAGGACAGCTAGCATGGGATGACTGTCATCCATCCAAAACAGAATCTGCACCAGAAATGTCTGTTATGAGGAGTTCCTAGCTCTAATTCCTGAACCATGGAGATTATTAGGAGAGCAGTATTTCTCATGAGCCAAAAAGGATTATTCTAATAGAATTCTTACAGAATTGTCTCCTCTTGGAAGACGAGTGTCAGACCTAGGAGCATTCCCTGACACCTCCAACTTTATAAGCTCAAGTAGTATTAAGGATTCAGTGGTCTGCTGCATTCAGGATTAGTCTATGTGCATTTTTTATGCTTGGTATTTCCTCAAATACTTCAGCTTCCCCCTTCCCCCTACTCCTGGGCTTTAACATTTATTTTTGTTTCCAGTCTAAAATGCTGCTGTTCTTGGTGTTTCCCATGAAATTCGTTCACCTGAAAGAAAGCTGAAAAATTTTGTTTCGGCAGTGAATTAAAGCAAGGGGGTTTTTTTCCCTTTTATTTGTTTTTCAAAATTTGAACTATTATACAAGTGCAGCATATCTGATGCAAAGCCAGCAGGTCAGGAGAGCTGATTCTGCCCCCAGCTCTGCTCTGGTGAGACCCACCTGGAGTGCTGCATCCAGCTCTGGGATCCCCAGCATAGGAAAAACATGAACCTGTTGGGGGGAGTCTAGGGGAGGCCAGCAAGATGATCAGAGGGATGGAGCACCTCTCCCACATGGAAAGGTGAGGGAATTTGGTTTGTTTAGTCTGGGAAAGAGATGGCTTTTGGGTATTTGCAGCCTTCCAGTACCTGAAAGGACTGTACAAGAAAAATGAAGAGGGATTTTTTTACAAGAGCATGTAGTTACACGGGAAATGGAATCTAATGGAAAGAGAGTAGATACCTGAAAGAATTCTTTACTGTGAGGAGGGTGAGGCACTGGAACAGGTTTCCCTGAGAAGTTGTGGATCCCCCATCCCTGAAAGTATTCAAGGCCAGGTTGGATGGAGCTCTGAGCAAGCTGATCTAGGGGAGGTGTCGCTGCCTATGGCCAGGGGGTAGGAACTAGATGATCTTTAATGTGCCTTCCAACCCAAACTATTCCATGATTCTGTGATTCAAGGCATCTCACAGAGTGTAACAAATCTGCTATGTCTGTAATTTAATTTCCCAGAAATACATAATATGATGGAACTCTATCCTCTAGCTTGAATACCTACAATTCTTTCCAAATAGCTGTCAGTCATGACAGAGTCATAAAGGAGAACAACATTCATTACTTAACTACAAGACTGCAAAGCAAGGTCTAGATAATCAAGTGGATGCACAGAACCAGGTGGAATGTGGGAGTTGGAAATGTTATACATTTACATTTGCTTTTTTTGTGGTTTGCGTGGGCACTTAAATAAAGGAAAAACTGGGATGTTTATTTGACAACATCTATGCGCTTTGAAATCAAATTAAGATGCAGCCTCTCTGTAAATGAAATGAGGAGTTATGACTTGTAAGAACTTAGCATACTTAGTAGCAAACAGGACTGCATTCGTAATAGGAAAAATAGCCCAAATTTCCAGCTCTGGGTTTGAAAACCTTCCAAGGTCAATTAGATTCTGTGATTCTGATAGTCAAAGCCTCAGTAATTTTTTTAGTAAGTTCTAGTAACTTCTCATTCATTTAGGAGTAGGTATTTCCTGATAAGTATTATGTTGAAATTCTATGACTTTTAGCAACAGTGCTTACACGTCAAAGAATTTATAGTAAGCCATAATGAATCAACATGTTAATAATTTTTTTTCAGGCATAAACACATGTCCCTCTCTTCCTGTTTGTGAAGAGTATGTGTCATCTTGGAATAACGTAAGGCATATTTTCATCACAAATGTAACAGTTTGTGGTCGGGTAAATTCTAGAAAATAGTGTAAAAGAAAAGATCAAACTAGACCAAAAAAACCAAATGGAAATGAATTTGGATTATTTTCTTGAACAAAATATATGCAAAACCTGTATTAAGTGAGGACTCTGTATACATGGGGTACAGCACTCTTACAGGTTCTATTTGTCTGAATGTCTTAAAATATGATGCTTCCACAAGTGTTTATAGAGTGGAGCAGAGGGATCTTTTCTGTGGCTGTCTTCCATGAATGTATTGACACTTGATCAATATAGGAAATGCCTGTAAAGAGTTGACTGGCCTGGGGGTTACCACAGCTCACCTTCATACAGGGTAAAACAATGCAGAAGGGCTGAGACTGTAGTTGGGATGGAGCAGAAAATTGGGTTTGGAATGCTTTTAAGTGATCTGAGGAATGAAGGTGTTTCTCTGGAATGCAATTCAAAAAATGGGACACATCAACATGATTGAATTTTTGTTGGCAATGGCAAAAATGTAATATTATCATCTTGGGTAAAGCACATGAGAAGAAGATACCCAATGATCACTCCTAGAAGTTAATACCATTAGATCTTTGGTGTCCTTTAGGCATCCCAATGGCGTGTCCTGAATCTGCTGAATTTAGAAGTATGTGAGATAAGTGAAAAAGTTTTCATTGTACTCAGATATCAGCATGAACAGGCTCAGAACTTCCATGGTGTAGCAACACACTACCAGATTCCATATTTTTCCATTTTAAAATACAGTTTCATGCTTAATAAAATCTCCTAATTAATTTTTCACTAAAATGAAGATTTAGTGCACCACAGCTGCATGCATGATGATCATCTGGTTCTTATGGCTAAATAGAAATCCTGGAAGAAATTTGCTGTAATTCATTCTGATCACTCTGTGGGTAGCAAGGCCCACTATCTGTTAGAATGCCTTAATATACTTTTATATTAAAAATAACAATCCCTTCTTGTTAATGAAAGGCTTGCACATCTTGTTCCTTTTCCAATGCAAAGAGTTTGGACTGAAAAAGGCAAACGCCTACAAAAGATTTAGGCTGGTTCTTAAAACTGAGTATTCATGTTAAGGTCATCTGGTAGAACTGCACACCACTTTCCTACTGTATCCTTTCAAGTATGCTGTTAGTATTATCATATGTTTCACATGCCACCTTGTGGTCTTCAAGGAAAAAGAGAAGTTTTGTGTGATTTGGTAAACCTGAACTACATTTCTGTGTAAATATTTTCAGTAACTGACAAACTTGAGTATAGATTCATATTTCAGCAAGTTTATTGAAGCCAAATTTTCAGAAATTTTATAAAGAGTATCTTTTAAGAGCATCAGATACAATTAATTTAGAACATGACCTTCAAGCTGAAGTTATTTATATTGTAGTAGTATAGGCGAAATAAAAGAGGAAATATGCAGGATGTGAATCCTTTTCATCTCCAGCATAGAAGCATGGACAAGCAAACAACTGTGATTTAGTCAGGAGTACTGACTGTTGTCATGAGAAATTGATTCTGGAAAATATATCAAGTTGTTTTGATTATAGAAGACTAAAAAAGAGTTAGAATTTCAAATTGGAAAACATTGCAGTTTTAAAACAGTTAAGAAATTTGTTTGCCTGTTGCACTTTGAGTGTCAAAATTGGAAGTTAATCTCCTGTAAGTTTCTGGTAAATAAGAACCTCTGAGACAAGCTGAGATTGGAAATTTTAGTCTAACCTGTTTCTGTAAGTCTGGACGGGATGAAAGTTCTTATAGGAAAATATTAAATTTTTTAAAAATTTATTATTTCTTTAGGATTCAAAGGCTTAAGCTTGGGTTAGAAATACTTGTACTTAAAATAATGCAAACAACCCAAAAGATAGATTCTGTTTTCTTAAACAGTGTCTAAATTGGTCAAAGATAATTAAAGAGTACAAGGTACAGATGGGAAAGAGGGAGAAAATAACAAGGAGGAGGAATGTGAGTTTTATGAATCTGATATTTAAAAAAAAATATTCCAATGTTCTGATTATTCATTTATTATGCAACTGTTAGCTGCCTAATTCTTTTTAATAAGACCATCAACTTGGACTGACAGGAAGGAGATAATAGCTTTAGCTTGGCTTATGTAAGGTGTTAAACTCACTAAAAACTTCTGTGCTTATGAATGTGTATCATCATACATTGATTGCTCTTCTAAAAGTGTCTGCTTTTTAGGTGTTATGTCTGCCTGACAGTTAAAAAATAATTATCATCCCTTTCAGGTATCTTAAGTATACTTCTTTGATAAACATGGTCATTGTACATTTTAGAGTACAAATTGAGATTATCTTTTTGTCCTGTTATTGACTAGTTGCCTGCTTCTAAGCTTTTGAATCCCTTTGCAGCAGTCTGTTTTGGTGTCAGACAAATAATACAGAGGATTAATTGCTTTATTGATGGAAATGGCCAGGACACCTAGAAAGACACATATTGAAGAATAAACTGGGCTGTAATTGGGCTGTGACCTTTCAGAAGTTCTTTTGTGTAATGTTCTCACAGGGAAGACCGGGCTGAGAAGAGCTGATTTTGTGCTGAATAAAGTAGTGGTGGGATGAGCTTGACTGTCTCCAGGTGCCCATCCAGCTGCTCTATCTCTGCCTCCTCAGCAGGGCCTGGGGGAGGAATATAGGATGAAGAACTCACAGGCCGAGAAGGCAGCAGTTTAATAAAGAAAAAGGAGAGGCTGCACATGGAAGCAAAGGGCAACAAAAAGATCTATTCTCTACTTCCCATCAGCAGGTGATATCCAGCCAGTGCCTGGGAAAAAGAGCTTTGTTATGCATAGTGGAATCTCTAGAATATAAACATCTAAATGACAAGTGCCCCTCTTCCTTCTTCTTTCTCTTAGTTTTATTGATGAGTACAATGTTATTTGGTATGAAAAATCTCCTTGGCCAGCTTGAGTCAGCTGTCTTGGCTTTGTCCTCTCCCAACCTCTCTCCCACCTCCAGCTTATTGACCCGTAAGGCTGTGGGGGGATGTTGGGGAGACAGCCTTGATGCTGTGGGAGCAGTGCTCAGGAGTAGCCAAAACACTCGTGTGTGACACTGAGACCTTTCTAGCTACAGGTACAAAGCACAACACTGAGAGCTGCTGTGGGAAGGCTGACTCCATCCCAGCCATGCTCAGAACGATCTCCATGCCTTATTCCATACCATTTGCATCATGCTTATGTCCCACATAATTTAATACAATTATACATCTTCAAACCATCCTTTTGTATTTAAATCTCATTACTGATATCTTTTCTTAGCAACACAGCTTATGCTACATTATTTAAATGATCTTTATACTTAATGTACAGATTTCTGCCTTTTCATCGAGTCCCTTAACAGATAATTGTTCTCCCATTCCAAGGGCCTCCTCCACTCCTCCAAATGTCTATAAATACAGGCTATGTTTTGGGCCCAGCTGCCATCTTCTTACATCTTTGTCCATTCTTTGGTGGCTTGAGAAACATCTCTCTTGTCTCCTCTGCTGGTTATCTCTACCAGTGCACTGAGGAACTCCTTGGAGGGCACTGCTGCAGGTCTGTGCTGGAATCATCTCAGTTGCAGAAAGTCTTTTGATACCTCAGCCTCCTGTGTATGTACCAAAGTCTGCTATGTTTTTCATCTGCTTAAGCCCCATTGTAAATATCCTATACTTAAGTGCTCTCAATTAGTTTTCTTACAGAAATGCTGCAGAAATAATTTGTTTCCAATGTAGCATATCAGGGAATAATGATTAGGGACATCAGAACAAGAAAGCAACAAACAAGTGAAACAGGATGTTTTGTGCACATCATATGAGTTTGAGAAGGGGGTTGCTTATCCATATGGGCTATTATTACAATGATAAAAAGGTTTTCCTTTTCTGCATTATACTTCAGTTCTTCCAAAATCTCACACCATGTGCAGAAGCTATTACATGTCATACAGACAAAAGACCACTCCCTCCTTGAAATCTGAAGATCAGAGCTTTTTGCGTTGGACTCTTAGTGTGTTCCCTCAGTATAGCTCTAGATACTGATGACAGCTTTCTGTTGAAGGCACAGCCTGCAGATGCAGGGCATGATATGGAAGCATGTTATTGAGACGTGCTCTGAGTGAGAGCCATGTTTGCATTCAAACCTGGGAAAAGTTCCAGTGGTTTCTGAAGATTGTCACTGATGGAAGGTGTCTGCCCTCACTGCTAAAACTACATACAGCTTTAATGTGTGGGCAGTATTTTTAAACGTAGAAACGAAACACACTAATGAACACAGAGAATTAAAATATGAGAAAATTTTTGTATTAATCCTGTCTTGCTGTGGCAATGGGCTCTGGGAAGGGAGTGAAGAAAGAATCAACATATTAGGAACATGATTTAGTGAACACCAAAACCACGAGTGGTTCATTGAATCCCTTACTACTGAGTGAACTTCGCTCTCCTGCTGCCCAGTAAAGCAAACTTAACGCTGAACCTAAACTGCACGCTGGCGATCTGTAATGATTCACCTCTGCGGCTGCTGTACAAGCAGAATGAGCCGACCTAGCACTGTGTGCTACTCGCGCATTGTCCCACAATCGGCATTACCATCCCAGCAGGGGGTTCTTGCCAATACACAGCAGCGTTTGACAATGACCACTCGATGTCACTATTGTCATTCAAATCCGTGCTTGAAAAGATTTCAGCTGTGTTTTGATATTCGTGAGTATGTGAACGTGACATTTCAGATGAGCAGCTTGACACATCTTTTCAAACAGCTGTTTAAATAATCAGCCTTATTAAACACTCTCGAGGATAGATTTTTCTTTTGCGTGTTCCTCGAGTACTTGTAGAATATAAGTATAAAAATGTTGTGATCTACACTTCTTATTTTTCATAGAATCCCTTTAAAATATACACAGACTAATTTAAAGTGCCATCTGTATTACAAATCTATGGGTTTACATGTCAGTATATTTTTAGTGACTATCCTACACAAGCACATTTCAAGAGATCTTTCAGCATTTTAATTTTTTATAGAGGTTTTTTTTTGATGCAGTTTTAAGTACTCATGTACATTTTGTAGTGCTGGAGAAGAGCACATGACTTATTGGTAGAACAACTGGACAAAATTATTGTCATCTTTGGTAACTATTTGCCATGAATTTCTATTAATGATTGTGTTAGAAGGGATGAAAAGTATTTTAAAATAATTGCTCAGATATTATTTTTCTCCTGGTTTATTATCTAATTTGCATTTGAAAAGAAAATCAAAGTAAATGATGATCAGATTGTGCATTAGTTGGTCATATTGTGTGTTTCTTAACTTCAGGTCAGCACAGAGAGTTTAAGAGAGCAAGAAAGGGATTAAAGAGAAGTCTCAGTGTACTCATGAATTTCAGCCTGGGGAGGAAGTGCCAGAAAGATAGAGCCATTTAGGTGTGACTGTCTAAATCCCTGAAGAACTTAACAAACAAATTTCATACATACATTTCTCTGAGTCAGGTATTTCTTTTATGTCTTCTACAGAAAATGCATGAAGTCTTGAAGTCTAGACACTCGCTGACACATATTATTCACTCTTAGCGTAGCTTGAGCCCTGGGAACCTTATTTAGCTGTGGAAAAAAAATGTCCTTCCATTCCCCTTGGTGCCAAAGCTTGTATGAGAGACTTTGTGCTGCCTTTGCCAAAGAAGCTCTATCGTGAAGAGGGGGATATTTTTATGTATGTTTTCCATCTTACTTGATCACTGGCAGAACAGATTGGAAGCCACAGAGTCTTGCAAAACAAGGACAACCACCAAGGGAAAGCTGCTAAGTACTGTGGCAGTTTGTTGAAACACATCTCTTGAAGGATATCTTGGAAATAAATTTTTACTAGTATTCCTTAAAAAAAAGTATTAGGAGAACATGCTGAACTTTCTAGACATCTGAGAGTGTGCATTTAAAGAAGGTGTTCAAAATATGGATGTGCTGCTCTGACCATTTTTTCTGTTTTTTCTCAGCAACAAAAGTTTTAATACTGTTAATAAATGCTTTCAAAATTAAGGTTTGAAATTCCTTCCATACCTTTTGTTAGTAGAGATGAAAAAAACAGAGTACAATTTGGAAGTACACAACTTTAGACATCTCATTTAAATTATTGAAAATAAAATTTTTAAAAAAACCCAAAACACCTACCAAAAAAACCAACACTTCCCTGAAATGTGCCTGTTCCCTCTGTAGCAGCCATAAAGATTCGAGTCAAAGGACAGCAAAACAGGTAGATACAAAATAAGCAGCCTTGAGAGTGGTGAATCTCACCCCTTTGTTTATCTTATATTTTCAAAGAGTTTAAACTCTAGGAGGTGTTTCTTAAAGATCTTTTATTTTGCCATACCATGAAAATCTAACCTTTTAAGGCCAAGAAGATAACTTTTCATAGCTTGTCTTACACAGATGAGTATTCAGTTTTGTTGAGGTACTCATTATTTTGGAAAAAAGTATAAAAAAATGTGTGGCCTTATATCTGAAATATCTTTTCATGATTTAAATAAAAGCATTGTTTAATAATAATCACAAAGAAGTTTTTTTGATATCCTGTGGCCTACCTGTGCAGAAAGAAGATTTTTTAAGGGGGGACTTAATTAATGAAGCAAACTGCTGAATCTCCTGCATCAAAACACAGTGCAGGTGAGGGTATTCTACAAATAAAACTTCACTACTCTAAGTTGACAGTGCATACAATATTTGGTTTGGTGGTAATTTTCTGTCAATCATTTTCCTTGTGCTTGCAATTGCTTCAATTGGCTAAAATGTTCTGATTTATTTAGGCTTGGCATCTATTGAAGGTGCTGCCTGCAGCAGCACCAACTGAGCCTCAACAACTGACAGAAGCAATAAAACATCTGGAGGAGCAGGAAGAGGATATGTTGCATGAATCTGGGCATTACTTAAGAGACATGACTTGTAGCCTTGTCATTGACAGACATTTCAGAGCATTTATGAAGCACATTGGCCCAGAGGAGGTCAATTAATGTTTCTCTGTAATGCAATTCTAGCTGTTTGTATTCACAATGTCTCTGTATGTTTGTGTTTCTCAGTGTTTGTGTGCTCTTTCCAGAAGGTTTATCTTTGTTTTTAGGACTGTATTTTTCTGATTTTCCAAGAAGCAGGAACTGAGTTCAGCTTTTCTTTCTGTTGGCTCCTTGAGGGCCTCAAATGTCTGTTGAGTATTCATTGAATGCCCTATGTCCTTCTAAAAAGTCTTTAAAACTTTAGAATGTTTCAGTTGGAAGTGCCTTAGAAGGTTCATCTAGCCTAGTGCCAGTGACAACAAATGACAGCACAGTTTGCCCATGAAAAGGTTTGGATATGTAGGCATGTGTTACAGCTCGTATTTTTTTCATTCTGTTGGTTTATTGTTAACGGTTTTAATATTGATGGTTTGTTCTGGTATTTCCCTATGTGTACCTCCAAATTGGTTTATCCCTGAAAGCTGTATCCTCCCCTAGGCGACCCTTTACAGTAATCCCCTCCCTTTGTTCTAGTCCCTTCCCTATCAATCATTGTTACCTTGCCCCTTGTTCTGGTCCCTTCCCTATCAATCACTGTTATCCTGCCCCTTGTCCTGGTCCCTTCCATGCCCCTCGTGCCTTGAGCCAATCCTTCCAGTGTTCCACAACCCCGCCCCCCCCCCCCCCCCCCAGGGCGTTCCTGGGGGCTCCCTATCCTCGACACCCACTGGGACATGTGACCTGTTCTCCCCCCTTCTGTCATTGGCCTCAGGCCAGTGCTGTGACCCTCCTCACCCCACTCCTGATGCTGCCCCATTGGTTTAGGATTTGTACCCACCCCCAGAATTGCCACAGTTTTTAAACCTGTGCCCAGCACGGCTCAGGGCTCTCCTGTTGTGGCCTCTTCAGCTCCAATAAACCTCTCCTGATGGAGCCTCACACAGAGAGCTGCTTCTTTCTCCCTTGCCCGACCCCTGACATGGCTGGCAGACTCTGCACTGTAGAGAAAGCAGCTCTAAAGATTCAGCACTGGTAAAACCCCAAACTACGGCTGTTCCCTAGTCCTGGCGTGGCACCAGTGTGACACGAGCTAGTCTGGGCTCCATTGGGCTGTGTGAGGCATGTTACAGCACTGAGAAGCAGGGAGATCTCTTTCTTTATAATTATTAGCTGTACCTATATGGTGCTTTAAAAAAGCCTAAAGCTCTTTAATGGTTTCTGTGAGAACAGGAGTAGAAGCAGCAGTGTCAAATAAATTATCGGATTCTATTCTTAGTTTTATCTGGGACTTTCCTCACTATAAGATCAACCATGAGGGCTATGTGTGTGGTGGGTTTTTTGGGTTTGCTTTGGATTTTTTGTTTGTTTGGTTGTTTTTTTTTTTGTTTGTTTTTTTTTTGTTTTTTGTTTTTTTTTGCTTATTTGTTTGCTTGTTGGTTGGTTTTTTTGCTTATTTGTTTGCTTTTTGGTTGGTTGTTTGGTTTTTTGGCTCCTATACACTTCTCATGCAATTTACTGAGTAAGTCTAAGGAAGGGACACATCAAAGTCACCTGCAGTTTTGTCTTTTGCTTTTCAGCAAAGTCCCATTCTCTTAAGTATCCAATGATTTTCTTTTTCTTTCCTTGTAGAGTCTGTGTATGTGAATACCCTAAACAAATACAGATGTCTTCTTTTTAATAAGTCATTAGACTCCTTTTATGGCTGTGTAGAGAAATCATCTCTGAATTCAGTTATCTAATTCTAAAGTAGATGCCTAGGACACGTGCTTCAAAAGTGCAATTTCTGCATTTTTCTGCTACCTGTAAAGTTGTAAATTCAATCTGCTGTTAACCAATGCCAACTCAAACAATTTGTGGGAAGGATATTTAGTTTTTAAATAATTCAACCTGCAGTGGACTATAACTGTTGTTTCCACAGCCTGTGTAAACTGCTGCTCTTGCTTTTGCTAAACTAAATTTTTGGAGACTGGTTTCTCCTGCTAATTATTAATGCAGAAGGGCTTGCTAAATTTAAAAATAGCCCACTGACAACCTGCTAGTACTGCTGATTCTTAATGTTGTAGCAGTATCCGGAAGATCTGTAGCCTGGTTTCCAAAGACATTTCCAAAGACACATTTTCCAGGCCCCTGTGTTGTATTTCTTATGAAATGCAGCAGTGGCTTTGTCGTGGCAGCTACTCTATGAAAAAGGGGATTGTGTTGTTCCCTGCTGTTCTGGAAGCAGTTGATTAGCAATTATGATTGCCGATGTCCTTGACTGATGAACAAGAAAATATTGTTTGAAATTTAAACTGTCCTTGTTTCTGAAGTATGAAAAAATGGCTCATTTCTCCAGTTAAATCTTGTGGGACATTTAAAGTGTTGCCTGAAGTGCCACTTCTATTTAACAATATAAGAATGTAGGATGGATGGATGTTGCACTCATCTGAGCTGTAGTTTCCATTTTGTCTCAGGACACTTTGTGACAACTCTACCATCAATGCACTTTGCCATCAGGAAAGTGCTGAGTAAGGTTATGCTGCATCACTGTGCTATTGTTACACACTATTCCACATCTGTCAGGCACAGGGACATAACTCAGCTTCTGACAGAATGCTCAGGCAAGCAGCTTTTTACAAGTGAAGCACTCATGATGATTTAGTGAGGAGTAATATTCCTTCCTTTGAAACTCTATCTCTGCACATAAAAATCACATTTAAGTTATGCCATACTCCTCCAGGCGAACATCAGATTACCCCTTTGGAGGCCAATTTTTAAATGAGATTTCAATTTTTTTCTTTATCCTTTATGTCAATAAAGCAGCAGAATTCCCTGAATATTACAGTAAGTGCTATTGTGAGTTAAATGCTGAATCAACCATTTTGGAAACCATGTCTGACCTGATTTTAAAGACATTGCTAATAGAAATAGATGAAAGTTTACTATTGTTGATAAAAAATTACAATGTGGGGGAACTTCCCCTACTGTATATTTTTATTAGGTACCAGATTTTCCAAGACGCCATGAAAGGTTTGATAATGAAAATCAGTTAGACTTTCCTTCACTGCAAAGGAAATGTCTCTATTCATAACGAGAATTTCTTCCAGTGATTTTATAGCATCAAAAACATTAGTGCCCTGGCACTAGGCCCTCAAAAGTACTCAATGAAATGGTTCTTTTGGGAATCATGTCTATGCTAATTGTATAATAAATTCAGGAGTATTTTTAGGAGCTGCTATCAAAAGCAGTTATTGCCATGACAGCATGTTCTTAAATATTTTTAAAATGTTCAGATTTCAAAATTATTAATGATTTTTTATTATCTCTTCAGCTGCCAAGTGGTCTTAAGAGGGTCAAATAAATCTGTACAGAGGCTAAGCTGGTATAGAGCATATGTGTAGAATCTGGAGATGTAGATTTTTCAGTTCAGAAGCTGTGGACTGAAGGCAATCAACTAATTCTTCTGTTTGCGTGCAAAAGAATTTTAAACTAAGATAGATCTCATATATCACAGAATGTGATTCAGAAGGGACACACAAGGACCATCAAATCCAACTCTTAAGTGGCCCACACATAAAATAAAGTTTTGGCAAAGCGTAAAAGCGTATCATGTAACCTTAAGTACCTGAAGGTAGAAAACATTCACGTCCTAAGAAATGAAAGACTGGAGAAGACTTTTTTTTTTTTTCTTTTTTTTTTTTTTTTTTTTTTTTTTTTCAGTAATATGCGGTAATGGCACTTGTGTCATTGCGGTTTGGGTGCCACTGCCCCGGCGGAGGGAAGGGCTGCCGTGCGCGCCAGCGCTGAGGCTCTCGCAGGGCCGGGCGCTGCAGGTGAACCGCGCTCCCGCTCCGTCCCTGCCCATCGGCCGGGCAGCTGAGCGAGCACTGAATATCCCCGTCAGCCACGAGGCTGGGGCATGTTCCTGGCTGGGAGCTGCTTGCCTGGCGCTGGGCAGGGCTCGCCCATCAGCGGCCCCTCCGCAGGGACGCTCCCGAGCCAGCGCTTCGCTGCGGCGCTCAGGATGCAGCGAGTCCCTGCCAGCCCGCAAAGCTGCCTAACCCAGAGCGACACTTCCGACAGAGCACCACCCAGAACTGGAGTGCGGGCACCCCCACTAGGGAGAAAGGCAGTAAAGAGGGTTTTGTGACAGCCATGGGCTCCATTATTGTAAGAGATTAAGACGAGAGATGTGGGACCCCAGGCAGGTGTTCAAAAATGCTGTTTATTGCATAGAAGAAACTGCAGCAATCTTGCGACGTGGGTGCAGAGCCATGCCTATAAGCTGCCAGCTACAGCCTAAAGGCATGCCTGAAACCACTTTCTGTTCTGGTTACAAAGCATTATATATTTTTCTTTGCTGAATATCTTAATACATAACAACCAAACAACATCATACATAATATTTTTACCATTACCTATAGCCTATCATAACTACTAATATTGCCATATTATGGTAGTAAATAACCAATCACATGAGGTAGTGTGTTATATTTTAAGCTTAAAACTTGTTTTTCTGTTTTTCTGCAGTGGAAAATTCTTCTTATTTGGTAAAAACATGTTTTTTGTTTGCCTATGCCTTTTTGAGATTTATCTTTATTTGGTAAAAACATGCTTTTGATTGTAGTCAACTTATTCTCTGCTCTTAGCCATAAAATCTCTTTCCAACTTATCTCAAACTTTGTCCAGTAACAATTAGCTCAGCAATCTTTATTTTCAGACATCTTTTGTTCTTCTATGTCAAAACTTGCTTTCATTTCTAGAGAACCTTCTGCTAAGCATTCATGTTTGTAAAACTTCCCTGTTAAATTTTCATCTTCCCCAACACATTATAAAGTGAACTAATGGGGTTAAAAATACAGATTCACTCTTTTGCTAACATTTTGTACTTCATAGCTACCACTACATTGTAATGAGATTAAGGTTAAATATATCCTGCCAAAAAAAATGTGTGCGATGGATTAAAGCTGATATATCTAGCTTTATAGATAACACCTTTTATTAAAATAAAATTTAGCAATTACAGCTTCAAGTTATTCGTGTTCATAACAGAAAAAGTAGTGTAAGCAAACATACAGACACAGGCTTGCATACATCTTTCTTCTCAGAAGATACTGCAATAAGCACATCTAAGCTAAAAATTCTTATAGATAGCATTTTAATCTACATTGAAATATGTGTACTTCCATAACAAGATTAGAAAAGGAACATTTTTCTGCCTTTACACTGAATAACACCATAGAGGGTCACAGACACAGGCATCTCCTAGCCTGCACATGAACCTGACCACTTGCCACCAGCAGAGCCCATAAAGCAATACCCTGCTAACTGGAACTACAGCACTGTTTATACTATCCTTTTGAAAAAAACTTGGTCTATTAAAACAAGCTTCTTCATGCTACCATCTCCTATTCGGTTTTGACTTTGAAGAAAATATTGCCTTCCAGTTCAATTTTAAATGCTAACATCATCTGTACCTCAAATAAGTTGGGACAATACATACTCTCTCAATATTTTTGTGAAATACTTTGACCTTTTTATCACAAATGTTTTCTCCTTAGGCTTTTTATTTTTACTCACATCTCCATGCTCTGAAAACAGTCCTGTGGAATTCCTCCTTAATTCATAAAGTATTACGATTTATTGCAAAGTTTTCATACTGCACAGTATTTCTTCTGATTTATAGTCTGTTGACTGAGGTGCATATGCTACATTTCAGACATATTTTTTAATTGTTGCTCTGAACCATAGATACCTAGGAAAGCTGATCACATATACTTTCATAGTTTAGTGTCTCTTTCAAGGTATTTGTACTTTGGTTTAAAGACAGCATTTCATAAATGTGTTTTTCTTATTTATATCAAACTTCAGTTGAAATGGCTTGTATCCAGATGCACATGTTTTTGGTCAGACGTATCACAAGACCACTTAAATTGCAACTGCAATTAGCAAAAAGCCAATGAATATATCCCTCTCACTTTGGTGGCTTGATTTATAGCATTGTGTCTAAAGGAAGCTTAAACATTTAGGCACACTCTAAAGAAGGAAAATGATCACTTAATTATGTGGTGCTCTTTTATTGAGGGGTTCAGGTATCCCAAAAGAAAATTTTGTTGTATTGCTTTACATGCATGCAAATGTAGGAAAAAAAAAGGATTTGTGCTCTGAGAAGTACAATTGCTCTAGGAATTAATTCAAAAATCTGTGTAGACTCTGTGCTTTTCTCACATATGTTTTCTATAGTCGATTCTAGAGGAAAATGCAACAACAGTCCATGAAAGGTATAATCAAAAAAGTAAGAAATAAAAGCAAAAAGAGTTAAGCTAATAGACGTTGGGCATGCTGGGGCCTTTTGCTTTGCTATTATGTATTTTACCACAATACATCACAGCAAAGAAAATGCAGTATGTAGTCAAAGCAACTGTGCAAGCAAGGAAGGCCATGCCATACTTTTTCTGAAAATGATAAGATTTCTGCCTGACTGGTAGTCATGCTGTGAAGCTTAATTAAAGTTTCTGAAGCACATCAAGATCTTTGGATAAGAGGCATGGTACTATGAACTTGGTAATTTGTTCTTTCCAGCACTAAAGAGTGGTAGACTAAAATACAAATGCTTTGAACTTGACATGCTGCCTTTGGTTTGGTTAGAATTAATTCTGCATATGGATTTAACCACAAGGAAATACAAAGGGACTTATAATTTTTTGCTTTATTGCCATTTATGTAATTGTATTTGTAGTGGTATGAAATATTGTAGTAACCTTCTCTTTGAGTTTAAAATATTAATAGTTTTCTTACCTCCTTCAAAGTTTGTCCTTGAAACAAATAATCAATATCATTATACAAACAAAATTCATATTGGCCATGACTGAAACCATGTTTGTTCATATATTTGTTAACAAATCATTCAACTCTGACTGTAAGCAAGTAGTCCCATGTATATTAATTTGGCTGTGCAGTCTCAGCAGATGACAAAAAGTTTTATGTGTTCAAGAATCCTGTGGTTGAACATTAATTTTATATGACTCATTCCTTATGCAAACTTGCAAATTCTTAGTCTTGGAAATCATTCTCTTCAATGAAGCTCATGTTTCATTATTGGTTTTTGGGGGAAAAACCCCTTGTGATTAAGGCAGCCTGGACAGAGCTGAAATCAATATAATTTGATATTTACATGCATCGCATAAGCAAATATAGATAATTATTTTCTAAGTAAAAGGCAAATCAGTGCAAAAGATAATCTCCTTGAATGCACTAATTTGACAAATTTTGTAAACACCATAAAATAAAGTTGAATTTTCAGTAATCTCTTGTTCTATTATGATGCAGTGCTTGAGAGGGTTCCCTAGCTAGCTCTGATCTCGGACTGTGCCGAGTGTGGTCTCTCCTGGTCCGGAATAGACCCAGCCAGAAATAAGGCAGTGGCTGCTGGATCCCCTGGCAGCAAGACTGCTCTCTGTAGTACCAAGGTGGGAAAGGTGTCAAGGATTAGAGCAAAAACCAGAGAGGGATCCTTCGTATGATTCCCAAAGGTTTATTTCCTCGGAGAGGGTCAGGGTTGAAAAGACACAGAACTGGCATGTGCAGGGGGTTTATAGGGGGAGGATCCCAGGGGCGGACACAAACTTACAACCAATAAGGTAGGGAGAGGGGAGGAGTACAAGGTGGGATTGACAACATCCTGAACTAATGAGGGAGGACTGGGGTCAGGTGGGCCAATGGGGCATTGAGGTTTGGGTGACACCCCAATGGGAGGAACTGTGCAGGGATAGGCTGGAGGGAGGATTGACAAGGAAGGGTCTGGAACAGGGGATGGGACAACTGTGATGGATGGGAAGGAGCTGGGCAGGGAAACACTGACTGACAGGGAAGGAGCTGGAACATAGGGCGGGGTTTACCATTTAAGGAATTTTTAGGGTGGATACAACAATAGGGATAGACTAACTTGGGATAAACATGGGGGTACATTGGAAAGTGCCAAACAACAATTGAACTGTAAATTACAGAACAATGTAAAAACTAGGTAACTAAAACAAACACATCACAACACTATTATACCTAATGCCATCATTTAATTAGTATGTGATCATGGAAATACAACCTTCAAACTTCTCTTGGTGATGCACTGACTCAGAAAGAAATTATCTAAGTGAAAATCGAGCAAAAATCAATAAATATTAGTAAGTTGAATTATCATTGTAGTCTTCTTACTTATAGTTTTCTTACTTAACTTAACTACCATAATTTTAGGGTTTAATTTTTAATGTAAATAATTGATGAGACTTTTACTGTTTTATCCACTTTTATCTTTATGGTGGTGTAAGTCAACCTTCTACTTTTTCCTTAAGTTCTCCAGTATTTCGTGTTCATGTAGTAGTTTCACACCAGTAAAGTTTTCCATAAATATGTTGGTGTAGCTACTTGCAAGCCTTTTTATTTTTGCTGTATCTTCCCTTGGTTCCACCTAAAGTCAATGCACAGAGAGTGTCCAGTCAAGTGTGACTCAGAGCAGAGTATGCAAAGTATATAGTGCTCTTAATTACAAATCTATTTCCTCCCTAGACCTTGCCCTGTTAACAGATCTCACCCTCAGAAGTTCTCTCCCAGTGACAGAACCTCATAAGTTTCTTAATTAATATGAATCAGAAGCTTATCTAACTACACTCATACATCTCATCTGAGACTGTGGCCTTTTATCTTTATTTTCATGGTCTCCTTTCTTTTTTTCCTGTAGAATCAACAAATGAGCTTGGAGAAATTTCTGCTTTGCTTAGCAAGTGTACTTTCTGTAAGTCATTAAGACTAATCAAAGTGTAAATCAAAATCTGAATGATCACATTAAAATAATGGACAAAAATCTTAAAAAATTTCCACAGTCCTGGAAACAGTATCTGAGTGTACTTTTATATGCCAGGAAATAGAGCATACTGGAGTTACACCACCACCAGAATACCATCACGACAACAACAAAGAAAAACAAAGGACAAAGAGCTCATCAGTGACAAATCTGATGCTTCTAATCAAGCCTCTAAGTGAATCTTTGGATCTCTTATTTTGTACTCTACTTTAATTTAACATCTTCCCTGAAGCTTTGCTTGTTTCAGTGGTTTTGTTTTATCCTTTCAAGAATCCTTAGGATCAATGATGCCATTAGTTCTATATTTGTTTTCATTCTCTCATTTTACTGTGTTTTCTTCACAGCATTTGTCTTCTTGTATTATTTGCCATTTCCAGCACTTGCCTTATTTTACTATCTGTCATTTGTTAGGCAGCTCATATTTCCAGTACTTGTCATTTCCCTTTGCATTTAATTTCAATATTTGTGACATGCCTTTTTTTTTCTTCCTGTGACTCATAACTCATTTCCTCCCAGTGCTTCTCCAGCTGGCTACAGGATAGAGGCACAGATAATGTGGAAGCTTGTGAAGTCTGGAGAGGTGGCTCTCATTAACGTACATCTTCTTGATTTTCACCAAAGGGCAGAAGAGAACAAAATGATTTAAAACATTAGACAAGACAGCTTTCTTACTTTGACTAGAATTAAATTATTGGCATTAGAAAATATTTCTTGATACATTTCTCAGTCATGTCAGAAATATCTAGTAAGAATTTGATATCTGAATATGCTCAATACTGATTTTCAAAATGTTCTTATGCCATCATTAAAGAAAGGACACATTTGTAAATACTTTCTCCATTGTGCATATTTCCACATAGAGTTCAGCTAAAGTATAGAAGATTTTCTGTTTGCCTGAGAAAGCAAATGGGTATATCCTTATGTAGAAATAATTTCTGAGGGTATTACTTTGCATGGTGTTGCTTCAAAGGCTTGTTTGACAATGCCTCATGAGTGTAGTATATGTTCTTCTTATGAATTTGCAGTTAAAGCGCAAAAGAAAAACCATGGCAGGAGTGAATTTACAATGAAAAATAGCTATGTGAGTATCTTATAAAAATCCTTAGCACTTATATAGTATTTTCTTAAGCACCCACTATCAAAGAGGCAGAGGCAGAACAAGGATTATGTTGGTGAGAAGGAAGATGTAGCCACCAACCCCAGTGTTGTTGAAGATGCAATCACCTGGAGGGTACACGCGTTAATCTCCTGTGCACCACTCAAACAAAGCAGGAGATGGGGTTTGGATATTCAAGGGTGGTCTGGGCAGGATTTCAGCTCCTCAGCTAACCACTGTGCTGGTTTCACTTTATTGGTGTTTGATTGCATTTTCAGGGAGAAGATGACTGACAGTGCAAGCCATTAGCCCACTGCTATATCTGCCAGCACTGCTGCTTCTATAGACCCCTCAGCATTCTTGAATTCTTTTCTGTCTTGCAGTCTTTTCCTTTCTTTTGTTGACTTTAGAATAGAAATTGAGCAGTGATCACCTCTTCCTGCATCAGGAGATCTAGTTCCATTGCCTTTTAAAACACTTGCATTTGCTCTCTCTCTATTTGAACTATGTATTTTGACATCCAGACACACAAGCAAGCCTGCAGTCCTTGGGAGGATACATGCTTGAACTCTGGAACATCTACTTTTTTCTGTCTTTCCTTAGAAGTTGTCCTAGTTTGACCAGCCCAGGGAAGTGAGCTGGCTGGTTTTGAGATTGGCATTTTATTGGACCAATGGGAAAGCATTTTCTAGTTGTTATTCCCTTTGGCAGCAGCCCGGGCAGGTCTCTTTCCTCCGGCTGTCAGAGCACACACCTCTGCCCTCTCTGCCCTGGCTCAGTGGGGCAGGGGGAGGCCCCGCGGGCCAGGCAGGCTCAGCTGATTTGGGAACATCTGCGGCACAGAGTCTGCTCTGCTGCTGGCCCCAGCTGAACCTGCCTCTGGGAGCCTGGGCAGAGAGGGGGGAGGCACGATGAGGGAGGCGGGAACACCTGATGAGATCGAGAGATGGAAAAGAATTTCGGAAATCTGTCCAACTTTCCCGTGGCTGCCTTCTGGGCCTGTACCTTCTGAGAGCCCCTCCCCAGCACAGCTTTGAAACATGACACCAGGGACTACCGTGGCCAGATGCTGTTTCTTATTAAGTCTTTCAGTGCATCAGTGCACAGATGGAACTTAAGAAGCCTCCATCCTCTCTCCAGTGAGAGAAATTAGAATGTAGATGTGTAAAGACCACATGAAGGATCAAAGTCAGTCAAGAAAGAGTGCAAGTCCAAGTGGAAGGAGTGTGGGAAGTTGCTTTTGAGCTGTAAAAAACTCTTGTAAGCTATGGTGGTTGGTTATAACATATTGAAATGTTTCCTTTAAACCATAAAAAAGTATGGGGGAGATAAAAGAGTTCAAATTGTAGATCTGAGCAAAGGAGTGAAATGTTGAAGGGACTGTTGATTTCATGAGAAGTTGAACAGAGTGATGAAGTGATAAAGACTCTTTGCCCTCAAAAAAGAAGTGAATCTCTATTCCTTGGAGGTGAAGGCGGTCCCAAAGACAAAGAGAACCTTTGTTTTGAACGTGTTTATCTTTAAACTGGACCCTATACATCAATGTGGCCCAGAGACACAACCGTGAACATGGGAGGAGTTTCATGAACACAAAAGATCCCTTCGGTTGCTGTTCAGGAAGAATGGATCTACAAGAGAAATGTTTTCTTGTGGAGAAATTGACCATAGCAAACGAGAGGTGCTTCCCTCCCTAGATGAACTGAAAAAGACTGTTTTAGAAGTGGAAAACTGACTGAGATTTCTGAGCGTTGTTTTCTTTACATTGTTGGCTGGGAGAAAAGAAAGTGTCGGAGGGTGGAAGAGTGTCTTGAAGGTTCTATCTTCATTCTTGTTGTTTTTCTTTCTTTTAATATTAGTTAATAAACTCTTATTACTTTTAAGCTCAAGCCTGCTTTGCTCTTGATTGAAAACTTTGAAATTGGCAAAAAATCAAACCAGAACAGCAATTGGTGTTTCTGCCCGGTTTCGAATTGAAATCTTGACAGAAGTAAAATGTCAAGCTGCTGGGCCCTGTACTTAGTGTCATTTTGATTTTTTCTTCATGTCCAGAAAATTTTCTGGGTACCAGTAGATGTCACTGCAGTCAAAAGAAACTTGGGGAGGGGGGGGTTCACTGTTATAAAATTGCTTTCTTAACAAAATACAAATGATAAAATGTTGTTATTTCTAGTACTACTCCCATTTTTTTTTTTTTTGTTTGGCAGATCGAACCCTTGAAAAGATGATGTATGCCTCAAGAAGGAATTCAGGATTTAGGTCCAGGTTATTAACTAATTCTTAAAGTCAAGTGGTTAGAAATTTCTCAGCAAAATGTGTTTTTGTTGGAAAAAAGAAAGTGATTCATTGAAATAGTTTGTTGAAGTGTGATGCTCTGATGAAAGAATTATAAAAATCCCCACCATAATTTCTCTAGTGTACAGTAGATAATGTTCAACATTGGGAAAGGAGATCCAAGGCCAAAATACTTCAAACTGCATTGTTTATGGATATGCTTTATGATATAGACTACTGGATGATCTAATTCTCCTTTCCCTGTTCCTCGCAGACAACACTTGAACCCCTCTGGTGGAACAGAAGAAAAGAAGAAAACTCAGAATAGATGAGGTAAAAGAGCATATTTCTCTTCAACTCTAACTGTGATGCCATTAGAAGAAAGAACATTTTTAGTAAAGGATAATGTCATAGGTAAGGCTGAGATCAATATGTTTATGTTATTTTTGCAGTCCTGTCAATGAATTTTTATTTAGTATGGAGAACTAGTTACCTTGATACTACATTTTTCTCAAAATGAGGATAATACCTGCCTCAAGGAATCCATGAACATGCATTTATTAACTCCTGAAAAATGAATATTAGTTCTCAAAGGATCACACAAGTACAAAGCAGTACTGATTTTCCAACTCCTTGTAGTATACAGTCATGTTAAACTCAGTAAAAAATATTTTCCATTTACCATGGTGATTTTTGTGGCCAGATTTGATGTTTTGAGGTGTGTGTGGATATTATACATTGAGATGGCATTAGGACATTTCAAATTTATCAATAAAAAAGACAGTCTATATTATGCAATATCTCAACAACTAGCACACTGAAAATCTAGAGCTCTGTTAAAGGTTTGGTTCTGTCCAAATACACCAGAGAATTGAACATTTCCTTCCTTCCTTCCTCCCACCCGCCCTTCCGCCCTTCCACCCTCCCTCCCGCTCTGAAATTTTACTTTTTAAGCAAATGCCAAATCATGGTTTTGAGTAAATCTCTGTGCTAGAGTCATTCCTGGTGGACATACTACACTTCACATGGATAACTGCATTATCTGTTTGGAGAGAGCATAAGGGAAGATGACTTAATAGTCCAGAAAACAGAAATCCTGCTGGGTATGTAGGTGTGTGAATTTCAGATCCAGGAACTGATATACGTAAAGCAGGAACGTCATGGTTGGATTTTTACCCCTGCATGCCTGCCTGAAACTCTTTAAGGTCAGTGAACATCTGTTTTCCGTCAGAATTTGAGCAGTCCAACTTTGTCATTTAGAAGTAGAGGGAGTGCTTCTCAGTAATACCTTTCTCTTTGGACACATCAATATTTTGTGACAATTATTTAATCACAAAATTATCTGCTAGCTTTACTTCAAACAAACCTAATTTTGCAATAAAAATACTCAGTGGTAGAACATATAGAGAGTGACTTCCTGAACGGAAAGTACATTTCTTTAACTGATTCTCTCTGTTGCCCAATGTCATCTAGGTTAAAAGTTCCTGCTGTGTGGGCTGAGGGTCATCATGCAACCACATTAAACATTAAACCAAACAGGCATCGTTTTTGCCTGACAGTGTATTTTCATGTGCAGCAGGCACTTTCCTCTAGGGACCTGCTCTTCAGTTAGAGGAAATGAACCATACCCATTGCAGCAGAGAAATTGCTGAGTGAAAAGGGATATGTTCCCTGGACAGAGATGTGGCTTTGCCGGCAGTACTTTACTGTGTTACATGTCTCATGATGCAGTGGTGTAAGAATATAGTCACAGAGGGAAGAAGATTAGGCAGACCAACATGAAGCATGGAGCAGTTTTGTGTTTCACACAGAGTAAATAGTATTTGTAGTAACTGTGAAATTACACTATTTTCAGGCTTTAAGCTAATAGAAGAAAAAGAATACAAAATATCCCCAGTCATGGCAAAAGTGTAAAAAAAAAAAAAAAAGTCACTGCAGAGAGCAGTAGATGTAAAAAACCGATATAGTGCTTAAGGTCAGATTCTGCTGCAACAGCTTCCAAGGTGTTGGTGTTGGAATGTGTTGAAAAAGCACTGGAACTACAGAAACTGTAGTTGGCTCTTCACCATTTCCTGACTTCTCAGCAGAAGGAATCTCTGCTCCTGCCAATACAAAATAAGTCCTCCACCAATTCTGACACAAAACAGCTCTACTGAATAACAAATAAATTCACTTAAAATGCAACTCAAAGCAACTGAATGAGCATTTTACCTGGAAGCTGTTCCACAATTGCTTGAAGTCATCAGAAAGATTTTCACACAAGTTTGGCAGGTGTTCAATCAGTTCCTTAATAGAAAGGAAGATATGACTGCTTTATGTGCTACCATAAAATCAGAGCCAAAGAATGTAAGAGCTATTGAGTCATAATACCTTAATAATGGTATATATGTAATTGAAGGAGGCTGGGAATGTAGTCTCACAAATGTGAGTGTCCTAAAGTTACAGCTGGGTAGACATTATAGATTTAAGGCAGATACAGCTGGGTAGACATTATAGATTTAAGGCAGACGCATCTATAGACCTTATGTCTAGGTGTTCTAGTTTGGATAAGGAGCAAGAGTGTGAATTCCCCTGCTGACCTCAGAGTTCACACTTGGGTAATGCAGACTGGATTTTTATTTTTCTGAAACCAAACTGGTAGAAATGCTGCAGGAAGATACCTGCCCTCCAATAGCTAATGGGTGTTGAATGAGCAGGACCAGACAAGGCCTGGTTTTCAGGAAAACATTAACAATTGAATGTGGACATCACATCCTTGTCACCAATTCCTCTACCTCCCAGATTCCCTTCTTTTGAAATGCACTGGAGTTCAGGTTACTTTATATAGCTTAAATTCAGAAATTTGGCTCTGATCCAAGAGCTCTGACCTGAACACCTATGCATAAATTAAGCTCTGTGAGTTGTCAACCTTCATTATAACCTAACTTTCCTGTTGTATTTATATCTGGTCTTTATTTGTGGCATGTGGAAGCAAGTATCTATCACATCTTTTTTTTTTTTTCCTCTCTTTTTCTTACTTTTATTGTAATAAATGTAAATGCTGTATGCTTTTGTAGAATGAGAAGTGGATGCTCCTCCAGTCCAGAACACTGTGTTTTCTGTCATGTCATTTCCATGCACTGCATGAGTACATCCAGCCACTTTCTTCGTCGTCTATTGAGTACTGCTTTTGCTGTTGTTTCAGTCATTAAGAACAATTCATTAAGAACAATTTAATGGCTAACACCTACTAACTTCAGTGGTTTGTCATCAGTCATCCTCAATAACTCTGCCTTCCAGAAGTCATCCGTTTATATCTAAGGCTGATTCATGCAACCATCAGCTGGCAGAACTGTGAGGCCAGGGACATAGTTCTGAGGAAAGTGGTACCATGAAATAAAAATTAAACGAGAAGGCAACTGTGGCATTTGAGAAAATAAGGCTTGTGAGATGATATAAGTAACCTGCTACTCATTGTTCTGCCAAATGGAATAAGAAATTCCTAATTTGTTTTTGCTTTTTAAGTCATGATTAATTATGTTTTTTATTAAGGGACAAAATGCATTTTTGACGTATGATGGCTAATATGACTATAAAGATATTTAATTGTGAGGAGTTAATTCAAGAATACAAATTCTTGTAAGCTTCAAAGATGTTTTGCTTTGCATTTGATCCCTCTTTTGTTTTACACAGTGATGTCAGGTCCTGAGTTGCAGCTTGTTTTCTTTGCTTGTTTCCAAATTCAAGTTATAAAACTCCAACTTCACCAATAGAGAGAGAAGACCATGCAAGTTTTTCTAATGCTCTAGTTGATACAGGAAAAACAATATGAACCATACTGTGCCCTTCTTTTATATGAGATTTTAGTGGTTATCTTTCTGAATGCTCCCGTGGTTGTAGGATTGTAATAATCATATAAGCACTACTTTGGGGCTGACAGGCTGAACCTCCTTGGGGAATGAAAGAGAAGAGAAAAAAAATATCAAACTGTGGAGAAAACAGAATGAACTAACTGATAGAGCAGGCCAGGAACAAAGATCATATATGTGAACTGATTCCTACTTTTCCAGATGTGAGAAAAGAGGAATACTTCCAGTAATTTGAGTCTATTTCTATCTTCAGTCTGTGTTTACTAAACACTGTTGTTTGTTTCAATACTCCTAAAAGGGATGGGAATTCTTGTATTTGACTTCTTTTCAACAGCTTGTGATGCAAAGAAGCACCTGATAGCATTGCTTTGGTGAACTGAATGCATAAAAATGCCAATTAGATTAATTCTGGAATTAGATATGATTTTCTTAACCTTTTACATTCCCAGAATGTACAAAGTTGTTTTTTCTCTGGAGATATACAATAAAAAAGCCCTAATTAGAGTTGGATGCAATGCTATAGACAAATTCCTTTAAAGTTGATATCACTATCATGAAGAAAATAGAAGGACGTGTCACCAGTTTCCTTGAGAAGGCACCAAAGCTTATATATATAGAATGAATCCATAAAAATGAGTTGTTAGCTTTGTTAGCAGAAATTTTACCAGTGTTTTTCTAAGAAAAAGTTAAAAGGAATTCTGAAATAAAGTATATAATCTTTCCACCCATACCACTCTCTGATCTCAATGAGACTTTAGAAAAGGTTACTTGCCTGGAATTGAATCCCGAGGTTCTTACACATTTAAAAGAGGCTTTGGATGTCAGATGCCTGTGCACTAAGCTGGAATTGCTTCAGCAAGCCTGAAATATGTTCTCTACCTGCTGATCTGATCTTGGGAGCTGCGAGCACAGACAGCATTTTCAAGATACTGTTCGCAGTCACTGCATTACATGGGAAAACAGCAATACAATGATCCACAGTCTATGCACTGCCATCTTCCTACACAAAGTTCAACACTGTCCAGCTGATAGCCAAACACAATTGTGTCCTTCAGACTTCCTCTGTCCTGTCTCTGTATCAGAGAAAGTTGCAATAGTTTTATGGCTGCACCTTAGCCCTGAGTTCAGTCATCACTATTCCTGCTAACATGCTAAATTTGCATCTGGGTTTGGAATGTCAGTGACTCAAAGCCCAGACATATGGATTCAGTCAGGATCTCCATCTCAACTCAGCACCAGAAAGCAAGAACCTGAGGTCTTTTGGACCTTAATGCACACTTCTAGCTCATTTCAGGTCCAGGTCAAGAGAGCTTTTTACTTCACCTGAAAATGGTGTAAAACACTGCAGGGCAGAAAGAAAATTCTTCCCTCTCAATTCAGGAAGGACATTGAGGTGCTGAAGCATGTCCTGAAAAGGATCTGGAGCACAAGTGCTGTGAGGGAGCTGAGGGTGTTTAGCCGGGAGGAGGCTCAGGGGGCCCTTATTGTTCTCTACAAGTACCTGAAAGGAGGCTGTAGTGAGGTGGGGGTCAGTCTCTCCTGCCAGGCAACCATGGACAGGACAAGAGGACATAGTATTAATGTGCATCAGGGAGGTTTAGATTGGATGTTAGGAGGAATTTCTTCACAGAAAAGTTGATTAGACATTGGAATGGACTCTCCAGTGAGGTGTGGAATCAATGTCCAGGGAGGTACTTAAGGAAAGACCGGACACAGCATTTAGTGCCATAGTCTATCTGACATGGTGGTTGTCACAGGTTGGATCTCAATGATCTCAGAGATATTTTTCAACCTAATTTATTCAGTGATTCAGTGATTCAGTTATTTGTACCTGGGTACACTGGTTTCAGCTCCAGCAGCCTCTATTTCCAGTGACAGGGCAAGGAACTAAAATATGAGATGTGATACCTAGTGTAATTCCTGCTTCCTTCAATATATTCTTACATTCTGTGATTGTAGCCAGCCTGTTGATTTTGGCCTGGAGTCAGCTACTGGGTCTCAGGTGACAGCTGTGACTAATGACTGAGATACTGGAAAGAGTAACTATAGCTCTCTGCACCAGGATCCTGATTTGCTTCCTCATGCCCAGGCCAGGAGGGTGGTAGATCAGTGTCACAACTTGCATGCTGGCTCGCTTTCCCTGGTAAACTCACAGGCATCCCTAACTGGGGCACTTCCCACAAGAATACTCTGACTCAGCATTGCATTCCTGTGACAACTCAGATCTCACTCAAGCCCTTCCTGAAGCAGTGGCTGTCTCATGATGTAATTTTTTTATTTTTCTCCCAAAACCTCTCCCAAGGGGCCTTTTGAATATAAGGACTGAGATCTTGAGACACCAGTTTTTATTTTCTTGGGAGAAAGAAGTCAGTTAAACATTTTTTTTCATTGATCTCCCATCTGTTATGTTAAAGGTTTTTTTTTTTACAGCCACATTGTACTGCTAAATGTTTGATTTCTTGCTTTTAATTTCTGCCTGGCCATTTATACTCCCCTCCTCATAATCACATAGCCTCTGGTAAAACAACTGAAAACTCAGATAGCACATAGTAATATGCTCGCAGCTTAATATTAGTATAGGCTATGTTCTCTGTGCATAATGTTATTTTATACTTACAGTTGTGTGGCTACTTTTAAATATATAACTGTCCACTTAAATATGCACCTTCCTGAGAATTTTTCAAGTATATCCAATATGTATGAGACATTTATTAAAAAAAAACCAAACCAACAAACCACTAAAAATCCGTTGAGATGATTCTGGAAAAGAGTGAGACTACAGCAAAGACACTGAACATCTAAAATAAAATAACATCTCTTTATTCTCACATGTGTAAAAACATGTCTAAGAGCTAGCAAATCAATGTAAAAATACATACTGCTAGCCTTCACAGAAAATTCAAGGCAGCATAATGCAAGTTCCCTTAGAATTCAGCACTGATTATTATGCTAATATGGCCAAAAAAATAGGAGCATATGGATGAAAGAGACAATGTAGGTCATGATCTAGTAGGCAGTCTGGATCATGTAGGTTAAAACACCCAGAGCTGTGGGAAACTGAGGAAAAATCTTTAGTTCCAAAGGCTGTAGAGACTCCACATGTAACTAATCCCCTGGACTGCAAAGCATCTCCATCACCCTGCACTTACAAATTTACAGTTTTACACAGGCTAAGTGTCACAGCTGTGCCATGGGAAGCATGAGTGAGAAACTGAGAACATCTCTCTACTAGCATAGTGTATGTTAGACATAACTCATTCAAGGACTGTCTTCTCTATATAGAAAGGCAAGAGAAAAAAGTCCTTAAAACTAAAACTTGGGAGAAAACTCCCTCCCTTGAGTAATAACTTCTTCAACCTATAGCATCAGCCTGAAGCTATATAATGCACTATGACCCTCAAATGTGTCTTGTAAACTTCCTCCCTGCAGTTATGGTGAATACTTTTCAGTTTCAAAACTGAAAGCAACTGCCTCCCCTGGAAACTGAGCATCCACCTGGGGAAATCGTCCCATGCCTCCATATGTGACATGTAAAATGTCTTGAGAAGACATTATAAATTCAATACATGCTCATAAAGTTCCAGGTACTTAGAATATGTCTGCCTATGACAGAGCTGAAGTCTGATTGCCCATGCCCGCAGCCTGGCTCAGAAGCTTAAACACTCACCCCATGCCATTTGAGATGCTATAACTTACCTGAAAAATCTGTATAGGCAAATACTACTCAGATCTTGTAGAGGAACTTTTCTGGACTGTCAGCTGGAGTCCAGGAGCAGTACCTGTTGCTGCCTTGGGGACTGAAGGGAGCCACCAATGTCCTAGTGCCAGACATTTCCATATAACACTCTGTTATATGGCTCTCCCTGTACATCAACTGAAGTTCATCTTAAAACAAATTTAGCTTCACTTTCTCCCAGAGCCTATGTGGATACTCTTAAAATTTTGCTCCTCAGATACTAGTAATTTCCATTTCTTTTTTTTTCTTGGCTAAACAACCTTGGCTAAACAACTTCTGCAAGTTCTTTCTCTTTACTTAATCATTTCTGTAGACTGTTTCTGCTTCTCTTCCAGTTAAACTTTATCTTTTTTGAACATAGATGATTAGCCCAGCACACAATATTCCAAATGACACCTCTAGCAATGGTTTGTTGCAGTGGCACTTCTGCAACTCCCTATCTCACATTAGTGTCATCCTGTTCGCCTTTTAGCATAAACAACCACTCAATTCTGGAAACATTTTATATACTTTGGACACTTAATAAATCTGAGGAATAAAACAATTAACTTGAAATTTCTTTAGAGCTATGAAGGTTGATATAGGATTTTTGTGCAGGCAGGAAATTTTGCATGGACTGTTTCTTTGTCTTTTGTTCAATTCCTTCAGCACTTTGTCATTTCACTGTAAACATCCCTTAGTTCTTCAAGTTCTCTGTATATCAGTAATCAAGGACACTCTTTTACTGTTTTTTTTTCCCTGTTAGTAAGGAAGGAAGATTTATCTTCATCATGTATTTTTATCCCTTATCTACCATCAGCATCATTTGCTGGTACATGTCTCGTGTAGGTGTTGCCTAAAGGCACTGATGTCAAGGTCTGAGACCATTATCAAACTACCAGCAGACTCTTGAGAGGAAGAGCTGCCACAGTATGCCATAAACCTATGTGACTTTAAATGATGCATTCATACATGGTATGTGATTTATGTTGCAATGTGACAGAGACAGAAATCCCAGTTTGCGAAATGTAATCATGATACCCACTTCACTCAAAAAAACACAATACTTCACCACAGACTGTCAGGAAATAAAGTTTATTTTTATAAAACAGAGGTGGCCATACTTAAAGAATATTATAACAGAAATTTTGAGTTTAGCTAAGATGCCTGACTAGGAGAGGAATATATAGAAACTCTTTCCAGTCACTAAATGCTTATAGAATCACAACCCATCATCAGAACTGCAAAGGACTTTCTCCTTCCACTGTCTGAATTTAGGTTGTGGAATGTGAAATAGTTTTGCATTTCAAGTTAAATAAGCTACTTGCAGAGTGGATAAAGCAGGAATAAGTTCAAGCTAGTATAAATTGGTGTCACCTATCTTTCTAAGCACACTAACATGAAGCAGGGAAAATGGGGAGGAATGCTAAATAGGAAATGCAGTGAACTCCTTATTATCAGTGTTTCTGTGGTCCACCCCAACATGAACATCACTGTTGTGCAGAGAATACTGGTGGAAATTTTTACTCTTTTCTCCTGTTTTGTTCTATAAATGTCCACATTCCTAATGCTCCATTTAGTGCTTACAAACTCTAAATTTTTACTTTTCTTTGTTGGCAATACTTTTGTTCTAGCCTTAGTTGTCTTATTTTCTTGAACAACTCTGCAGAGTCTGTCATTACCATCTGTCACACATTAACCTGTGTAGAACTTTCCTTTGGTAAGAGCAATTGAAGGGGCTTTTGGCTTCTGTGTTACCTTACCCCTCACTAACATAATGTAGGAATTACATGCAGCTCCTTTTTTTTCTTCAAAGGTAAAGACAAAACTCCAGAAGAAGTAATATTTGTGCTGCTTGCATTACAGTGATGAACACCAGCCTCTCTTTTAAACAGAAAGTGCAAATTTTTCTGTGGCAGAGAAGAATATGTTATTCAGCCCAAGAAATGAAATAATAAAGCCAGTATTAACAAACTATTTTGGGATGGTGATATAGCACATGAGCAACCTATGAATCATGTATTTTTGAGGACCTGGTAATCCAGATACTGACAAAATATCTCCTGTATTTCAGTACTTAACAGTGTCCTTAGACCTCATTCAGTGGTAGACCTACGATACAAGTGCAAGGGACTGAAGCATATCTTCCCCATTCCTTAAACACTGATTCTGACATCCTTGTGGAGGTTCTCAAAAGCCTTCTCTTCTGTACTTGGCTGTTATAAGGCTTGTCTGTGGATATGTAACTTTTACCTCAGCCCTTGACCTCTGTGAATTTGGCTTCCGGCGGGAATCCTGGCAGACAGCTACCTGTCAGCAATTTGCTGGAAGGATCCTGCCGTCATCTGTTTCAAGCTCTCTGAACTGGAAAACGAGAGCAGGGTTTTGTATTTCAAAGGACTATAGAGCCCAGGGATGGTTTTTAAAATTGAAATTCTGGCTGCAAGAGTCATCAAATAGAGTTCTGCTTCTCTTCTAGACTGTGAGATCAAACAGCCCAGGCAACAGGAGGAATATTTGCTGACTTATGGTACATGTACAATTTTTGCAGATTAGTTGGCTTCATTCTGCAACTTACTATGAAAAGGACATAAAAATGTCATTGACATGTCTGGTTTTGTGCTGAAAAAATCCTATGCTAAAACATTTTTCCCAGTCTGTTTCTCAGCTTTTTCTTCATGGATATTCAAGTTCTAGAACTTTTTTTCCAGAGTCTGGTGGTAGGTTTTTAAAGAGACTATATGGTTTGAAAGTTATCTCAGTTTTTAGTTTCTGAATAGTATTTAATTTGAAAGATCTGGTAGAAAAATCATTAATTTTTATGATAATCCAATCTAGTAATGGGGAAAAGAAACCATAAAAAGTTATGCATAATTTAGTAATTTCCAAGACCATAATCCAGAAATCTTGACTCTGTGTTCACTACAGAATCAAAATTTTTACTAAATTCATCAGAGCATTGTCTTTCACCTTAGAGTGGAAATCACTACCAAAAAAAAAAAAAAAAAAAAAAAAAAAAAATCCCTGCCTTATTAATGATCTATAAGAGGGAGCCAGTTTATATTCAGTTTATCTCATTTCAGCTTCATAAAACCAAACCCCACAAAATATGGGAGCAGGCAGCTAAGGAAGTAGATCATCACTAAACTGAAATTCAAGTTAGTTGTTTGTTTTTTTGTTTTTGTTTTTTTTTTTTTTTTGATGCCTAATCAGAAGAAGATGTGCATGTATAATCTTCAGTTTGAATGTGTGGACAGTGCTGATTTGCTGTAGTAAGAAACATGGAGTATTTGGATACAGTTTCATTACCTAAGCAGAAGTCTGTTAGTGGAGGTAAATGTTTTGCATCTAAAGAGTCCATTTCACAATTATCGTACTTATAAGTGGTTGTAGCCTAAGTAAGAGAGAGAGGATTATTATTAACTAATATAAAATATCAAGAGAATTTCTGTTACTTCCTAAGGATTAAGAATGTTTCTGAATAATCAGGATCTATAGATGTTTACACCATTATTTATTTTCAATAAAAATAAATTATTTCTTTTGTTTTCAATGAAAAGAAACCTCCAAACCAATGGAATGCTGATGTTTTCTCCATAAATAATCGGAGGATTAATGACGAAGTATTAAAACATGCAAGACATGCATCCTTTATGTAAAATATACCAAAAGAATCTGCAAAGTTTTGAGACTGTCCAGCTTAAAGGACAATTTTAGAATATATAAAAATGGAGGAATTGTAAGTAAAAACAGGTATGGGATCTGGTAAGAAATGTGCAGAATGAGGTCACCACAGCAGAAACCCCAAGAGACTGTTTACTGCAGCACACAGAAAAAAGCACTGGATCATAAGAATTCATCAGCACATGTGGTGAATGGGCCATTGTAAAGATCCTTGCAAGAAAGATTTGTGGCACCATTTAGCTGACTGACTGTCCTGTCCTTTTTGAGAGACTTGATTGTTTGTAGGAGTGCTACACTATAGGAAGACCCTATGAATTTGTTTTCTAAGCAATACTGAGTGTTTGTGCAACAGCTTACATGAAGGAAAAGAGGATTTAAAATATTAATGAAAATATTCCTAGCATAGTTATTCAGCTCTTTAGGTGAAGATGATATCTTTCTGCCTCTTCACATAGAAAAACAGTCATAGAAACACAGAATCATAGAATGGTTTGGGTTGGAAGGAACCTGACACAGGCAGGAGCACCTTCCACTAGATCAGGTTGGTCAAAGCCTCATCCGACCTGGCCTTGAAACACTTCCAGGCACTGGACATTCACAGCTTGTCTGAGCAACTTGTTCCAATGTCTCACCACACTCACTGTAAATAATTTATTCCTTTTATCTCTTTATATACCCTCTTTCAGTTTAAAATTTTGCCTTTTGTACTGTCACTTCAGTATCTGATAAAAAGTCTTTCTATTCATCTTTTTCATAAGACTCCTTTAAATATTGAAAGGCTGCATTAAGGTCTCCCCAGAGACTTCTTTTTTCCAGTCTAAACCTGGAAGCTAGAATACCCTCTAGAAATGTCAAAAAAGTTCAGCTACTATATTTCATCAAAGGCATGATAAAATAACATGGCCTGCTGCAATCACAGAACTGTGGGATGAACTTTGTAGGAATTGCACAGACATACATGACCAGGATCAGCAGTTCTGACTCACTTGAAGCTCAGATGACCCCTCAGAGAATGACTCCCTCTAGGTTCAGCAAGCTTTAGTGGAGCAATTCAAGCAAGGAGTTAAACCTCTGCTGTGAAATGTACATATAGAAAGAAACCTTCTAAAGGGAACTGCAGTATCATAGCTGGGAAGGCAAATGATTTCAGGAACTACACATAACAAATTCAGTACTTCTACAGTCAGAGTTTTATATTAAAAACTTAGAACTCACTAAATCATGAGCCTGGTTTCTGATGTTGAGACCTCACATTCTTTTGGGCTCAAGGTCCACTTTGCCCTGAACCATTTCTGGAAGCTGAATTTTGTCACCTCTAGGGCTTTTAAAAATGGGCTTTTTAAAATGCTGAACCACCTGCTGAGGAGTAGTGGGTCTTATTGTTCTTTGTAGGCCTTTGAAACTAGGTGTAATGAAAGATCTCTTTCTGAGATTGTGTGTGGAGCAGCTGGATAGAAGATCAGAGCTGCTGCTGGAGCAGTGCCATCTATACAGAGTGAGAAAGTAGACTTGGCTAAGGGCTCTGGCTGTACCAAGTGGGTCCCACTGGCAGATGAAACTTCAGCAAGCTGTCTGAGTTGTCTTATTGTACATCTGCTCCTTGTAGTTTATCAAGGCACCCAGAGCATTGGTTAGTCTGACAGAGCTGTGAGATTCAAGTTATGCCAGCACTATCTATGTTGAAATAATAGTTCTTTTTCTCCTATAATGGGATTATTATGAGATTTAAATTTATGTGTTATTAAAATTTGTTTTTCAGATAATGCTGCTGTTTTAATGGGTTCACTGAGTAGTTTTCATGTACTTTCTGATCTTAGATGTCTTTACACAGCAGAAACAATAAGAATGGCATTGATAATGAAAGCTTTGCAGTACTTACTGTCCAAAAATATTTACATTTTGAGAAGGTCCTTCTTTTAGTGACATTTTCACAGAGTTTTTTTTTCTTTTTAATGTTCTTTCTGCATTTCAAAGACTAATGGTTTTATTTTCTGAGCCAATTATCTACCTTTGCACTTCATGTGAGGTTGTGTACTAAGTAAACCTATTTGCATTAAAGATGATGACATTTTAAGAAAGTTTGGCTGTAAGATTTGTTCAGTACTTTTGCCAAGCAGAAGCAGAGAAAAGCATTTCTAGCAGCAAGCTAGAAAAGTTCTTAAAAATACTTTGCAAAATTTTTCTTTTGGTACCACGGACAACTCTCAGTTTTTATTTCCACTATTCTCTTGCAGAGTGAAGCCTTGCTATCTATTTGCAGACTTGTCTCACTTATTTGGAGAAATCAGGACATCCTTGCAGGTATATAGAATGGTTGCAGAAATGAGGTTTGCATGCCTGACCACTGCTACTCCTTGTACCAACCTAATTCCTCACCACAGCAGTTATATCCCTCCACATCAATTACAGAGCATGTGAACTCCCTCAGCCCATCTAAACACCGACCTTCACCATGGCCCCTCATACTGTGAAGCCTCTGGTGCTTATCCCTCCTAAATGAGCAACTCCTGTCATTCCAGTGCCCCTCACCATATGGCCCAATGTGCAAGCCATTTTCTAAGCATCAACTCATGCATGTTGCATGGGGTCTAAAACAATCAAGGGTCAATTCACTCCTGGCTGCTCTGCATATTGTTTTGGCTGTGGCTGCGAGCATTTCTGGCCTCACTGTTTCCTGGGAGTGAGAGGGATTCACCAATATGAACGTCAGTGGGAGCTGCCAAAAGAATGTTAACTGGTGCTAAAGTTATGTCAGGGAGCATGGAAATGAGCCAGGGGAGCAAGCTGGCAAGTACTGGACCCTCCACATATGAAAAATAAAGACTTCTGTGTGTGCAAGCCTGAAAGGGGAATGTGAAGAGGTTGAGGGAGATATTTATTAAACCAAGAACAGGTGAGCGTGCTCAGGAAAAATGACATCAGTAAAAGGGAGCAGCACTTATTTTGCTTAAGATTTGTGTTAGAGAGGTCAGGGAGCAGCTGCTGGCTGAAAAGGAACCAGTCACCTCTGTCAAAACTCTGATGCATGGCAGGATGTGCCTGCAAAGTAGTCATAGTACTATGGGTATCCAAGACTGGTTAAGATGATCTCTTTCACATGACCTAAGTTTAAATGACCAATTAAAATGTAAGTAATAGCTTATTTCTTAGAGATTGTCAGGGAAATGGGAAATGGGTCAGCTGTTTGTGGCCATGATGACTTGTCTCCTTTGGGCATAGGTAGGATATACATGATAGAAAAAGCTTTAACTGATGACATGAATTAATCATTAAAATTTATGAATTTTTGACAGGACATTGAAACTCTACATTACCCTAATTTGATACTTGAAAGATCAAATATAAAGAAAAGGAGAATTCCTAACTTTTTTAACACGAGGGGAGGTATTATTTATGAATTTCTTGAATTTGTATACTTTCTTATGAATTTGTATACTTATAAATGAGTATACAACAGACTTCAGTAATGGGTCTGTGGATCCTTCTCTGAACAGTGACAGTCATGAGTTCTGTGCAGAGCTAGCAAAGAGGCCTGGCTAGATGGGGCAAATACTGTAAAGTAAGTCACCTGAGGCTAGGGAAAGTGGGCAATGCAAATAAGCTGATGGTGGAAGATGAGCTATCTGGGTGAAGGTCTGCTGAATGGAATTTTTTAGAGGTTTCTGTGTCTCTTGATTGCTTGTGTGGCCAGAAGTTTTCCAGATGCTAAAAAAGTATTGTGGTGGCTGGCATCTGGTATGTGAATGAGCATGTTAAGATTTGTGAAGTCAGTTGCATTGAAAAGACTGAGGATTAGCAACTGGAGGTGTGCAATCTTATTGAGTGAAAAGGACAATTTATGTTCTGAACTTTAGGGGAAATTTTATGGTAGGACTCTGGAGCTCACTGGATGAATAAAAAACCACAAATAAAATTGCAGGAGTAAGCAGACACCCTACCTGGAACAGGAAAATGTTCTAGTCAGCAATGCAATTATGTTTAGAAAATCCAGTAGTATTGGGATAATGTGAGACATGCCAAAAGACTGCCTGGGCCAGACTTTGTGAAGGAAATTAAACAAATAGCAGAAGGCTGTTCAGCTGTATAACTAAAAAGAACACAGGAAGGCGTGAGTCCACTACACAATGACACAACAGAGATTAATGATAATGCTATGTCCCCAAAAGTAAATGAACACAAAGCTCTTGGAGACTAATAAGAGCAATTTCTTCTGTAGGCTGGTGTTCATTAGCTGTCATTGGTGGAAGAATCAAAGATCTGATGTTTTCGTCAGTAACAAATATTACATGGGCTCCAATGAGATGTTTATCAGTCATTAGAAACTCTAATTATCAGCATGTGTTATCAACACGGGTGAAGAGCTGAGTAATATCCACATGATCATCAGCTCTACATATAAATGGCTCAAATTTAATTGTGTGGAAAGAAGATAAACAGTCAGATTGAGGGGTATTGACTACTTGTGTATTGTAGCTTTGGCAAAATCCTGCAAACTACAGCTATTTTAGCAAAAAATTAATAAATAACCACTAGCAATATACAGAATATTTACAATCTGAATCTGGATCTCTCTTTTCACCTCTGATTGCCCTTATCTGACAATGGTTTTGTTGCATGGCAGATAGAGATGCAAGGCTAGAAAAAGAGTTCTTTTTTACTGAGTTTGCCAAATTTTCAGAGGGTAAGAGCATTGACTTTTCCAATATCCAGGAAAAAAAATATGTATATCTGTTTCACTTATGCAGTGCTTGCTAATTCCCACCTGCAGTTTTTCAGCTGCATAAATACTGAACTGACACTACCAAGTTTGCCTTCTTGTAGCACACCTTATATAGCAGCAGATTTCCATGCTGAAACAAGTCCCTTTCATTTTCATAGTTTGAGCAGAGCATTGCCAAAACTCACATGGTGGTTCTTGTTACCAGGACAAAGGGAAATAACCATATTGGTATAGGGAAGAAAAGATAAAGAATATTTAGAAAATGTTTTTTGTATCTCTTCATGAAGATGATTTACTGTCCTCAATGCATAAGCTCCTACACAGCAAATCAATATTCAGATCTGAATGTCTCACACACTAGTCTGAGTCTTAAAACCTGATCTAAAAAATGCTGAAGTGAATTAGAAAATTTCTTCCATTTACATGAGCTAATTTTTTGGTCTTACAAGAATTTCAAACAGGTCAGGCATATAAAGTGTGGGGAGAGAAATACCAATTTCAAGTCCTCAGATGGAGTTAGCAGAGTTTAAGAGGTTAAGTAATTGCCTGAAGCTACACTATTAAATTTGTTCCACTGAGAAGAGTTCATATCTAGCCCAGGATCCTATGCCCACAAGCACATCTATTCACTCAAGTTACGTGGTGTTTTTAATTCAAAATAGTTGACTCTTTAGTAATGTAGGCTAATCACAAATGAAGCACTAACACAAGCACTGAAATGTCTCTTTAATGCCTGTAGGCTTCCACAAGAATCCAATAGTTCCAACAGGGGATTATAGGAAGCACAAAGAAAGACTAGTAATCTTTTGGAAAACAATTCCTAGAATACTTCAGCTTAATATTGTTCAAAGGTAGCTGTCATTAGAGAAAGTCTGTACTGAAACTGGTAAACTGAATTTCTAACTGCTGATAAATGTTCAGTAAAGATCTATGCACCTCAGAATCTGAGAATTGGACTCAGATATTTAAAGACTTAAATATTTTGTGCACAGGAAATGTCTATTTCCTTCCAGGAATGGAAAATTCTATTCTTGGATAGGAAAGGGCTTATATGATAAGATGCCTAGCTAGGTGTTCACTGTAAAGCTTACACAGTTAACATGAATTAATTAAATTACCTATGCAGATTTTACATCTTAATTGCATTGTGCATAAAATGTTGAGTCCTAAGAGGCAATAATGTCCTAAACAGAATAACAAGAAAGCATAGAAAGCAAGTTAATTTCAAATATGTCCTTTTGGAAGACATAAGGCAGTTTATGCTATTGTGATTTTTTTAGGGTGTTTTGTAGTCAGACACTTGGTTGCTGTGAATCTCCAAAGTTTCTGACAATAAAGACAAAATCAAAAGCTTTGGTAAAATTATGATTGTTCTGTGGTGGCCACTGTTGTGAAGGGGTTTTGTCCTGTGTTCTAATATTGTTTACGGCTATAAATAGTTTTGTTTGGAAAAATAACTGTTGTTGACTTGAATGAAAAACTCGTTGATTTAAGACAGTGACACATACATTCATTTGATTAGCCTTGTGTCTGTGCTTGTGAAGATACATTTTCTTCCAGTGGCATACAAATAAATTTATGGGTTTTTTTTAGAACCTAATACTACTAGAAACCTCACGCTTAATCTTTCTTGTATTTATGAAGGTCACTTTATGCTGCTTCTTCATGTAGCTTGTTCCTGCTTGCCTTAATGATCTCTTTTTTTCACTTGTGACTTCTGGAAGGTGTGCATGGCTTACGCAGACCCAAGGCCTTTTCTGATTTCCACAGCACCCCACCAGTCAGGAGGCTGGGGGTGCACAGGGATTTGGCTGGGGACACATCTGGCCCCAGCTGATGAAAGGGACCATATGGTGTCATGCTCAGCCTATAAAGCTGAGGGAAAAAAGGGAGGAACATTTGAAATTATGTTTTTTGTCTTCCCAAGTTACCGTTAGGTGTGATGGAACCCTACTTTCCTAGAGATGGCTGAATACCTGCCTGCCCATGGGAAATGACAAATGAATTCCTTGTTTTGCTTTGTTTCACCTATTAAACTGTCTCTATTGAAATCCACAAATTTTCTCACTTTTTCTGTTCCAATTCACTCCCCCATGCCACTGCAGAGGGGGTGAGCCAGTGGCTTTGTGGTGCCTAGTTGCTGGCTGAGGATGAACCATGACAATCCTCTTGGTGCCCAAAATGGGGCTTAAAGATTTTGAGATAACAAGAGGTTTGATTGGAATAAGCTAGATCAAATTTATAGATGATATTGCTATGAATTGACAGGGTTTTATGCATGCCATGGGATTTACTTGCTCTTATATTAGAGTCTAGTGCTTCTTAGTGACTACTTTTTTTGCTTTCACAAAATGTATTTCACTTTGAAAAAAAGGATGTTTAATAGCATATCTGAACCCACAAAAAGAAAACCCCAAACCAAACTACACACAAATCTACAATAAAACGTTCTCCATGTTATAGTCTTCCTTGGTTCTTCATATGTTTACTCTCTTGTATTGTTTATATTTAAAAGTCAAGACCATTGCAGAGACAGGTATTTGTAAAAATATGGTTGGGTTGAGTAAAAAGTGTTGCTGCTTTTTTATTTGTAGAGGAATGGGCCTACTGAAATCTGCAGTAGTGTATGGTAATGTCTACATTTCATCTTATACTTTTAGTACAAAGCCAGTGGCAAAAGGAGGTTTGTGTCTGCTCCTTTTCACAGAAAAAAAAAAAAAACTATTATAGTCTGTATTTTCAGACAGTGAGTCATCCCTGGCCTTGTGAAACCACAACTTTCTTTCTTTTTGTTAAACACTGACCTGTTCACATTGTGACAGATGAACCACACCTACCTCATAGCTTGTATAACTTTCTGTCCTTTTTTGCCTTACTTCAGCAAATACCACACCTGTGCTTCTGTGTTGTACTTTCTAGTCCAACATACACTGAGTGTAATGGAACCGTTATAGAAATTTAAAGTGTGAAAAGTTCTTAGGGAGTGGTAACGTCAAATTTTCCATTCCTCAGCAATGAGTGGGAAGGGGTTGAACACAAATAATGGTGTATAAAATCAGGCACCTGTTAGCAGCTGCTGCTTTGCCTCTTGAGTCTGCAGCTCTGCCATGCTGACGGATTGCTGCTTTGTGTTGCTTGATGCCCATCATCTTGCTGCAACTAGCTGTACTTCAGGCACTCTGTGTGTTTACACTGAGAAAGAAAAATATTTCTACACCTGCATGTTAGAAATATAGAGACACATTCATCTTCATTTTGGGATGTGATTGCCTTTTGTGTTAAAAAATCAAACACCTATAGCTAAGTTTCAAGGAGAGGAATTAGAAGTACCTTCCTAAAGTACAACTAACTCACTTACTTATCTTGCCTTCATGATTTGCTGTCACTGTAGACACAGTCAGTGTTTCAATCAAGTGATACACCTGCCAGAGTATAATACCCTCTATAGTTAAAATTTTTCTCCTAAGTTATTGTCTGTAGGTAGATTCCCAGAGTGTGGGAATATATTCATTAGTGGGTGTTCAGTGTTCGACATTCTACCCCAACCACAGTATGGTGGCATCCCTTACTCACTTCTGCCCACCCCTGCACATTCCTACTTAGTCTTAGTTCCTCTCCACTGCTAGCTGGACTTTTACTTGTTGCTTGGGGCACCATTCAAACCTTTCTACAGTGTAGTTTAGGGGATCTTTAAATTTTTTTTCCCCATTTTTATTCTTTAGCATTTAAATTTACCTTTTTTTCCCTAGGACTCTCTTTTTCCTCACATATTTTTACAGCTATGCCATCTGGCTTAATGTAATTTTTCACCTGAGACATCAAGCTTAGTAGAAGAAAAATGCTTGGAGAAGCATCAAAACTTCATATTTGGCAAGGCTCTGTGCTAGAAATTAGAGTTGAAGTGCTTAAATTTTAACTTTGGTTCCATAGGCTTCAAAAAAGAGCTCCTTGAACTTGTGATTAGGAGTCCTGAGTTGGGTTTTCATGGCCATGTCAGATGTAGGTGCCTTCAGGTGTAACTATAAGCTTCCCCCATGTTGGACAGTCAATGTCAGACAGCTCTGAGATGGACCCACTGCCCACCAAGGCTGTGCCCATCAGAGACAGTGGTAGTGCCCCTGGGATAATGAATATTAGAAGGGGAAAATTACACTCACAACTGCAGCCAAAAGGAAACAGGAACAATATGTAATAGCAACAACTCTGCAGACACCAAGACCAGTGAAGAAGGAGGGAGGAAGTGTTCCAGGTGCTGGAGCAGACATTCCCCTGAAGTCCGTGGTGAGGCAGGCTGGATGACCCACCACTGAGATGTACAGTTCCAGATGTTTCTGTAAAGACTTTTTCCATTTTCAAGCTCAGTTGAAGGAAGTCTTGGATCACACCTTCACTTGTTTTTATTAGTTGCAACCCAGTATCATTGGGCAGCCCTACAGTAATTTTGCTTTTCAAATTCCTCATTTCAGGTATCTGACAGTTTTTAAAGCTGTGATACCAAAACCCAAGAAGAGTGAATGAGGAAATAGATGCTTGCCTGAAGACAGAGGGAGAACTGTTTATCAGAAAAGTTTTCTAAAAGGTGGTCTCCAGAGCCTCACATAAGCCCTAACATTAAAGAGTGTAGAGGACTTTAAGAGGCTCTCCTATTCCTGAAGCAGCATCAGGTCACAGACCTGACTGCTCATTGTAATCTAGCACATATTCATCTAAGTCTGCCTCAGGGACTCTGAAGTTTGCTCACAAGTAGCTCATCTTCCCTAAGATATGATTGACAACTTGGCCCTAAAAAATAAGTCCTTTGTTAAGCTGATTTCATAGTAAAGTGATAGAGTTCATGGTGTCATCATTATTCTAACATCATGCACTCTTTATATTTGGCAATTTAAGGTCTGAAAGCTATATTCAAAGACCTGTATTTCAGGCAGACACATTTTAATTCCTTAAGACAGTAAGTGCATTTTCCCTAGGTTGATTAAATCTTTTCCAAAGATTATTTTCTAGAAAGACTCAATCTCCTTTTTTCTGACTTTCCACTATCAACTGTGCTGAATTCTAAATATTCTTTGTATACATCACTTCCCTGAACTTTTTGATAAATCCACCTGTTCTTTTCCATGTAGAAAAGAGCACAGTTCTACTGCCAGTGACTTGGTGAAACTTGTGTCACTTTCTAAATTGTGATGCAAATTTACCTTGTCTTCATACACCTTTCAGCTGCTTCTTTGCTAGGCCATCAGATGACCATTTTTATTTGTTTCATGATTGCCTTTGGTAATAGTATTATCCACAATGCAAATGAAAGCACAAAAACCAATACCCTTTTAATCTTACTTATGAAAAGATTCCTTAAATGCACATGTTGGTGACATTCTGCAGAAAAAGCTGAGCCAATAAAGAACTGAAGCACTGTGAGAAACAGAAGTGTGTACACATACAAAGAAAAAATTCACCACTAATATTTGAGTAACACAGAAGTTATTTAATGCTGTAGCAAAGTATTTGAAATATGTCATGGGACACCTACCAAAAGATTTCTTGGCAATGCATAAGCAAAAAGAAAGACAATTAAATTTACATGCTCATTCAAAATGTCAAAATTAGGTCTTCTGGATGTTCAACTGTGAAAACATATTTTATTAACTACTTCTCTGTAAGAATATGAAATTAGTTTTGAGAAACACAAAAGCAATATGGATGTGTGTGATCTGTTTGAAAAAAATCATGGCTTGATGTGTGAAAGATTATGTGCATATGTTATGTTCCTGATTCTGGAATATGTCTGAATGTTATCTTGTGATTTGTTTTACCATTCAATAGTTTTCAGTGCAATGATTTACAGAAAAAAAGTGTAACCATCACATCAGATTCTGTGTTGGAGTTTCTCTTAGCCTTAACCTGTAAAACGGGAACAGTTCTCTTCCTTATTTTTGTCAAAACAGAATACAATCTTTTTCTAGAGATAAATTCTTGTAGATATATTGGGAATTGACTACATTATGTAAAGTTTCATATATGGTTTTTAAGTGCAGTTTGGTCTGCTATTTTGTTTGTTTGTTGTTTGGTTGGTTTTGTTTTTCTCTTAACAGATTATCCTGTCTCTGAAGAAGATCTGGATCTTCTGGTTTTGTCACATGCAGAGCTCCAGTGAACCAAATTTCTTTGCCTCACTTTACCAAAAGACATTTTAATCAATTTATGTATGAACATTGTTTTCATACACCTTGAGGATGGCCATGACTGAAACAAAACCAGGACTTATGAACTACATTAAATAAAAAAAAAATGAAAAAAGTAAAGAGATTGTGCAAAAGAGAGAAGGTGGAGGATGATCCTGGAAATCTTTGCACAAAAAGAGGCCCCTGCATGCAACCTAGCTGACAAAATAAAAAAAGGCACTGGAGGTGAGTCATCCAGGCTCCTCTACAATCTTGGATTCTGCACATATGTAGGCATGGGTGTGTGTTCGTGACACATGCAAAATGATCTTCCTCACACCGTGGGTCCAGCTATGACAGCAGTCACTGAATGCGCTCCAAGACTGAACATCAGGGAGGAAAAGTTATTATATCTCTTCTGTATGTCAGGCTCATAGTGACATGCTGAAATGTGTTAAACTTAATGTGAAAGCCATAAATGGCAAGTCCATCAAACCCAAAATGAGTTATAAATCTTTCAGTCAAATAGAAGTGTTTAATTTTTTATTTCTTGTGAAATCTGGGAAAAGAGTCTGCTAGTTTGAGGGAGGGATTAAATGAGACAAATGTAGTTATTAAAAATAGTATGCTTTTCTTTTGAATCATGCTTCACAAACAGGTGTGCTTAATAATCTTAGAAAAATAGACCCTTAATTAGGGTCTTAAGACATTCTTTTTTTTTAACTACATTTCAGCTAAAGCATTAAGATTTGTGTTCTTTTATGTTTTATATCTCCTAGTTAAAAATACATATGCCAATCCCTATAACCATAAGTGAGAAAAAGAAACATTCTAAAAAGTGCATTATGACTACAAATCCTCAAATAACTGACATTTAACACTACCAGAAGAATAAGGAGGGCCAATTTCAGCTCACAGGACCTCAAATGAAATAGTGAAATTCTGTCAGAGCCTGCTGTGTGCGGGAGAGCCAAGGGGAGGAGGTACAGAGGCAACACTCACCTGTGCAGAGTGCTGCACTTCAGTCCCCTGGCAGGTAAGATCAAATACAGCCTGAGCTGAGTCCCTGGTTCAGCCTCCTTCCCCAGGATGAGAGATCCAGTTCTTACATCTGCACTTTCAGGTGAATTAACTGGTTGTTACAGTCTTTAGGTAGTGGGAGTCTAGCACTGGTGGAAGGCTTGTACTTTGTTTGCCATGCTTGTGTGCTGAGTGATTGTGAGTGAAGAGCCAGAAACTTTTAGGATATGGTTCTGACCATTTCAGGAGGAGTTTTCCTCAGAGGTATGAAAGCTTTGTTTTCGTTTCATGCTGGTCTTAAATTCCCATCCACTTCTCTGTAAAAGTACATATAAACTATGTTGCATAAACTCAAATATATCTGACTAAAAACAATTACTCACAACAAATTGAATGCCTTTAGAGTAATTTGGTCCAAGAAACACTTTTAAGGTTCAATAACTTTATATCTGCTGTGCTTATTCTCCTGAAATACGAAAAAACTAACCTTCATTAGAATGCTACCCATAAAATGTAACCTCAGCTTTTGGGTTGTTTAGGAAAATTATTAAACAGTGATAAAATGATACCTATGCTAATGCTGGCCTTTTGTTCCTGATGCTTGATGCAGTGTACAGATTATTTCAGCTTCATCTTATGCTGTTTGATTAAAAGAAGTGGTCTACTACTACACTAATGGATATCATTTATTTCCCCTGTTGGAAGATAGAAGATATTAAAATTTTGTTATCCGGAATAAACCCTGGTTTCATTCTACAATTACATGGTGTTAGAAATAGAAAAGATACATTTGAAAGGAACAGCCACTTCCACCTATTCCACCATAAAAAGAAAAACAATCTCTTAATCTGGTAGGCAATGAGGACTTTAGTCTTAAAGCATTTATTGTTTTTTTTCTACCTTTTCCCAGGGAATTTGTTTATCTAAAGAAAGTGTATGGCCGCTCTTGGAAATAGTTGGTTTCCATTTTTATTCTACTACATATTCCTACTATAACTAATTAAAGTATGGAAAAGATGTTTTCCTCCTTTTACAGTTGAAAAATTAGGGTGCAGGGAAAGCAACAAATCATCTCAAGTAATACAATCTGTTTCAAAATGGGCTTAAACTCTTCTCCACCAGGTCTAAAGTCTACATACTGAATTAACCATAAAATAACTCGTTTGTCTAAGCAAACTAAACTCATTTCTTAGGATGAATAATTTATCATTCTCTTGCTAAATGGTGCAATTACATTAAAAAAAAAAGCTAACAGTTCTGGCATAAGATGCCATGCTGAATAATTATGATTAATTTTATATTTGTCCTGCTTTATCACTAGCATTTAGGCATATCTTTATTACGTAGCATTTTTTAACACATCACAGAATCTTTGGTCTGAATACATTTTAGAAGGTTACACAGTGTATCTCCCGGATCCAAAGCAGTGTTAATTGCACTTGCTTTATCTCTAGATGAACATTCACATCACACTTCCCATGGTGAAAATTTCACATTTCCAGTAACCTATCCTGTGTTTTTCTACTTTTACATTGCATTTTCCTGGTATCTAACCATAACTTCCCTTACTGTCTTCTAAGATTCTTCTATTTACTGCAGACATGAAGAATATTTAATTCTCTTACTTCAAATATTTTTAGTGAATTGTATACCAGTAACTGCCATGCTCTCCTTCCAGATTCCTTTTCTTTAGGCTGAACAACTGAAATTCTTTCAATCCATGACACCTAACCATTCATGTTGATCTGCCTTGGACTTCCTGCTTTTGTCCCACGTGCTTCTTAATTATAGTTCAGGAGAGATCTCAGTGGAGATAGGTAAAGAGGAAGGACTTCACACACTGACCAAAATTAAATGTTCACCACAGGAGGTTATCTCTGTGTTGAATAGCTATGTAAGTTATCCACCCAAATTCATTGTCCTTTTCCCTGTCCAATAGTTTTGTCACTTTAAAAGCTGTCCTGTAAATGCTAGTGCATGACAGAAAAATTTGGGGGAGATGGGGTTTCGTGATGAGAATAACTGTCTGGTGTATAATTCACTTACAAGGCTGAGTGGGTCCTGCTCACATTTTTTATTGGCATTTAATGCAATGTTTGCACAAATACATCTTTGTTTCCAGAGCCTCAAGCAATTTGAAATAAGCCTCAGTGACTGCTAGCTCTGGAAACTAACCAAGAAAATAGTTCTTTTTAAAAATCTAATAATGAAATGGAATCTAAGAGTGCCGGGAATATTTTATAAATAATACTATGCCCTGCAGCATTATTTATCTTCATGGCTACTATACATTGCTCCCAAGTTATTCCTCTCAGTGTCGCAAAGATAAATGCCTCAGTACAATAGTTTATTATATATTCTCTCTCTAGGTATACCTTATACAAAATAGAGATGCATTACCCAAACATTACTGATGGAAGACAATCTGTGAGTAGTTGCCCATTTTTAAAGAAAACAGCAAGTAGAAATGGCAGAGGATGTTTGATACTGAATCTGCAGGGCCAGGGCTGAAGGCCAGAAACTTCTCCTATAACTTGACAAAGGCCAAATGACCCGAGGTGATTCACTGGTTCCTTGAGATTTTCTTTGTTTTAGGTGTTGTGTCTTACTCTTAGGAATGGATGCTTTCCATAGTCTGATTAGAATTTAAAAATTTTTAGTAAAGAACAATGTCAAAGAAAACACCATGTATGCAGCAAAAGCTCTTTGATCCTCTCTCACAAGCCTCAAGTGTTGGAAAGGAGATAATGAATGATAGGTCAGGAAGCTGCAGAGACCAGCTGTCCCCTAGAAGTCAGTGTAACTAAGTCCTTCAGTGATCTGTGGACTACATCAAGACAAAAGGCAGACCCAAAGTTTGGAGAATGATGAGCAGAAAGCACAGCAATCAACCATCTTTGGGACAGAAGAGATAAAGGTTTGTCATGTTATAAGCATATAAATGCATATCGAATGCTGTTAACAAAGGTGAACAATGCTTTTAAATTCACATAAGAGACACCCCCCCACACCCCCCCAGATCTCTATTGTTCTAGAAAGTGGCTATTGTCACAATGGGCTGGTAGCTGTTCCAGGACTTCCTTCATTTTATAGAATCTCTGATGAATCTGTAAGCACATGGGAGCTTAAGTACTTGAAATAAAGACATTGCCATTTAATGGGTTCATTTTCAGACAGTTGATTCTACAGTCTCTAAATTAAGAAAAAAAAAGCAAATGCTCCATCTTCTAGAATTTCAGTATATATTCTAATTATTTGAGAAAAAAATGCTAAAGTAGAAAACAGACTTTAGTGTGGAGCATGGAACAATGTGAACTTAGACAAGATTTCTAAATTATGTAGAATTCTTGTTAAGGATATTTTTAAAGGAAAAGGTACTTCCATGGTAAACTCAATATAGCTCTGAGGATTTTATTTTCTGTTAGATAAAATAGTAAGTTAGAATGTCATTAACACACATCTGTTAAAAGAAAATTTCTTTAGGAAAAAAAAAATGGTGTGGATCTAATATTCTTAGTCATGTTTAGATGCTTCTGGTTTGTGTAGCCAGGATGCTGCTTTTATATGGCCAAGAGATATTTGCATTCAGGGTTATTACAGCCAAATATGGTTCATCATACAAAACTTCTTATTAGCAATACTTCTTTTAACATGGACAGTTATCTGTTCCTGTTCTCATTTGGAATCTGCATGAAGTTTTCTGGATGAACACATTCAATACAACATTCACAAATAAAGAATACACCCATATTTAACATGATACTTAGTCATACAGCAACTTTTAATTATTTTTTTTAATTACAGCTCTCTAACATCTGCTAACAACTAAGCAGAAAACCAGGAAAAAAACCTCATATTAATTGTAATCAGCAAAATGTTCAAAATCAAGAAGACTTTAAAAATTGCAAAATTTAATTGTAAAAATCTGCATATTTTATTTGAATACTGTCAATGGGAGCACAAAGGAGTTAGCATTTATGTGAAAAAATGTCCTCCCTCCAGGAGATTATTAATATTTTAAAAAATATATATTGTTGTTTTTACTGTTGTTTGTGATACTGTTTGGTTTTTTTTTTTGGGGATCTCAAAATACCTCACATAAACTAGCTGAGTGCTTTCACAACTGAGTGCTTATGTAGTACAACATTTTTTATTTTCCCAAATATGATTAAATACATTTATTTGCATACAAGGTGATTAATAAGTGAATCTTACATCAAAGGAAAATGAAAGTAGAATCCTGAATCATGTCATATCTGTCAGATGAAAATGTTGCCAAGACATAAATGTTGATGTTCTGTCTCTCTCTGTAGTTACTACACAAAACCACTATGGCTTTTAAGGAAGAATCATTCCAAAGAAAGTCATCATTTCTGTAAAGGTGATAGGTTAATACAATCCTCTCTATGACATAAATCTATTTGCTTTTCCTGATATCTTATTTGGAACTTTTGCCAGCACATTCCAGATTAAGAAAAGAGGATTTTTTTGCTGGGTCAAAGCTCCAGAGATTATTGAGCCAGGAAAGATATCACTATTTTGCTCTCTTTCATTTCCTATTCCTTGCTATTTTTGATAGCACCTTCTAAATTAGCAAATATCTCACTTTAGAGAGCAAGCTATATGACCTGAAATGTCTTAGTCTTTTCCAAAGTGAAAATGCTAAAGTGTAGAAGGAGACATTTTATTTCCGTGCACTATCTCTGCTCTTATCAAAGGGTAAAACCTGCATGAAAAGTTGATATTTACAATTTATTGCCCATTTTACCAGTGATCCCTTTGATGCCATACTACAGGTCTCCAGCAGTATGACTGAACTGCCTGAAGAGTCAAACAGCTCTAACAGAGTGATTGCAGAACACATCAGGATCAAAACAGTTCACATGAAGTGGGAGAGAAAAAGCAATTTGTCCTCATTCCATTCAGCTTCCTTACAGTACTTGAAACACTTTCCGTTTTGAGCATCTTACTGAGCTCTTGAGCTGAGCAGACCAAGGGTCCGAGCAAAGTATCTAGACATCCCCCAGACACATAAGACTGTTGCAGGCAATGCTTGATTAAATCTCATATAATTGGAAATCTTTCCCATTTCTTTTCTCTGCACGAATCCAACAGATACACAGTCCTGTTTCAAAGCGAAGAAAAGCTGTGTGATGGGAACAAAGCTAGTGAAGATGTTAACTGCCTTTTTAAAATTTAGTTCCTGGCATTTCTGAATTTACTTAATGAATTCTACTGTGAGAAACAGTTAATAGGGTTGGGTAGTAAAGAGAAGGGAAGAAATCTGCCTGATCACATACCCTTAGCAAGGATTGACTCCTAAGAAGGATTTTATACTTTCCGGAACATTTAAATACCGTGGATGTTTGTCATCCTAATGTGATGGTGATTTCCTTGTTAAAAAATGGGAAAGACATTGATTTTGTCCAAATTAGATCTGCCTAATAATCTTTGCTGTTTTACTGCCAAGTATACACCTGATAATCCAACTTGTGTGCAGCAGCAATGAGCTGTTACAGTAAAATTGACTAAATGTTTTCCTTCAGCACCAATTAAAATCACATAATAAAAGCAACCAAAATAAAAATTACTCTTCAAGGATAGAACATCTCTCATTTTACAGGATGTTTTTCTTGCTTTCCTTGAGTACAGTTTTTTTAATTACAACCTACTGACACAAAGAGCTGTAGAGGTAATATAGAAGAATGAATGTTTGCATCTTGCTAACAACTGGGTTTCAAAGTGTCTTATTATAAAGTGGGTTGATAACTGGGTTATGTAAAGAAAATCTGTTTCTGGTCTCCTCCCTTAGCAGAGATGTTAATATGGATATATTGTCAGGATAGATTGCTTTCCTTGATGTTCAGGGCAATAACTAAATTGGTAAATCTAAAAATATATATCAACTTAGATAATGGTTCTATTTTTACCATTATTTATGTTTCCAGACAACAGTAACCTAGATCTGTAAAACTAAAAAAAAGTGTAAAAATTTAATTTGTTTTAAACTCTCTTCTATTATTTCCCTTTAAACTACTTTATAGTTTGTCATTTTTTTTTCTATTTTGTCTAATTTTTTCTTATTTTTCTTTCTTATTTTTTTCAGCTTGGCCACTGAAAATGGGTCAGGTTTTTTTTGGTTTTTTGTGGGGTTTTTTTTGTGTTTTTGTTTTGTTTTGTTTTTGATAGTAAACACAGTGGAATATACAGAATTTATTGAAAACCTGTAACATCACCTAAAACCTGTACAGCCACCACTTGTAGACACGTGTATTTATATATGCTAAATGAGCATTAGCATTTTGTGCAGAGAGGAGGCTCCACAGAGGCTGGGAGCACTGGAAGCAGTCCTTTTGTGCCTACCTATGTCATGTGGGTAGAAACACAATTACTGGAAAGAGGCAGGCCGAGGAGCAGCAAGGTAATGAGCAGAGGAGTGCACATTATGAATTGTTCTGCTGTATACAATTCTTTACTAATAAAAAGCCCCAAAACAAAATAGATACTCAGAACTCACATCGTTCATCGCTTTGTTGTTTTGATGTGTTCAAAACTAGCAAAACAAAAAAGAATAACTCTTTGCTTTTTTAAAAATGGGATTTACTGGGCAGGGAGAAAGATAGGACAGAAAGGAGACTAGAGATTGTCTGCTGGTTACTTGAAGCAATCAAGTACGAGAGTAAATCGACTGTTTTGAGTAATCTGGAAATGACCCAGAAGTATTTTATTCTGGAAGGACAAGAATTAATTAAATCATTACATCAAAACTGAGAGCATTTATCTGAGATTATCGGTGTTTTGAAGAATTGTTACATGGTAACACAGTTTTACCATGGCAGCCTGTGCCTGAGGTTAGGGCTTATAAACGAACAATTTGTTTAAGTAAACATAAAGTTATACTAATGACTTCATTTAAATATAATTATGGAAAATTTAAAAAAACTGTTTTTATTAATGCAATATGGTACAAGAATAAAATTGCAGAAATCTAAACTTTACTCAAACTTTTTATCCGAGATTTTGAAAGGTCATTAGATTTTTTTGTCCTTTTGTCTCATTGTCCTGGAAGGATAAGAATGCCCATTTATTCTGTAGATCAAACTGGTTCATGAAACGGTTTCATAACAGCAATGGGGTCCAATACACCTCCTGATCAGTGGAAAGATAACCTTAGCTTAGCATTTGGTGTTGAGTTCCCTCAATTATGGGAACATAAAAATGGCAAAAGCTGTGTGAAATATGATACTGAGTTATAACTGACATTTCAAGGGATTGGTGTTTGGTAGGTCGATGCCATACTTTTTGTCTAGGATCAGAGCATAACCTGTATTCCTGCAATTTGCCTGGAGAAAATACAATGCAGGTAAGCAATAGGGGTGCAGATAAGAATATGCATACAATGCACTGTTCCAAGGTCCCGTTGTTCCAGGGACCAGCTGTGCTTGGTCTTTACTTACTGGAGCCTCTCAAGGCACTACAAGTTTGCAGACAGCAACTTCTTTGCACAACTTCCATACTCGAGTATGGGCATCTTAGAGACATCCTTTCTTGAGGACTGGTGATAGAAAATGCCAACCAGCCTCTGAGGCTAAACCTGCCTTCTCTTGCTCACTTGGTGGCACACACTGGTGAAAAGGGCATGCTTTCCTTAGCCAGGGAACTTGCCTTCTCAGCCTGGAGAAGAGAAGGCTCTGGAGAGACTGTGTAGCAGCCTTCCAGTACCCAAAGGGGCCTATGGCAAAGGCAAGAGAATTTTTTACAAGAATTTTTATGGGCATGTCATAACAGGACAAGGGAGAAAGCCTTCAAACGGAAAGACAGTACGCTTAGATTAAATATTAGGAAGAAATTCTTCACTGTGAGGGTGGTAAGGCACTGCAACATGCTGCCCAGAGAAGTCATGGATACCTAATCCTTGGGAGAGTTTAAGGCCAAGTTGGAAGGGTCTTTGAGCAACCTGTTCTCAAAGTGTCAAGGACGTTGGAATTAGATGATTTTTAGGGTCCTTTTAATTCCAAATGTTCTATGATTGTATGAGTGCATTTGATAAGGAGACACTGGTAAGTGAGTGTCTGGGCAAGTTCAAACTTCTGCATCCCCAAAATAAAAATGTATCAACAAGTATTCTGCTAGAGATCATAAGTTTTAAATTTCTGTTTTGGGATTTTCTTCTTACCCTGCAACCCTCCCTCCAAGAGATGTATCTCCTCTCTCCCCACAGCTAGAAACTGAAGCCCTATGCCAGATTTCCCCACCTGCAGCTATATTTAGGAAAGAAATAAAGCATTTATCACATACAATGAATAAATGCAATCCTGCCACTCAAGGTTGCTTTGTGACATCTATATCTAAAAGTTTGCAAAGATTTGTTCTGCGTGGAGCAGAAGAAGCTTTTCCTTCCTCCCTGCCTGCCCAAAGAAGGACATGTTTTTGCTTTCTATTACCACCTCCCACACAACTGAAGAGCATTTTCTTTCTTTTCTCCTTTTTAAAACATAACAACCAAAGATAGTCAATCTGTGACAATACATTTCTCTCATCTTTCACTTCCATTTCCAACAAGCTTGCTTGTTCCTGTGATTTTGTACATCGGGACCCATGGAGTATCTGGCACATTTACCTTGTACGTTTGTGTTTTTTTCTGATGAAGGCACTGAAAAGGCAGAGAGCATAATTCACTTCTACTTACACACCAAGGATGGAAGCAACCTACCCTTGTGATTTTCCTGCTGAATGGGATTCAGAAGGTTGAAATACTAGTTACTAAGCACAGGAAATATTATTTTTCCAACAAGCTTGTCTAGATTAACTGAAGAAAAAAAAAAGTATAAAATAAAGCTTAAAATATTTGTGTTGACTTTAGAGAGGAGGTAAAAGCTGCACAATTTTTCATTATTACAATTTGCTCCCCCAGAGGTAAAGTTAGCTCAGCATTTGTAGTTTAAACTCCTGTTTCCAGAGGTTAACAACTCAGCTGTAAGGCTTCAGACTCAGTTTAACATTTGGCAGAGTTTCTGCCTTGAAATAGAACCTCTGGTACATATATATATTACCTTCTCCCAAAGGGTGTCATAGCACTTTAACACACTGAACTTGAATAGCTTGTTTCATCCATCATCAAAATGCAGCTGCTCTTGGGGAGCAATACAGCTTCAGAATGCAGAGTTATATACAGCAGTTTAGGTAAGGGAGCAATGATGATACCTGCAAAATTTAGAACATTTTGGTTTTGCTAGTATATTAAGTGAGTAACATACTCCCTTCTCTAGGCATGCTTTTGTAGTCATAGATATATGTGGGAACCTTCTGACTGTCCTGGGAAAATTTGTAAGTCACAAGAATTTAGACAGAATGACAATTAGCATGTCATAAGGTGAAAAAGTAGAATTTTGGGACTTTAGAGTGTGAGATCAGCGGGCAAAGATGGAGAAAATGGGGTGTGTCCCTGAGCTTCTTCTTCATCCTCTTGTTCTCCATCTTCTGTGGTGGTGTGGCACATTTTGGTTGGCCTAGAACAAAAGTACACTGTACAACATAGTGGATAGATATTGGAGAATTGTTATAAATAAAGCATACGTAATTTTCAGTATAAAAGATGGTGCCCTCCCAAGGGTGGGAGGAGAGAACACCACAACCTAGCCTGGAGAGAACAGCATAACTTGGCCTTCAGAGAAGACCGTGGCGGGCCAGGGCAACAAATATGAGATAAGCAAAGAATAAACAAATTCCTGAACACAAGAACACGACAGTCTTGAGCTCTTCTTCAGACGCAGGGCTGGAGGAAAACAAAAAGCCTTCACAGAGACAGAGACAGAGACAGAGACAGAGACAGAGACAGAGACAGAGACAGAGACAGAGAGAAGTTAAGTCAGGTGGAAGCCAAGCTCAAAAACCCCGGGAAACAAAACAACAAGAAAAAAGCATTTTTTAATATATTTATATTTTAAAATACATGACAGATATAGTACATCACTGACAAGATTTGAGATCACAATTAAAAGGGAAAAAAACATTTTTATACACTTTGAAATATTCCAAATCATTCGTGCTTGCAAAACCTTTTCTAGTATGCTTCTATTCAATTAGATTACGGTCTTAGTTATCTAATGTTTCTAAGGCACAATGGAACATTCTTTAAAGTAAATAAAATTTAAGTCTCAGATTAAGCTAATACAAAGTAAACATAGCTATAATTAAGTATTCCTATGAAAGAATCAATATTTTGGCACTGACATGTGAGAAAAGCAGCTTATTTGTCATTTTCTTACTTCTGCATAATGAAGTAATAGTGTTATTGTCAAGAACTTGTCAAGACAGACAGCAATGAACAGTTTTTGCTTTTTCCAGGGGAATGGCATTCACCAGAAATGGAGCCCAAGAGGCATTTTAGACACTGACATCCTGTTGTGGGGAAGGAAGGGGAGAATTTGGGTTTGTGGATGTACCTTGTCCAAAGACTGGAGTCTGGTCCTGGCTTCTTCTGCAGTCGTGTTATCAATATAGCCCTGGGGATCTTGTGTGCTCAACTTCCAGATCTCAGTGAAGCCTTAGCAAGAACAAATAATTGCACCTAAAGTAGTTCTGAGGAAAAATAAGGAAATATTTACTCTAAAGAGGAAAGCCCTAGTAACTCTCACAGCTCTGCAGCACCTTAATAGGTGAACAAATTTTCTTTACTAGGTGCCTAAACGCAGCTTAAATCTTGCCTTATGCCTGTAAGTCAAAAGAGATTTAATATCGAGACATAGCATGTCTAAAATTGCTAGGAGTCATGGCAAATGTACTTTGAATTGAAGCAGGATCTCAGCACCAAATGTTAATTTGCCTACTACTACTAATCAATTTATAAAGGCTCCAAGTGCAAGCAAAATGATTTGGATTCTGGCCAAGGCATACTATTTACAGGTACACAGAGACTGTGTTTCTGACCTTGTTTTTAATGGAATAAATTTTAAAAAATGTAAAATGATAGTCTTGAAATGAAAATTAAGGAGATAACAGGACTAAAATACCTGGAGTATTTCTCTGCTGGTTAGACTAGTTTATAGATACCCTAGATCCAAAATACAGCTTGTGCCTTGTTGGTATTCCTTGAGAGAACATTGAGGTAACAAACATAGATCTATCCACCTAAAGATGTGCTTGTGACAGTCAATTCAAAGGATATTTGCACACTTTGTAACCCTGAAGCTGCTGATTCTGAGTGGCAGGTAAATCAGATTTGACTTTTCTCTTGTAGCTTAATCTCACTTAGCTGGGAAAAAAATGTAACAGGGCCACAGATCAAAGAGAGCTCTAGCTGAGAAAGAGAAAAGACAGGGAAAAAGATAACCTAAATTTTCAAAATGACTGATGATTTTTGATATTTCCATTTTGGGGCTCCTGATTTGAGACAGCTTAAAGGATCTTGATAATCATAGTGCAGCTGCTCAGCATATTGCTTGAATCCTCACAGAGAGTCTTAGAAACATCTCTAAATCCATGTTCAAGCAGGCAGGATCTAACCAGAGACAATTTTTGTAGAAGTTGGAATATTGCATGTTCCCAGATTTTAGAAAGAGATTGGTAGGAGCTGAGGTTTTCAGATACCTTGCAATAAAAATATTTTTCCTTATGTGCATGTTTAGGTTTGTTTTTTTGTTTTTTTGGTTTTTTGTTTGTTTATTTTGTTTGTTTGGGGGTTTTTTTGTGTTTTTTTTTTTTTTGTTTTTTTGTTTTGTTTTTTGGTTTTTGTTTTTTTGCTTTTGTTTTTGCTTTTTTTTTTTTGGTGGGGGGTTGTTTGTTTGTTTGCTTTTAATTTAACAGACATCTACTTCAAAGCTCTTGATCTTAATCCATGATGCTTGAAGTTCCTTGGTCTCTAAGAGCATTTAGCGTGGCTTGATTATGCCTTGCCTGTTCCATCCCATGCTGTAGGTGTGGAACAGAGGATTCCTCCTCCCACAAAGGTCTTGCCTGTGTCCTCCTGAAGCAGTTAGTTCCTTCGTGCCAATAGCATACCCTGTTTTCACTCTCTGCTGCCTTCTCTCCTGGATTTCTGCCAGGCCAGCATATGCCTCCAATGATTTCTCTTCCCAGGCAGCTGAGATGATGTCCCAGCAGCCTTGCCCTCAAGGGATGGACCACCAGAAGGGCTTTGGCTCCAGCTCAGCATATGGAGGCTTGTTTCTACCCTGCCTGCTCAGGCTGAGACCAGTGAGTCCCTGCATTTCCGTAATGAAGAACAGCTCCTCTTGGCTTCCAAGCTGGGGTTGTGATTTTGCCCCATAACCTCACATTCCCTCCTCCTAGAGAGCACCAGCCCACGCTCAACGCTTTGTCTATCAGCAGGACTCAGAAGCATCACCCATCTGTTTGCTACTGAGATCCCTGCACACTTTTTGAGCTTTAGGCTCACAGAGTGCACATGGCAAGGAAAGAGAGGTTTGGAAGATAAAACCATTCTATACTGCCCTTTTTCACAATAAAAAAAATTACCTCTCTGCATCAGCCATGGTAGTACATACACTTCTTAAATGAGACAGGGCTGCTGAGGGACATGTCTCAAACTGTATTTATTTTTCAAAAGTCTCATTCCATGGCTGAGACCATAGGAAGATGACAGCAGCTCACGTCTCTAGCAGCAGACGGTGAGTTCTGTGTTACCATACACTTTAAAAGTTTTACAGCCAATAGCAGAAAGCAAAAGCTTACTTGACAGTAGCTTTAGCCAACCATTACAAGTCCATGTACTGCTGCTTAAAACAACACTTGCTTGTTAGCCTTAGCATAAAATGCACAGTATTCCATTATTAAATTCATTATTTTAATGAAATATTAATTTCATTATTTCATATATTTCATTAATAATTCTATTATTTTAATGTCTGCTAGCCAAACTTCAATACTCAAGCCATTGTTTTCTATTTTTGTCCTCTATTTACTTAACTACTTTTAAAACCTGCAACTGCAGCTCTAATTTCTGTTCTGCTGTTTCTGAGACTTGCTTTTTGCAGCTTTCCCATAAGCCTTTTACCTTTAATGATTCTCACACCTCTCTGATAAGCTGGAACAGTGGACTCCACTCCCGGGGTCCTCAGAAGACCTACACAACTTTTGCATGGTTTCATAAAAAAGAAAACCTTTGTGCTTTTTCCCCCCAGTTTAACTCTTGCAAGGACAAAAAAAAAAAAAAAACAAACAAAAAACCAAATCAAACCAAAACAAAACAACCAAAAAACCAAAAAAAACCCCTCCAAATTATATATATTTGAGATATGATGTATGGTAGAAAATTGTAAAACATTCATGTTTCAAATTTTCCTATTTTCTTTGCAAATGTCTTGGGATACATATAGTGGGTTTACTTCAAACCTACAAACTCTGGAAGCATTGTGATTCTTGTCAAACCTATGGTGATGCTGCAGGAAAACTTGGAGGACTTCAGTCCTTACTTGCTTATGCATCAGTGAAATGCTTTATGATTGAGATCTTGCTACAGGAGATAATTTTTGATGAACTGTAATTTTTAATTAAGGAACTAATTCAGCAAAAAAATATGCAAATAATTGTGATGCTAAATCAATAAGCGATTTTATAAAATTGTGATTGGATAAAGGCTCTGGAGCTCTCTGCATTTCCCATGTGCCTTGCTTGGCACCTAACTCAAGGGTTTGTTTCTTCCATTGGAGCTTTATTTTTTTCAGATTACACTAAGCAGAGTGTTTTGTTGCTTAAGTCTTGATAGAACCACCTTTCATGAATTACAGAGCATATGAACACTAAGATTATTTTATTGCTGGATCAGGGATATCCACTAATTCTGTCCTTAATATGCCCTTTTATTACAAACAATTACAGATATCTCTGGAAACTGTATGATTACACACAGGATACAATGAGAGGGCTTAATGAGGTGCTTTATGGACACAATTCAAAATTAACTTTGAATTTCCTGGCTTTTGTTGATTTTTGTTGCAACCTTAACATTTTTCAAACACAGAATCATTACAGTAAAAGAATAAATCTGTATTTTTACCAAGATTTATTATACCCTAGTGAGATAAACCTTGTTTTCAGTTTTCAGTAATAACATGATTCCTTTCCAAGCAGCTGAGCAGTAAAAATAAAAAAGGAGATAGATCTGAATGAAAATTAATACTTCCTAACAAAAAACCCCAGATTTTTACAGGATTTTAAAAGAAATTTCAACGAGCCCCAAGAATGAATATATCAAATGTCTCATAATGACAGGTTTTTAATATACTTTGCTTATTCTTAAATGCAAGCTAACATGAAAGCATTGATTTGAATAGTTATTTTTAAAGTTTTCTGAAAGATCAAGGGTCTGACATCCCCTCATGTATTTGGCTGCTGGACAGACTGACACTGACACTAAATGATCAGCTACCATGTGCTCCTTAGAGGGGATTGCTATTATATAACTTACTATATTGCCATTTCTGTGTGCAAAGCTACTGACAGCAAGATAGATAGATAGATAGACAGACAGACAGACAGACAGATAGATAGATAGATACATAGACAGATAGATTTTTTTTTCCCTGACAAGAAGAGAGAGTAGGAAGACAATGTTCCAGACGAGGGCACTAATTGGAACCTGGTTGCACTTCAACACATCTAGATGGAGCAGGCATAAATACATAAAGCTACTCACATCCATTCAGTAGGGGTGGCAGAGCTCCAGTTTGCAGCTTGTGGTGCCTCTGTCTCTGAGCCATTTGGATAGCAAATGTTCTTTGCTTCCTTTAATTTCTGTTTTCCACATTTAATCTTCAGGAATAAACCTGGCAAACAGTCATTTTTATCCACCTGGAAAGAGACTGTGGTTTATCCCTTTATTGATCAATTGCTTTAAGTCTTGCCCCATTCCCCTCCATCAGTGAGGTTCTGTCTCCCCTGAACACCATTGATTCAGCCCTCCTATTTCAAAATGCTTACTCCGTGTTCATTGATTGCCATACCATATTTCTGCATGTTTTCTTGCCCTGCTTACTGACTTTATTCCTCTCAGTACACATGCCAAGACACAGAGGATTGAGACCAGAATCTTGTTTTGCCTTTGCTTTCTTTAGTCCAAAAGCTGATGCAACAAAAGTGTTGCCAATCAATAGCAGGAGGCTTTTTTTCACACCTTAAGTTTATTTCTCCTTTTTGGGAAGGAATGTTCTCTTAGAGGCTTGTTTGGACTGTTCTTGTCCAGCAATTATTATTTTACATCTGAATATGTCATGCTGTCTGAACCTGCAGCTTTTGGGATCACGACCTCAAATTTATTTACTTTTCCTATATGTTGCTAGAGGGATCACTTTTGTTGCCTTTTTACTGGTACCTATTCCTAGCATGACAGCATTCTCTGGGGTTTGACCACCTTCAAGAGTAAAGCTCTTTGTGAATTCCCTCATCAATTTTCTTATGATACAAAGAGTGCTATAGGTCTTACTATCCTGTCAGCCACAGCAGATGACAAAGAAATGGATTGAGGCACAGAGAGGACAAAAAATACTGACCCAGACATTTCTCTATATGTTAGTAACTTGCCCAGTGATTTTTCATGTACAAGATATGAGATCATGTGTCTACACAAGATATTGGACACCTCAGATGTAACATACCTACTGACCCAGACCAAGTAAATTGCAAGAGATTCTAGTTAAACTTCTCTGCAGGATAAAAGTCTGAGTCAGCCCCCTTCAGTGTCTGAGCTCATTATCAAAGAAAGAGCAGACATAACAGACTCTGAATGTAGTGGGTGATCAGACCACCTAAGGAAACCTCCTACTTCTGTCCTTGAAAGCCTACCTCTCCATTGACTTTGAATACAGTTGGAAAAGATGAGTCTTAGTAAACTAAAATTAACTTCTGTGAAAATCCCTGGGGTCTATTCGGCCATTTCCAGCAGAAGGACAAAGTTTTAGCAAACATTAAAGATTTACATTATTTATATATAGGTTGCAATTACCTACTGGAAAAAATCTATTAAGAAATCATGGTAGAGTTTTAATGAACTAAAAAATCCATTCATATGTTTTCAAAGAAATTTTCCTTGGATAATTAGATACTTTATTAAATCAGTCTGAGAGTCAGACAAATTACTGGCAAACCAATGCATAAGAGATGACTAATTCTCATATAACAGTGTCACCTAGGCACTACTATGAATAATGCATTCCAAAGCATAAAATAGAAAGCACCTGAATTAAACCCCATGTCTGAGAGTATCTGAAGGCAAAGAGGGGTGAATGAGGAAGGGAAATGAATATGAATAACCACTGAGACTTCTCAATCAACAGAGATTTAATCCGTTTTTCTACTTTGTGGAACTTTTCAGACTGCATGCTCTGAATGAAAGAAATAAACCAGGTAAAGTAAAAACAAACAAAGTAAAAAAAAAAACAAAAACAAAAAAAACAACCCCCCAAAAAAAAAAAAAAACCCGAACCCAAAAAAACCCAGTGGAAGCAAAAAGAGATGTATTAAATTTTTTATACTCTTTCGAGGGTAAATTACAACTTCCTACTTTCTCTGTGGAGCATGGTGGCAGACAAATATACTTCTTGCATTTTCACTGTCCAAAGGTCACCTTCACTTGAAAATCAGAAACAGACTGTGCACTAGTAGCAGCTCGAACAGCCATCAGCAAAGCACAATTAATTTTCTCAGACAGTGTTGCAAAGTCCGACACCAGCAACAATAATTATGTTGAAAGGGGCATCTTGGTTTCTTCTCTCTTCTTTCCCACCTCCCTTCCAGACATGCAGTTCTGCTGCTTATTTTGTACTGACCTTAACACGTGCCAGATCCCTCTGTGAGACACTTTCACATGCTAAAGCTGCAGAAAACAAAACTAGAAAGCTGTATGGGGGGTTTTTTCCCTATTAAATTAATTAAATTAATTTATTAAATTAATTAAATATAAATTCATTACAAGGGACCTGAAAGAGGTCAGAGCAGGTCAAAGACGGGGTAAGGCTGCAAAGCTGAGGAGAAGGAAGAAGGGGATGGGATGGATTACTATTTGCATAGGCAAAGGAGAATGGAGGTGTGAAATACAAGACTGACGAGTTACCAGATCATGTCACATTTTGGGAAAGTAAAATATTGTATCCAAAGAAATCTGTACATTCTCAAGATTTACTGGGGTAGAAAGTTTCTCCTTATGTTTGTTAGGAAGAATCAAGAACAGAGAAGAAATAACTCCCATTTTGCTCAAACTGGTCTGTACAGGCAACTAATTGACAACATGGATGGATGCATGTCTGTATTCTAGGTGGTTTTTCTTTTTGGTTATTTTCTGAACACACTCTGGTGTCTGATGATGAGGCAGAGCAAAACCCATGTAACACCACCCACATGGTGGGTATGGGGTCCCCATTTGTACTTTTGCATAGTTTCTCTGTAAGGAAAACTCATTGCCAGGTGAATGAATCATAAACCTAATCTGCATTCTTGAACTCCCACACCTTCCACAGCAGGTTGGTTACACATGGACTGCCTTGGTCTCCTGCACATGATAGTTTCTCTGCTATGCCCAGGAATAATCTGGGAACGTGTGCTAGTTGGCATAGGTCAAAGACATGCCAGGATTGGTTCTCAAAGCAATACAATGCCTGGCTCTTGTCCGCTTTATGTGTTACAATTCTATAATTCTTTGCTTAAATTTTCACCTCAGGTACTTACACAATAATTATTCTCCAGCTGTAATTCCTGCCATTCTTGAATAAAAGAGTAGAAATATAATGGAAATATTTTGACATATTCTTTGAAGGTTTTGTGATAGAAAAATTTACTTTGAAACAGCTCTGTGAAGGTCATGTGGGCTGATCTGCTTAAAGCAGAAAGATACCCAAACCTTCAGTCTGCAAAGCTGATTTTTAGTCTTTTTCACCCAGGACTGCAGAATCATGGAATCACAGAATAACAGGATAACTGAGGATGGAAGGGCTCTCTGTAATTCATCTGGTCCAGCCCCCCACTCAAGCAGGGCCACCTAAAACAGTTGCCAGCACTGTATGCAAATGGTTTTTGTGTATTTCCAAGGATGAGGATTCCGCAACCACAGGAAAGCCTGTGTCAGTTCTTGGCAACCCTCACAGTTAAAGAGTGTTTCCTGATGTTCAGAGGGAACCTCCTCTGCTTCAGTGTGTTCCTATTCTCTCATAAAAATTCCAATAAAGTCTAAAACCAGTCTCCTTGAAAGAAATAGTACAGATGTTGGAATAGCTAGTGGGTTAAGACATAAATAACAGGTTGGTCTAGATAATGTCTGGAAGTTCTTTCCAAACTCAATTATTTTATTATCCTATGATTTCAGCTAATATATGTGATTTTGCTAATGTGATAAAGAAGTACTAGGGTTATGTCTTTCTTAAGCAGTCACAAATCAGAAACTGTGATTCATAGCTGTGTGAAATGTAATTGAAGGCATCACAAGCATGAAATTATTGTTTTCACTGATTTCTCAAAAGGTGTTGTCTGTGTTAATTTAAATACTTGGTTTGTTAAAAAAGCTGCACTTAAATTAAAGTTCAGATAGCTTTCAGAATAAAAGTAAAACTAGTTTCATTATTATTAAAATAGTCTTATGATAGTGTGCATTAAGCAGTCGCTACATAGACATAAAGGGTCAAAGTGTCTAGAATCAAAAAAATTATTGTTTCACAAGAGAAAAAAATGATTATAAATGCCTCTCTTTACTGGCAGTTCTGATCCTTCCTGTTTCTACTTCTAATGATACCATTTAATTTAGGAAAATACATTTTTCTTTGACCTTTTGTTTCCAGCTATACTGAACAATTTATCCCAATTATGTCACTACTATATCTGGTCTGAAGAAATAGTAACATTGAAACTATATCATCAGTGCATTACTTAATTTTTCATCCTACCTGGTATATCAGCTTTTTGCTAATCCTTTTGTTGTGTTGGTCTGTGATTGAACCAAAAAATTTTAATTATATTCAGGTTTCCCAGGCATACCCTGTTTGTCTTTGCAGTGATCCACAATCTCTGGCCTAGCAGAAGAGGCCATTTCACTTGACAAGCCTGTCTTTTCACAGGTCAAAACCATTATTTACCTTCAGAGGAATAACCAAACCATGGAAACAGAGAGAGAGAGAGCGCTAAAGCAAATGAGCGGATCTAATTGACTTAAACAAAGACTGGGTTTGGTTTGCTTGGCTCTCTTGTGAAGGCCCACAGTTGTCAAGCCGTGCACATGTAAGTAAAGCTACCAGTTAAAAACAGAGCACACAGGACAGCAGCTATTCCAGGGAGATGAGTCTGATGACTATACAGGACCAAGATGAGAGTGATGAGATGGAATGAGGAAGGTGAGATTTACTTTACAAGTCCAAGTGCAAGGTGCTGCACATGGCTTGGAGTAATTTAGACTGGCATAGTTCACTGAGAGCAGACTGATGGAGAAGTACTTGGGAGTTCTGCTGGATGAAAAGCTGGACATGATCCAGCAGCATGTTTGCAGCCCAAAAGGCCCAAGCATATCCTGGGCTGCACGAAAAGAAGTGTCCTGATTTTACCCCTCTCCTCTGCCCCTGTGAGACTCCACTTGGAGTACTGTAACTGTGTCGCAGAGAGGAACACACAGCAACGCACACAACAGGTGTTCAGGCAGAGAAGAAAAGAAAACTCTTTCTTTTGTTGTTGATCTCGTATATATGTTTCTGGACAGTGACCAGAGATTGGACAGAGGAGTTATCACCTCTCCATCTCCACTGGTCACTTGAAAAGTCCATCAGGTGATATCTTTTCGCAAAGGAATGTAAACATGATTCTTGTTTATCTTACAATTCATGAGAACTGACTCCATTATACTAAAACAAATCAGAAGGTTTATTTTCAGGGACAACAGAGTACTGCATCCAGCCTTGGGGTCCTCAGCACAGGAGAGACACAGAGCTGCTAGAGCAGGTTCTGAAGAGGGCCACAAAGAAGATCAGAGGAATGGGATGCCTCTCCTGTGACCACAGGCTGAGACAGCTGGGGTTGCTCAGCCTGGGGAAGAGCAGGCTCTGGTAAAATGTCATCATGGCCTTTCAGTTCTTAAAGGGCACCAATGAAAAAGAGGGGTTTTATGAAAAAGACTTTTTATGTGGGCAGATAGTGATAGGACAAAGAGGAACAATTTTAAAATAAAAGAGGACTAGCTTTGATAATATTTTGGGAAGAAATTCTTTACTTAGAAGGTAGTGAGGCACTGGCACAGGATGCCCACGAAATTGTGGATGTCCCATCCCTGGAAAGGAAGGACAGGTTGGATGAGACTTTGAGCAACCTGGTCTAGTGGAAGATGTCCCTGACCATGGCACAGGGGTTGGTCTCTTCTAGCCTGATTAGTTCTATGATTCTGTAAATGCTATTTTATGACCTATGAAGGTATAACTGGGGAATCCAATTGAGATGGTTACATTTGAAAAATCCTGCTCTCCAGATCTCACTCTGTGAGTGCAGCTAATTCATACCTGTGTCCATGTATGTGTGCATGTATGAAAAATACAGGGGAAAGAGCAGCTCCTTACTGTGCTCATAAGAAAATGCTGAACTGACCTGGTTTTAATTTCCATTATTTTGGGGTAATTTTATTTCTGTCTCTTAGCATCTACAAACAATTTTTTTACACTGTGAAAAGAGTGAGAGGAATCTGACCAACAAAAGTGACAAAAATGACTTATGTTAATCTGAAAATGCCTGAGGGCAGTTTGGAGTTTCTGTAAATATTCTACTTACCACTTCTCTTCAGAGAGAGACCAGAAGTCTATAACTTACATCTGCTTTCCTCTGTTCATAAATGATTATATAAAATTTTTACACAGGGGTTGTTATACATAAATAGCCTGAATGAAATGAGCAGACAGACCATTGGCAGTCAGTGAAAACTTGTTTCTCTAAGTATTAAATGTTTTCTAACAAAGCTTCTAATCTTCAGTCAATAAAAGGAGAGAAAATTGAAAATTGCAGTTCCTAACAAAAATGTGAATTATGTTCCCAGTCACAAAAATGAGGAACCACAGTAAGAGCTCCCTGAAACACTGAGCCACATTTTGATAATTCTTCTGTGATATCACCATTATTTGAAGAGGCAATTCAAGACTGCCTCAAAAACCTGGGATTATAAATACTCTGCCAGAATTAATCCTCAATGTTAATGCCCATCTCAGACTGACCAACATTGAGTAGGATAAGATTTTACCCCAATTTCTGTATTTTGCAGAAGAAGATATGGAAAGTGTTAAAGAGAATCTCATTCTCTCTCATTTTGTGAATAAGAGGAAAAAATAAGAACAAAAATAAACCTGTTTGTGAAACATGTGATGTGGTGCTCGAGAGGGCTCCCCAGCTAGCCCTGGTCTCGGACTGTGCCGAGTGTGGTCTCTCCTAGTCTGGAATAGAAGGCAGTGGCTGCTGGATCCCCTGGCAGCAAGACTGCTCTCTGTAGCACCAAGGTGGGAAAGGTGTCAAGGATTAGAGCAAAAACCAGAGAGGGATCCTTCATATGATTCCCAAAGGATCATTTCCCTGGAGAGGGTCAGGAAAAAAGAGACCTAGAACTGGGGTGTGCAGGGGGTTTTATAGGGGGAGGATCCCAGGGGCGGACACAAACTTACAACCAATAAGGTAGGGAGAGGGGAGAAGTACAAGGTATTCAAGGTATACAAGGATTGACAACATCCTGAACTAATGAGAGAGGACTGGGGGGGGTCATGTGGGCCAATGGGGCATCGAGGTTTGGGTGACACCCCAAGGGGAGGAACCGTGCAGGGATAGGCTGGAGGGAGGATTGACATGGAAGGGTCTGGAACTGGGGATGGGACAACTGTGATGGATGGGAAGGAGCTGGGCAGGGAAACACTGACTGACAGGGAAGGAGCTGGAACATAGAGTGGGGTTTGCCATTTAAGGAAATTTTGGGGTGGATACAACAATAGGGATAGACTAACTTGGGATAAACATGGGGGTACATTGGAAAGTGCCAAACAACAATTGAACTGTAAATTACAGAACAATATAAAAACTAGGAAACTAAAATAAACACATCACAACACATATGACTTAGGGCATAATACTAATTTTAGCATTTTAACAACAGAACCAAAATAAGGATAAAAATGCAGGAAAATTTTGACCTTATCAACTCTGGAAATTTAACAATAATCAACTTTTTATTAACATGGAAGGAGCTTTACTAATGTTGGTGAAAAGTGATATATTGATGATTCATTCCTCTACAAAACACAGAGGGATGAGAGGGTTAATGAATGAAAAGAGAAAATGCTGATGAAGGCACCATTGAAAAGAAAAAATAATGTGGCATAGAAATATATATTAAAAAAAAAAACTCTCACAAAAATTGCCTAAAATGATGATCAGAGCTGGCTGATTTTGAATTAGGCTTGTAATGAAACTTATTTGTAGAGCTCAGCAAGCCCAGTGTAACATAGGGACACAGAATACTGGGATGCCAACATATACTGCAATTTGATTGACTATTTTGAGGAGAGGAGAACATTAATATTAAATTGGAGAAACTTGCTTTCTTTTCCTGAAATTTTGATTTTTATAAAAATTTTCTACTAGACTCTATCTAGCCAGCTCTATAGACCACCACAGAAAGTATGACATAGCTCAGCTCTTGCAATTCATAAATGAAATATAAACGGTTTAAATATATGACTCTGGCAAGAAAAGCTCATCTGCTGCCAATTTTGAAAAGATTTTTTCCCTTCCAATAATGTAAATGCTTCTGACCAAAGCTGACAGATATCTACCAGAAAGTGCAGCAATTTGTTCACATTACTAGTTTTTACAATTCAGATGAGCATAATGATAAGGCAAACTCATATAGTAGTAGGGATTTATAATGAAACAGATTAATTAAGACTAGGATCTGAATCAGAAACCCTGGCTCCAAATGCCCCTAACTTGTAAAAGGAACTTCAGTCTAAATCATAAACCTCATGCTTGTCACTAATTTTACTGCACTAAAACAAAATTATCAGTGAAATTACATTTCTTATTAAGCAGTTCATTAGTTTGATTTACTCTAATGATTGCAAAAGAGATCATTTAGTAGGCAAAAAGTTAACAGAAATTATGCGTTGTTCTACAGGTTTGTCAAGAGAGGCTATTTGTGTCAGGGGTTTGCTGGTAACTGTGCCTCCTTTAATTCAGCCATATTTGGAACCGTGGTGATCTGTGAGGATTTTATTATTGTAGAATAAATAGATAAAAACTCCAGCAAAATAACTGTTTTGTTTCATTTTATTGTGTTATAATGGCATCACTTATAGGGATGGCGGCTATTTCATCATATTTTTCAAAATAATGATCCACTATTTACTTAGCACTAAAGAATGAAAGCAACTGCAAGTTTAGTTTTAGAAATATATACCATAGCATTTTTCGAGATCCACATCTTGTTCTTTCAATCAATGGAATTTGTAGGAAAAGTTTGATACTAATACGTCAAAGGTCTGAACAAACACGAACTAAACATCACTAATGAGATCAGAGGGTCCAGTGAAGCACAGTCCTAAACCAGACTCTAGAGCCATTTTTGTGGACATAATGAATCTTTAATACCTTAGTCTTTAATTTTTTCAGGACAGTCATAACTGTTACCCTGGACTGAAACTTCCCCTTGCGATTCTCCTGGGAGCCTCCATATCCCTGGCATTGCTGGCACAGTGGTTCAGCTTCAGCTGAGCTTTTTATCCCTTACGCAAACTGCAGTGCCTGTGTGGGATCCTTGAGATGTGGTTTGTGCAGAATGCAGTCCAGGACACCTGTCACCTGGTGGGATAGTCACATGGGAGTGGGCAGAATCTTCAGTTCTCCCATAGATGAATTTATTTGCAGACCTTGCCCTGGGAAATGTGCTGAATATTAGTCAGCACTTCTTTGCTTTTACCTAGATACATGTAGATAAAAGAGAGACACATAAGTGTCACAATGCACATTTGGTCTAAGAGCTCGGGAAACTTTTACACTGAACAGGAAGGTATTTCAAGTAATGTAATTAGACAAAAAAATGACCTATTGACTGCATTAACTGTGTGGATTTTATGAGGGTTGTACTTGTCTATACCTTCTTCAATAAAGACCATAAGGTTTCATATATTTTAACATTTCTTGTGGATACCAGGGCATCATCAGAACTGGGAACCAAAATCCATTGTTCTTCCTCTTTTCTGACCAGAAGAGCAGTTTTTCTTACTGAGATCTCTTTTTCAATTCCTTTTTCCACCTATTTTCTGTATATGTATCAAAAAACCCTCATATTTTTAACAAATCCTTTATCAAGGCAAAATATATTTTTATCCTTCAGCTCTGATCTGCTCGAGCTGACATGTACTACTATGATTCAGTGACATAAATTGCTATGTTTTCTTCTTGGAATCAAAATATTGAAGATTAGAGCATTTTTTCTTTTTTAATTTTACTGTTGAAAGAATAAACAAAACTCTCTTTGTTGAGTTGATTCTGGCTCATGGTCAGGTGCCCACAAAAGCTACTCTATCCCTTCACTCCACAACTGGGTATGGGAAAGAGAATATAACAAAAAGTCTTGTGGGCTGAGAAAAGGACAGGGAGAACTCACTCATCAGTCGTGGGCAGGACAGATTTGACTTGGGCCAAAAATTAATTTAATTTATTGCCAATCAAATCAGAGCAAGATAATGAGAAATAAACCCAAGTATTAAAATTATCTTCCTACCCTCCCTCCCTTATTCCTAGGTTCACCTTCACTCCTAGGTTACCTCCCTTCTCCCCTCCAGAGGCACAGGGAGATGGGGAGAGGAGATTGCAGTCAGTTCATCACACCTAGTCTCTATTGCTTCATCCTCCTGCAAGGGAGGAGTGTTTTCTCTCTTGCCCCTGCTCCAGTACGGGGTTCCTCCCACAGCAGACAGAACTGTGGAGCTCTCCACTGTGAGTCCCTCCTGCTAGGCTGCAGTTTTTTGTGAACTGCTTTAAGGTGGGTCCCTTCCATGGGATGCAGTCCTTCAGCAACAGACTCCTCCATTGCTGGCTTCCCACAGGATCACAGCATTTTTCAGGTATTCACCTGCTCCAGCGTGGGGGTCTCCAGGGCTGCAGGTGCTCAGCCATGGACCTCCATGTGCTGCAGGGTCACAGCCTGCCTCACCATGCTCTCTAGCAGGGGCTTCAGGGGAATCTTAGCTCTGGCACATGGATCACCTCCTCTCCTCCTCCTTCACTGGCCTTGGTGATTGCAGAGTTGTTGCTCTCACATATTCTCACTCTGCTTTGGTGGAAATTGCTCCTACACGGTAACTTTTTTCCACTTCTTACATGTATTATCCCAGAGACACTGCTGCCCTTGTTGTTGAGCCTCGCTTTGGCCAGTGGCAGGTCCATCTTGGAGCCAGCTGGCATTGGCTCTGACATGGAGGAAGCTTCCAGCAGCTCCTCACAGAAGATAACTCAGCAGTCCCTGCTACCAAAGCCTGGTATGCAAACCCGGTGCTGTCTCTTTTTTGAGCACATAATGAGAGGCAGCCAAGTGAATCACTTCCCTCAGCCTGAAGCTTTGATTCCTGAACTTTACATGAAAGTGCTCCACTGCATTTTTTTTCTTCAACTTGGTGGCAGTGTCACTGCAGATGAACACAGTGAAGAGGAATGAGAGTTCAAAAGTACAGTGGTAGGTACAATTCATTCTGTAGTCTAAGTGCTCAAAGACTCATACAAGTAGAAAGTCTGAAGCAGACATTATTTTTGACAAAGAAATCAAATATAAAACCCGCCATCTTTCTGTCTTCATTAAGAGGCCTGTTATAACACTTTTTTAGGTTTCAGACTTCTGCTGGCAGCTGTTACAGACAAAACCTCATTAGGATCATCATTAAACACTCTGGAAATTTTTATCTTCCTCTGCTGCAGTAGGTGCAGTAGGTGCTCTTAATGGAGAGCGGATATGAGACTGGATAAATCAGCAGCTTAACTGTGGTTTTAGAGCAGTGCCTACATTGCAGTCACCTTCATGTGTCTCTTGAAGGCACAGGAGATGTCTTCACTCTTGAGGGCCCAGGAGATTCTCACTCCCATATTTAAAACCATAGTGTGCCCAGGAAACACGTACATTCTATTTATTTCAGTATTTTGGTGACATTTCAGTTATAAAATAATCTCTCCTTTGGGCTCCAGTTTTGCAGGTTTCATTCCATAAAAATTTATTATTGTGAAAGGACAAGTTCAGCTTTCAGCATTTTTAAGCAGTACAGGTTCAACTTCTGGGTTTAAGGTCTCTGGTTAAAGGTTCTGGTCGTTGATGAAGCTTCTTCATGAATTTTTTTCTATGAAGAAAACCAGGATGAGGGTATCACAGTTTGTCACTTCAGTATAGGCCTTAAATGGTACAGAGCCTTGGGACAGCTCTTTGCCTCTGCCTTAATTGTAATTTAATCACCCTAGTGAAAAAACGGAAAGATTCTGGTAACTGCAGTGTAAGAGTACACAAATGCAACCTGATATCCAGCTAGCATGTATTACCACTAGCAGTTTTTTCTTTGAATACTGTACCAAATACATGGACGTCTATCCTTCTCTAATAAGTTGCACTATCTCTAACATGCAGGAAATTTATACAATATGTTTAAATTTTATAAGTATACCTGAATTTAAGTTGCACTTAGGTATTGACTAAGGAATTTTAGTAGGAGGTAGTGTGCACTATAAAGTTTAAATTGAGTGTTAAATGCTTCATTAAGTATTCTCTAACATATCTAAGACAAAATGCAGGCTAAAGATGTGGTGCCTTCAATGTTATTATAATTTCCCCGAGCATCATATGTATAATTACAATCCCAAATGATTAATTTCCACAGTTAAGTGTAAGCAGAAAATGAAGATCTCAGTTTGACTCCAGAATATAAATATATGGCAGTGGTTGGAATAATCAAGGTTCTGATGTACTTTTTTGTGGTTTAGGATCCTGTTAATTTTACTAGAGTCCATGAGGGAGAACATGTCTACTCAGGCAGACTGCACTGTGCTGTTGTGACTCAAACACTATTAAATGTGTTTGTATTCAGAGCCTGAGGACTGCCAGTGTCACTGTTATATATTTCTTTGGGGGAAAGGAATAAAGCTTTTAAAAATACTGTATTTTGAGATTTGATAGTTTTCAGGCACAAGACCAGACAACTACCCCTTACAAAAGTCATATTTTACAAGTACTATTTTTCAAAATTTTCACCATTTTTCTTTCTCATTGCTGGAGGCAATTGAATGAATGATTACACTTATAGTGATAAAGTAAATAGACATAATGAGTATTTCAAATCCTCAGAAATATACCTGGAAGTTGTAGGGTTTTTTTCTTTCTTAATGCTTTGGCACACTACTACGAGGTGCTTAAACAGGGACTAATCACTTTCCCTTACAGGTACAATCATAAATGTTTCTATCCATATTTTCTTACAATAATTACAAAACTTAGCTGTATCCATTTAAAATGTTCCTCTTTCTTTCCTGTCTTGACAATTATATAGCAGGGTCCTGTGCTTGCAACTACCAGTCTGTTGCATGAGAGTGTGAGGTTGCTATGAATGAAAGGAGAAATGTGTGGAATTGTCACAAACTCAGCAGAAAACAGCAGTGAGACCAACCTTATAACATTGATCCATAAATGTTAAGGAACACACAAAATTTTTAAAGTATGCTTTAATCCTTGCAGCAGTGGGCTTTCAAACTTGACCATTAGTTCAAATAATCTCAGTACAAGAAAATTACTGATACTCATATTTCTTAACTTGTACCAGGAAAAGAAAGTCTGAGCATTTTGCTGTGTGAAGACAGAGCACAGGTGCTCACTTCATACCTCACAAATACAGCAATCTGAGTGGTCATATTGTGACACATGATGCTAATCTGAGTATCTCTTCTTTCTGTTTTTCCCCAAGATAGTTTTTTTTTTTTTAAAGGGAAGCAATTGTGGAGTCCTTTTTCTGCAGTATTTAGCAGTATGTGTGTAGACTTTGTGTAGTATTTAGTACTCACTCCAACGATCAGCTTCAGTCCTTTGGAAGATGCATAGGAAGCCAAATGTTTATAACAGATTTTGACTGAGGAGTGCTGAGATGGGAGTTAAGTGGACATGAAAAATTTATTGATCTAAAGTAGATGTGTGGATGAAACTGGAAGTTGACTTAATAGATCAATACAAGTCACATACGCATTTTTGTTAAAAGTCTGTGTAATGTCCAGTTTTACAAAAAGTGCAGATGGTCAGCTGCCAAGAGGCCAATTGTACAGGACTGGACAACAGATAAGAACTGAGACATGGAATAAAGGTAATAGGAATAAACACATGAAGAATTTTGAGATATATGGTCTTGGTTCCTACACTAAGACTGCTGTCTTATAAAGGTTCAACTTGACTTTTGCTCTTTGCAAAAGTAAATACTTTTGTGTACCTAATCTGCCTGATAACTAAGATATTACATTTAACAAAATTAACAGATTTTTAGGAAAATTTTACTTGAAGGTGTCCTGTTTGTATTTCTGTGTACTCCTTGCATAGGGGAAATCATCAGAGTATCTGTCCACTTCTCTGTTGGGTAAATCCAGCAGTTCTCCTCTGTATTCCTTGTGGCTTTAGAAATCCAGACAGAATCTAGTCCTGTGTCTAGACAGGAATGCAAAGTGATTTTGGCTGAACTGACCAGCATGAGTGCATTGGCTGCAAACATTGTCCAAAAATGGGTAAGAAGTAGTTTTCTTGCATAAAGGTGATGACAGCCAGGAGAGTGGAAATAATTTCATTCCATTTTATTGTTTTGTGGCAATTTGGAGCAAAAAGAAGTAATCTGGGATAAAATGAAACAAAAGACTCCTGTACATATTAAATTAACATACCACAGATAATTTAAAACCAAACCTAGTTTCAGTGGTATTTGCAACGTACTTGTTATTAAAAATAAAATTAAAAAATTAGAGCTATAAACAAAGAAGGAGGATCAGCAATGGCCCTTTTGAGCCAGTGATAAAGGTGAAGAAGGAATTTTCGTGGAAGGCTGAGGAGCATGACCAAGGGGTGGCAGGTACAGCTTCACATTACCTCAGTTTTTTGGAGTAGCAGCTTAAACTCATATTCTTATCTCCAGAGTAGAAGACAGGCACTAGCTGCAGGGCAATAGGAAATTTAGGACTGCCTCAACAGTTCCGGTTGAAATTATGCCATGCTTTGAAATGTTATTCTGTCACTCCTCAGTCAGTCACCTGCCACCCTTTTAACAGCCAACACTCAACAAACTGCAAATGCTGTATCAGTGGTACAATTGTATCATCTCCACACTGAAAAGATAAAAGTAGCTTTCCCCAGGCTATGTGTTTGTTAATGAAAGAGTAGTTTTCTTGGAGAACTGAGTCCTCCTCTAAATGACAAATTCTCAAGTCAGGTTCTCCACATCTGAAATAGGTAATGTGCACTGGAGATCACTGCTGGGCTCTGTGCATGGCACCCAAGTTCATTTGTTAAGGAAAATGTGTGAGTGCACATTTAGACATTTATTATTTCCCTCTTCACATCCAATCTCTTCTCTTTGACTCCAGTTCCTTTTTTTGTTCCTTCTTTTATGTCAGCAGTGGTAACACTATGGATGGGGCAAGATCATAGGTCACTTAAGCTGTTGGAAACTTTCACTACTGTCATCAAAATAATTCTATACTTGTTCTTAAACTGGAAGTAGATACTGCATTATTCTTCCCTGAAACAACTTCAGTACTTGTTCTGTCTTCATTCACAGTATATTGTTTGTATTTTGAATATATTGTTTTGAAACATATCTCACATGGGTTTCTGTATTTCCTTTAACAGAGCTGGATTATTTCAAGCTACTTTTAATTTATTAATAGCCATTCAGAGTCTGATTTTACTAAAATACAATTCCTATTTGCTTTTTTTTCAGTCTTTCTGGCATTTCAGTCTTGGAATTACCCTAATTAATGTATTATTCTTCTCATCTTTGACTATATTCATTTATTTGCTTTATTTCTAGTCCCTACATGCACATTACCCTTTTCCTGTACAGGAAGCAATCTTGTATTACTTTCAAAATCATGCTTCCTTCCTATTTCCCCCCACTAATATTTTCCTAGGAAATGTCTAGGCAATTCAACTCCTAACACAATCATTATATACCAAGTTTGATACAGACTTCCTTCATCTGTAAAAACATTTCCTGATAATGCTTTCTCATTCTCTTCTGAAGTTCTCTGGCAAGATCCAAGGACTAACTTTTTCCATATCTCATTCTTCACTTTACTTCAAATAGTTCCTATCGTGTCAGCCAAAATCCTGGTGTCATTTATTTCTGTTTATTCAGTATTCTCCCTGTGTGCAAATTTCTCCCTCTCTCATTACTTTTGCTTTACCTCACCCATCTGCAAACTCTATATGTTGGTAATTTTATCTCCCAGTTGATAGCTTGATTTAAGCAACTCTTTGTCATTCCAATATAATCATAATTTTCCCTCAACATATGTTTCTAATACAACAATCTTGTTACATATGTTTCTAGCATTTGTAAAACACATTTATCCTGTTCTTTGTCTGTTCACTTTTTAAAAAATGTATAGGAGGAAATGATTTTCACACTGACTTCATTTACAAACTCAGCACCTTTTTCTCTAACCATTAAAGTCCTTATCTATTTTGCCTGTATGAACTCTGGCTGTTGAGCAATAAAAGGAAATTAAGAGTTTTTCAATTACTCTTTTCATCCCAAACTGTTTCAGCAAAGTCAATCCTTTTTGATCCCAGTAGGTTGTTAGTTCTTCTCTTTAACCAAGAGGCCTTAAACTGTTTCTTCTCTTCATGGAATATTTCAAACCTTGTTTTCAGTTTTTAGTCTACAAGATCAATCTGTTGCCATCTTGATTCAAAGGTTGCCCTGGAAAAATATTTAAATGGTAGACCCACGGGATTTTTTCTTTTCTTTTCAAGCAGTCACCCATGTTGTCAGTCCTCTCTGGGTGTTAATGCCTTCAGCCTGAAGTAAAATTACCTCGCTGGAAATTAAAATGTATAATATTTGCCTGGGTTGCATATATCACAGATACCATTTTTTTAAATGAATCAGCTTTATTGTTCTCCATTTTTGACACAGCTAGGATGATGCAGAAATTTTTGGATGTTTGTTAGCCTAAGATCAATCTGATTTTGGAAATGGATTAAAAAAATCACTTACCTCTGTGTTAATGGTAGAGAACAGCTGTCCAGCTATCCTGCAGCTGCCCATGGAAAGTAAAATTCTGGGCTCAGAGGACTGGAATAATTAAAGGCTGTCCCTTTTCTGGTTTGTACCAATCTAATCTTCACTCCAGCTGCTTCTGCCTCAGCACAAGGCAGCACCTTAACTATCCAAATAGCTGATTAGATTACAGTTTTACCACTTTTCTTGGTATGAGAAAGGCACATTGCACCCACTATTCAAAAATATTTCTACTTGATTAAGGTATGAAGAAAATGTGATTCTGCTCTAACTCAACAGATTTATAGTCCGTTTTCCTCTCCTTTTTCACTTTCATTGTCTTTGTTCTGTTCTCTTTTGTTCCACTTTTGTTGCCTTATTTTACAACTACTGCTTCACACTACTTTTGACATATTTACCTATAAATGATGTCTACACCTGCACACCAAACTTCTCCTGTCTTGCTAACCAAGGATGTATTTCATTACAGTTCTGTAGATGCATTAGCACTTATGATTGTGCTAGCTAAACTCTGATGATGGTTGACCTAGTGTAGAGGGGGTGGAAAATTGGAATGTCTTTTCTTATTAGTAAAACACCTGCTTCTAAGCCTTCCTCTAAGAGAAGGGGAAAAAGAAAAAAAAAAATCAAACCAACTCATTACAGTAAAACTGCGGAGTGCAGTGAAACAGCGAGATTGATTTAGGCAGTACGTGTTTATTCAGATTGGAGTATGCTTTGAATTCCGAGGATCAGGGCCATAGACTTCAAAGAGCTGAAAGGATTTATATCTAGATAGTAAGTCTGAGAGTGCCATGTGAATCAGGCAGTGTGGACACAGACCCAGGAACACGGATATGAGTGTTTGGCACATGGAGGAACACATTAAACACAAATAACTTTGGTCCTTGACTGCAGGAGATGGGCCTCTGATGAGTGAAAATCATCACTTTTACTGTCTCATGTGATGGGCATGGGAGGGTTCAGAAGTCTCTGCTCCACAGGGTGGACCTTGCTAACTCTTGTGTAATCTATTGCCACTTGGAGAACTTTCTTCTGAGGTGAGATATACCTTCCTCAGAACTAGGTGGAACCTATTTATTTCTGGACTAAAATAAGGATAAGCCAAGATAAAGAAGGTCCTGTGCCCATATCAGCAGATCAATGAAGAAAAAGCTTATTGTGATGTAGAGAGAGGGAGAAATGGATCACAGCATGAGAAGAAAGTTAAGTAAAAACGCAAGTGAATAAATGTATAAAATTGAACAAAATGAAAATATATAAAACTGTTGTTGAAATGGATTAAAGATACAGACATAAAAGAATAGAAATAGAGTGAAAATATGATTACACCAAGAAAAATGTTTAAAAACTAGCATTTGTCTCTCTTATTACTTCAGCTTACAAAATAACATGACATCAGTGGCAAAAAAATTATTTTACAAATGTTAACTTGTTCATCATGAAAAGAAAAATCATGCCAATTGCTTATTTTCATGTGTCAATTGTGTTTTCAATTTCAGAATTGAAATGGAAATTATCCATTATGTATGAATATGATTTATGAACACTTGAGAATAGATACTGGGGCTTACTCTTTAGAATAGAACTTCCAAGGTAATAAATCTGTTGAATTTCACTTTACATCATCAAAGAAGAGGATTGGGGGCAAGCTGATATTTTTAAGGGTGTGTTTATTTTTGATATATCAGATGACTAATGATTGCATGCATGAAATGTTACATGAATCCCTTCAAACTTGATACAAGTTGATTTTAAGGATACACATGATCTCATCTCACTCAAAAACTAAGTGATTTTGCACGTGACATGATCACACATTTGGTCAAAATCTCCTGTCACCCCATTGAACTAAACGGTAACAGAGGGAGCTTAGCACCTTTTCTAAGACTTGAGGGTTGTTAACAGGATCAAGTGAAGAATGTGCAGGAGGTGAAACAGGAATGAAGTGTTTCCAGGAAATATCAATGGCTGTTTTTCTCATTCTGTACTATGCATTTCAGAATAAAATTGTACAAATCAAGATGGCAATGTGAGGCAAAATTGACTTAAGGTCTGATTGTATGGCTACATGTTACCATCAGTTAGAAAGCCAAAATTTGCCTGTAGGGAGAGGTTTTGCCGCAAAGCCCTCACTTAATGATAACACTCACACACACTATGGAATATTAAAATGTTCTACAAACACCAGTATAGGCATTTAGAACAAATACAGCTTTTCTTCAAAGTTCAGTTAATATTGCATATCGGCTAGTTGCCATGATGACTAATGTACTGCAACCTTGCTGTTCTGCATTAAACATCAGGAAAACGTACATCTGCACTGGATTTTTTTCTTTCCTTTGTTTCTAAAATGCTGAGTTCTGCTAAAAAATTGGATGGAAATCAAATATGAGAAGCTTAGCCAACTTTTGTGAAATGATATCAGAGTTATATTATCCCTTAATGAAACAAGTATACAGGGCTGATTGATTTATAGAGCAATTTTTTGCACCATTACCTAACTTGATTGTGTACAAATAGTTTTCTGTATTCACAACCATCATGTCCCTGCATTTCTTTTAGTATGTATATGTCAAAAACTGATGTATTTTTATATGGGACTGAAAGATCTGAAGGTTTTCAGATGAACAGTGTTGATGTCATGTGAAGCTGTTTATTGAACTTTAATGCATTTTAGCACTTTTCTCTAAGGATGACAGACAAATAGATTCCTTTTTCATGTGGTGATTAATATCTGCTTGGAACAGAGGGAAATTTCAATGCTTAGTTTAAGTATGTAGTTGCACATTTGTGGTATGGTGGTCCCACTTACCCACAAAAGAGTTGTTTCTTCTCTTAAATAGACTGAGAGTTGTTCTGCCCAGATATATACTTAATCTCCATGCATAAACACTGTAATCTGCAACTTCAAGAAGTTATCATTTGAAATGGCATTTCACCCAGCTCATCCTGCTTCCTTCACCTCTGGTTTTAGGTCTAGATCTTTCAAAGAAATATTGCTTTTCATAGGGATTCACAGAAATGCAGGATTTTTTCCTTGAGGATGCACTGTGGGATTATGACTATGAGACCATCACTTACATAAGTGTCAGACGTTCAGGTTCTCTTGCCTTGCCTGCAAAACATGTATGTCTGGTTCTTGACTCACATCCCTGAATCTAAATTCATATCAGGACGTTTTTTCATCTACTTTCTCTGTAGCCACCTCTGGCAGGGTTGGGTGAGGATACATAAAGCAAGTCATGGTCTTGCTCTTCATGTAGAAGAAACCCGTGCTCAGGAACACCTGAGCAGTGACAAACTCTTATCACTCAAACTCCTTTCTGTTCCATTACTCAGGTGACCAGCAAGCTTTTTATTGATGAGTGACTGAAACATTAGTACAGAGAAAAAGAACCTTCAGGAGTCAGAATTTATAGGTCGGTTACCTCTATTTTTGTAAATGAAACCTTTGTATGCTTAAAAGTTTTAATTCTGTTTTGGATTCATAACAGATCCTGTTTTCTTGGGAGTATAATGATTTACTGTTAGGAAGCTTTTTGAAGGGAAAACCTCCTCTGTTCTGCTATGCATGACTGAATATAAAATTTCTGCTCTCAAGAAATTATTTCCAAGCCATTTAATTATGACACATCCTGTGATTTTGGTGGAGGCTTTCTAGTGCAGACAGATGTTTGAAATGATGGATTTTTCCTTTTTCTCTATTCCAAGTAATCTAATTTGGAAAAAGAGCCTCCTACCCTGGCTGATTTCTTCTCTGTGGGGGCCTAAGTGTTATTGATAGTGTACTCCAGTACAATGATAATCAGGTTGTTTTCAGCCTCAGATCTTGTATATCTAAGCAAGAGAAGGAAATATTTAAATGAGGGGGAATGGAGACTATGTTCACATAAATATTTAAATATAATATGCCAAATTAATTTCTGGAACAATTACATGGATATTACATTGGTTACATCTATAATTAGAAATTAATCTGGTAAGTACTATTCTCAGTTGAGCTAAAGCAGAAATTAACCAGTGTTAGAAAATGCCCAAGTAAACACAATCTGATTTGCATATTAAAGAACAATGAAATAGATGTTTCTACTCTTAGACCAGTCTAGACATTGAGAGAAGGGTGACAAGCATGCAAGGAGTGAGCTGCAGCACCATGTACAAATAAGAGAGTAAACCTGCACATCTGCCTATACAAACACAGCACCTTCAAGTGTATTTCCTCTTTGCAAGTTCATTTTGACATTAGTGACTCCATGGCAAGACCTGGTGTTTCTGGATGCTAAAAAGTGTCCTCCCAGTCTTTGTGAATCATGAGGCCAACTCAGAGCCTCACAGAAATACAGCTATTTGCTGTAAAAAACTAAAAATGTAAAGCAACAATTCTGACACAACCACCAGCAGTAGGTTCACAAGGAAAGAAGTTTGAAGCCCTCTCCACAGAGAAAAGCTGGAACACTTAGTACGTTGTTCTAAAAGGATAGAGATATCTACTGTGTGTAACATAGAATTTCTTTCCACTCCAGCTGAATGTCCCTTTTGGCATCTTCCAGAGAAAAAATATTCTTCTGACACTTTAATATGTAGTAAGAGCCAAGACCTACAGAGGTGGAAGTCTCTTATAGACCGCACCCAGCAACAGGTACAACTAGGAAGATTTCCTTAGAGCACTGCTTTGAAAAGTTTCCAGGGAAAAGAGTTTGCTATGAGTGATTATCAGCAAACTAAACAGTTGTCAGCTGAAGATAATCCAGCCATTTCCAAGTGTATTTTCCCATTGCGTTGAAGACAGGCCTCTCAACACCTCCATAAACAGCTTCAATGCAGCTTTTTTGCAAAAAAAAAAAAAAAAAAAAAGTTCTGTTGAACCAGACTCCTTTGTAAAGTACACCTAGTGAAAGGTATTGGGTCACGTTTCAGTCTGGCTCTGCAGTCTCCCAGCAGCATCAAGGAGGATATATTCAGAAGAGGCTTTAGGATTGAAATGTTAATAGAGTGGTGTTATGAACCTGGTGACTTAGCAGAAAGCATCTTCTGCATTTGAGTGAAACAAAGGAATGTAGTGCTGTAAGACAGAGCTGAGATCTGGGACAAGGAGCCACACCAGGAGCTGGAAAACAATGGAAGATTGAAACAAGTGTGGAAACCTTGGAAAGATGGTATGGTTTTCAAGTGTTCCCATATGACCAGAGCATTCTCATCATTAAACAGGAATCCCTAGAAAGGTGTTGCTGCTTTAAGGACAAGAAGAATAGAAGGATACAGGACTGTAAGTTCATCCAGAGAGCTTTAGGAAATCTATTTAATAAAAATTACCATAATCAATCTTGGAAAAAATAAATGTCTCACAATAGGATCTCTGCACTGATATAGTTAGTTTCTAAATAGTGATGTGATTCCTGAGATTTAGTGAATGGATCCACTGCATATTGCCTTAGAAACCAAACAGATGCAGCAGTGACTGAAATAGTAAGTGTTGATAAATGTGAGGAAGAGATTGTCAGTAGGAATTCTGAAGAGATGTGATTAAAATTTCTTATTTTATAAAAAAGGTAACAGCTCAAAGTTGTCATAGCTGAGAGTGAGAAGACAATGTTAAAAGATTCAAGTGAAAAACCAAGAGGGCTTATGCTTTTCAGTGGTTCTTGAATCTAGGATAACATTTTGAAAGGACAGTAATGTCTCAGAAACAGACTTTAGCCATCAGGAAATAGGTTCATAGTGCCTTTTAAGAGTTTACTGAAATACTGGTAAATGGCATCAAAATTGTAACACTCTAGATGGCTTTTAATTCTTGTTGGTTCTTCCACAATATTATATTGTTGTCTGCAGGAGTAGGACAGGTCATACAACAGAAACTAAATAAGGCTTTTATTGTGTCAGTCATGAAAATATATTTTTGGCCTTTAGGTTTTTGCAAGTTTTATTTTTCCAAAATCATTCTCTTTCTGCTGAGGAGCCCTTTCAAGGCATTTGAGTTGAAATGCAGTTTCATGTGGAAGGACACTTCCATCACAAGTAAAGATGATTAATTGTTGTTCATGTCCACAACCTATTGAATGTTTCTCAGACTACTTTCTAAGACCAAAATTATTGTCTCATCTCCTATCCTAGCATTTTTTCTTGAATCTATCAAATATAGTAATAACATGGACAGTAAATATTTGCCACTTTTCTATCAAATATTTTGTTTCAAAATAAGTTCTATAAGAGGACCTTTATTTTAAACAAATAAAAAGTTGTTAAAAAACAACTCTATAGTTTTTCTTACAATGAACCCTATTTTCTTTGTCACTGAATACTCATTAATGTAAATGCATAAATGCTGTAATTAAGTCCCAAGAAAAAATTAACTCCCATTACAGCAATTCAAGCTGTTGTATAGATGACCTTGATATGTTGCAGTTTGGGAAAATAAAACGTGAAGTCATATTGTTGATATTATAAAAGGCATCTTTTATGTGCTCTGCTGAAGATTATCTAATTCACAGGTTGTGAATTTGCGTCTCACCTTTCTTTTTTCCCCCCTAGTTTTTCTTCAAAGAGCCTCTGCTATTCCAATTCAAATGTATTTACATTTTACCAAAAGTCATCACTTACTATCTTTTGTTCTTTTTCAGATTTCTGAACTTTTCAGATCTAGAGGTTAAGTTCTTCATGACAAATTCCTGACCTTAGTTAAAATCAAGAGGGTAATTGAGGTGTGCATGAGACTCTTTAATTTTGTTTAATCAGGTCTTTTATCCAGTTTACCTTTCCTAACCAATTTATGAGAAAGGAGCTGTCTGGGGCTAATAAATATTCCTTGGATGAATGTAACCCCTTTATTTTCAGGCCGGTCACATTTTGTCCTGTTTTGGAGACTCTCAAGTCTCTGTCATTACTTCCTGGACATTTCAAGGCATCCATGGCTCTGAAGCCACTGCCTGTGAATGCTGCATCTCAGCAGCAGACTGAGGACTATACAAGGGCTCAGACTGGTACTCTGTCTATTCCTAAGGACAGATTTCCACAACACGACTTTTTAAGCTTCCACCTTACTGGATTGTCTGCTTGTGCAAATATTGCTTCAGATCTTCCTCATCACCACAAATATACAGCTTTGTTGACCTTTTGTCAGTTGATCAGGACTCCATTTTCTCATTTTCTTTAACCCCTGTCCTACTAAGAATCCTTTGTACACTAATGATAGGATTATATATATTTTTTCTTGCATTTTCAGGTCCATATATGGAAGATTAAAATAATATTCCTTGGCCACCATTACAATGATCTTATAATATTCAGGGATGTCCATTCTTGATAATGAATGTATTAATTCATAATGTATTATTGATTGAAAATACATTGTCGAGCATGATGTCCCTATTTTATAATAAAAGACTGTTTTGGATTTTGATAGCACCATGCTGACAGTTTGGAAAAAAAATAGTCGAAGCAACTAATCACTACTTGGGCATGTTTGGCTTCTTTAATTCATCTTAGATATTTTCCCAGTGCACTGAAATTTCAAGTGTCAAATGTATACAAACACCTTTTCTTCCTACCAGCACTTCTGTCAACTCAGAAAGGATCACAATAGTGTCCCTTGCCACAAGCATGTAAGTATTCCCAAATAATCTGCTCTCACTAGCTGTTCTTTCACTGTGTTGTTGTTCTATTTATTCCACTATTATTGCACCTCATTTTTCATTTGTCTAATGATCCTGTGGGATAGACCCTGCTTACACTCCTGTTACATACTGCCTGCAAATTAAAGATGTAAAAAGCAATTTCCATGGATGTGAAGACCTTGGTATAATAAATGGCAATTCACAAGCGAATTTGTCTGTTCACTTCAATTCACTTAATTAAACTAAAAGGAAGGAAAAAGTATAGAAAAGAAAACTACAGGATGCAGCAGGGGGTAAAGATTTGAAGTGAAGTAAAATAAAGCAAAAACCTGCTCAGAAGCATTAATGTAGTTCCAGAAAACATTGACTATACTTGAGAAATATATATATATATATACAGAGAGAGTCTGCTCTGTCAGAAGCAGCAAATTAAGCCCCATGTAGATGTAGGGATCCCCTACTGATGTTAATAACACCTATAATGATAATAGTTCCACAGAAAGCTTCTTAAAATTAAATGCAAAATTTGAATCTACATATTAGCCCTGCAGGTGTATGATGAGTCATCTCTCTACATAAACACTTGATTTTACAACTCTGTAGGCAAAGGACGCAAACACATTTGAATATGCTTGGCTTAAAAGGCTTTCAGACTTTGTGACCTGGCTTAGGCCATGAAAGGAATCTGACTGTAGACATGAGATAGCTAACAGTGTTGCTAGGTTCAAAATTCCCAGTAACTTCAGTAGATTTGATAGTGTTGCTTTTCCCAAGCACCAGACAAGTGTCACCACTGCATGGAATCTCTGAGTCAAGGGACATTTATTCCTAATTCTTACAGGAACAGAAAATTCATACTGTATCTTGTTTCTTGTCTTGTATCTTGTTTTGTTTCTGAGGCTAAAAGCGCAGCAGAGTCCTTGTCAGAGGAAAAAATATGGAAATATATGGAGAATATCATCTTATGTCTTCCTTTCCTTAGACTTTGCTTAGGATGTTGCCGGAGGATTTTGCTTGGAACACATCCTGTGCACCTTTGTAAGGAATTTATTAAATGTCTCTGAGTTTAAAATCTGCTGCTCCATAATTGGTGAAAGATTTTAATTTTTATACAGTTATAAATTCTAGATTGATTTATGGTTTCAATTTGTACCTTTTAACCTCCTCTACAAAAATTAGATTAATAAAACCATTTCCAAATGACTACATTAGGCAAATAAAGGAACTAAAATTATGTTTTTGTGTTCTGATATGCATTTCTGTCAGGTAAGGAAGAAACTTTTACATATTCAAGAAAATCTTTTTTTTTGTGACTGTATATGTCATATGTTTTGTAAGCTTGGGTGCATACAGTGTCATTATAATAATGTTTCCCTAAAGGAAGCTCCCAACTCTCATGGCATTAATTTATTTAAAGAGTATTCTTTGAATGGTTACCTTAATGCGAGGCAAGTGTCCTTGGTTCCTAAAAGCTGTCAAAGGGAATGGCATGTTTTCTGTCATTGGTTTAGCACTGGAAAGAGGAACTAGACTAGTTTTGGTGGAACTGTACCGAAAATAGAAAATATGTGTGAATAGTTTGGATGTCCATGCTAGTTCCTGGTGTTCGAATGTTAAAGATTTGCTGGAAATTAAAATCTTTACAACATTTTCTACTCTCCACAAATACAACATTCATTTCCTGAATTGTTCTCCTGGCTTGCAGGCAGGATACAGTTCTTGACAGCAGGCATCTGAAAATACCATGACAGCCCACTGATTTATAATAGTAGAGTGAGTCAAAAAGGCTTCTGGGCATCTCTCAGACCCTGACAGTGAAAGGAAGAGGTTCATGACTTACACTCTGAAAATTTTCTCCACCCCTTATTGTGTGAGAAAATGAGGACTTGGCTCAGGAACTGAATCAAATTGATTTAATTAAAATGGATGTAATTTAAGTATAGAGCTCTTTTACAGGAACTTCCAGGTTTCCAAATCAGCACAAGCTCCCCATGGGCCTGTTTGAGGGAACATCTTAGACAGCAGGGTGGGTGTTTCGTGAAGATCACCAAGATGAAGCACAAGCTCTGGAAAGGATGATATTGATAGCAAGAGGCTGAGGGATGCCTACGCTCAGATGACATGAAAAGGGGCAAATAGGTAGCCATCAATCTGATGTGGCATCAATGTAAATAAAGACATTTTTTCCATTGTGTGCAAATATAATACAGCTTTCTGAGAGGAGCAAAATCTAAAAAAAAAAAAAGAAAGTATAGGCATAGTCAAATAGCTGTCCTTATCTGTATGTTTTCTCATTCATCTTCCCTTGATACAGGCTGTTTCACAAAGAGAAAGGTCTTTTAGGACTAGGAGAACTGCTTTTGCTGCCTCATGGTCCCCCTAAATTTATTAGCACTTCTGAAAAAAAATCTTAGTGCAGATAAATTTGTCTAGTTATTACTTTGGTTAAAGCTGAGACGCTTTGTGACACCTATAGACTTTTCTACACTCATCTCTCTAGAAAAGTGGCATGTACTCTATATTCAGCACTTTCCATAGAAAAAAACCTCTTGTAGTAGGTCCATTATGGAATTAAAAACTGTCTTTAAACATTCACGGTATAATTAGCTGAGATCTGGGCAAAGAACTTGCCAGATACAGTTTCAAAGCTAAATCACTGCAGGCTCCAGTTGTCACTTTGAGGACTAGAGAAATTTTACCTCATAATGAAAAATCATTCTCAAATTTAGACCAGTCTCCTTTCCCACAAGTGCCCTGGTTTGGTCATACCATACTGAGATGGTTAGGTTTCCCTAGACATCACTGACAAACACCACGGCTGTATTGCATTTACAGGCCTTTAGATATGGTTAATCTCAATTTATTCACTCCACTTTAAGCATGGGTGTAAATTACGCCAACCTAGTTTGTCAGGTTCCTTCTTTATGAGTCTCAAAGGTAGCTCAGCCTAATACGAGGTATTTGGCTAAAATAAGGGAGCAGCCTGGTGGGTACCAGAGTTACATGGACTCAGAATAACTGAGTAAGATGAAGCCAGATGAGGTGTATCTATGAACACACAGAACTATCAGTTATTTAAATAGTTCAATTCATGTGTTTTCTTTAATATCCATTCACTTTTGTGTGGCATCTGGTTTTCTAAAAGATTGACTAAAATATAGTTCTGTACAAAGAAGTTTTTCATATTATTCAGTAATTTGCAAAACATGATTTTTGAATGCCATCCAAATCAGGCACAGCAGTATGGGCCAGTGAAGTAATTTTTTATCTGATTTTGCAGTTAATCTAATTTTTTTTTAGTGCAACCCTGTTAGTGATAGTGTATTATGTGTTTTGGCATAATCCTCTAATCGTAATATAGTTTGGAGCCTCTTATGTTTTCTTTTTCCAAATTGTTGTGTATTGTTATGGCAGCATTTTTGAAAGATGGGTATTAAATACATCATAGATAAATTTTCCTATTTTACACATGGGAAGGGTAAATTAAGGGCTAAAACATTAATTCAAATTCTATAGTATTAGAGTGAAATTTAATCTGTTTCTGAGACATCGTAACACAAACATAAGCCAGCAAATTACTACTTTTCTCTCACATGCTAGGAGAAAAATAGTATCATCATGAAAACTTTGACAGAAAAATGTATGGATATCAAAAATTTTAGCATTATAATAAATATACCTTAGGATATATTATGCCTCTACAGCAATTCCGGTAATGTCATTACAAGAGTTTGAGCTAAGAGTACTATAACATAATATTATTAGTGAGAGGAAGTGGAGAGACTGCTGACAAACTGTCTCCATTTTAAGCCTCTGCTTTCAGGTTGCACATTTCTGAGCTGATATTTAACTCATTGGTCTCTATGGATTTTACACAAACTGTGCAGACTGTCTGGAACATGTTGTGGACTAATATAAGTATAATGGAGCAAAAAAAAAAAAGAAGAAAAAAAATTATTTTCCTAGGATGAAGGATTTTAGTCCTGCAATGAAATGTCTGGGGCAGAAATCTGGCAGATTGAAATGACTGCTGGACCAGAGGCTGTGGTTTCCTATTCTGTGAGCAAGGGTTGTTTTTCCCACATATGATCTCTGTGTATAGCAGAGGGATGCCTACTCTCATTGAACAGCAGAAGGGAGTTTTTCCCTCAGGCCCTTCGAGTGCCTCCTAGGTCTTCTGAATCATCAGCAAAATACTTCTCTCCCCCTTCCTACCCCCTCTTTGTAGGTTCCCAATAGCCAAACTGTGCTGTTTTGTACAAGGTGGGAATGTTGAAGGAGCCAATATATGTGTACCATTGGAGCATCATGGCTTGCCCTGAGAGAGGGTATAGGCTCAGCAATGTCCAGAATAGTAGGACTGCTGGCCTCACCTGGGAGGGTTTTGATCATGTAGAGACTGGGAAGAAAGGAGCGGAGGAGGGATGACCTGCAGTGGTGCTTTCTCCTATATTTAAGCTTTTTGTGGGGCAGAGATGACCAGCTGTGGGGTCAAGGTCCAAGCTGAGAAAATAAAGTGAGTATGGGATGTACTGGACCTTGTGAGAAATTAAGATTGTTATACAACTAGACAAAGTAATTATCCATATTTCTGAGATGTGGTCTATATGAAAAAATAGGCAAACATATCAAACATATTGTTATCTGGATCAGAAATTGGCAGCTCTGGTGTGAGAAGAGAGAAAGGAGCTAATGTCAGAATCTTAAGGTATGTGCTAAATGCCCATCATTGAAATGTTGTGTTTTAAGAGGCCACATGGCCATCAGTACACAATTACATCTGTAAATCTGGAACTCAGCTAAGACAATGTCTGGTTTCTTTTAGAAGCACTGCTAGCTGGGAGTTGTTCTGAGTCCTGCCTGTTAGTGGATGTCCTTGGAATTAGATACTAAAAAATTAGGCTGTAATAGCCTTGCTAGATATCTGGAATCCTGCAGATTGTATCTCTAGTTTTCTGAAATAGCCATTTTCACTCACCTAGGTTCAAACTGAGGACAGCAAAGCTTTACAGCAGCAGCAGCAGCAGCAACAGCAAATGTAATGTACCTTGATCTCAAGTTCCAAGTACTACCACACTGCTAATAGCTACAGCATCAGTGGAAAATAATTGTCAGAAGAGAAGTCAGTGCTGGGGAATGTCAATGGTATCCATTTAAAATGAAGCATTTCTTTGTAGTATGTAAAAGAACTACAGTTAGGTTATAGAAAATTTCTCAATGAACAGTTTGAGAGCTGCAATTTATAAAATCCTAAAATAATTTTTTTTTAATATAAAAGAAAAATTCTGTCCAGATGTGAAACGTTTTATAAACTGTCTTTTGGTTCGTATACTCTTTGTTGCCTGATTCAGCTGCTAAATCCATCATGGTTAATACAACAACAACAAAAAAGGGTGTTTTTTTAGAACAAACAAAAGATGCTCTGCAGAGTCTGGATTTAATTCTTTGTATTAGTTTGTGTACATCCCAGTTGTTGCTTTCTTTGTCCACTGCTATGAATTTTAATCAGTGATTTATCAGTGCAAATAGGAGAGTGGCAAAGGGACTCTTGTTTATCTGTTTTAGTAGAAAGATCCCTGTAGATCCTCCCTCAGCAAGTCCAGCTACATCTTCCAGTGATTTTATTGGTTACCTTGTAGCACAAACTGCAAGAAAAGTTTATCCAGCAAGCCTGTTAATGTTCAAAGCACATTAATAAGTATATAAGAAAGACCTACAGTCAGTCCATTTCCATCAGCAAAGCTTCAAAGGTTAAGTCCCCATTTTCTTAATCTTTGAATAAAGCAGACACAGAGACAAGGCAGAAGGATCCTGCTCAGTAATTTCCTTTGGTTTTGTTTTATACTTCATTGTATCAATGTTACTGAGGAGTTAAAAAAGACTACCAAAGTATCAAGGAACATGACAATTAAAGAAGTGTTATGTGGAGAAAGTTTTTGTGAAATAAAAGAATGTGCCTCTATGGAACTAACAATTCCCAGTCTGTTCTCCATCCTGTGGGACTCAGGTGCCTTTATCAAGACCTCCCAAGGGGCTGCCAACACAGTTAGATATCTAATCACTTTTGAAAGTCAGACCACATACACTTACTTTGTTTATAATAAGTTTATAATATAGTAACTATGCAATAACTCTAATTAGAGGAGACCATTGGAGATTTAAACAGAGAACAGGGGGAAGCTGACTTCTAAAGCAGAATGTTTAGTACCCATTCTTCCTTTAATTTTTTATTTTCATTACCTGTTACCAGGTGCATTACCTGTTATTTGCAGATGAGAACTACCTGTCTCTCTAGCTGTTCAGTGAAGGCTGGGAAAACTCTGACTTTAAAGTTTAATCTAAAAACCAAAATTCTCAAAATTTACAAAAAAGTTAAGACATGAATTTACATATCTACAAAAGTCCTTGAAATAATGTCTTACACATAAATTGAAATTTTGTGGCCTGTTTCTTGCAACTGTAAGGTTTAACTCTGAGGAATACAAATGCATAGGATTAGAAACATAACTCTACAATAAATAGTAAATGGCATTATCAATAAAAATGAATAACATGAACAATACACGGTCCCTGGCAGAGTGATAACTTGGAAATACGCAGTTTCTTTGCTGCTGTTTACATGCAGAGCTTGGAGAGGCAAACAGCTTGCTTCCTAATGGACTGTTACTTCGCAGGCCATTAGTGTGGAATTAATGAAAGCAATTAATTTCCCATACTTCTGTAAAAACAAAGAAAGGAAAGGAAGAGCCGTCCTCCTCCCACAGCCGATAGCTCTGTTCCTGTGCCTAGACCACAGTCTTGGAGGGTTGGATGATTTGGGTTCTGTTCCCACATCTTCTGCAATATTCTGTGACCTTGGAAAAATCATTTGCTCTCTCCGTGCTTTAAATTCCCTTTTCACAAAAGGGAATTAATTATGCTTCATTGTTTCCAGAGAAGTGTCATTAGGCTCAATTAGTTAATGTCTGTAAAGTGCTTTGAGAGCAGTCTTTTGACAGATGATATTCTAAGTGCAAAGTACCACAGTAAAAATTTGTAGCAGTCTGGCTTAGTGTTATTTGTTTAACACAAACAACGATCTTGGCAGTCTAGAAATGCTAATCTGATGTATTACACAAAGATAAGATAAAATTACATTTAGTTGGACTCTGATTCAGCTAGATACCAAATTACATGCCTTAATGTAAACACTAGTTACTGAAAGTTCTCTATGCAGTTATGCATTTAATTCCCTTGAACTGAAGTCTTACTCATCCTTAATTTCTTTCACCCCGATTAATTTCCTGAAGACTTTTCCTGAAAAGTATTGTTTTTAATTGGTGGGGTCATCAGGAAAAATGATATAGAGTAGGAAGAAATGATCAGAAAGAGACTAGTGTTTGAAACTTCAGAGTGTGTGTTTAAGAGATAAGATCAGAATTAGGAAAAGGAAAGATCACTTTGACAGCATTTGGAAAAAAACCAAACCAAAACAAAGCCAACAAAACCACCAGAGAAGATACGTTTGAAGGCTAGTGTCATCAAGGCAGACACAATTAAAATCTTGCTAGTGGCTGGATATTGAGACCTACACAAGAGATTGAAGATTTTATAATTTGATGGAAAGAGCTGATAAGACTTAGATGCAGTGATAGAGAAGAAGGAAAAAAGTCAACTATTACCACTCATCTTTTAGATCTTAATGGCAAAGAGGATGATGCTCATAAAAAGAAATGAAAAAAAAGTTCGAGAACAACAAATAATAAAAAAACTTGTCAGTCAGCACAGACTTTCATCAAAAATTTTGTTCAGGAAAACATGAACGCTTTTGCAAGTTTTTCAAAACCCTCTATGAAAACAAGGAAGTTGTACACACTGTTGCAACTTGGAGATAGGTGTAAGATGCAAAATACTAATACCAAAATCCATTTCCAGACAGCTTAATAAACAAAACAGGTAGAGGTGATTTGGTTCAACAGTATGTCGTAGACTGAAACTATGTAAGAAAATGACCCCAGAGGTTTTTGGAAGTCCATACTGCCCTTCCCCACTCAGCCTATGCTGGGCAGGAAGGTTAGTGCATCTATGAAGAATGTTTTATGGGATCATGGACTAAAATAACAATTATTATCTGGTACATATGCTACTTTAAAAATATTTTTTGATAATAGCTGATTTAATTAAAATGGCATAAGCAAGATTCAGCAAAAATAAATTTACTTTTACCTATTATGATCTGTCATAGATATTACCCTACGTTGTTCCATTTTTATTTATAACCTATACATTTAGTTAGATAAATTGATTTTGAAGAAACCCAGCATTCAGCTTTAATATATACCTTAAGGTTTTGAGCAATAGCATGTTGATGTTTTCATAAGACATTTTTCTGTATTGCTTAAAAGGCAAGGAAGTACAAGGCTGAGATCTTAAAGAACAGGTTACATGTTAAAGGGCAGCTTAGGAAGTTAGTGCTCTGCAATATCTCCTGTGGCTTGAGGGGAAGAACTTGAGAGGCAAAGTGGATCATCCAAGATCATGCTCTGAAAATACACCTTCTGTCCCTATAGACTGACTGATCCAAAGGATTAATGGTGGAATTAATGATCTAACTCAAGCCAAACTTTGTGGCTATTTTGCTTCTCTTTTATGCAAATAGTCAGGCTGTGCAAGTCAATAATTCGATGAATGTACTTGTAAGGTATCTCCTATAATGGCTGTTGAGCTTGTTTTGGAAATAGAAACACTTTTGTTTTAGCTTGGGCCATAAATCCAAATTCAGATGCAAAACTCCTAATGTTTTTTACTAAGAAGAGTTAACAATTAAAATAGAATCTAGATCTTACAGAATGATGCATATTGAAAAGAAAAACAACAAAGAAAAACCCTAGTAGCATCCTAAGAAGAAAAACTTTCATTTTTTTAAGCTGATGAGATTTTTTTCACTGACTTCAGGGGAAGTCTGGAAGGCTGTTACAGCCATCACTGACTTCTAGGGGAATAAAAAGAGTACATTGGAAAAAATTCAGATTTTATGGATTGTATTACCTATGTTAACAAAATAAAGACCTATTTGCATGTGTCAATTCTAGCATGGTTTAAATATTCATAACAAAGAGTCATGGAAAAAAAACAAAACAGGAAAAAATTCAGATTGTTTGAAACAATACAAAGTTCATTCAGATACATATAGCTTCACATTTTTCATCTGGTGTATTCATTGAACATCCCACACACAAGCTATTTGGCCCCAGTCAGTGTCCAGAGTTGTCCAAAATGTTAATGACACTTAATTTTCAGAAAATTAAGAATTGAATTGCCTCTCTCTGTTTTGTACAGAGAAGTGAAGTGAAGCTAGGTCATTCATGGTCTGCTGATTTTATGCAGCTGTGGATTCATCACTGATTCTCTCTGAGAATCACAGAGTACTCAGAATCTCTCAGAACCTCTCTGAGTACTGTAATCCACATACAGTTGTCTGAAAGCTGTTGGCAGATCAACTTTGTCTACTGAACCCTCAGTTTTAGGTTTATATCTCCTTTAAGACCATAAAATGCTAATGCCCTTTTAATTTCTGTGTTAGCCTTTGAATAGTTACAGAGTGTAAGTATCACTCATGATTGAGAGCCAAGGGAGCTAAGGCAACATCAGCTCAGAAATGCACCTTGAGATGCTGATTTTTCCCACATCATTGTACATAACTTGCTTATTAATTTGCACATCTTCCATTGTAGAGAGTGTGTCTGGTGTGATTTATAGGTCTGGAGACTCACATCCTTTCTTCAAAATGAGGTGTTGGATACTTTTTACCCCTTTGTGGTCTGATGGCTGGGGAAGTACTCACAGTCATCAGGGTCTTTAGCATGTTTTAAGCTTTCCCAAAGAGAACTGAAAGTCCTAGGTGTCATGGAATGTAATATAAAATAACCACAATCTCTGGTCCATGGTAGTAATCCAGGTCACAGTAAAATTTGACAGCTGTTGGTGCATTTTTATAGACTTCTCCCTAATCAGAGTCACGGAGCAATGGTACTTCAATATTACATGTCTTGAGCGGGGTCAATATATTAAGCTATTCACCACTAACTCTGACATCCTGTTTTGAATCTTTCTGGATTCCCAAGCAAGAAATACTGCTTACTTAACTTCCCATTACACTTTTGGATAGTTTCCTCTAAAGAGAGAGAATAATTTACCATTTTTACTGCAACTTGCCCTGCTAAAGCTTTGCACTGGTAATTTAATTCTATATTCATTTAGTTTGAATTACACAGGGAACATCTGCAATGATTCCTAACAATAACTACATTTCAAGACAATTACACAGTAATAAGTAGAGCTGCAGAATGATGTCAAAGCCAGAAGAGAAAAAAGAGGCACGCACAGACTTTGTGCATGAAATTAAATTTTGTTCTTAATTGGGAAAATGCAAGTTTATCAGAGAAAAGTCTTTTTGATACTACATGCATGCATTTAATATATGTGTTTCTGTATTTGCTGTAACATTTTCTATTGGCAGCAGACATTTACTTTCATTAATGATTCTGTGAATCACTGATGAAATGAATGTCCAAATTTCCTCTCCTTCTTAGCTAATTCCTGTTAAGCAGATGAAGACAATGAAATAAAAAAGACCTTGTGAGATTTATCTCATCAATCTTATGGAATTAATAACTGTGGGAGGCAGGAACTCCATTCCCTATATTCTATATCCTAATCTTCAGGGAGGATTTTTTGTTTGTTTATCAAATAATTTTTATGCTGCTATATAGTCATCCAGAGCATGAGAGACATAAAATTCAAATTTTACTTTTCCCTTTGAGAGGAGAAAATCCAATGCCTTTTATTGTATTTCTGGGAAGAAGTATTTTTTTTTCCAAACCTTAAAAAAAAATTCTAGTCAGGATACTGTCAATATAAACAACAAAAGTTTTGATTTTTCTGCATTATAGATCTTTTCACCTTTTCTCGTAACTTAACAGCTATACATTTCTGATCCTTTAAAAACTGCCATCTCCTCTAAGGAGCAAGTATACTGTGGTAAATAATTGATCTCCTAGAACAAAGATAACTCATTCAACTCTCAGTCCTTGCCCCATCTGAATCTGTCACTCAAAATCAGTGCCCCTCAGCTCTCTTCACCTTCTATTGGCAAATCCTCATTTCCATCACTCAGTGTGCAACTGCTCGTGTGGAATCTCTTCTGCTGTGTGTCAGGAAGCAGAAATGTGTTTTTTCTGCAGTTTTTGTCCATGTCATCTCTTGTAAGTGAAGAAAAAAAAGAGAAAGCACTGAAAAAATACAGAGTAAGCACTGCTTTCACTGCCATAGCCAAGATTTCTTGTGGGTACAGTACTGTGAGTGAAAAGTCATTTGGAACTGAAATCCAGGGGTTACTACCAGTTTACAACCAAGATGAGAAAAAAGCCAACACCATCACTCATCCTGCTATTCCTAAGGGCAGAGGGGCATTTGGAGGGAAAGATTTTCACCTAGAGAGTGCCCTAAGTCAGTTTAGAAGGTTTCAGCAAACTCTGAACATTTTGATTCCTAAAATTTGAGAGGGGAAAAAGCCCACTTAGCTGTGATTTTGGAATTTCAATTTTCTGGGAACCCCTAATCCAAACCAATTGCTTAGCCCCTCAGCCTTTTCTTTCTGCTCTTACAGCAGCATGGCTGTGACTACATTTTTGCTTAAGTCTTACATGAAAATAATAGTTTCTTTTGTTACTGCTTTTGTTAAATTTATTTTTTTTTCTGTGAAAACTTCTCAGTTTTAATGTGAAAATATGCAGTTGCAGAAGATGATACTGGAGGTTAGTAAGGTTTCACTGTACTAACACACAAAATGTGTCAATATCAGCTTACAGAAAGATAAAGGTAATTCAGAGAAACAATTATTTTCAATGTTATAAAACAAAGCCATGTGTTTAGGCTGAGTAACTGTTTAGCTGAGTAAAATTATACAGGAGGAAGCATAAAAAATCTTCTGCATTAGTAGCAGTAATACCTGCTGCAGTATTAGTGCAAATTTCAACTATGAAAATGGAGATCTGATAACATGGCTTTCTACTATCAGTTTCATTTGCTGGACTAATAATATGTATACTCTACTATAATCCATATTTTCAGATTCCTAATTAGCATCACAGTGACCCCATTTTAATCCTTAGCAGGAATATCATATAGCAAACATCTGACCACAGCTTTGATACATTTTCTAGGAAATTTAAATGAAAGAAAGATGTGTTTCAGAGTTTATTTTAATATTTATATGATAATCTGGAGTTGCTTTGAGAAAGGGGATAGAATTACTTGTGCTTGTGAGATGCAGGGAAAGATGTAAACCCAGAATTTATGCCTTCAAGTAGTTTATAAAAATTGTAAAGAGGAGGAAGCAACAATTGGTTATTAAAAATAAAACGAGTTATGATTAGTAATTAATTTTCAAAGTCTCTCTGACTAATCCAATCCTTTGTATCCTTTCTGGGAATACTCAGCTGCATAAGCACATGAGCGTTAGAAGAGATACTGGTCAACAGCAATGTAACCAAATTGCAGGTTGATGAAAAGATTTCCTGTGGTAGGGTTGACAGGGTAATACATCAGCTCTGTTATAGACATTTGTTTTACATCTTTGCTACTTCAATCACATCAGACATTTGGGAAAGTGAGCAATGGGCTTGACGCTTCACAGTGAAAAGTTATTTACCAAAATTGTGCCTGCTATGTGGTCTGATAACAGTGGTCTTTGGTTTCACTGCTATGTGTGGTCATACTACACATTTCATGAATTCCCCTCGTGGCTGGAATTCTTCAGCGCTCCTATCTCTCCAGTGCTCTGTCTTAGTAGTTGCTCACACAAAATTCTGAGGTGTGTGTTCATCTCAATATATGAGGTTCAGTAAAGAGAAACTGAATCACAAAGAGCCTTTGGCTTCCTTGAAGTAGCAGAGTACTGGTCAGGACAGATCATACGTTTCAGAAATGTAAGAACAAGACCTGGAAGGAGCTTTTTATCACTTGTTTTTATCACTGAGCTCCAAAACCACCTGCTAGCATTGTTACTTGGTGATGATACCATAAAAACTAAGAGCCTGCCAGCATTTTATCACGAAAGGATATAACTGAATCTCGCACATTCAGTCATAAAAAAAATTCACATTTCTTGAGATCCAGGTATCTTTTTTGATTCCCAAGTTTAGTTTAAAAAGTGTTTTACTGTGAATGGAAGACCAGTCTTACTTTTTACAAGCTTTATGTGCATTCTGGGTCAAGATTTTAGTTTGTGATTCTTTTGGCTTGCTGGTACCTGTTTAGAGCAGCATAGCCTGGGGCTTTCTGTCTATTTCTGGGTGATTTTGCATAGATGGGGCATATCTATTGATAATCTGTGGAGCCAGGACTACTCTTTATCTGTACTTTGGATATTCCTCAGATAGGAGGATCTGGACTCTTAAAGGATTCTACCTTCTCCTGCCTGTTCTAAGCAGGAAAGGAAGTCTTTACTGGTACCATTCTGCCAGAAAAATGGAAGGATCTTTGGCAGGAAGAGGGCAAAGAGTTTCCTTGAGGAAAGCCTGAACTTCTGACAGTCCCTCAAAAGTCTATCAATTTTACATACCTGAAAGCTGTGGTCATTTTTGTGGGAAAATTTATGGGCAGCTTTGCAAAATAAACTCTGGAGAACCTTTATTTACAACAGGAGTAAGCACACAGAAGAATGAATTAAGAAAAAAAAAAAAAAGTAGATTTACATTCTTGTTGCAGATTATTTGCTAGTAGAAGTGAATTGTTAAAGTCACACAGCTTTGCTAGACTATAGTCAAAGACTGGAGTTATCTCAAACTATGGGAAAAAAACCAAAAGAAAGTAATTAGATTACTCTTTGAAAGCACTCGAGGCCTTAAATCTTTGTTTTACAAATGTTATCTTCTATTGTAACATTATTGTGGGAGTTACCTGTCAAACATGATGATCATTTTTCAAAGAGAGCTAATAAAATATGTAAACATTTTAAAAATAACAAGCAAACATCTTTGAAAGAAGGCGAGATTAGCGTAACTAAACTTAATGTAAATCTATCACAAAATATTCAAGAGACTATTTCCTCTTGGAAAGATAGTAACAACTGCTTAGGTTTTAGGGTTAATGTTTAGGGTTTACTTACATTTTAGTGTTTCAAAAGGGTTTGTGCAAAACTGTGGGTCAGTAGCTTCTTTTCTAGTAATGTTTAAGATCTGTGTGTAGATTCATCTAAAAGTGTGGAAACAAAGATCTGAAAACATAGAAAGCAAGATCTAAGCTGGAACTGGATTTTGCAAGTGGCATTCTTATATATGATGAGAAACTAAATTGCATTCACCACTGGATCTTACATTCAAATCTTGGACTGCCTCATAGGCCTCTGAAACCTGGAAATACTTTCTTTTTGTGACTAACTTTGCAATAAGTGCTTTTATTAGAAATTTGTGTCTTGGAACTGGAAGATACTACTATTTGACATTTTATGTGCCTCAGTGAAAATGCAGGCACTTCTGTGTTGGGGAACAGTAGATGCAGGATAAAATTTGTGCATGATAACAGATGTTCTGGTCAGTCTGGTAGAAAACAGACAAATCTAATTGTAGTGAAAAATCAGTTTGGCATGATTGCTGGAAGTTCCCTGACTTAGAGACACTTACTGAGGGCAAATCACTGGATCAGAGCAAGAGAAACTTTTACTCCAGACTGAGCCTCTCTTACTCAAAAAGGAGAACAAAGATATTTAAAAGTAGAGCCATTGATATAGATCTTAGACTGCACTGCTGATCCATTCACTTTTCCCCCTAACTTGTTCTACCTTCACCCCTAATAAAATAAATATGAATGACTGGATGCAGAAAAGGCCACCAGAATTTCAACGTTTCCATTATGTTGCCTGTTGGAAGAAATTCAAAGATATGTAGGAGGGTGAAGGGCCTGACCCACTGACTGGACCAAGAAGTTCCCCATCACATCTCTGAGATGTTTGTTCATCATCCAAACTTTAACAGGGGTGTAGAAGCTCTCTGGTCTGTGTTCCATTATACAGATGAAGCTACTCTGCATATTCACATTTTCTTACAGTATTTTTTGCATTTATTTTTTCAGAACTGTTGGAGTCCAGAATGCAGAGAATATTTCTCTGCATGTTTTGAAGGGTCAAAACCCCCTGATGAACACTACCTTTAACCTTTGTCCATGGAAACGGCTTTCTAGGATTTGGGATGGAACTGATTTCTCAAGAATGTAAATTAGATAGTAGCATAATGTGTCATTTATCACGGTGTGATAAATTTAATTTTTTGGGTTTGTTAGTATGGTAAGTGGATGACACAAGAAGGAGGATCCTTGTTGTTTTAGGTTTCTTCTTCCTTCTTCATCTACCCCATATTCTGCAGTGTTTGGTACACTGGATGATTGGTTAACTTTTGGCGCAGTCTAAAGCTACGTGAATAAAAGTTTAGGTGATTATTAGTAAAAAAGCAGAAATCATGTACGTTCTTGGTGATAATTGGGTGAATTATCTTTAAAACAGCCTTGATCCCATGTGTTCAGGGCTTTTAGTGTCTGTTCTCCTGCACTCTAGGCTGGTGTAAAGCCTGGTGTGCTGAGACTGCTGATAGGAAACCAATAAACAATCTGAGGAACGAGAACAACCAAGAGTCCCATCTGCCTTTTTTCCTAACGAGGACTTTTGCAAAAAGACCTCCCCTATTGGGGAGAGACTTGTGGTAGTGGAAGAACTCCCACAAGAACTATCTTTTTCTCAGAATATTCTCTGAATATTCCAGAATTCTCTGGAAAAGCAATGTGAAAGCACCTGTCAAATTTGGAAGGACGAATGGACTGGATTTTCCATAAATCCACTATTGTCTTTTTTTATAAAATGGAAGGGATGGATTTTTTCAGGATGCACAGAATTTCTTTTGGATGAATATTTTCTTTTGTGCTTTTTTGTATTTTTTTTTGTGCTTTGTTTCGCTCCCATAAATTATTTCAGTGAAATGACTTTATAGCAGCAGAATATGTTACTCTTTGGAGAAGGAGACTTCTCTTTGAAGGATAGAGTTCAGAAGAGGCTGGTGGTCTGACAACTTGGAGAGTCTATTCCTTTTTATGGCTTATTTTTTTTGGAGGGGTGAATGACTTGCACCTTGAAATGGTTATTTTCAAGCACATCTATTCCTATAGCAGATGAAATTTTATTTACTCTGTTATGTTGCACTGCTTCCAAATAGGGTAATACCTAATTTGAATGTTTTCTTATGGATTCCTTTACATCTTACATCCTTAAGAAAAGAGGCATTTTCTTACTTGGTTCCTTATTTGGCAACAATTTTGCACATATAAACTTCTTGCCTACATGTTACTCATATTTTCTAAAATATTTTCTCTTTTCCAGAGTTGTTCATATTTTCACCTTACTTTACTGTCTCCTTCTGTTGACATTATGTCTGTAAGATCCTTAACCAGCTATTGCATATTGACCATGCAGGCTGTGCTGCCCTTTAGAAGTCTGATGAATTTCCTAGCTCCATTCAGTGAATATGACTCAAATTGCCCATTCCAAGCTGCAAATACCTCACCCACCAGGACTTCAAATGGTCTGGTTGGAAAGGGAGGAAGGGAGGATGTAGAACTATCACTCAAACTTCTCCTCTACCTTCCTTTGAAGGGGAATGGTAATGAGAGAGTGGAAAACCAACCAATTATAAAAACATTCAGACTCTAATCTATCTGCTCTTTTCCTACCCTCTCTCTAGGCATGTAAAAGTGACTTTTCTAAACACAAATTTTCCAAAGTCTCATATCTGTGAATGACATAGTCCTGTTTTTGCAACTTCATCGGTACCTGACTGCACTTCACATAATTTCAGGGAATATTAGTCCCTTGATTATGTCAGTATCTCAGGGAAACAATTCACAGTGTTTCTGTACCCTTGCAGTTTCAGCCTGTCATTTCTAAAAAGTATTGCCTTGCACCTGAAATGTTCTGTTCCTCTTCAATGACTGCATGATACTTCCTGTTTAACAATGGACAGTAATGGAATACGTAATTAAAATAGCTTTGCTTGGTTGCTAAACTCTCCAGCCATCTTTATAACATTGCTTTAATTGCATGAGCACAATGCATGTCTATTATTTGGGAATACTACAGGTATTAAACCAGTGAGATAAGGAGGAATGAGTGAATGTCTTGTCTTTGCTAAACTGAAGTGAGCATTCTCCTTAACACCTTCCATGAGAATTATATCCAGGTCTCTCATGTTTCACTACGGGCAACTTTCAACAGGGCTTCCAGAAGATCAAATAATGGAATTGAGTAAACGACTGGATTTTACTGTGCCTTTCTGTTGCTGGTGTTTTAGATATCACTCATGCAACTGCTCCAGGCATGCTGGGCTTGCTCCTTTTTAGAAAATAATACTTACCAGAGTAGTTTGCTCAGAATCTGCATGGCTTTTGCTTAATGTCTTGTGATGCAGGAGGACTATGTCAACCCAGATCACCTTACAAAGTACTGAGCTATTCAATCTACTTCAGTACATTCCTTTGTTATCTTTTTCCCTCCTTGTTCCCAGTATTTAAGGAGATGGTCATATACCTGAAAGAGTTCTTAATTTTTTGTCATTGCATAGTATCACTATTTTGCCTTTTCTCCATGCTAATTTTTTAGTACTGTGACTTTAATTCACCAAATACCCTGAGTCATGTATAGCATAATGCAACAAGGGGAACTTTCTGTTGTGAATCTGACTGCAGGCAAAGAGTCCAGGGAAAGGTTCTAAGTTGATACCCCATCCTCAAAGAAAGTGAAGAAAATTCAACAGCAGTAACTAATGTTGCAGACCATAAAAGGGTTGATAAAAAATTTTATAAGGATTTTCAGCAAGATTTTTCTGTATGTAGAAATCAAGGATGTGAAAAAACTCAAGATCCACATGTCTGAAAATGTCAGCTGTGCAACAAGGCAGTATTTCATTACATTTCCAACAACAAGGCTCAAAAGAGGTCATAAACTTTCCAGTCACTGATAGTCAGGGCTTTAAAAGTGCTTAAGGCTTTTGTAATCATTTTTGTAGCCAAAGTCCAAGGTTTCAAATTGTATATATATGGAGACAAAATCTTAATAATCTTTTTCAGATGTAATTTTTTACTTTAAATGCCTCAAAATACTGGTGTCCATTTTCATGCACACCAAAGGACCTAAAATTTGAAAACCTATTCTCTGAAAGTTAGACTTTAACAGTGCAAGCACTCAAGAATAAAGGACCCTAAGGTGTATTTTCAGTGCTGACAGCACTGAGAGTTGTGTTGCAGTTTCTCAGTATTTCTGTGGTTCTCTATACCCCTTCTTTCAAGTGCAACTCTGAATAACCGCCCTTGCTTGACATGTGCTCCTAGTGACCTGAACCTTCCTCCTCCCCGTGCTGGAAGCTCTGGAAGAAGGGAGGGAGGGGTGGTAGCCAGCTATGCCATCTCTGGGCTCTCCTGGCAGTGCAAGACAAAGAGAAAGGTCAGTAAATCTAAATCTTTCTGTCGGCAAAGATGATGCATTCCCCTGCTTACTTCTCCAAATCCATACAGAGTGCACCTCTGTGTTTTTCAGCTAGTTCTGTAACCTGAGAGTTTCTATCTCCCAGCTGGGAGCGGATATGCACCCACATATCCATTTGTCAGATTCGCTGCCTCATTTTATGCTGTTAATGTTCTTGTTCAAATGGAGTTTTTTCCTGCTGCTCTATTACAGATTTCCTTATGCCCATTGTTTTTTCTTAGTATGAAGTCTTGCAGATTCCTTTCTATCTTTAAAACACTTATATCTACTTGCTTCTATCTTCTCTGCGTGGTCCATTTTATACCCATGGCAGATCCATGATGCGTAGAAATTTTTAGATACCCTTTTAAATTTTAGTTGTTGTAGATGCTACCAAAGGTACCAGCAAAAATAAGAATTCTCCCAGCTCCTTCAGGAGCTGTAAAACCCCATGACCATAATCTTACACTGTTTTTTATAATTTAGAAAGATGTTTCAGATAACACAATCTAATACAATGCTACCCACTTTTTTAAACAGAGACTGCTCAGTGAAGCTTCACAGAATTTTTTTTTTTTTTTGTGTTCAAACAGACATCTTGTAAGTCCCTACATTCTTCTGATCACTCACTCGATTTTGTTTATATCAGAACTTCGCTGTGTCACTATATATACTTCTGAACACCAGTTCTCCTGCTGTCTTTCACCCCTGAATTGTTGCTGGGGTGATGCTCACGAAAGCTTCTGTTAGGGGAGTGTTACTAGAGCTCTCAAGGAGGAGAGTCATAAGCTAATATAATATAAAGTGTCATCTGCTGTTTTCCTACAGTATTTAAGATTGTTTTAAAAGATTTGTGTAAATAACAGTAATTGGTTTCTTCTGTGTTCAAGGTCTCTTTGCAGGTAAATTGGCTTCTTAGAATCCTAGAATGGTTTGGGTTGGCAGTTACTTTTAAAGATCATCCAGTTCCAATCCCCTTGTCATGGGCAGGGATATCAGACCAGGATGCTCAGATCTTGTCTCTCACTGCTCCATGCAGAGTTAGAAATCTTCCTCTTGGTTATTCATTTTCTTTATATCTGAAATACCGGGGGCATTTATGTGAAAGATTTCAGGCTGACAAAATTTGAAGACAGGACTTATTATAGGCAAACCTTCCAGTCCTCTTAAGAACAGCAACAAATTTTAGATGTCAGGAAGCATGGAGTAAATTGTAAAAATGGGAGCCATTATACCTAGCTGTGATGGAAAGCAAATATGAAGCATCATGGATTGGAAGTAGAGGAGTAGCTGGAAGTTAGAATTTCCCTCAAATAAACCAGGAGCAGCTATCAAAAGATCAGTAGGTTTATTCCCTCATGGATAAAATAAGCTCAGGCCATTATTAGGAACCATGGGAGAAACTACTGTGAAGAACTAGAAAGAGGGAAGAAGAGAGAAGTTAGAGGACATAAATATTCAGATTTCTCTTTCATATTTATTTAATTATGTTGTGGTTTTGTACCTCTATTCTTGATTTAGTTTTGATAAAAGATGATAATTTTGTGACAGCAAACCTTTTTTAAACATAAAACCTCTTAAAAATGCAAGCTTAGAAATGTATATTTTCTTCCACTTTAAATACAATGTTGGGGGTTGGGTCCTCTTGTAGAATTTTTACCCATAAGTTGCCAGGGAACTGATCTCTGGGAACTTATGGATAGTTAAGAAAGACAAAAGAAGTGGCTGAGGTGGAGGGAGGGGAGGAACACGTGGACTTCATTTTTTTGGGAGGGTGGGCTTGTTGGGAGAAGGGAACAGCAGGCTGTGGTTTCCAGACTTCAGGGGAGGTTGTTTTTTTCACTGGCACCACTGGAGCGGAGTTCGGGGTTTCCTGCCACGGTCTCTCCGTGTGTGTCCCGGCAATCCTGACCCTGGCCCCTGTCTGCCTGGCCGGGAGCCGCTGCAGTTCCTGCCCCCCTCGCTGTTCCTTCGCTCCTGCTCCGAGTGTTCTCCACGCCTCAGCCCGCACCCCCTGCCTGCCAGGACTCGTGCTGCAGCTCCAGCCACCGCCGGGGAGCTCCTGATCCATCTCCAGCATCCCGGGACTCTGCACCACAGCTGCCTGTGTCGGGAACTGCACCAACGGGGAAAGGGTGCCAGCGGCAGAGAAAACTGGGACTGTTTCCCTGGTTCTGTCTGTTGTTCATCTCATAGTTATTGTTGTTCTGTTTTGCCTTGCTAAACACAAGTAAAGAACTGTTATCCATATCCTCACATCTTCGCCTGAGAGCCCCTTAATTCTAAAATTATAACAATTTGGAGACAGGAGTTTTGCATTCTCCATTTCAGGAGAGGATCCTGTTTGTCCTTAGCAGATACCTGTCTCCCAAACGAAGGCATACAATTAAATACATCTCCCATTATTTCTGCTGGGATGTGAAGATTTTAAATGAGAATTCTGAGAATAGAAGGAGTAATGGTGAGGTGAAGAATGGCTTTTCCACATACAATAGCAAAATTCAGTGCTTATCTCCTCAAAGAACAGTGCAGTGTCAGCAAAAAACTGATATCCCTTCAAATATACTGTTTTCAAACTAATTCAGACAGAGCATCCTTAGACCTTAAGAGTCAGAAAAACTGAGGCTTAACTTGTTCTGAATCATTCAGGTGTTGTGTACTTTCCTTGAATTTCAAAGAGACCTATGACTATTTTCCGTGGCATCATTTTTATATAGACTCTTGATAGCAAATGTTTTTGTAATTCAGTCATGCTAGTTTAAAACGAGAGACCTGTAGCAGACCTTATTTATAGAGGAATCTTGCATTCCTACATTTTGTTGCATTCAGACTAGCTTATAATTATGATTCATGCAAGAAATTATTCAGCTATGGAGGAAAAACAAAACAGTTGTGAACAAATATCAAACTGTAAAACAAAGTGAAAAGAAATCAAGCTGCAGGGATGAAAAGAAGGATGTACCTGAGCTTTCTCTAAAAATGGTAATGGATTCAAGTAAAGGAGTAAAGTAGCCTGAAGAGGATTGTGGGACTTAAAAGAGTGACAAAAATAAGTTACTTACCAAGATAGCATATTAATAATGTAATTATTTGCTTTAGTACTTCCAAACAGAGAAAATGAACAGATGCTAAAAACCATTATTAACTACCAGATAAAGAAATTGCAAGGAAAATAAATAATTTGCCATGACTTGTGAGGACAGACAGAAATATTCAACAATGAACAAAACTCTTCCCAAAAAACACCTGAATATTCAAGAAATAGAATGCACTTCAGAACACTTCTGAAAAATTTTTGATCATATCTCCCTGTTCTACTACCTTGAGAAGAGGCATGGAAAGGGAAGCCCATGTGCCCCTTACCTCAGGAGAAGGAGACACTGTTATTTGCTTCTGCCTCCCTGCTCTGGCTACAAGGGACAGGGATCCAGGGTGTCACTGGGATGGTCCCTGCAGTGTTGCTGGTGTGACAGGCTGGAGACAACAACCACCCCTGTGCTTTTTGGGGCAGCAGGGCAGACACCATGCTGGGAGCTGAACTCTCCAGTCAGGGTCTGGGCAGAAGCAGTGGGAAGAAGCTCTGGAAGGGAACACATGGTGGCCACTATCAGTCAGAAGGTGGCTTCCAGTATCATCTCACTGGAGACTCTTGGGCTTCATCTGTACAATCTTTGGTAAGCAGGGCCTGCTTAAGATGGGGCCCAAGTCCCTGGATCGCCAAGGTGTGAGCTGGTGGTGCCATTGTGCACATCCCTTTCATTGTGGCATTGTGTTTCTCATCCCAAAAAGGCAGCAGGCTTGGACCAGATTTGAGCCAGGTGGATGCAGCCAGGTGGATGATGAGGGTTTAAAACTGTGAAGTCAGTACAAATATACTAATTGTCCCATGGTACTGTGTCCAGTGTGTTAATAGCAGAGAAGTAAAGTCAATTTTCTTACTAGTAAAGAGAAAGTTTTGGTTTTCTTTAACAAAAAAACTCTGTTACATTTCATTGTCTCAGCCTTTGTTTTTGTGACTATTTTTTGAACAAGGGGCAGAAAAATGCTAGAAAAATAATTGGAAAATAATATACCAAACGAGAATTTAGAAAAAGGATTATGATAAGCATACTGCACTTGGTGCTTTCACTTGATCTCTTTGGTGTAGCTTTTTGTTTTCCTTTATCAGCTTCTCTGACTACCTCTGTTTCTAAGACCTGCTTCTCTGCCCAGCATTTAGTCTCCAGAAATTTGCAGGTACCAGGAGACTGTTAGCTTTATATTTGATGAAAAAAGCTAAATAAGAGTTGTTTAATGTTTTCTCCTGCCTCTTGACCTTTTCTCAAGAACTGAAACCTGAAAGGGGCACAGCTACTTCTGAACACTTTTGAAGGCAGTTGTGGAGCTGGGGGGAAGACAAATGCCTAGACTGTAGAGTTAAAAGAGAAAAAGAAAACCCTGATGTGTTATGCTTTTCTCCTGCTGCCGAAGCCCTTGTATTTCAACTTTAATTGCATGCAACAGCATAAAGCACCTTTCATCTCCTCTCCTATTTACTTTTCCTAGTTCTCTTTATTTACCTACTACTGTTGTACTTTGTCAGGCCCAAGTGTCTTTAAAGGCAATCACCATAAAAGAAAATGAGTTTTGTTAAGCTCTCTAATGAGTTCAGAATTGAATTCTGGATAGGCAGACCAAATCTTGTATGTGTAACAGGCAGCAACATTTGGTTTGAAGAACCCTGAAATCTTCACCAGTCAATGAGCTGTTCTTCCTAAATTATTTCTGTCACCAAGTTTTTCTCGTTAGCCTGTATTTGCCCATGTAGTAGCTGCATGAAATTACTATTTGATAAGGTGTTTCTAAAACACCTTGCCTTATTTTGTTTTCCAGAGGTCAAGAAGTGCTAGTACAATCATCGTCTTTGCATAATAAATATTTTCAGCAATCAAAGTGAGTATTTGGTAAGACTTAAGTACATGTTCTGCCACAGGAACATCTCAGACTTTTAAAAGAGCAGGAAATGTATTCTTCAAATTAAAAGCATATTTATTATTTGCACTAGTGCAAGTTACAGAGTTGTGGAACAACTATTTATTGTTTTTTCCTCCAAAAGTTCCAGCCAAAATCTGCCATCCCCCTAAGAAGCAATCATGCCCTTAGAGTCCAGAGGTCAGACAATTGGCATCTACCTATATATTCACTGGTTCTTTGTGTCATTTCTAGCCAGCAGGTTGTTTCACAATGGGCATTGGAATTGAGTCCCTTATTGTGGGAGAAGGGAGTTAATTCAAAAGGAATTTAATTATATCAGGATCTACCCATTGCTCTATATAAAAATATCAGTGATTTTGTCTTTTAAGCATAATGGTTCTGTAAAAAGTAATAGAGAGAAGGCCAAGTGTATTGAAGGACAGTCTGGAGTTTAATATTATTGCTCAAGGGTTCTACAGGAAATTTTGATGTGACCAAGTAGAAGGCATCCCATGTGGCCATCTCCTCTGTAGACTTCAGAAGAGTTTCTTTACTGTCTTTCAGATTTGAGGATGTCTCACACTTTTCTAGGGTGTTGTTATAAGAGCAGGAATTCTTCAAGTCATAAAGCAAAGGAGTGCATTATGATTTTAATGGCCCTGTGGATCCACTGCTCTCAGCAAGGTACTGTATGTCTGACTTATGTTTAGAAAATTGAAATGCAAATACTTAAAAAAAAAATAGTAATAGATTTTAGATTAAAAGAGCTGCTAAAATTTCCCTGTCTGAATGTTACACTGATCTTTTTCCCCCATTTTTGTATTTTTTATTAGTTTCACTGGGACAATCTGCTGACAGACAGACAACAGCTTTGTTAATTTCAATTTAAATTTTACAAAAGGAAATAAATTGGTTCATTAATCAATGTTAATTGTTTGTTAGATGCTCAAGGAAAATGAACCATTCAGTTGATTAATCGCTGAATTTTTCAGTGGCCTTGTAATACTGCATGACTACATAACAGTATCAATTGCTATTTTGTTCTCTTGTTCTTTATTACTGATATGCAAAAAAGCTTTTGGTATATTTAGAAATTTCTTCATGTGTACACAGAGGAGTTGACAAAATACAGCCACTACTATCTTTGTTCCAGAGCTGCTAGAGGTGCTTGCCTGGCCAGATTTTGGCAGATGTTATAAATAATGTCTGGTCCACTTTTCATTTCTGTAAAATGAACAGATTCTCTTTTCTTTTTACAAAAGTGAAAAAATGGACAAGGTATTGTTTCTTAGCAAAGCGCTTGGCCACAGAATGTGTAGTTTTATGTCAGAAATAAAAGCAATTTCACTCTGCCTTAACGTGTTTGGCAAGTAAATACAGGGTCAAAGAGAGGTCAGAAACTTGCAAAAAGTTTGATTTGCTTTTCATTTAGGAAAAAACAAAGGAAGGGGAATGAGAGAGGTGTTGTTTTAGACAAACTGTCATTCATATGCTGCCTTCACTTTAATAGATGTTAACAGAAAAACAAAACAGGAATTGTTTTTTTAATTAGAAATAAATAACATCAATGTATCATTTTTAAGCTGCACTGTTCAACCATTTTAAAATGTTCAACACTTAGCTAATCCTGTGTCTGTTCATAGATTAAAATGTGTTGGTACTGAAGCATAATGAATGTACCCCAAATGAGACTGGGGTATCTCATACGTCCTGTTATCTCAGCTTCTCAAGAACAGCAGGGGCACAAGTCAGACATGTGCCTCTGGGGTGACCAGGCCTGATTGTCTACTGGGCTGCCCCAGAAGAGAGCCAGTCAGCAGTTTGAGGGAGGACAGAGCTTGCAGGGACAAGGGTAACTCAGGGTGGAAGGTCAGCTGTGAGGTCAGACCAGGGTGCTCTGGGCTTTACCCAGTCTAGGCTTGCAGACCCCTGGGATGGAGACTGTGCAGGATGCCTCTGCTCATCCCTTGTGAGGTCTGGAATACAGCCCAATATCTGGATATAGTGCCCAGTATTATCCACCATCTGTAACACAGGTGGCATCACTAAACTGGAGAGAGGCCAGGGCATGATCACTTAGGTGGTGAAGGGCCCTCAGCCTGTGTCCTGTGGGGCAGCTGGGCTGGACTAGCCAGGAGAAGAGAGGGCTTTGAGGATGTTGAATCACAACTGACCACTACTAAGAGAGTTCTAGGGAAGATGCACCCAGATGCCTCTCTGAGGTGCACAGTGAAACAAGATGCAAATGACACAGGTTGCCCCGAGTGAAACTCCATTTACATACACGTTAAAATAAACTCCAAATATAGAGCATAAGGTGGTGAAATTTTCATTCTAGAGACTTTCAAACCTCAGCTGGGCACGGCTCCGAGCAACCCCCTTTAGCTGAAGCTAACCTTATTTGGGGGTTGGATTAGGGACTTGCAGAGGTCCCTTCCTACCTAAATTATATTGCAATTTTATAATTAAGAGTTTTGAATGAATGAATTGGAAATTCAAGGTAATCTTGATAGTTGATTCCAAATTATTTCATCCTACAAACATTGCTTTCTTCTGAAATATATGCTTGGAGGCAATTTCCACCATATTTCACAGACTGGAAAAAATCCTGCTCTCTTTTCTGGATTTACTGTGAAGATAATTTTTTTCTGGTTTTAGAAAATTAAATGGTAGACAAAATAACTGGAATTTATTTATTTTTTTTTTAATTAAGAAAATATTTCACTTTCTAGGAGTCCCTACTCTGGTACTTTAACAGGAACAAATGAGCTCATCATGACCACCTTCAGATATTGCGACTTAAGAAGACAGAATTCAAAAACTCCTAATTCCTTAATGACACTTTAATGAATGACTGGAATTAAAAAAAACCCCACAATTATTAATTGTTTGATTTTTAGATAGTTTATTTAATTATTGTCACACAAGCCACTCACATGAATAATAAACTGCTGTATACAAAGCAGTTACCCCAAACCTCAAAATGACTCATCTTAAACAGCATTTCAATAGGGCAAGCTATTTATTTGGGGAAAATAAAATAAAAAATAACAGATATCTGTAGATAACAGACTCTTGGAACTGGTAAAATGAAGAGACATGCCTTCTCAAATAACTTTTAGGTCAAGGCACACATTCTTGTTTTTTTTCCCAACCTTTTCAAAATGTAATGAAATAAATTATTTATGTTTTTCTGACAATTACTACACAGAAAACTTCCATGAAGCCTGCCAAGCTACACAAGTCTACAGAAATTCCTCTTATGGTATGTTCTTGCCTGGAAGAAGGACATGCCCAAGGGTTTGCTCTGCTGAAGGTTTTGAGAAAACTTTTCAGGGTAAGGCTGATTAAATATTTCGAATAAACTAAATGCAGGTGTCCAAAAAATGACAATGCTCACCAGTTACTACTGATAGACTCAGTACTGTTGTGCATGAACAGTGAGGTTTTGTTTGTGCTCTGCTCTGACAGTGGCACCATATTTTTATCTTTTTATGAGCTCCCCTTCCATGTTGTGCCCTCTCCTTCCATGAATGGGGGCAGCTGAGTGCCTTGCCCAGCCTCCAGTCTGCAGCTTCTCCTCTGCTCATCACACAGGAACCAACAGAGGCCACAGTGGCAAACCAGACCAGGGCAAGAACTGAAGACAATCACAATTCTCTAAAAACACGCAGTCTCTAACCTACCCTACATGCTTTTTTCTATCACTTGCATGATTGTTTCTTGTAAAAAAAGGAACTTGCAATTTATTTAACAGTGATGCTACATTTTATTACTGACAAAATATAGTGGGCTTGAGCTTTGCTACCACCGTAGCATTATTTAAAAGGACAATGACAAAGGTAAAATAGTTTCTCTTAGAATATGTTTCTTTTTATGTGATGCAACAACTCTAAATGTTATAAGTAAGGGGATTTTTAAAGCCAAATTATCTCTCACTATTAGCAGTGACTTGTTTGTCTTGTATCTTTCTCATCAAGGACAAATAAAACACATGGGTCAGTGTCACTTCTGAATTATCTGCAGGAAGTTGGCACGAATATCTCCACCCACAGTGCCATAACACTACAGTACTTATGCCCCAAACACATTACAAATATATTTAAATCCTAGGCCAAAAATATTTTAATTGGAAATAAAGATAAAAATTTTAGGAAAGCTTATTAGTGACCACATCCCTGATAAGTGCATGAATTCTCACAGAATTAAAACCACAGCTTGACATTATTCCTCTATATATGGGGCTGAGGATTTACATCAAAATTGGACAAGATGGAGCTATAGGTGACAAAAGCTACAATATAGAGTTCCATTAATCTAGATCCTCGTACAACGATTAACATTGACAGATAATTTTGCTTGTTTATATAAGAAAGACAGTTCTATTGGCTAAATTTTATTGTCCCAGCATCTGGGTACACTGCAGCTCCTTTTGTCTCCGTTATTTTCATCATCTTTAGCCCCTGGTTCTCTGATATTTAGTGTTCAACTCTACCCCAGCTGCTCTAACACTTCATGCTGCAAAGTGGATCAGACAGTGTAGATTCAGAGGTCCACTTTTTCCACTGTCAGTCAATGAGGAGGGAGATTCTTGATGACTTCGAAATTATAAAACCTGGTTTCATAAAATTACCTGTCACCTTTCTGTCTATCTGAAGTTGCACAATTCACACGGATACAGACTGGAACTGACCAATGTTATCAAGTCCTTTAAAATGGAAAAGTGCCTTTCTAAGCAATGTATCATAAAATCTCCGTGTATTCTCAGAGAAATGTGTTTTGTGTTCTTCTATTTATGTATGTGCTGTGGTATTTATAGAATACTTTCATATTTTGCTTATGACATAAATATTACATACGCAGAATTCCTTCATACAAGAATCACACACATGAAATGTTTATACATGTTCATGTATGTTCTCTTGTTTTACATACTTGCTTTATACATAGGATGGATAATATAACTTCTAATTCTGGATTCACTATTTTCCACTCTGTCCATATACCACAACTGTTTACTTTTTTTTTTTTTGGGCAAAAGCAAGAAGAAAAGATGCAGAAACAAAATCTCTCCTCTTGAAGTAACGTGGCTCTCTTTCAGTGTTCACTGTATTCAGACTACTTTTTTTTTTCACAAGTCAACTGATTTTCTGAGGCTGGAAGTAAATAGAAGGGGTGTCAGACATTTCCAGACATTTCATCTTGAAAAGTTACTGACACAGGCATTTCTTTCCAGAGACCAGATAAAACTTCATGAGAGCACCAAATGCTCTTGACTGAGTAGAGAAAAAAGTTCTTCACACACACTTCAAAGCTTCAGCAGAAATAATAAAAGCCCTAAGTATATGTAAACAAATACATCAGTAATAGTGCCTTGGGAGAAATGGAGCACAATGGAGCAAGAGTCTCAGTTCTTCTAAAGTATTTGATGACAAACCCAGACCTAACAACTAGAATAAGAGTTTCATGACACTTTGGGTCAGAGTCTATAACCTAAACATGGGCATCTAGCACAAATTCAGATTCCTTGAGGCATCCGAGGCATTACATATGCTTGGTTGATATAACAAAAAATGTGCACTGTCCAGTGATGGCACAGAGACCTCTACCTTAAGATAATTCTCTTCTGTTCATTTTGTACATGGTTCCTTACATGCTTTACTGCTGTAATTGTTCCTTCAAATGTTTGTACCAAGGTTTAACTCTTCCTGTTTTAACAGAACTTAGCTTGTATTTATTGCAGCTCATTAAATGTTCAGTGACTGGCTGTGTGAATTCCCCTCGTTCTACTAAACTCAAGTACGTATAGATTCAAAACCCAAGGCCTTCTCTAACCCAGTACAGTAGTAGAGTCCTGAAAAGCTAAGTGCATTTTCAGGGACTTCGAGATCCTTCATACCCTGTGTGATGGGTAAACAAGGAGACCTCTCCACCTGACGCCTTTCTGGTTGAGACCAGATACATAGGGCAGGAGGAAATCCTGTAGTGCCAGAGGCGCATCTGGCAAGCTGCATCTCCAGATTAAGTGCGGAAGCTCCTCTCTCTTGTGGTTTTGGAGATTCAGTGGGAGGAAGCCACAGAAAGATGGATAGTAAGAAGTCTGGTGAGGTCCTAGTCACATTTCATGTAGCACTATTGCAGCTGCAGTGGCTAAGTACATATTTTAAGCAATTTCAAAACAACTTTTTCATACCCATTTACCTTCTGATTTCCCACCTCTGCCCTTCATCAATTTATACATTTTTATAGTGTTAGTTACAGTAGATTAGATTTAGTTACCAAAAACCTAAAGGGCAAAGAACTTTCAATGCAGAGCAGCATGGGGTACTCTTCTGTATTCAGGTTAAGGTTGTGATTAAGATTGTGATACCTTAAGATTTAAGCCTTTGTATTTTTCAAGTCCTGTATTGCATTAGTGCATAACTCTAAACTCTATATAAAATGTTAGCTACTGTCTACACATCTCGGTCAGACAAAACAATTTCTCTAGGCCTGAAACTCAAGGACACCCTACAGACTCAGGCCCTGAAAAATATAAACTAGAGTGAATCCAGAAGGGGAGAGCAAACTGGGGGAATTTGACTTCATTACCTGAAGCTGTAATTGGAAGATTAACCCCTGATATATAAATAGACCAAATTTACGAAACTCATGACCGTCATCTCATCCATTTTGGTGGAACCCCTTGGGAAGCTTCATCTGCTCTTAGTGTGAAAGCCCTTCACAAAATATGTCGGCTTTTATCTTTTTAACTTTGTCTGGCCTCTGCTTCTAGGTAAGCCCGGAAAAGGTGTCTCTTTATTTTGTCTGACTGACACCTCTGTTATTTAACTGCTTTTTGAAATAACAGAGACTGAGAAACTCCCCAAAAATGGGTGAAAAACCTACAGGCTTCATTTTCAGACTAGTTACTCAGCTTAGGAGTGCAAGAAATGAGACTTAGTTCTAGTACAGGGTGGTGGCCCTCCATCTCATAAAGGATTTTAAGACTTCTCCAATGCCTTCCATCAGCTTGAAGTCAGAACTGAGGTTTTTGGAGCTGACTAAAATTGTTCAAGCAATTCTAAAACTCCTAGCCACCAATTTCTTGCATTATATATTGTCCTTTAGCCCTGTGAAGAATAGTTTTTGATATAAGTATATACACAATATAATAATTTATATACTATAATAACACATAACACATAGAAAATTATAGAGAATATTAAATATATTGTACTTGTTATACATATTACAGAGAATGAAATATAAATATAAATATACAATATAAAATGTGTAATGCATTACATATAATAATATATTTTTTCATAGAAAAACATTTTATTTATTTTCACCAGACTTCATTACAAAAGCTTCATGTTTTTTTTGCTATTTAGTACATTCCAAGTAGTATAGTACTTTCTCACATGAAAATGAAAAATAGACAGGATTTAGTTTGGGAACTGTTGAACTGAGAACTGGTATTCAGAAGTATTAACAGCTTTCTTCTGTGAACCATTACTAAAATGAGTCAGTTACTTGTCAGAAAAGTCTCAGAATGTCCTCTCATTGTAGTATGAACTCAGAAATTTAGAATTTCTGCAGAGAACACATATTTTTTTAATGGTCCTGAACTAAATCTCTACCAATGAATCATATCTCTCTTTTTTTTCTAGGAAGTAAAAAGATGCACGGCATGAAGAGTGATTGTAGCTTGTAATTTTTCTTCCTTTTTCTGCATCATGGCAACAAAGACAGATAAAGTTTATTCCAGACTCTGAGATCTGTACTCGCTACTAGGTTCACAACTATTTAGACTATTTAGACGTGGATTTCAATGGGAAATTATTCATAAATTTTCATCTAATTTAAAACAAAATGATTTAAAATAAAAATTTAAGTAAAACAGTTTAATTTTTTTTAATCCTGAAGCGCATTCATTACATTGTTAAATGATGCCTTAATTTTATTTTCTTAATAGTCAATATTTTAAATGTGGTGATTTAGAGGAATATTTTTGGGTTTATTTGATTAGAATGATTTCAAAGAGAATTAAAAACACTTTCTTTTTTTCTAACATTGGTTACATCCCCAACACAATTGTATCTTTGTTATTTCACAAGGTATACAGGAAAATATAAAGTATACTTTTTAAATTTCATATTATGTGCAATGATTTTGACACTAACAGAATCAAAAGATATGCTGAGATAGGCTGCCAAATAATGATAGTAGAGAAAAATGGAAAGCTTATTCAATGAGAAGCTAAATCCAAGAAAAACAGACTGTAAAAATCAGCAGGTCAGTCACATAAGCATCTCTAATGGTGCTTGCTCTCAGGGAAGGAACTGATCATCTTTTCAGCTAAGACATGATATCAGGCAAGATTCATGTCATTGTGCAGGAATAAGTGAGAAACTGCATCAGTAGGAAGAAAAAAAATTGTAAAATAATTTATGTATAATTGGACTTTAGGGATTTTGGGAGTTCATTGAATTTTCTGCTGCATGCAATTTGCCAAAATAAGGTAAACAATAAGCTATCAACTGGTCAATTTGCCAGTGGTAGGCAATTTCTGTCATCTTGAACTTGGGGGACTTTACCTGGAAAATGGAAAATATATTAAGTGTAATTGATGACTTTTTGTGCACTCACAGTTGTGTTGATAAATGAAAGTCATTGCTGATTTTTCTAAGTATGCACAGAAGTCATTTGTAGGAAGATGATCCTGTTGTGGCAGTCCCCAGTTGGCAGCACAGCATGTTGTGCAACCACCAATGCTGGGGGCAGCAGAACAAAACAGCAAGGTGACAGCAACTGATGAGGTACTGGTGCTTCATTTTGACTGCACTGCCCTGGCCTGAATGATTTCACATGGATTTAGAGGGATAAATCCATGAGACATTGCACAAGTGGAATTGCTGTGTTCAGATTCATTTACTCCATAAGATAGTTTGATTAAGATATATCAAACCTCATAATGGACAAGTCCAATGTATAACTCCATCATGGTCATGTAAAATAAGCAATTTTAAACTCCGGATCCTCAGTCACATTCTCACATTGCAAATAAGCAATCCTTTGAATTCAATTGCAACTGCAGATTGAGCCTTAGAATAATATAATGTAATATATAATTTTAGAGACTCCAGGAATGATCAGTAGCATCTGTCAAATTGTTTAGTAGTGTGAAACTATATTTTTGAAAGTTTTGTCATTTTTCATGATCAGTGGTGGGAATCTACAAAGAAGGATTTTCTATTTGCATCAAGTTAGATCACCACTGCTGAACTAGATTTTGTGCGTATGAATTTAATATTTAACAAGTTTTCACTAAAGTAAAAATTTTAGAAGTGGAAATGTGTTGATTTTGGGGTATTTTTAGGTTTTTTTTTTTTGTTTGTTTGTTTGGTGTTTTTTTTTTTTTTTTTTTTTTTCTTTTAAGGTAGAGTAGTACTTTCCCATCCTTTCTATAAAGGAGAACTAGGGACAGAAAAGGTGAAACAGTATGTTTGTGAAATAAAACCATTGATTTACCTACATTCTTAATGAAGCTGACCTCTGCTAGAAAACAGACTTCTGAGAAAAAAAGTGTAAAGCAGAAGAGCTGACTATACTGACCTCCTTTGGAAATTAAGGCCTGAAATGTTAGCTGCTCAGTAATTAGAAGGTATGGTGTGCAACAGACCTTGAAGCCCATTGTTTTCAAAGCTTGCTGGTTGTCAGAAGGACTATCACTGTGATATGTTTTGAAGTAAGAACTCCCAACTCTCTTTGTACAAAAAAGAATTTCCATGTTTATTGATAATTATATTTAAGGGTCGAAGGAAAGGTTATTATTGAATTATTTAACATGTATTTTCACAAAATTGGTAGTTTTTTTGGTAACCCAGAGACAGAATGATATTGATGTCTATGGCTAAGGGAAAAGTATTTTAAACAAGGTGGAGGTTATTATGTTGGTAGTAGATGTCGGTGGCCTTTTTCTCTAGAACATAGGTCATCTAATATAGTTAAGTTCCTTTTTTTTTCTTTTTTTCTTGTATAATCTATCTGATATGCATCATATTCCTTCAAAAGTAATTTCTCCAATGTAAAAATAGGGCAATGGGCATAAACTGAAAGATAGCATGTTCCCTTTGAACACAAGGAAACACTTCTCCACTGTGAGGAGGATCACACACTGGCATGGGTTGCCCAGGGCAAGTTGCATAATCTCTATCCTTGGAAACATTTAAAAGCCACTTGGATATGGTCCTGGACAACCAGCTATGTGGCCCTGCTTGACCAAGGAGTTTGGGCCAGAAAACCTTCAGTGGTCCCTTCCAATCTCAGCCACACTGTGTTTTTCTGAAGATGTTTATGCTTACAAATCTGCGTACAAATCTATTGTTAATCTCTCTCTTCTTTTTTATATCAACAGTGACTATGAAATTCTTAATACTGGATTTAAGGAATCTAAGATGAATCTTAGACTTCATAATATAATTTTATACAATTTAATTTTTCATTTAGAGAACTGAAACCTTACACTAGCTACTATAATTTATTAGCTCCATTCTCTGAAACCCTGAAGTAAAAGATAAAATTGCATCACAAGAAAATTATTACATTTTGGATAATGTAATGCTGAACTAACAGATGATTATAATGGGGTTTTGTGTATAAGATAAAGACATCAATATTGTTGCTGTCACACTTTGCAGGCCATTCCATTCCCAAAATAAATCCCAATCCTGGCAATTTTTTTAATCAATATGTTTTGGAAATTGTATTCAAAGTGAATTCTATTGTTTCCTCAAGTTGAAAGTTACATGCTTTTAACATGTTTTGACTGTTTTTTTTTTTTTAAAGACTAACAGATCTAGTCTCTTTCAAACTCTCATTTTTTATGGGAGTGAAAATTATATATTAACTGTAGCTACTAATATTGCTGTTCTATCAGTTTTACTGCAGTAGTATTAGCATCTGATTCAAAATTCACTGATTTTTTTCAGAGGTTCTAGATAACTCACAGTGTCAGAAAGTGTTTATAACCTGACCACTGCTATTCTGGAGTCCCTTTCAATGAGAAAAGATCTCCACTTATCTAGTAACAGATGTATACTGGTGAGAATCATGTCTTATATAAAGCATATGGTATAACACAGGTTTTCTAAATACTTAATGATCTGGAATCTTCTGCTTAGGCAACTATTTTGACAAATGTCTTCATTGAAAATATGTAACTCACTAAATGAAAAATGTATTAACAAAAGTTTCCCTTCCTTCCTTACTCCAAAAAGGGAAAGCCATGAAAGGCAAGGAAACAGGTCAGTCCTACATGCAGTATATATCTTTGGGACAAACCACACTGGAGATTTCAGCATATGTTTGATCCACCTGTTTTAATTCCATTTTTATTTCTAGATTTCATGAGACTAATCATACCTCATATATGATACTCAAATACTAAATAATTTATGGTTTTTTATTATTCGAGTGCTCTTGAGTGCTGCAAAGGGAGGACATTTCATATAAATGGTGTGTTAATTATAATTAAAGTGCTTTCCTTCCAGTGTTAGAAACAATGGCAAGAGTGGCGAAGCATTGGTAACTCAGGTATGATTTAAGGCCACAAATGAGGCATGAACACATTGGACCACTGAAATGGGTTCTTCATGTATTTATTTGTTAGAGTCAATAACGGAACTGTTATGCAAATGGAAAGAAGGCAATCTAGTGCTGCCCGTAAATAAAAAGGTAAGTGTTCATTAAGAGGTAATGGACCTCACCTTCCTACTTGGAGAATATCTTTTTCCAATATTGACCAAATTACAAGACTGATTTAGTTAAGGATGGGAATCAGAGGATCACTCCTGAACATATGAAACAAAGAGAAATGTATTTTTTTGACAAGGTGTTTTTTGCAAAAAAATAGCTGGCAAACAGGCTGAGTCTATACAGTTTAAGAGAGCAGGTTAGGGCCACAGCTCACATGCTGCTAAACTGGTGTCACACTCCAATCTCAACTAGTGCCAGCCAGTGCCAGACCACAAGAAAGCACAATTTGAGGAAAGCACGTCACAGGTGTAGCTCATCACCAGACCGTTTGGATGCAACCACACAGTTCCAGGGGAAAAGAGACTTCAGTCTTATTTACAACTACCATGACACTTGGACTGAGGATCAGGGAGATCTACCTGGCTGGTACAGGAACAGGCACAGAAATCCTTCTAAACAGTTTGAAAAAAAATCCATTGAAGATAATAATGACCAGCTTTGGCCATGACCAGAGGCCATGACAGCCTCTGCATGTAGGTTGCTTGCATATGGAAAATATTTTGAGAAAGCCTGTAATAGATTCATTCTTCAGCAGGACCTAAATGAGAGGCCTCTTTTAGGTCTGAACCACTTCATTCCCTGTCTCTGCTACAGTTCTCACACTCTTGGTGTATTTTTTTCTATGTTAGTCCTCACACTCTTGGTGTATTTTTTCCCATCTTAGTATACTCGGTTTGTTTCGGGTAACACATAACTTTGAATTCTGGGTGAGAAGATGATGAACAATCTAAAGAAAGGTGGAAAGAAGGTCTATCACTAGTGTGGGTAGATGGAGTGTTGGGAACTCTTTCAGAAGGTTCATTGGGCAGTCTCCCAGATCTCAGTGCTCATACATGAAACTGTAACAGGTGTTACTCTGAAAAATTATTTTTCTTCTCTACCATTTCCCAAGGGTCACTTGTCCTGAAGAAATCATTCAATTTATGCTCATTGGTTTTGATATTTTTCTGTGTCTTTTATATTGTGTTTTCACAGGAGTTATGACATAGCTAATGCAAGAACAGTAAAACAAAAATTCCCACACTTTTTATCAAACTCTGTAAGCTATGACAGACTGTATTTTACTATTCTGAAATACCTGCCCTTGTTAGAAACCAAAGTACATTGTTGGTCTAGAGCACCTGCATGTGAATTAGAAGCTTTTCAAGCATTCAGTACTTTGTATGTTAGTTGTCTTGTGTTCCATAAATAAAATGTTTTTGAATTGCAGAAGATTCACTGTAAGAGTCTGTTCCGCAAAATCTACTTAATCTCAAGAAACATACACACAGGCACATAAATCTGGAGGGATCTTAATGAAAATTAAGAGATCTGAAAATAAAAATATGTTGAAACAAAAAGTGTCCTTTGGCATTAGCCAATTTTCTTTATTTATCTTTCTTTATATGATTTATATGATGCTCATATTTCAGTTTGGATGACGATCAATGTCAGGTGGTATTTCAAGTCTAAGACATGACAGACAATGAATCAAAAGTACCTTGAGAAAAGATATGCCAACATTTTGAATTAAAGGGTGCACCAGGACTATATGCTTAAATGCAATTCCTATCTACTTTTAAATTTTCTTTTTGAGGAGGAACTTTCTTCAATGAATTTTGATGGAGTGAGAAATCAAATTTTTTATTGCACTAATTCCTGCGTATTGGGATAAATATTTTTTGTGAGAAAATTAAAGAGAAGAGCTTGAGGAAAAAATCCAGCTTGGCAATCTGAAAGAAAAGTATAAAATATATGTTCAAAAGCAATCAAACTTATATAGTTATTTCTTTCAGTTGCTGAAATTTTTAGATAACAATAATGTACTCACTACTTATGCATACTTATGCAGTGCAAATAGAAGTACGTATCATACAGAATTTTCTTGCTACTTTTGATGAACTCTGCATTTCATCTCCTGTGGTTTTCTTTTTCCTCGGATGGTCATTATGATCCTTTCTAGGGAAATTCAAGTTGTTATGGTCAGTGAGGTCAAGGTACACAACCAACAAAAAATATAATTATCATAAAACATTGCTGTGCAGTACTCAAGTTTATCTTTGCACTCAGAAGCTCTGTTTTAAAATGTCCAGAGTGCCCCAATAATTTCTGAATCAGAAAACAAATTCTGTCATTTAAATGTCTCCTGACTTATGTTTGCAAGGAAGTTACTCTCTTTGAAGTAAGTTAGTACATGCATTCCAGCATGCAGAGTAACTTCCCAGTGAAATATTCAGTCTGCTATAATGCCTAGATGGCATTAATGTGCTATAACCATTACAGAGTAAATTTGTAACCTGTGAATTGGTAATGTTTTGTGTGCTGTGTATGGATCCAGAATGTCATCTATTTGAAGGTTTCAAATTAGAAATAACAAAATGAAGATCACTGAAGAACATGCTTAATAGAGTGCCTACTGGAAGTGATACTGGTCATGAGGATGTTGGATGCCATATCAAGTTTGAAATTGCAATGGAAACAGATATCATAATGACACCAATATCAATAAGTTCCTGGGGAACTTGCTCAGTGGTCACAAGCAACAGACACAACAAACTGCATAAAACAGTTTGCTTTAACTTTATAAGAGTAGAAAATAATATCAATAAAAGATTTTTGTTTTTTACCACATGTTACAAAAACAGGGCTAATTCATGACTATTATTATTCTGAAGACTGGGAATTTCTGTAACATGTTTATTTTAGTGTTTTTTGGTTTGTTTTTTGTTAAGATATACCCACAGACAAATATGTACAAATAAACAGGTGCAAAATGGTACAGATAAACATATGTAGGAAGACTGATCATTCTTAGCATATCAATGATCTGATTGTTAGGAAATTAATAGGTTGTGGTAAACTCAAGTTCATGCCCAGAAGCCCACAGAAATGTGGTACATAATTGTTTATAATTGTTATCTTGAAGAATATTGACACAAATGCTGATCTTATACATTTAATATAAATGCCCAGAATTGTGAAACTATGAGCTAAGATCTTTTCTATATCAGAAAAATCTCTGCCTTACTTTCTGATAGATTCTTTAAAATTCTGGTTTTCTTTAATTAGCGCTGTCACATGGGAACCAATTTCCAGTAGCACTTAGAAATATACTTAGTGGTTGTCATCTTTATCTTTATTACAGCTGTACTGGGACATAATTGGACGGGGAGTGGTGGTGGTAGCAATTGGTTTGCATTTATTGCAGACTTTTTTACTTTAGAACTTGTCTTAGGGAGAAATCTAAACTTATCTCAGGGAGAGTTTAGAAAATATATGCACTAATACAGATGATAAAATGATAAACATACACACAAGATTTCTGGCACACTTCCAACAGATAATTCTTTATTCTTTGCCTTCCAATCCCTGCAGCTTAATATAATTTATATTAAAAGAAAAAAAGTCAGCAAACCAAAGTCTTTTGGCTTCCTGGCGTTATATCTGTTTTTATTCAGTCTTAGTCATATGCTAACATACTGTTTAAGAGAATGAATTTCTGAATGGTGGGAAGAGATGTCCATACTTACATGTTCTACAGGGAAGAAGAGGCCTATGTTCTTTCAACATGTTCTATCAATCAGACCATGAAAAAGTGATTGGCCTTGGTTGATTCATTTCCCTGCCAAAATGGGTATTTCTTTGAATACACAGCTAGAAGTAACGGGACACTGATATTCCCTCATATATATGATGGGTGGTCAAAAAGTACAAACTGCTTTTCACCAAGGGCTGAAGTCAAATCATATTAGATAATTTGCTACTGATTCAGAAAGTGAGCCACCAGACAAGTATCTAGATATTCCTCCTGTGTGAGCTTTCTTTTCAGGCAATTATTTTCAGCTACACTGAACTTTACTGTGAAGCCTGACTGTCACAATCATAGTGTAAACAAATACCAAATCCAGGAGCAGATAGTGTGAAGAAGATTTTAGGACACTTGGATCTCACTTCACATGAGCTTTTGAGAACATTCAGAAATTCCTTGGTTTCATCACTAATGCCTTATTGATGTTCAGTTCATTCTTAAGCAAGTTACCTTAGTTGCCAATAATAGTAACAATACAAATCAGAATGCCAATTCATGTCTAACCCTGGTTTAAAGACTTGGAACCTGAAACTAGAAGTTATTCTTTATATAAACCAGAAAATTATTTTTGTGTTTAATAATTTTCTCATAGAATTCTATCTGTCCACAGATTTTTTTTTTTTGCATAAGTATTCCTTAAATACTGACAGGCAAAAAAGAAATTTGTAAGAAAAAGTCCTACAAATAATTCTAAAGTTGTAGAGTGATCCTAAGAAATTTGCTGTAAGTCAGTATTTAATAGTAAGCAGTCTTGATTATGCTCAATGGATCATTTGCTTCTCCTTTGTCAGGTAATTGAATGGCCATAAAAAACCAGCAAACTAAATATTCAGACTTGCTAGACAAAATTAGATTTCTGTGAATATTCCTCAAAATATGTTTGACTTTAACATTTTGCTAAGAGTACTGACAGGAAGCATGTCTTATAGAATATTGAAAGAAAATAGGAAATAATGAAAAGAAACAAATATGCCTAAAGCAAAATTGTTGTTTTGTAGGAGCAATTGATTAATTCAGTTGTATTCAGCCACATGCATTGATTTGGACAGTATATGTTTGTAGGTGCTTGATGGTGTGTTTCTGATGGCTTCTTAGCAGCAAGCCATATTATTGTATCTATTTGTATAAGCTTTGCATCCATGTTTACTATGTAGAAAAACCTTCATGAAACAGTTAAAATCCAGAGTAATTCCATTTTAGGTAAAAATACAGTATAATGAATTATAGAAAATTTAGAATTAAAGAAGATTTAGTTTCCTGTATCATCTATACATGGCAGTCAACAATCATGACATACTGAAGCAATAAAAAGAATGGATTTCCTGGAAAACCAACATCTGTCAAATACACAGTGCTATTTTTTTCTTTTAAACTAATATCTAGTTTCTTGATTAGAATCATACTAAAACAGTAACAGCAATAACGTAGTCTTCATGTTAAACTTAGGGAGAGTACCACTTCATTACCATGTGGGACAAGGTAATTTTTTTGGTTTTTTCTGTACTTTTTTCCCCAGAGAATATGTGGAAGAAAATATACTTAGAAGACTTGTGCAGAGCCAAGTGGTGGAGGGATTCAGATCTACAAACCCCTATTTCTCCAAAATACTATGAATAATCACACTGTATTATTCCCTATTATTATTCTCCATTTTTGTTTTTCTTGTCAGCCTTTTTTAGATAATATCAGCATTCCTTGTTGAAGTTCTCCCAAGTTATACAAACCTGAAAAGGTTTGCTTTATGTACGATCTGAACCTTTTATTCTGAGTACTCTTTTCTAGGGAGAATGAAGAAGTACAGTTTAATTTCTGGGGTTCAGAATAGCCTCTGATATTTCTGTGAAGATTTATTGCACATTTGATACTGTGCAAACATATCCTTGTTTGTACATAAAGCTCTCATGAACAAACATCTACATTTATGTGCTGCAATTGCAAATACTCATTTAACTACAGAACTGATGGCCTTTAGCTTATAAATTATCATTTTGAATACTGTCAGGCCTCATTGCACTTTGTACATCAAACCAGAGAATTGCTGACCTAATCAGCTGCAATGGGGCTAAGACTACGAAGGAATATGAGAAGTGGGCATGAACAAAAAGCGGTAAGGAAATGACATAAAAAGTAAACCAAAATGAAGCTAAAAGAAAAGACTTTCTGATTATATCTCAAAAGTTATATTAATTTTAAAAAACAACATTTTGGCCTTAGAAGTAATGCACACCTTGTTGAAATTATTGCACATTCGATAGCTTGTTCTTGTGACTCTTCTTTTGCAAGCAGAATATGAAGTTGTTAATTAAATAGCTAGGGACTGTACATCGTAAGTTGATTTACAACATTAGGAGGTACATGAATTCCTTACTTCGCTCAGCTCAGCCAATTTCAAAATGGTTTCCTTTAATCTTCATTTACTGGAATTTCATTCTAGCTCTTGCTAATATTTATGGCAAGTTGCCTACTGCAGTGATGGGTTGCTGCACCTTTTGAAGGATATAATATAGGCTTGGCATTCTTGATTTCTAGAGCAGATATGTTGGCTCAGGGAATTTAGATAATATATGTGGCCATGAAATTAATAGCTGTTGGATATCAAAACACAAATTTGTTATTAGATAGATATTAGCTAGGGTATTAGTATTTTATTCAAATATTCAATAATATTTGAAAAAAATTATTAATATTTTATTTTAAAATTATGTATATAAATAAATATTTATTAATAAATGGTGTATAAAATGGTGTATGTGATGTATCCATATACATCAGAAAAAATAATATGGTGTCTATTGAAATAATTTATTAAAACTTTTAATGGCTCTCCTATTTCTACAGATTATTTGGAAGTATGCATTTCCAAATTCTATGTTTAATTTTTTAGTGAAAAGGTATTCCTTTGCTGGACATATTTTGAATATTTCACCCTTAAAATAATAATAGTAATAACAACAATAACAATCATCATCATCATCAAGGTGTCCTACTATTTGCAGTGATGTTGAAGTTGTAGTTGTTCTATAAAAAAACTCGTGTGCAGGCAAATTTAATTAACTACATCAGGTTCCATATTAAATTGTTTGAATGCCTCCACAGAAGTACTTTGAATCAGCCTATTAAAGAAAATCAGCTTTGCATAATTAGGCAAACACTTTTTTAATTGGAAGCCCAAAAGATGCTTCTTTTCCTGATTATGGTGTCTGATAAGTTCCCCACTAAACTCCTGTATTCAATTCACATTGAATTCTTTTTCCTACTCGTTTTCAACAGGTGTATGACTACCTATTTATTATAAACATTCAAGACTATTTAAAAGTACACAAAGAAATACATTTCAATATTCCTTTGTATCTTATTTTGTCTGTATGTTTTGCTTTAGCTACATTAAGGTCATTTAGTTCCTTTAGTGTTTATTGCACCTGTGCTTAACACTGAAATTGTCTCTTAATGACCAAGCAACACAATAGACACTGTAGTTTCTGAAGGTTAATAGTGAAAACCAATAGAATTTGCTACAGTGATTTTTAACATCAAAGCTTAAATTAAAGAGACGATAGTCCCAACTCAGTACCTGCTGATGTGCATTCATTCCATTTCCCCACATATTATTGTGATGATACATAGAAATAAAGAAGAGGAAAAGAAAGCTTAATGGCTTGGGATGGAGAAAAGAAATTGCCAGATTTCAGACCAGGCAAAATTCAGTAAGCTGATGCGGTGCCACATTGCTGTATTAAGTCACCAAGGTCACCTTGCCAATAGCAGTTCAAATGAAAATGTTAAAGGCTGTGCACATTTATGAAAGAAACTAGATATGACTACACTTTACACTGACTGTGGATTGATATTTACTATGCAGATATCTAAAGTATAGATGCTTCATATGTTTTTAAATGGGTAGCTTAGTTAGGCTATTATTTCAATATTTTGAGATATGCACATTTGTTTCTGAAGCAGTTCAAAGTACCATTAATGCTACAATTCGGTATGAAGAACACCAAGCTTGCAGTGATCATGTAAGCTCCAGAAATGAAAGAAACATAGCCATGACAAGACAACTAAAAACAAAGACATGGATGTGCAATGTCCTGGGGATGTCCTTAGGAACCCTTAACTCCTTCCTCTTCATGAGGATTCAGTGGGCTATGGTAATTCACCAGCTAGCTTAGCCTTTCTGCTCTGTGTTACAGGAAAAACGAAACTTGTGCCATTAAGCTTCAAAATTAATGCAGCTGTGCAGAGGCCAGTGAGATTGTGGTGCAGCAAAAATACAGGTTATTGTGAGAAAACTTGATTATGTCAGTGGGAAACTATAGCTAAGACCTTGGTCCCTTTGGATTTTTTTCAGCTGTGTCTCTCTAAATCATCTTGGTGTTTCTGGAAGCTGATGGCAATTTTTGCAAGAATTTCTAAAATCGTATCACCCTTGGTAAAATAAAAATCAAGTCAAAATAAAAAAATCAAAATATATCAACATATTTAACACATTTGCAAGGAAAGTCAAGCTCTTTCCTCAGCAACCACATCAGAAATAAACTTGGATTTTCTATCTATTAAGCTGTCCAAGCTGTCTTTCATGGTCAATATTGCTGAGCTCTCTGTTTGTAACTGGAAACAGACCTGGGCTTCCTGATCTCATTCAAAGGGCAATGATTTCTTTCAGAAAATATGAATACCCTATAAATTTGAGATTTTACAATATTTATAATTTCATTATAAATTTTGACTGAATAAGACTGTATTTGGTACAAGAGTTAGGAAAGCTGAAGGTTAATGTCACTGCTCTGAGCTAAATAGATATTTTCTAGATATTTTCTAGAAAATATCTATTTCTTAGATATTTTCTTTGGGTTGCCTGCTTCTTTCCTTTCTTCTCTTCTTTCCATTTGTTCATTCCCACCTTCCATACCGTGAGAGTCAGGAAGAAGGCTGTATATTTATGAGAGTGACCTGATCACTTATCTTTGTCAGCTGTAGTCTTGGGATGGAAAATCAAGGGATGGTGAGCAGAAAGTGACTGTAAAGTAAACCATGCTACAGGAAAGGAATTCAGTTCAACAGATAAGTAAAAAAAAATTATTTCCAATTAGAAAAATCCCAAATGGTATGTGAGGTATTAAAACTCAAAATAGCTTTAAAATCATTCAGAGAGCAAAGTGGATTTCTAGTATTTTAATAAGATTTCATCAGAACAGTAATGAATTACAGACAACACCAAGGTGGGTGTGAGTGTTGATGATCTTGATGGTTGATAGGCACTTCAGAGGGATCAGGACATGCTGGATCCATGGGCTGTGGCACTTAGGGACACGTGTCATGGTAGACTGAGCAGGGATAAGTTTACAGTTTGACTTGATGGTCTCAGGGTCTTTCCAGATCTAATTTTTTTATTATTTTTAATATTAATAAAATATAATTTAAAAATATTTTAATATTTATTTAATTTTTTTTTCCAGATCTATGTTTTTTATGAATCTATGAGTTATTTTGCCAAAGCATGGGAAGATGGAAAACAGGGATTCTTGCCAAATAAGATGAAAAATGACACAGAAAGTTGCTTTCAAGACAAATATTTTAGAGTCAAAACTCTCTGCTAAATTTAAAGAACCTGTGTTGAAATGAGAGATTAGAAAAAGAATTAAAATATTTTAGGTATGACACTAAAAAGAATTGAAAATACCCAGGAAATCACTTGAAATCACCAGGGAAGATGAATATCTGATGTCTCTATGTTTATTTTAGAATGCACGGGAATTGAAACATTGCTGTGTTGACTGTTTTTGAAGAACTATAATTCAAGACAGGATTCCCTGATTTTTTGATGGTTATATATTTATATTTGATATTGTTTTCACAGTAAATTTGTGCTTTTTCCAGTTCCACCATCATGTTGGTTGTAGGAATAGATATTGGTTGTATGAATAGATAATGAAAATTGAAAACTAACAATAATGGAAAACAGGTTTCAAAACCATGTGTGATATATAGTCCCAAATAATAATTTTTTTTTTTAAATAAAATAAATTAATAAAACATGGAGATATATATAAATATAGATTGAAAGGAAAATACACCAATTCTGAGTAGCCCAAAGGATATGTCAGATATTCCTATTCCTGTCTCATACAGTTTTTCTCTGGCAGAAAATATGCAAAGTCTAAAAAAGTTTACTCCTACAAGAATTCCTAAATGTCTATGAGAAAAATAACTTATATGCCATTTAAAAAAAATGGCATAAACAGCTCCTTCCGAAGAGCAAATAATCATTTCATACATACATAATGGGACCTTATTCTTGCAAAGGTATTGCATAAAGCATTCCCAATGAAAGCGTTTTGATTTTTCATTAATAATTCCAATTGTTTATTTTGTGAAACTTACTCTGTGAGGTGCTGAGTAAACTCAGCTTTTATGTGAGAGTGTGCTTGAAATTCCATTTCAGACATTTCAGGCTCATTTATTTGAATCAGTTTTCTGATGCAGCCCTAAATAAATAGAAATTGAAAGATCTCAGTATTATAAGTTTATACTCCCAAAATATCTTCAGTGACTTGTATTATTTCCTTATGCCTAAAAGAGGATTAGTACAGTGTTAAGTGGAGGGGAACACAGCAGAAAACACTCTGGATATAATTTTTAATATTAAAAAAAAAGGTAACTTGTGTTTACAAGATAGGCCATTAATTTCCTACATAAATGATAAACACCTTGAGTGGGATCAAAACCATAAAAATTTCTAATTTTTGTCTGAATATTAAAGCAATTATAATCCTAGCTTTTGGCATTTCAGAAATTCTGTCAAACTTACATAGTCTGTAGCAGGTGACATGCACACAAGTCTTTGTCTTCTAAGATTGCTGAACTACCAACTCAGTGAAATTTTCTTCATTAATGTTGTAGTTAAACTTTTGCTCAATTTTGTCCTCTGAGAAAAAAAATCTGTCACAATGACAGATCCAATCACTTTCTCAGAACAAATTATTGTCACTGAGGACACAATAGCATTATTTTTTTTCAGAACTTTGTGGTCATTAGTTTTGAAGTGTCTATTGAATTTAACTGGGGAACTATTTTGCCTTATTTTTACTTTGGAAAAGTGCTAGTGAATCAAATACTGGACTTAGCAGAACAGTGTCAGTTGTTCTAGAGAGGGTCACTGGCACTTCTGTGTTAATTTGTCATCAAGTTAAGATTCCAGGACTGAAAAAACATTCCCATTTGCCTTTTTTCCCCGCTTTGATGATGGATGTAATCTTTTTTCCTAGAGTTCTTTGAGCTTAGTATTGCTGGAAATGGTTTCTTCCAACTCTCAAACACATCTGCAAAGGTAAAGTGCATTGGCAACAGATTCGGAATTTTTCTTTCAATGTGTGAGATGAGTCCTATGCTTTAGATGATTGCTTGTTTTGTGATAACTTGACTATTTTAAGTGCATTTTATTTGTAGTATGAAAGCTAAATCAGCTGTACTTAAATGGAATACCAGAGTTTTTACCAGTGTCAATAAATTTTTCTAAGGCATAATATAGGTTTGGTGTGCCATAGCTGCAGTACTTTGGACTGCACATGCAAATTTTGAGGTACTATAGTCTGAAGTACATGAGCCTCAGGGAACAGAGAGATCTGTCCAACTGACAGTAAAAACTACACTTGAGAAATGGTGCAATTGACTTCAATACTGCAAAAAGATGGATAGTTTACAAGAAAAAAAAGTCTCAGCATTGTATCTGTGATAGAAAAAAACCAAAACCCTGTCGATTTTTCATGGTCACTTTTCTCTTGGATTCTTTTAAGAAGGCAACTCTTGCTTTGTGGCAAATTTAGAGTGTATTAGCATGGTATGAATATGTTATGAGACAGATTGGAAAATAGTTCTGCAGAGTAATTACAGCTAGAATTTATAAGGTAGCAAAACAAAGTGGGCTTTATGCAAAATGTAGAAAGAGCTGAGGACCCTTTTGTTTCCTCTTAGCAAGGTTTGTTGCCCAGACATCTCCAAATACAATTTTGGTTTGAGCATAAAGTAACTGGTAGAGCACTTTTCAAGGTATCAAGTTTACTTTGGAGGGAAAAGCTTCATATAAGTCACTCAAGGAAAGCAAGGTGAAAGGCAGAAAGCCTCTGAGAGAGGGGATCTATCACCTAATACAGAAATTAGTTCATGAAAGAAAGAGGACCTTTTATAAACATGACTCCAAAAATAAACATATATGGGAGCATGAGTGAAGTTTTAATAGATTAGGTATTTCTTTTTCTCTTATGTGGAATTTCTAGACTTTCTATCCAACAAGTCTGAGAAAAAATATGCACTGCATTGCATAAGATACAGTCTTCATCATGGTCATATAGGTGAAGGGAAGAAACCCTGCAGAAATCTGAAGCTCAGAGAACTTAGGCTTGGAACTGCTCATGCCACCTTGAACTCCCTAGAGATAATATGTAACACGGGAATGGTCTTTGAGGACCCAATTTTATTTCTTAATAAAATCTTAGCCGTGTGAAGACCAAATTCCAGAGTTCTATGAAATACTGATGTAGGGTGTGTTGAATGATGTGTAAATGCCTGGACTGGTCTGTTATAAATTGATTTCTGATTTTATATATCCAAATTAAGTTAACATATATTTTGATTTGAATATCTGTAAACAGAAGGAGACCAAATTAGAGACTCAATTTTTTAACCTCTGGTCTAAGTTTCATGTTGTTTTCTGGCTTTCATTCAAACACTGTGGCTGAATGTTTATTTACCCAGAACATCTGAGAACTGTTTTTCGCACTGTGTGAAGTGGCACCTACTGACAATTCGTATATCAAATGCACAATGTGATGCTAAGTTCATTGTGAATATCTTTTAAGGCTTATATTATCTTTTATTTAATTTTCTGAGGTCTCTTGAAGTCATCTTTTGTCTTGCATTTTGATTTTTGCACGGTCAGTTCCGGTTCCAGTTTTATAATTTTTCTTTTCGTGGCTGATTATTTCAACAATTACTGTACAAGGGTTTAATTTAAATATGAAGTATCTTTGCCTCTGTTCCTCAAATTTAATTCTAATTCAAGACGTGGTTGAAAACAAAATCTATAATATCCCAAGTGTAAAGCAGATAAAGAAATATGAACATTGAAATAATTTAGGATAAGCAATCTTTATATAAGCATTTTCCTGTGGCTTCAGTTGTGCCATTGTGCATATCCCTTGTGATGCTAGCAATTATGTTATGAGTCCATAATGGATTTACCCAATAACTAAAGCATCACATTTTAAAGAAAAGGTGTAAGACTAAAACTTTAGAAAGGAAAAGGGTACTTTTAAATCTGTTATGAGATAAAGCAATGCTGTCAGTGTATTAGGGTCCTGCAGTAGAGATAAATTATTTTGAAATATTGTGTGTATTTCTGTGCCTAATTCATTTACAAAATGTGCCTGATGAAAGGAAGATCATTAAATTTCTTCTCCATGGCCCTTGGAAATTCTGCAATGTTTCCTGAATATGCAGCCTATTTTCTACACACTCATCCCACACATTAATGTCCTTGTTACTCACTCAAGATTTGTAATGCTAGCTAAGATACAGCAAACCATTAATCAAAGATGTCTTTCATGCTTAGTGTAATGCAGATCTATGTGGAGCTTTAATCTGTTAAATTTCAAACAGAATTTGCATTTATTCCTCTAAACTTTGTGAAGGAGAAAAGGTTTTGTAGGTTTTCAAAAGCACAATAGGAAATTTTCATATCCATAAGTGTTCACACAGCTAAAATGAAATAAAGTTGTGTGAGCTATCTGTCTATTCTACAATGCTATAAACAGTCAGACACTCTAGGAGGTAAACTTGCAGTGTGAATTTATTTCTTCATAATTTCTTTTTGCCATAAGTGAAACCACATAACCTTCATTCCACCTCTCTTTTGTATATTCAACATAGAGCATTAGAAGGACAGATATAGAGAAAAATAAAACGTGGTTTTCTGTTGCACATGAATGTATATTCACTTTGATATGATTTCTATCAAAGTATCCATAGAGCAGGGAAGAAGAGAAAAACAGAGAAGAAATGCAAAACAGATTTGATTAGACGGATTTGAAATTAAGCAGCTAATGAGCATTTTAATTTTATATGCAAATGAATCTGGAATGCTTGGAGCTCTGCCTGGGAATATATGATGAATCAGTTGAGAGTTTGTGGATCAGGATTATCTAGCAGACCAACATGGGAGGTGTTGCAATATCTCTTACAGATTGCCTGGTAAAGAAAATGAAGCTGACGAAGTCTAGTTAACTCAAAGAAGCCTTTTATTCACTGGTCATTAGGAGAGTCTCACAACCCTGATACCTCTGGAGGGACACCAGAGCAGGACACAAGTGAAATTTCTGGAGTGTACTGATACCAGCCCAAGGAGCTGACAAAAGCAGATTTTCTGCTTGATCTCACATTTGCAAAACAAGGAATAACTGACCTTAGGATGCATTAGTCAAGCTGGGGGTTGATGTTATTGCAAAGCCACTCTTGGTTAACTTTATCAGGTCATGGAGCTTTGGAGAGGTTTCTGAGGATCAGAAGAAAACAAACGTTGCTTCTATTTTCAAGAGGGTCAAAACCAAGATTCTTGAGAGCTATAGCTCTCAAGCTACAGCTTGTCATTAAGGTTAGCTTGTCATGCTAACCTTAATCTCTTCTAAAGTGATGGAGAAAATAATAATGGAAAACATTTCCAAACATGTGAAGGATAAGGAGGTGACTGGGAGGAGTCAGCATGGATTTATGAAGAGGAAATTATGTTTAGTGAATGGGATTGTTCTCTATGATGAGATGGCTGGTGTGGTGAAAGATGGATGAGTACTTGATGCTACTTTTCTCAATTTTAGAAGGATTTTATTGCAGTATCCCATAAAATCCTCATAGAGAAACAGCTGGATATGTGGCTAGATAGTGACATTTACTGAAAACTGGATTGATTTGGTTGTGACAATAGCATGACATCCAAATGTTTGAACTTGCTAGCAGGTTGACCTGAGCCAACTCAGCAGGTTGGCTGAGTGCCGGGTGCCCTCTAAGTCATTCTATCACTCCTTTTCCCAATGGGACAGCAGAGAGAATAAGATGGAGAGCAACCAGTGGGTGAGATAAGGCAGTTTTATTACAGCAAAAGAAAAGAAATAAATGAGAATCTGCACATGCATGAGCTAAAGAGAAAAAAAGGTCAGTTTCTACATCCTATCAGCAGCGATATTTGGGCACCTCCTGGGAAGCAGGGCTTCAACACATGTAATGGTTCTGCCAGAAAACAAACACTGAAGAGTCACAAATGCTCCCCTTCCTCCTCTCTCCCTTATCTTTTATATCTGAGCTGATGTCATGCAGTATGGAATATCCCTTTGGCTAATTTGTGTCAGCTGGCCTGGTTGTGTCCCCTCCCAGGATGTTTCCCATTCCCTTTGGTGGGGGAAGGAATGGACAGCCCTGCTGGGCAGTGGCCAAAACCCTGGTGTGCTATCAAGACCTGTCCAGCTGCCAATGCAAAGCACAGCATTGTGGGGGCTGTGAACTTTGCCACACACAGCAATAGCCCACTACCACTGGAAGCCAGTTTGTAAGTCTGTACCCAAGGTGTAAATCCTGAGGAATCTTGTGAAGTTCAGTGAAGAGAACTGCTAAATTCTGCACCTGAGATGGAAAATCCCTTTACATAAGTGCAGGCTGGGGGACAGCTGACTGGAAAGCAGCCTTACTGAAAATGACCTGAGGATCCTTGTGGCCAAGCTGAACATCAACCAGAAATATACCCTCACAGAAAAAGGTGAGCAGCACCCTTGGTTTCATTAGGGAGAACATTGCCTGCAGACTGGGGCAGCCAATACTTCTCCTCTTCTTAGCACTGCAGAGACACATCTGGAGAGCTGTGCCCAGCTCTTGACTCCACAGTCTAAGACAGGGAGGATCATATTGGAGCATGTCCAGCAAAAGGTAAGGAAGACAATTAAGGGCTTGGAGATCTGAGATAACAAGAAGAAATTTTATCAGCCATGATAAAGCGCAGGGGAATCTTAAAAATGCTTTAAATTACAGTAATTAATGATTCAATACAAACAAATATATATGTAACATTTCAGGCTCCTGTATGGACTAAATTTTGAAATACAAAGAGAGAAAGATATATAGATTCAAATTAGACCACAGATCACATAGTCTTGAACCTGTGTTTTCTACAAATTGAGACTGGAAAGAGGCCAGAAGTAGACAAAAGGAGGAGACAGCTAGATGTTTTCAGTGAAATGAATGCTGGCTGGTTCTATTGCCAGGGCTGATGAAGGTGAATGGGAGAGTTGGCTGAAAATTCCTGCTTTTACACAGCTGGAAATTTTGTGGTCCAAGTCTGACAAGTATATGGTGGTAGAATTACTCACCAAGTTTTACACAGGTGGAATGATCTAGTGAAAGGCATGGAGTGAGTTGAGTGGAATTAGGATTTTGTACTGCTGTTTTTGGACCTGGTTGCTTATTTTGTAGCATATTTGACTGAATGACTGAAGTGCTTCAGCCTAGCACCAAAAAACATGTTTGTGTATCATGAAAGGTCCACGGTCTTTGACTTACTGCTAAATTGTTGAGCCTCATTAGAAAAGCCAATGTTTCTGGACAGGAGCCACAAAGCGGTTTTCATTTAAATAACACTGCTTAGATAGCAGATACTGAGGCTGGGTTTATGTGCCTTAATGATAGCTTGACATCTGCATTCTTTCTCAGTCTTTTAAGATTTTTCAGGTATATGAATAACTAAATATGCACACTCATTTTCATGATTACTTTCACCTGGATCTATGGCACTGTCTTTTTCATCCACTTGAGCCAGTACTAAGTTCTGCTTTTCGGTTACTTTCATCTTAGCCTTCATACTCAGAAATGTCTTGATCCAATAAATCCCCCTGGAAAGAGTGTTATCTATCCCTGTTGCAGTGTCTTCCTAATTTGGTTCTTTTAAGGAGCTACCAACTAAATCTCCTTCTCTCTCCTCACTGGACAGCTCCCTTCCTTTGCTGTTTGGGAATGTGTATTCTGTGCAATCAGTACCTCCATCATTAGCAGGCCTGACAAGCAGTCTTGTCAGTCACAAGTGTGATTTCTGCCAAGGCTGACAGCATGAAAAACAAGGACAACATCATATGCAAGAAGTTGTATTATTAAAAGTGTAATGTATATTAAAAGTATATTAAAAAGAATGCATTTACAGTTTTTATTGAACATTATTTTGTCAGATTACTATCCCATGAATAACTCTGAAATGGTTAATTTCTATGTTGATAAATTTATTTCCATTAAATTTGAGCCTTGAGAAGATACAACTTGTATTGGTTTGACTGCAGTGTTCTTTCATTTTAAACCTCTCTGTACATTCCTCTCAGAAAAACTCCTTTTTGTTTAGTAAAATATTCTAGTTTTTTGTTTTTGTCACTAAACTTTTGTCTACTAGGTCTCTTTCCACCTGACCAGGTTGCATAACCTTCTCTCTCCTGCACTGAAATGCCTAATGCATCTTGATTTTCCAGGTCAACACTCTTTCTTTTGCCACAGTAGTGTAAATCCTCTTCAGAATCCAATTATTTAACTGTTTTCTGAGCTTCATTGTCAAACTTTTTCCTGTTTTTTTTTTTTTTGAAACCCATCACATTTGTTGAATTTATTCTTCTTTCAACTATCTTGATAAAACAAACAAACAAACAAACAAAAACCCCAAAAGGAAGCAAGAAGTAGAGGACCTTTATTGTTTAAGGTTTTAAGAGGTTCTCAGTGGGGCAGAGAAGAGTGAGAGGCAAAAAAAGGCTCAAAGCATCAGCTACTCATTACTGCCCATGAAACTCCACGCTGCAGTGATGGGGCTTGAATCAGGACCACCTCTTACCCCATGGTTCTTCACCTAGGTAGCCACCTGGCAAATGCTGTGTATCTGTGCATAAGCAGGGCAGAGGACAGAGGAAATTTGACTCAGATTTGAATCTGAGAGGGAACCGAAATGGCAAATTTACACTCCAGTTATACAAGCTTAAAGATCATTGAAAAGATGCACAAATTCAGAGTATGCCCCAACACTAAATTAATGCTCCTACTGTTTCCTATACAGCATGTATGCAGATGCAGAAACAAAATATACTTCATTTGAAATCCTCAACATTTCAGTGTTCCTCTCCTTTTCCCTCTGTCTCATACATATTTACTGTTTTTTCATTTGCTCCACGTTTTTCTTCAAGGCATTTTCTAGGTCACCAGCTAGGTCTGTTACAGGTTGTATACTGAGATAAACATCATGCAGTACATTTTCCATTACTTTGTTCCTTCTCAAAACAGCACTAGAAATTACTTTGCTCAGAGATGGATTAGGCCGTTTAGTTATCAGCAAAGTCTTCAGCAGTTCCCACCTAGGAATATATTTCTAAAACCAGTTTTCTGTCACAGACGTCACTCATTCCCATAGATATAGCAACGCTCAGTCTATAAGGCAGGGTGGAATTTTCTCCTGTGCATGCTCCGGGACTATTACAACATTTCAGGAGTTTCCTGAACTGCAGTTACTTTTCTGCCTGAATCTTCAAGTGTGAAGTTTCTCTTCTGTCTCAAGACCTGTCTTTTCTCCTTGCCATCTCCATGTGTCAGTGACTGTTGGCTGTTCTAAATTTCTTAAATTGCTCGGTGCTGCATGCTTTCTTCCTTTAATTTTTAAAATAATTATTATTTTTATTAGTTTACTTTCTGCAGTATGACATATTATCCTGTTCACAAAATTCAGAACCCTGTAGATTATTTATATATTATTATGTAGATTATTATGTTATTAAAATTTGGCAGACCAGTGCACTAAAAGCATTTTGCTCACTTCAGACATGTTCATTCACCCAAAGAGTTTACAATTTAATTAGAACAAGGCAAAAGAAAGAGCTTGACTAATAAGATTTGGGAAAAAAAACTGCTTTGAGAAAAGGACTACAGAAGAGATGTAAATGAAGACTGAAATTTTTGGAAAGAAGGACTGGACAGTATGAAACCATAATAAAATTACCACAGAATGAGAAAAAGAAGGGAATTAGAAAAATTAGCTGAGAAAATGAAAATGCAGGTTTAGATGGAAAGTCTAAAGGAGTGAGAGCAATGTGGTTTATATCGCAGGTTTGTAATTTTGGAAAAAGGAGGAAAAGTTAAGACAATTTGATTAGCCAGGGTATGGTCAGATATTGGTATTGCTGTTGATATGTGGATGATGTAAGCACGGAGACAGTGTAGATGGCTCATCACCAGCCACTCCCTTCCCCCTTCTGCTTGCCCGAAGGTTACCACTCCCCCTGCAGATTTGCTAGTATAACTACATACATAGCTATCCCCAGCCTGATTCTGTCAAAAGAATTTGGTTTTTAAAACCAACTAGAACACTTCTCTGTAAGGATTTTACAAATCAAATCATTCTGACAGAACTAGGTTAAGGAGCAGTTGTGCTTGTAGGTTGGAGAGTGCAGCTATCTTGTGGAAGGGAGACAGGGCATAGTTTAGTGCCTGTGTACTAAGTAGGATAACATTTGTTAATTGGATAAGAATATAATGACATATTATTAATATAAGAAATAAATATAAAATTGGGCAATTTCTTAGGAAAAAAATGAAAAAAAATGTGTGAAGATCAAGACAATAGAAGAAGATAATTTGACAAGAAGAGAGCTGAACACTAACAATGACATGAAATCTGTGAGATTAGAAAGAGGAAGGGGGAAATATAGAGCAGACCTTTTGGGAATTTCTGCATAGTATGTCTCTTTTGAGCGAAAATCAATGTGCCTGAGTGTAATAAGGGCCACCCTGCAACAAATACATGCAAATGGCCAGTGTTAAGGTTAGAAAGGCAACCTTAGCAGTGACATGTTGAGTTTCCATTTCTGCCATGCTGATGCTTGCTCAGCTGGTTTCAAAGGATTGTTTAAGAAAGTATTTAAGAAAGAAAAATGGATGAAGAAATATGTCCTGTTACATCTACTGGCTGAATAACAGCCCTGTACTACATATCATGTAATGTGTGCAACCATCCAGGCACGACCCTGTCTTGTTTTTATCCACCTCTCACAGTGTTCAGCTTTGCAATATTCGTCTATTCTATTAAGAAAGTAAATCACCTTGGAAAATGTTGATTCTGAAGATTTCTCAAGTGTCCTTTGGGAAGCTGCATATCTTCCTTACAATAACATGTTAAGCTCTCACATGTATTCCCACTGAGAATGAAGAAGGAAATTACAACCGCGTCCTAGCTTACTAGCTATTATGCTAGGAAAGCACTTCTGAGACCTCAGTTCTCCTTAATATGCTGCATTCTTCCTTGTGCATCAAGACAGATGAGTCTAAGTTTGTTTATCTACTGGTGTCAGCGCTAATGGAAAAGCAGATGAAGTCAATATTATCATCTGATATACTCCACGGCTGAAGTACAAAGTCCTCTATATATTGTATAACTTAGTTAAATCACATCCTACTCTTTTGGGGCTAATAAAACACAAATCTTACCTGGAATTTTACTCCTTGCCAAGCTCATGTCTCTTTTTTTATTCCCTGAGGTGCTGTAGCTGCTTAATAAAAAGGTCATAAACAGTATTTCCTAGCAATAATGAATACTTTCTTTAAAACACCTAAATACTTTTAAGTGAAACAGTTACAAAGAATAACAGTTCCCCTGAATCTGACACTTCAGGAAGTCAACTAAGGAACAGAAATACTAGAGTATTGCTTTAGTATGAAACTTTAAGCTAGGTGTTTATCTAAATATCTTGCTGAATTTGAATCTAAGAAAATTATAAGCTACAGAAAAGCCTCCTATTTTTAATATCTAGTTAAGATAGCAATTATGTAATCACTTTAAACCAACATAAACGGCATGAGATAATCAGTCCTACACTCTGTTTCATCTCCAGCCATGTCTTCCTGTTGGACGTAAGGACTGACCTTGTTCAGGGAACTAAATGAACTATGAATGAAAATAATTACCCAATATGTCTCATAGCCTCCTTCCATTTCTCAGGCTGTTTTTCATCCTAATTATTTTTCTTGGTTCAGTTTAGCATTTAGTGTGGGTGCAGAAGGGAAGGAATTTGTGGTTAAGTTTAGGGAAGAAAGCAAGCTTGTCTACGTAAAGGGCAGCTCTCCCTCATGTTGGAGTAAAGTGGTTTTGAAGCTCCAGCTCCAGACATCTAAACCTGCATCCCCACACCTGACTAGCGAATTTTTCTATTTGTTTTAAATCAAGAGCATGAATACAGTTATTGACTCCTCAAAAGAAAATAAAATGTTCAGGATTTTGGTATAAACACACAACTCAGTTTTAAGCAGAGGAGAAATATGTATAATTTACTGCAACAAGGAGTTGTCTACCGGGAATTTGTTATGTCGTTTCTGAAGATGTTTTGTACATAGCCAATAGACTATAATAGCTTCTTCTGAGAAACTAATTAGCTGATCTCAAGAGATGGCAATGTCCATGTGGAAAGTTGATTCTAAAAAGGCATTGTTTATGTCACCTCTAGATAAAAGACTGGCTAACCCTTTTCATTTCACAGTATTAGAGATGGAAGAAAAAGCCTCTTTCACAGATAATACACATTTGCTTTTCCAATTGCAGGAGCTTACAAGATAGCTGGGAGTCAGCTACACATATGTAGCATTGAAACTGGAGGCTGAAGAAAGTTTTTATTTGTTAGTATTTGAGCATGCCCATGGGCAAGAGAGGAAATATGGTTTATATAGGTAAGAAATCTCCAGTGATCATGGGGAAGAAAAGGTGAGCAAGTGCCATGTGAAGACATCAGTCCAGCCCTGACCTATAGTACTTTTCTAAATTTCATTGTCTTTTTTCTCCCCATTGGGCCAAGCTTGCAGCCAGTACAATTATGTGGACAAGCAATCATCAGGCATCAGACCAAGCCTATAACTTTCATTGTCCACTGTTGCTGCAAGAAGCCAGTAGAGATGAAGCACATTAAGTCATTGAACATTTCAGCTCTCTGATCTGCAGTTACTCTAGCCAGGAACTAAGCCATGATTTAAAATCTGCCTCAGTGTCAGAAGAGATTGATTCCTTCAGGTACTTTCTAAAAGTCTGTATATGTTCACAAGGGCTTTTGTCCAGCAAAGCACTTGCACTGAAGTACAGACATTAAGTTAAATAAGTAACTAAAAGTCTGCTGGATCAAGGCTAAAAATGGTGCTATGCATGTTATTTGAGTTTAGTCTTTCGTAAATTCTGGTTAAAATTTGACTTTATCTTCTCTGTATTTCAAAGTAACTGTTTAATTGACAGACCTTCCTGATCTTTCAAAGAGCAATTTGAAATAGTATCAATGATGTTTTTGTTCTTAGATGATCATATTATGGGACCTTCTCTGTTCTGAAAAGCATATCAGCTTGCTTGAATTGTCAGAATCTTTAAGGAGTTAACTAAATCTGAGAAAAATCATACCTTTCTTGTGATGGGGATCTGCCAAACTGTGATGTTCTTTTGCAGCTGGACTTGGCTTCCTGGTGGGTGGTGATCACAAGAGAAGTTAGAGTTTTCCCTGGACTGTTTGTGTTGTTTGAATTTGTTCCAAAGGGACATCAGGCACCATCATTCAGGGTGAATCCCAGCTCTCTGTTATATCTCACCGCATCATGAATAATGTCAACAGTGAAAACACACACATGAAACAAAAAGTAAAGGGGATCAAGAGTTCAAAACAAATAGCTTTGCTCTTAATGTGGGGAGGTGAAGTCATCAGGTATTTAATATTCATGATGCATTTTAATAAAACAATGGCAGATTATGATTCCAACTGCTAAAGAATAAATTTTATCCTAGTTAAGTCAATGTGTATTTTTAGCAGCTAAAATGGCAACATACATTAATTTTTTATTATCACCTTCAGGCTTCTCTATGTCCTTTGTCTCTTTTTTGTTGTATCCAATGTTGTAATCCCCTTGTAAACTCTGATAGTTTATGTCAGCAGATAGCAGAGGGCTGCTGACAGATTTTTATCTGCATTCATCTTGGGCCGCTCTGCTCCTGTTATTGGAATAGATATAAGGACCAGTGAGCACCAAGGAATGCACATTCACAAAGCTCAGCAGTGTTAAGGTTCATGTCCAACTAAAACCTGATATCTGCAAATCAGAGCATAAAGCAGGGATAAAAATAGGGAAAGGGAAAGAGAAGGGGAAGAGGAAAGTAAAGGGAAAGAGAAAGAAGCAAAGGGGAAAGCAAAAAGGGAAAAGAAGGGCAAGAAGGAAAAAAGAAGGGAAAAGAAAGAAAAGGAAAGGAAAAGAAAGAAAACAAAAGAAAAAAGAAAAGAGAAAAGAGAAAAATAAAATAAAATAAAAAAAGAAAAAAAAGAAAAGAAAAGAAAAGAAAAGAAAAGAAAAGAAAAGAAAAGAAAAGAAAAGAAAAGAAAAGAAAAGAAAAGAAAAGAAAAAGAAAAGGAGCAAAGACCATGAAATATAAAGCAAGTCAGGGGTATAAGCAACCTAAGTCTATGTATGATACATTTTTGAAATTTCTCTCACTCTTTTGACATTCATGTTGCTGATAGTCCTGTGTGATTAGTGGCATGTATCTGGAGTGCAAGTCTACTTGTTGGCTGGGATAATCATGCTGCTTTTGCTGTGGAAAACCTTAAAGTTTAAGTTTCTCTTACTGTTATGGATGGCAAAATAAAGTTCTCCATTACATCTCAGGGGTTTACCTGCAAGTCTGTGTGATACATCATTTTTCTTTCTCAGTTTTCTGCAGTTAACAAACTGAACAGACATTTGCTCCCAGAGTACACCTAAAATATTTCCAGGTATTGGCACCTTACTACCAAAATCCACCTGATATACTTCTATAAGAAGAAGAATAGTTTACAGCTGTGGGAGAGACACAGTATGATTCCTGAGAGTTCTGGTTTGGCCAAAGTAAAGGAAACTTAATCCAGTGTTTGCATATCAAATGAAAGATGGCAAAAGATTACTAGTGTGCTGGCCAAGACTCACGGTTTCATTGTGTTACATGCATTCCATCTGAATTAAACAGTCAAACATTTTTCCATGCTGTACAATACTCAGTGCATGTAGCATTTTAATTTCCAAAGTGTGCCTTATAAACATTAACCAAGTAAGCCATATATTATGCTTGTGGGATAGTTAATTACATATTACTATCTTATTTTGCTAATACCTGAATTAAAGGCTAAATCCTGAGGCTGCTTGCCCAGACTGTGCATTAGTAGTATTAGAATCCGTTCTTACAATCAATCACATGTAGGTTGAATATATTCTCTGGGATATTCAAATACTGAATGCAACTTACAGAGCAGTGATGAAGCACCAAAAGCACAGAAGGTGTTCCAATAAGGAACACAGTTAGGAGCAGGCAATTCTGACACAGCTTGGTTCATAGCTAAGACCACTCAGGATTAAAAAACCCAATGAATTTTGCACATTCTCCAGAGAGATTCAGTCCTGCTTTCATACTTTGAAACATTAGCCATATACCCACTGCAGTAGACTCCACAAAAAACGAGTTGGCAATGTTTTCTTCCTGCTGTTTTTCCCCTTCTATACAACACTCCAGTGACTCATACACTTAGGAAGTTTGTTCTAAGCCAAAAGTAAGAGTCCAGATACGATGCCCTCCTTCACCTAACATGATTGAAAAACAACATTTTCTGGGAGACTGTCTTAGCCCAAAGTAACTGACAGTCCTGGGGGAGGAAAGACTTCATATGCCTTTCTGGATCTTTTGTAACATTTAAGAAGATATTCATTCTTTGTGTATCTATGTATTCTTTGTACATTTATAAAGATTTTCTTCAGTGATGGAAAATCCCATGAAAAATTAACCTAAAGGTGACCACAGTTGATTTTTAGATCTGTGCTATTTCTCGATCATGTTAGTGGAAAAAAAAGGTTAAAATCTTTCTAAAATGAACTGCTAGCTCTTATCACTGCCCTGTCTACTGATGTAATGTTCCTATGTGGTCACACAGCTTTGAGACAGACCTCTACTGCACAGCATCACCTAGTGCTGTCTTCCAGTCTAGCATAGTTGATTAAACAGGATAAAATCACTCAGACATTCTTATCACTGCTAATTTGATGTTTGCAGAAGTGTTGCTAAGGGATTTACTTTAAATTTCTTTTGTAATATTTTTTCCATAGGGTATTGAAAGCCCATTGACACTAAAGATTGATGTTAAAGACCAATTTTTGAAGAAGTATTTCTGGAGAGCACGCATCCTGGGAGAAGAGAGAAAAAAGGGGTCTGGGTGAGAGATGATTAATGCTAATTTTAAAATATGTTACAATTACACCTTTGTAATTGAACTGGTGAGTGTTTTGCTGTGTAGAATGAGATTATTTCTAAGAAACTAAGTTAAAAATGCCTTCCTGTGATGAGACCTTATTTAAGAAAACTTATTTATTAGTTTTTGAGTTATTAATGATAAACCAGAGTTCTTCAATTCCTGCATGAGTTGTCTTTTCCACAGCTGTAATCTGTTTTAGTTATCTGTGACATACCAAGCCAGGACTCACTGCTATTTTGGCAATGAAGTGCTGTATCAAATACTCTCAGGAAATTCATTTCAGAGGTGCCAGCTCTCACCACTGTCTGTACACAGAGCCAAAGTGCTTCAGCAGAGACTCAATCTCCCACTCTGCACATGCAACTAGCCTGAACACCTCCTCCTACTCAGGATTCACAGCACAGAGCCCTCATCTAAAAAGGGTTTGTGGAGGAACAGCTTTTTGCACAGTTAATTTGGAGCCCAAGGGAGCAGCAGTTCGGGTTTTATGTGGGTACTCATAAAAAGGCATATGTCTGCTGGTGCCTGCTTCATCTTCCTTGGATATGGCATGGCGGTAGGTCTGTCTCTAAGTGAGAACAGAACTTCTTCACCAAGGGAGATGGATTATCCAGCCATATAGGAAGAACTCACTATCTGAGCAGCTCCACTTCATAGCTGTAAATGAAAAAGCTGGGCACAAGAGTGCCATGGGCCAGATCTGACTAATGGACCATGAATTGGATTATGCACGCTCTGATAAGCAAAACTCTAAGCAAGAAACTTAGGAATATGTATTCTCAGTTTGAGAAGCAGAGAGCATTAACTGCAAGATTACTCTGTAACATCTAGGGAATCAAGTCTCCATATTCCTTCTCCTGCTTGAAGCAAATTTCTGCACAGAAAGTGACAGAATTTATGGAACCTGAGAAATAGGTAGAGGGGCCCTAATTCTGCAGGTTGTTAATGGAGCATTCCTAGACACCAAAGGCAAGTCAGATTAATTCCCTGTTCCAAAAACTGCATATGCATTTTGTTTTGGATGAGGTACACAAAGAACAGAGGGAGCAGACATTACCCAACCTATTAGCTGTTGAGCTACTTAGCAGAACACTGAAATTTCTCTTCTGAGATTTTTACTTTCAGGTGTATCAACGATACAAGTTTGGCAGCTTTCTCTCTCTTTCAGCTGTATTATGCTGACTTCATCATACCAAAATAACTACCAACAGAATTACTGTATATTCATGTCTTAGCTGCAGAAAATGTGAGACTGAGCATCAGTATATGGTATATGAGTATGCAAATGCAAAGCTAAATGTGCTCGAGAGGCCTTTTAAAAGAACTGCAAGCACTGTAAGGGAAAGAGTTATCCCTCCTTCTCACACCCTGAGAGAGCTGCAGTTGTTGGAGGGAGAAACTGAGGATAAAATACATATGTGTGTATGAACATAAGGCTGTTGTTAAAAGACTGATTTTATGGATTCTCTGTCTTCCCATGTCCTATGTCCCCAGAATTTCATCTTTTCTATACTACTTTTCACCACCCCTTTACTTTCTCAGAAGCCATGCTTAGCAGTTCCCCTTTCCTTTGTGCTGCTTCTTTCTCCAGCTAGCTTGTCCTTGGATCTCTGTCATTTCCTCTATTTCCATGGTAATGGGTCTGAAAAGAGCAAAGATGTAAAGAAAGGGACAAGAAGAGTGAGTTTTAGGAAAGGATCTATCTTCATAGTCTCCACATCTCATACATAATTTGCTGTTCCAAGCTCTCATGTTAATGCACATATTTCAAATTTTATTTAAGGATGCAGGTTATCTGTGATTAAAGTAGTTTTATTTAGTAAGTTATGTGAGATTCAACTCTTCATTTGTGATTGGGATATGGGGCTGAAAAAGTTAAGGCCTATCAAATGGTGGAAGATATATCTAGATGGCTATATGGGGAAAACCTAGGAATAGCTTATAAAATTCTCTGAGTTCTCATTTTGGCTCTATCATCTGTACTCCAGAAAATGACCTACTTTCTTTCTGCTATCTTTACAATGACAGTAATATTTTCTTCACAAAATGACTGCTGAGAATGAAATAATTAACTTTTAGTATACCCTTGTATATACACTGTCAATCCACAATGAGTTGTTTTGACATGGTCCCTATGAATTTAGTATTACTTAAATTTTTATTATTAACATTAAATGAATTACTGTCAATACAGAATTTTTATTACACATTCTATTAATACTAATGTAATAATATGTAAAAAATTGGAAATTAATTATTTGGGAATCAATATTTCATATTTTTGCACTTCTGATGTTTGAGGTCCGATTCTGATATTGACATTGTTTTTTTTTATTTCTTTTCTGAAGACCTCAGTCTAAAAAGGCTGGAGTCTCACTTATATGCATTTTTTTTCCCTTGGGCAAGAAGAAATGAATTTTAACACAATAAAACAAATTAGGATATATTATACAGTACATTTAAGGAGCTAATTTGAATCATCACATTGCTTATTCAAAATTGTATTCAAACCAGTGGGAGTCTTAGATGAATTAACATACATGGGTTTTAAGTCAGGTTCTTTGTATCTTTTCTGAGAGATATTTGAACTTCATGTGTGTAGTCAAGAGGTAGCCAACACTTAAGAAGAGTGAATCAAAAAGAAAGAAAGGAAAAGGATGTGTTGACTGAAGGTTCAGAAGCCACTAAAAAATTAACAAAAATTGTTTTGTGCTTCCGAAGAGAGGAAATGCTAAGACAATTTACAGTTTCAACTCTATCCTCAAAGAGTTCTCAGATGTGTGAGGTTTACTGAAGTGAAAAGAAGAATTTTCAACTGGGCTATGAGAGATTCTTGGTGCTGACCACTCCAAAGATCTGAATCGATTGTATTGCCACTCTTGAAATTAAGTGATCACAGACACGAGTCTTAGATGAACTGATTACAGCTTTCATCTGGAAGATGAAGGAGGCTGAGCATTTGAGCTTTGCTGTTTTCAGTTTTTTTTTTTTTTTTTTTTCTCTCATATGCTACTTTCTTTCTTTTAGGGCCATGATGCATTTTCTGTATTAATGGGAATCATTCCTCTCTTCTGTGGCTTTGGAATAGAAATAAACAATCTGAAGTAGAAGAAATGTGTTGTCAGCAACTTTCAAAATTAATTCTGTAATTTTCTTTTCCTGACAGGATTCAGCTCAAAGTGTCCTGTTCCTTACATGAGTTTTTTTTTTCATTGTGAAACAGTAGGTTGAGGAACCCAACAAAAAGGAGCTGGCTACACAAAAATAAGAAAAGAAGTTGGAAAATTAAATTCTTTGAATGTCAGAGGAAAAAAATCTACACCACATAAAATTTCCTTTCTCTATTGTGCTTGATTAGCATATTACTGAGTTCAGCCTACACCTGCTTTTCACCCTCCTTAATTTCAATTACAATGTGCTCCTTTGTGTTGCACCATTTATTGCTAAATGAATCTAGTTCTAAGGATGTGCATGCAGCCAATTTATTCATTAGATATATTGTAGTGGAATTAAATAAAAGGTTTTATTATCAATCGCCTTAATTTCCAGATAGGATTTAGTGGAAATCAATATTAGAGAATGCATAATTGCTAAATCTTCTTAAATTAATAGACTCATTCATTAAGCCCCCAAAAATACTTAGGTGGTATTTCTTGAGACTTTCTCTAATTAATTAGCAAGTGGAAAACGATAGTGAGCAGAGCAGCTTTTGGCCGATATGGTGGAATCTGAAGACCAATCTTGAGGAAGAATTAATTTGGATATGTATATACAGTATTTCACCGGTAAGTTGATTATAGGAGAATGCACTGCTTAAGTAGACAAATGGTAGTTGTATGCTGATGTTCAGCAAAAAATCCTGTGATCAGGAGATGGTTTTAAACAGTTCAAGCTGGGACATGTACCTGTATGTAGACATTAATGAATAGTAGTCAGTTTTAAAAGCTTTGGAATTAAATATAGTGCAATCTATCTGTATGAAACTGCGTGGCACGTATGCAGCATTTGTGAGATTTTCCTTTCTCCCTAACTAGGCAAGTTCTCTGGGCCAGAAACAAAGTAAAAAAAAAAAAACCAAAACCAAAACAATAAAAGAGCCTGGAAGAGAAAAAGTGATGAAAGGGTCTATAGTCAGGTGTGTTATCTAGGAGCTTGTCCTGGGTTGATGCTGAATTGTATCCCCATTCATCGGTTTAAATCAAAAATAAGTTCTGCACCTTTAAAACTGGATCTGAGAGTGAAGGAGAAGCAGTGGAATGTCTGAGGCGGGTGTTTTCAAAACATCAAGATATGAGTTTACAGCTTTGGAGGACACACAGCGAGTGTTGTCTGCAGTGCAGACGGCGGGAGAGAGCTCTCCTTTGCTTTTGGTCAATTTGTGGCTAGCTGAAACAGAAAAGTTCGCTGGACTGTGAGTTTTTTTCTTTTTCCTTGGAACTGTTCAAACCTGCTCTGGACTAACCCCCAGCAGAGCACCAGGAGCTCACCCCTGTGTCCCCCAGGCCTGACCTGAGCTGGCATTGCCCAGTGCCAGGGACTGACACAGACTGAGGGAGCCGAGCTGCACCCACGGCACAGACTGGCTGGATTTGTCATCTCTGCAGAGTGGTGGGAGGTTTTGTTCCTTGATATTCATTTGTTGTGCTTCGCCTGTTAAATAAACACATTTTTTTCCTCTTTTCTCTAAGAGAAATCTTTCCTGAACCAGTTAAGGGAAAGGCTGTTTGGATTTGCTTTCTAGAGGGACCCATTCAGAGGTTTCTTCTCAAATTTGCCTTAAACCAAGACAGAGCTGTAGGTATTATGTTGCCCCAGAATGGAAGTCTTGGGGAAAAGGAATACATGCTCATGAGTGCAGATACTAGTTTATTGTCAGCCTCTATTAACTCTGCTGGGGGCTTTAGCAGTTACTGGTCACCGCCTCCAGAGAACCTGTTGGTGACCTCTCAGTGGAGCTTAGAATTAGTCTGGAGTTTCCAATGTCACAGCACAAGCTGGTAGGAGAGAACATTGTTGCTAACAATCTTGTAAGTTACATTAATTTTAGCTTGGAGCTATCTGAACCCCAAGAAAAGGCCTGCTGACAGTAGCTTTCTGATCTCAAGTCAGACACATTCCTTCTTTTGGTATTTCCAGCATGGTTCCATACTTTATTGTGTTTAGTGTGTGTAAGTTAGAATTACTGTGTCTAATGACAGAGAAATTGAACATGCATTTGTGTACTCATAGGCAGAGGACATAGGTGAGTCTGGTTTCTTCACACTTGAGAGACAAGGTAAAAGAAGAGAAGGATACTCACTCCCACCTGACAAAGCCTCTCATGTTTCTCCTCTCTGGAATGTGCCAGGAGCCCATTACTAAGGTTCTTAGAAATGTCTTTGCCCCATTTGCCCCAATTAAGGTGTGAACAAGACCATATGCCAGTGACAATAGTATGTGTTTTATTTGATAGTAAATAGTGAGGGAGAGGAGAGAGAGAGAGAGAGAGAGAGAGAGAGAGAGAGAGAGAGAGAGAGCAACAGAGACAGAATAAGGAAAATAACACCACTCCATGGATCCCAACAATGCTCCGTTGGGATCCTTTCCAGCTGATCTTCTTGGTGCTGAAGGTCCCCCTGAAAGCAAAGAATGAGATGGGTTAATATATACTCAGGCCTGGTAGGAATACCCAGGAATCTCCCGGAGGCTGGGAGTTTGCCATTATCTCTTATAACAGACTCTGGGTTTGTCATCACATGCTGTCCTGTGGTGTGAAGCTTCAGGAATTACTCTGGGGGCCTTTGATGCATTAAGGGACCCCTTCAGCTGTCCCTTCCATGAATGTCCCGTGGATGTGGCCTCCTTGGGGTTGGGGGTTCCATAGCCAGTTTGTGTAAGAGAGGATGGGTTCACTGGCCCTGAGCAGAGGTTACAACACACCAAGACTTCCTCCCCCCACCTCGGCTTGGGGGGAAATCTGTGCAAACCTGCCCCCAGCAAACGGCTCTGTGGGCTACAGCCTCTCCCACCATGAAGCAAGATGATTCTTAGCATGGCTTCTGGCTTTGGTTCACATTCTTTTCCTTGTTTACTTGTTTGTTTCAAGTGATTGAAGAATGGGTTTTCCCTTTACCTAATCTCAGCACTTTGACTTTCAGTCCCAAGTCTCAGCCAGGGGTCTTCAGGGAGACTCCTTTAGTTGTAGCTTCTTTATACAGTTTTTGTTATAATGAGGAAAACTTTGTCAGTGTTTCAGGCATGAACTATTTCAGTCTCTGACAGCATGATAACAGAGAAACTGCAACTGCTGCCAACTGCACTGGGCCACTGTGGTGTCCTTGTTCTGCTGTCTAGCTATACGTCACCTAGGTAGTATCTATTGTTCTCTCTAAAAACAAGGTGAAATACTATTACACTCCATGATCTGTGATGAAACAAGGTGCAGAGGAAAACAAAACACTTCCAGCATGAGGGCAGAGTTTCATCACAGTTAGCAGGCATATTGGCATCTGACTAGGAACAGTGATACTGAAATTATGTGGCTACATTTCTGTGAACTGCCTTGGGATAACACATTTTCAAGTCTTGAAACACAGCTAATATTATACTGACTAAGAAAGAAGAAACAGGTCTGAGGAACTCTGCATCACCCTTACAGTGTCCATCATTGAATAGATCTGTAGCTGTGATACAGATCAGCTTCCTAACATTGGTTCTCCACTATCCACCAGACTCATCCAATCTGAGGGGCCAAGGACATTTCCTGAATGCATGCTGGGACAAGGCTCAGGTATCAGAGTCTATCTCCTACAGTTTGTTTCCTCCTGAAAGAAAACCTGGTAGCACTGGTGGGGAGAGGATTAACATACCTCTGGGGGTCAAGACTGCATGGTACTTCATGGATTCTACTTGTGCTGCATTTCAGATAACATCACTGACTCTCCAAATGCCAGCACAACTTGAAACTCTATTGTTCAGAATAAGCCTACTAAAACCAATGACAGGCACTGAACAGTTCAGTTTTGTAGGTGATTATTTGAAAATATATGTGGTACTCAGGTTTGGCTAATATGTATCTTCTAGAGAGACACACATAATTGTTTTTGAACTCCTTTTGTTTTGCCCGTCAGTGTTTCAGCTTTTTTGTCTAATCATTGCTTTGATATTTATTACCTACTCTTTCAGCCTGGTATTGTTTTTCTGTTTAGGCTAAATATTGATTACTCATTTGCTATTTTTCCATGTTTTTATTCTTTCCAAGAAACTGCTCATTATAATGGACAGAAACTCTCTTCACACTAAAGGATTGATTTGTTTGTAATTGAGTCTGTTGGAGGAAGCTAATATTAGTACTTGTTTTGGTGTATACCCCATGAATCTTGAAAGATCTTTTAATGGACACACACCAAGATCCTTTCCATTTCAATTGGAATGAATTTTGAGCCCTATTTCTCAGTACTTGCCACAGCTCAAACATAAAGTGAACAAAAATCCCGAAAATAACATCAGCAGTAAAATTCTGGGACAAAAGCAGTAGTGTGAGACATTAATAGAAAAATAGATCGACTGCTCGGCTAAGGGTACTTTTGTTGCCATTCCACTGGATCAGTATGAGATGATTTTTTAAAATCATGCTGATTTCCCATTCTGCTTCAGAATTCTTAGAATACATAAAAAATAACCTAGCAATTGTGCTATCTTTTCAGGATGGTGACAAATTTTTTTCATTCCTATCTACAGCTTAGTCACATTACAGAAAAGCCTGAGGTGGAATATACTCAGGAGTGTCACCCTCTGCTGATTGCACCAGATTCTCATGTGATTTATTGAAGTGTAGATCTGATCCAGTGCTTCTGCCATGAATTATACTGCATTAGGCACTTGGCATCATAGGTATTACTGATTCTTTTGATCAGTGACTGCCATTGTAGCTCTTCTGAATAGTGCCTACTTAGGAAAACTTGCACACAACTCAACGTATCAAAAAATACCATGTCCAATTCCCATGTGTGTTTTTGTGTTTCCTTTCATGGCATATGAGAACCCACCAGTTTTGGAACTGTAATGTATCTTATATTTATTCCCTTCAGCTTATTCTTTTATGGCATAAAGGCTTACCCATAAATTGATAATAAAAAAGATGGGAATAAAAGGTATCATCATCGAAAGAAAACAGTTCCTCTCTATTTTGGTTTTTCAGTCTAAATAATAAAATAAAAATAAATTACTTATAAATTAGTTTAACAATCATCTCATTCGATAGCTAATAAACAAGAGTAAAGCACACATTCCCTTTAAAAAATACAATTCTACAGATTTTATGTGACAAATAAAAGGTATTTTGCATTTTTTTACTGTTATTATTTTTTTTCAGATGCAACGTACCTTGTACCATTCTCTTAATGAACTCCTCATTAAATTCTTTTGCAAATAGGTCTGTTAAGCTCTCTGCAATTGTGCCGCCATTTAGATTCAAGTGATTGCTAAACAAATCAGGTTGCCTAGTGTTAAGCTTCCCAGACTTTGAATAGACATAAGAATAATTTCAACAACAGACTCTGGAAAAGAGAGTATGGCCCCAAGTGTATTAGAGATTAGTACTAATGCCAAAGAGAAGATGGAGTCTGCTTCAAAGTATTTTTAAGTAAGTTATTGCATAAGAGCTAAAAAACATAGAAGTAGGTAACAGTGGATAGAAGTTAGATCAGGGAAACCAATGAGACTATGCTCATCCATATCATAGATGCTACTCTTGTCCCTGAAAATAAGCCTTCTGATTTGTTTTAGTATAGTGGAGTCAGTTCTCACGAATTGTAAGATAAACAAGAATCATGTTTGCATTCCTTTGTAAAAGATATCACCTGATGGACTTCTCAAGTGACCAGTGGAGATAGAGAGGTGGTAATTTCTCTGTCCAATCTCTGATCACTGTCCAGAAACTTATATATACGAAGTCAACAATAAACGAGAGAGTTCCTTTCTTCTTCTCTGCCTGAACACCTGCTGTGTGTGTTGCTGTGCTTCTATCTGCGTCACAGTAACACTGCTCCAGTCCATCAGACTTCAACACCAAAAATACTGAGAGATAGTTAAAGTTTCAGGAGAAAATTTCAATTTACTAGAAGTAGTAGATTTAATATGAAGTAATAAACAGGATTAAGTTTAACTCTAGCAGTTGTTGATATTGCCAGCAAATTCTCAAGTCAAAAAGACTTAGGTTAGCTATACCACAGGGATGGGTAGGCAGCTTCTCTTTGGTCTGTTGAAGCTTTAGAAGAGTGGCTGAATTGCAAGCTGATTTCTGCTAGCATTGCAGAAAGGAGGAACATCCAATTGAGCATCCTGAATGAAGGCGTGTGCTGCAAAGTGACAGATCATCAATATTTTGGAAAAACACCTCATAATTAATTGACTCTTGTATTATAAAATACATTTTTTGAAAGTCTAGTATTCAATTGTGATATTGTGATAATTCTTTTTATCGTAATTTATGAAGGAGAATTTGATTGCACATTTTTTGCAGATGTGAGCTGCATGTCTTGGCTGCCAAACAAACTTGCCTTCTAACACTGTACAAAATGTGGTAATTTTTTTTTCTTTCTAGAGAGCTTTTAATTTTTGGCACTAAAAATACAGTTATTGACTGATATGATTTTCTGTTTTGTTTTGGTATAAAAAAAATCTAGTTTGCATTTGAGATTGAGTAGATTATGTTACAATAGCATTATAGAAGAAAAGGACAGTTTATGCCTTTCAATCAAGCTACTAATTTTTGGTTTCATTTTTAGTAAATCTAAGCTGATTTTAGGGTTTGTTATATTTTTAACACAAAAAGATGATAGCACATTTGTGTCTTTTTCCTTCACCACAGACACATCATACCATATGCTGGCTCTGATTTGTGGTTTTCAGAACATATAATCACTCTCTATTCTTTCAAATGAATACAGTCAACCTCTGTAGAAAAATGCTTTCACTCTTCTGTAAGATGCAATTGGTAACTTTCATTATTTTGAAACAATAAGAGTACAGAATTAGATATTAACATATTTAAGGTAGGGGAGGTCACGTTTATTATTTCTTTATATATGAGGAAAAATTATTTTAAAACTGTATTTTAATTGTCCTGTGACTTCTCAGTTGAAGTGACACAACCTTCTAATGTGTATGTATAAAATATTGCAAAACAAAACTCACCATTTCCTAAGTAATGTGGCTTTTAGAATACATTTAAAGAATGTGTTTTATACACTTTAAAATCTGTCAAATAGAGCAGGCAATTCTGTTTATAGCTTGAGAAGCTTTATGAGTCTAGGCTTCAGAAAAAGTTCAAGGAGTGAAAGGTAGAATGAGGCAAATTTTATGTCGTGTTTATTTGTTCAGTTTCTTCTGGTCTAAGCTGAATGGACAGGCCAAGTAAATAATCTAGACAAAAGATTTTTCTAATTTCCCTGGAAACAAGAAATTTGGATGAAAATTTTGTGTCAGAAAATGCTGATGCACTGATTCAGATATGACTATTGGTGTGTGTGTGTTCGCTGAAATTGAAATTTCTGTCTATTGCTCATTTCTGCTATTTGTAGAATTAAACTTCAGAACAGCAATGCCACTAAAGTAGACTGGGATCATTGGGTTTTTTCTCTAGTTCAATCCTGGCTCCATAGTAGATCAACTGAGACCTCTGGCATGGAAAAGTGCACCCAAAACATGGATGTTGGGACTCTGGCACTTGACTCCTGGACAGATGGAGTCAGAAATCCCTGTATCTTGGTCTTGAAGGAGCCTATATGGAAGTTTTTCTGAAAAACACCAGAGTAATAACAGGAGAGAAGGGACATCAGGATTTCAAGGCCTCTAACCTGAGTCTCTAACCTGCTGGGACCTGTGGCTACCAGAAGATGGCTTGGGAATGGGGAAACTGAAATCATCATACCATTATCTTAGTGTGGTACAGATCTGCCTGAAGATATGGGATACTGAGGTGACCCAGGAAACTGGGAAAACTGCCTTGCCCAGCATCAATTTTTGTTAAACAATTTATTTCTGACAAAGCATACTGGGCTAATTAACATTTTCCCATGAAATAGATTTAATCAGAAAGTACCTAATTAGCTATGGTTTTTAAGTAAAAAAATAACCCTTTTGTGAAATGGAGAAGGACCAGAGACCACTCAACAAAACACATGCATTCTACTACTGAACACCGCAGTTCTTGACATTTAGGATAACAATGTTGAAATTCTGCAGATGTCTGAATATATATCTAAATAGGTGGAATTTTCAAGTCAAAATCTGGCCTTGAAATTCCAGATACCTAGGACTTGATCGTCCTGCTGTGAATATGTTCCTTTGTAAACAGTAGGAATAATGAGCAGCTTAAATTTCCTTTATGAAGGCTAGAGTGCTAAGACACTCAGGTTTCTCCGCAAAAAATGAGGAAGAGGTACAGGGTTTCCAGAACTAATTTCTCACAAAGGATTAGGAACTAAATTAAGCCACAGAAATATTTTTTACTTTACTTAGCAACCATAACCCCAAATAATTTCATGGAACTGGCTGTGGCAGCCAAAACAGGAGGTTACTGATAGACTAAAAGCTTAGGTTATGTGAGACTTGGCTTCAATTCCTTCCTCTCCTATTTGAATTTAATCACTGATTTCCCAAGATGAATTCTCAGATGTAGTTTCAGTTTTTTCAACATCTCCTGACAAAACAAAGAGTGAACAAAGGAACACAGCTCTCCATCCAGGTGGTCATGGCCAAGATGGGAAATCAGGATTACAATCAGCCTAGAATAAAACACTGACAGTAGTAACAGTATCCACCTGAGCAACAGAAAAATTTAGGAATAAGACAGGCGAGAAGCCTGTCTTCTCACTTTGTAGCAATGATACAATCATTGAATACTTGATAAGGGAAAGAGAAATACCACCAGGCTTTTGGAGAGGCTGTTATTCAGTATTTGTCATCTGGCACCATCTATTGAATTATGTTCTGCAAGTGACATGACCATGAATCCAAGCAGCTCATTTAGTAAGCTTGCAGGTGTCAGGAGGTTTGCCCATCCTCTAAGTAGTGTAAGGGATTAGGAAATCTTAGTGTATTCCAAAGTACCCTTAGATGACCTGGAGCAGTTTGCCAGTGAGCACTTTTGTTCACCTAGTCTTTAGGTTGACAAATGGAGGACCTTCAATGGATGAGCCAGGTGATTATGGACCCATAAGTCTTCTTCCAGTCCCTGGGAAAGTTATTAAATGAATACTCCTGGGGGCTATTATAGGTAAGATGAAGCCCAAGACTGAGAAAGACATTTGGATTCACCAAAGGCAAATCTTGTTTGACAAATCTGATTGCCTTCTGTGACAATGTAACCTGCTCAGTCAGTGTGAGGTGGACATTGTCTACCTGCATTTCTCCGAAGTTTTCAGCGGGGTCTCGCAGAGCCTCTTCCTGGAGAAACTGATGTGTTGTGGTCAACCTCTGTGTTACTATAGGGCTGTGAGTTTGCTTTCTGAAAGCATTATATCCCTATTCTTTACAACATAAATACCTCTCTCTTTCATGAACTACAAACTTGTTGTCGGTCCTTAGAGGATCAAAAGTGAGGCTTTTTAGCAATCCCAAGTGAGTTCTAGAACTATTTCCTTGAAAACAAACTTGTGGATGAACAAAACCATATTGAAGACAGGCTTATTTTCAGCATATGTCCCTGGAGTCTGTTGCCCAAGAACAAGGGTAATGTGCTCCTTAAAGCTTGTAGAACACTCATGTTTAATGTAATATTAATAGAATAGTTACTGCCTTCTGAAAAATGAAAAATTAAAATATGAATGTAGGGTGGTGAATGCAAAAGCAATGTGAAAACTATGCAGTTCACAACTGTTAAATTTTCATTAAAAAGAATCTTATTAGAGATTTAGCATAAAGTAAAATTCTTACAATAAAGGGGGAGTTAGATTTATCACTAAGGGGCATTTTATGATCCTAAACCACAATGTAGTAAAGTATCTATGTAAAGCCAGAAAAGCTCATTGTGTGGAAATTTGGTTACATTCATATATTCACATGCGTATTTTCAAAAAGCTGCAAAGAGATTATTGAAATTATTACTATGTGAAAAATAGTAAACCATTTCCATTGAATCTAAAAACTAAAAATGTTGGGAATATTTAAAACACGACTACACAATAGAATTCCCAACATTTATGATTAAGATGAGAAGTGTATGTGCAATTTGGAAAAGCATACTGAACTTAATAACCATATGGAGTATGCATTTTGTGTTTAAGTGACAGCATATTTAAACTGGAAAAGAACATGACAGATTGATGGTAAGAAATTTAACAGTTTTGAGCTGAAACATACACATCTTGTTTGTCTTTCGATTCAAGAGATTGGGGTGCTGTGAGGCCACAGAATGCACTCAAGCTCTCTACAAAAGAAGAAAACTTGGTAAGGAGGGATCCAGAGGCATCTGTCCTTGATGTTTCATTAATATCTTGGAAGACAGAATGGAAAGAATTCTCATGAAATCTGCCCTTGACCCTGATCTGAGACTGATGTGAGGATGTTGTAGAACTATAAATCAGAATCTCCTAACAACTAAAAGAATTATATGAAAAACACAAAATGAAATTCAATACAAGGAAAATAAGGTCCAAATTCTAATTTTAGGGAAAAATCAGTGACAATATCAAAAATGAGAATGATAAAGCAAGTAAATAATGTTGAGGAAAAGGATCCAAGGATCATTGCAAATCTAGTCTCTCCCTGGACAGGCTGGCCATTGGTTAACAGAACCAAGGTTCTGTCAAGACAGCAGAGAATAGGACAGGACTCAAAGTATATTAAAGAGTCTCAGCACCAAATGCAAGCACCTTGACTAGAGCTCTGTGTCCAGATGCATGTTAACAGAGAGTCCAACAAAAAGCATCCGTGATGTGCTGAAATCTAACAAACACTACTTCTAAGAAGGAGCTGGAGGAAATGGTACTGTCTTGACAAAATAAGATTAAGTAGAAAAAATATTTTGGTTTACAAGAATTTAAAATGTCAGCTGCAAAGGGTTTTTTCACAATACACAATATTAAATTAAAAAAGATATAATAGGTAGTAACCTAGCTGATTCAAGTTGAAAAAATTTCTAAATGGCAAGATCAGTGAAAACTCATCTGGCTGAGAAGGGGACTATGGGGAATATTCCTTCTTTCCTATTTTTAAGTACATCCATCAGGAATGATGTAGGCATGGCTAGGACTGCCCAGAAACAGAAGGATGGAATCTCTTGGAGGTGTTTCCAGTTTCAGTTTTGCAAATATCTGAAACTGCTAGGAGTAATGATTATTACAGACTTTTTTAGGATTATTAAAAATAGTCCATCCTTGGGTTTTGGAAGCCTGTGGTGTTTGAGACTTGCATTTTTATATTTCCATGTTTAGTCTGAAATTCCCTAGTGATAACATCCCCTGAAAATGAAGGGCTATAAATGAAAATATTATATGACTTGTGATAATTTTCTACGTACAGGTCAGCCTTCACTGGGTGGAAAAGCAGTGCATACACTGTGGCTTTAGAATCAGGCTTCATTTCACATTCAGCGAAATAATTCCCTTTAAGCAATAAATCTCTATTTTGAAGGAATGTCTAAAAAAGTAAGGAAAAAAATTCAATCTAATTTCTATCCCTAAAGTCTTTTCTAAACACAGAAAAAAAGTAACTGTTTAGACTTCCATACAAACAGAATTATTCCACCTTGACCCTTTTAGCCCCGTATTAGACACATTTCTGTCACTTTACTTTCTGTAATACAGACGATTAAGCTGATGGATCCATATGCAGATTTAGTTGTGAAAGTTTCACAGTAGAAGAACCTCTGCAGTCTCTAAAAAGAAAGAGGCTCTTTCCTTACAATCACAACTTAAAAGATTTGGAAGAGTAAAAAAAGTATAATCTACTCAAATATTTCAGCTCTCTGGTATTTGCAGTTCTTAACAGACCCTGCAAGAAATAAGGAGGGATTAATGCTGTGCATTTGTAGAGTGACCCTCTTTTTAACATGAAATGAGTAGATCAACCTGCAGGGTGTGGTGATTATCCATGGATGAATTAGCTTCCTGAGCAGGTCTGAATCAAAATTCTGTCACAATTTAGGCATATACTAAATGTTTCAGTGAGATGTGGTGTGTACGAACCAATAGTACATCAGTATTTTTTTTTAGTTTAAGGCAAGAAAATACATTTCTGCTTCTGAACATAATCATGTTAATTTCTGATTTTTTTTTTTTTTTAAACTAATTTAGATAACAGTCCTATTTTTACAGTGCTGGCTTCATGTGGAGAGAAGTTAATGAGTTTGATAAGGAAAAGTATATTGAGGTCTATGAGCTCATCTATCTATCTACTGAATACCTGTCTTCAGTATTTGATTCATTTTATTCAAGTGATTTTACAAATCCTTGCCTACTAAAAGGGCCCTCAACATTTCACTGCCATTTAGAAATTTTATCTTGGCATCAAGCATTTTGATATGGGGGAATTTTATTCCCAGTTTATAAAAGATGAATGCTGACAGAGGCGATGAATTTAGTAGAGTAGATCATTCATCCATTTGACAAAGAGAGTCCTTAGCAGAACACAGTAGAGTAACATACATGTTCCCAAGTTATTCTACTTAGAACCCAAAATTTCTGCACATGAACATGAGCAAAAGCATTGCTAACAATGTGAATAGGTAAAATGTTAACAAATGCAATTGAATTCTGACCTATGCAGCGATTAATGCAAATTGAAATGAAAAATTTAATATATGTTATGAGCATTTTCTTAATGTAAGAAATGCAACTTGATGAAATTCGAAGAAGAAGCAGATTAAAATTTGTCAAAAGCATTATTTAACATCCTTAGTATCTAATGAGACCTACTCACTGTTGCAAGAAATAAAAACCAAGAAATGGGCAGGATTATAAAACAAATTATATGATAATGAAAGGCAGCTACATTAGCTCAACTAAATATATGTGCGTGTCTGCCTATGCAAATAAACTTCCTATTGACAGAATTCTGGGGAATCCCAGATCCCATATCTATAACTCAAGAGACAGACTGTTTACAGTTTTCCTGTATCTATGCCCCAAGGGATAATCTGTTTGCAGTTGTATAAAATTTGGACTAGCTCTTGAAAAATACTCACTAGTGGATGACACAGCCTGAAACAGAATGCAATGGACCTCTGATGTGAACTGACACAGATCTTGCTTCCACTTGGTGGCAGTGGTCCCACCTGATAATCTACACTTAAGTTTTGCTGTTACAAAAGTCACCTTCTTTTATATCCTTTGCTAGCCCAATATCACAATGGCTTTTTAAAAAATAAGACATCACTTTCCAGACATCACTTTTTCTAAATTGTCACAACAATAAAGTAGGATACCACCTCCTGATAGATTTGGTACCTAATATAATGACATTCTTCTTTTGTCTTCTGTTATTGAACACACATGATAAATAAAGATGAGTAAGAATTACTATCAGAATATTTGAACTGCAAACAGTATTTTAGTTTAAAGCCTAACACATTCAAAATTGTATGTGGCTTGTCTTTCTTGCTTGAATCCAAAAAATTAATTTCAGATTGACATTTCAGATTGATGGCTGTTGAAAACATGGAACAAATTGGCAAGGCAGTATTTATATCTTTTCCTTTTCACCAAATTTCAGGCTTTTAATATACATTTGTCATATTTGCTAATACTCTTAATTGTCTTGTATCTTATAGACTGAGAAAGTCCTGGGAATTAAACAGTATCATTGTTATTGAACATAAAAATAATTATCTGACGTGTAATTGTCAGTGTTGGCATGACAGTGTGCTCTCCTGCTTGGCAGTGGGCTGCCCAGATGGACCTCCCCTTGAGAAGGGAAGGGGGTCCCTGTGCTTCTCAAGATGACTTCTCAAGTTTGAGAGATTACTTATCACATCAGGTACTTAGAAGTGAATTGTGACCAAGCATGCTAAAACTTTGAAATCTTAGCCAAGTTGCACAAAGGATTGATTGTGTATAAATAAGTGTTTAAACACAAACAATAATTTATAAACATAACAATAGTTGACCTAGTCTGTAATGAAATCCGAATCCAGACACACCTAAACTCTCCTCAGAGAAGCAGGTTGGAAAGAATTAAGGTCCTTTCTGAACCTCATAACTCAATGGAAGGGTCTCCATGAGAGTTGTGTCTGTCCCTGTCATCTATGCAGTAAATAATCAAATGTACCTTGCCATAGACGCTTGTTAAAACACTGTTGCATTTTCCACTGAACTGTTTAATATCATTAAAATTTACTGTTGCTTATCTCTTGAAGGAAAGTGCAGATCTGCAAGAGTTTGCTACGACAAGGAAGGCAGTTTTAAATGTTGATTTGCTGTAAATATCCACCTACCTTATAGGTAGCAAGGAAAAAAAAATCTTCCAAATTTTATCTGCAAAAAAGGAAAAGTGGAGAATGAGTCAACAATTCAAACTGAAAGTCCATGAACTATAAGAAATAACTACAAAACATGCTCCCCACACTTGTGAGTCAATGTAATTACTTACAGGGGGTTGCAAGCTATGTTTTCTGCACTCCTACCTTCAGATCCACACTCTGATGCAGTGTCACTCATCTAAAGATATTTCATGCTCCTCTATCATATAGGCAAATTTCTGCTTAATTTTCTGCTGAAGAGGTTTAGTGAGTGACCCACTTTATGACATTGCTCTGTAAGAAGTCCCTTGTGTATATCTTTCTTAATATGTCCCAGATGGTTTAGTATCTGAACATGGTAGAATCTGATGGGAGCAGATGTGACCTAAAACCTTCCAAATCAAGTAAGTGTAGAAATACATTTGCTTGTGTTATTTACTTATTCTCTTGTTGACTTGCAAAAACTAATTGAAATAACAGTAAGTGCAGGTATTGCTTTGTGGCTAACGTAATTGGTAAATGATCTTCTGGAAAAGGAAAATGGTTAGTAAAGAACATAGATTTCAGAATCCTTCACCTTCTTCCCCTTTAATCTCTTACTGCTTAGAGACTGAATATCTGCATTCTCCAGAAATATAGGCAATGATAATCTTGTGATTAACATGAATGCCTTTGCCACCACTGGCATTTCAGATCATCTCATATGTAAATCTCTTTTCCATACTCAGTCCTCTGTGGCGCTCACCCTCCGCCTTGCTCATGAGTACACTGGGACTTTACATTGACCTGGGGGGGAGCAACCAGGTCTCTTATGACAACATTTAAAAAACATGTGTTTTACTGCCTGAACAGCGCTGTGTCAGTAGCACATGGACAGATGCATGTCCTACAGAAAAGTGAGTCACCCACTTACCATCAGTGGTCTAAGGGCTCTCCACTGCTAACCCTTGGGTGTGATTTATAGCTGCCTGCACTGTGCAGTAAAACAAGTGACTTGCCTCCTAGAAGCATAGAGAAAAACATTGATTAGCCTAATCCTTGAATTTTTAATTGCATTTAAAGAAATTCCACTGGTAACTGTCATGGTCATTGATATCCACCACCATTTTTTCCCCCTTTTTTAGATAACTTGGATATTTTCTAAGAAATACATAAAGCTGTTTCTGACATGCAGGTTGTGGATTGTTATTTAAAAAATGGCTGGCATTCCTCAAAATACTTTTTTTCTTTTTAATTCAATGACTGAAATTACTTGTTTTAAAGATTAAGACTAAAGTCTTCATCTTTGCATAGTGAGATTTTTAAAGAAAAATCAATAAAATATCTAGTAGATCTGCAGTGTTTTAGCAGAAAATACTATGAATAAATCCTTAGCAGAATGAAAGTCTGCTGTATTGGTGACACTTTAAATTCCATTATTAGATTGCTAGGGACATTAGCTGTTGAAGAAACTCAGTTCTAGCTCCAACAATTTGCTGGTAAATGTGACTTAAATGTAAGAGGAAAATTGAAATACTTTTTCAGAAAAATAAACACCTTTGAAGCATTGTGTGACTCACAGGAGAACAAGCAGGAGTTAGAGCTTTTCACCTCTATAGTGCTGCTGTGACTGCTAAAGGGCAGCTGAAAGCTGTTTGGAGAAAATTATTTAGGACATGTTGGTAGAGATTTAACAGTGGTTTGAAGTAATTTAATATGGATGTGTTGCTGTTGCTGACACATTGTGGGGGGAAAAAGATGTAACTCTGGAAGTTCCCGAACTTGGAGTACAAAAACTACTGTAGTATCCTTTCTTTTTGAGCTGATTCTGAACCGAAGACCTCATTGATCAGTTTGACTCACATTATCTTTGCATTCTTTTCTCCAAATAAGTGCGCACCTGACTTTATAGCACTTGATAAGCTGTATTTTCATCACCATAGTGTAAATACGATCCCGTCGAACTTGTCAACATGTTTTACTGTGACATTTGTGAGCACTTAAGGGAAGGAAACATATTTACACCTGTCATAAAAAACACCCCTGTCTTGCAAGTTTCCACCCATATCCAATCTTGCTGGGTATTCTGCCATAAGAAATTAATGATTGCGAGAAATTTTCATCATCCAAGATTTAAGAGGTTGTGGATTGGTTTTGGTTTTAAGATTAATGGTAGGTATAGGCAGATACTGAAAGATAAATATTCTTTTTTTTGTCCCTATTTTTTCCTGAATTATCTCTGTACTCAAGATACATGAGCTGAAAAAATATTTTCAATACAGAAGAGACGGTGTCATCACTACAAACACTATAGGATAGATCCTGGATAAAGAGTGACAGCCAAAGCTTTGGTCAGATTTTGAGGGATCAGGGGTAAAATAAAAAGTCCAGTTGACTTGCTCTGATATATACCACATAATGAAAATATCTTTAAGATTTAGAAAAATCAGTTTTCACTTTTAGTCCCTTGTTTGAGGCTAAGCTATGTTGGACTCTTCACAGTTAAGGGATGCAGGCGACTTTTTCAATGATCTGGGTCTTCTGACATGTCTGTTGTCTTCTCGACACCTTGATGCCATCAGGAATGCTCTATAGTTCTGGACTCTGGGGCTGTGGGGTCCCTGAGATAGTACCATGGCACTTCTTAGCTCTGCCTATAGCACCATCAAAACCACAGTTAATTAGCAGGACTGAGATTGTACCTTTACTTAACTATTACATCACCAATTGCAGAACAAACTGTGGCAAAGAGATTATTTTTGTTTTCAAGAAAAAAACTATTCTGTGGTTTCAGTTGGTGAAAATTTCCAAGGACTGAGAAGAAATTGTTTGCATTCCACTGAATGTCTCAATACTTTCTCAGAAAAACAGAATTTGATTATTCTATTAAGCTTGCAAGAAGACATAAGTAAGTTAGGTTATCAGACAATTCTGCTAAATTTAAAGATGTAAATTTAAATTTAATGAATGTCTGATTTACAGGCACCACCCGGTTATTGTGTTAAGACCTGGAAAACCATATATAGTGATGAAGTAGGTTTCTACCTTTGCAGGGTTCACAGAACTTCTAATTCAAATAATACTACTACATAACACTGATCAGCAGCCTGCAGCAAATTCAGCAGCTTCATTGAACAACTTAAAAGTAATAATATGCTGAAGGAAGAGCACACAAGAAGTCAAAGAAGGTAGCACGTTGCCAGTCAATCTTAAATAGTGATTATGGTCATATTAAAGAGAAAAAAAAACTGTTTCATGACCCCTGGTAATTAGACTGAGAAAAAAACCCCTCACCTGTCCCTAAGTCCACAGTCTGGCTTAATTCTGGAGATCCCAATGGGGCACGTACTGACTGAATGAATATATTGCCTTAGCAGCAATGGTAAACTCTGTACACACTGTGTAGCTGTGGTCAGTCTCCAGAGCTCCTGAGAAAGAGAAAATTGCTCTACAGAAACTGGTCTATACAGAAAAGGCAGACCAGTACAAATCCTGTCAAGCCACTGAAGAAGACTAGCATTAAACCTGTAACATAGGATATAATATAAAACATAGGACAGACAAAAATATTTTTCAGCCTTGACCGGCTGCATTAGAACTACCAATGTCCAGGGATTCAGCGTGTTTATCACTATCCATCTACACACAGCTTCACTGTGACATACACAACTCCTCCAAGAAGCTATATGTCCATCACTGATGTGCTCATGCATTGCTCTGTGGAGAAAATTGTTAGAGCTCCTGATGTCAAACAGCTCCCCCAGAGCAGTGACAGGGGGATGGGAGGAGCTCCATACTGACCCATACAATGCTTCCTCCTCTACAGGTCCCTGGATGTGGCAGCACGCAGTGGTCTGCTACTCTCACAGGTAGTAAACACAAGGATTCAGGGCACAGCAACATAAATCAAGTCCCCTTGCCAGGAGCAGCGTGGACAGGAAGTGTGGATGTCTCTTTGAAGCCAGTGTGGCTAAAGCACAGGATTAAAGGTTTCTCCTGAAATGATGTTGATATAAAAATTTGCTCATTTTTCAAGAAAAGGGTTAAAAAGATAAATAAAAAATATATCAATTAAATTACAGAGGGGTCTAAAAGGATATAACTCTAGAAGAAGGCATTTTACTCTGTTGTCACTGCCCATTTTTCCCCCAATTTTTATTGCTTTTTTTCTGAAATTATCAATCTTATAAATGATTGTACTCTCTTGCTACTTGTTATTTTCACTCAGTTCAGTTCTGATTGAATCTCACAGGCACAGATCCATAGTAAACTTCAGTGCAGTCTTATGTACCTCCTTCAGCACAAGGCTTGGATCCCAGCACTACAATGTGAGCTGAGCCATGGAGCCTGACTGCTCTTATGGTGAATATTAAGCTACAGGCTTCTTTTGCCAGCCAGGCTAATTCAAACAGTCCAGCTGGGTTAGAGCACCTGTTATCCATTTTCCTCCAGGAACTGGGCACTGGCCTGATTAGACTCTCTTGAAAAGGCAGCATTGTCAAAGCACCAGTCATGTCAGTTACCATCAGAAAGATTGCCTTAGGGAAAAATGTTTTAATGCAACAAATACCTCTAACCACCTATCTAGCCATGTGTTTCCCTACATTAGATCAACATTTTATTTTATCTTCTTCAATGCATTTCACTTCAGGCTGAAGGATTAGGCCTACTTGCTGTTATCCCAGTATGTGTGCTGGTTATGTATCAGACTCTGCTGAGAGTGCACTTACATGTCACTTTTTTCCTTCCTGGGGCTAGCATGCTTAAGAGTGAACAGTGCATCATAAAAATACACACAATAACTTCAGCTTTCCATAGATGAGTTCCAGCTGGTTATTTTTCTTGGTCTTCTTATGGCTTTAGTATTAAGTCTGCATTTGCTCACAGATGCAGCTGGAGCAGCCAGTTGCTTTCAGCAACAAATTGCTGGCAAAAAGAGAGAAATCAGTAAAAATATAGCAGCCAAGGTTCTCTAGATGATGCCACCAATTCCATCTGGTGAACCACACTACTCTGAATTTCTACATACAGTATGTCCCAAGTAGTGGACAAGCCACAATCTTAATTCTTATGAAGTAGTTTGTTACAGTTGTCTAAACATTAGTTCTATTTCTAGATGATTTTTTTCCTGTTCAGTCTCCTTTAACTCTGCTGCATATATTGTAATATGGAGTACTAAGCAGAGGTATGCATCATTACAGAAACTTTCAACCCTTCTAGATAAGAATCTAGATGCTGATGAAGTGGCTGGAGATGAACTACATGTGTGTGTTTTGTGTGTGTACGTGTGTATGAGTTAACTATAATTATGCACCAGCAGCATGATGTCCTGCAAGCTTTATTTGAAACATAATAATTTGGAATGAGGAAAATTGTTTTAGAAAGAAAAGTGCTGCTACTGAATGACAGCCTAATTGCTTTCTGAAGTAACTAGGCATTCATTAAAAATCTCTACTCCAAATGCCAGTTTAGCAGAACCCTCTTCAGTCAGTGAAACCTAAAATGAGCTCACTTCTAAATCATCATGTTACGGTTTAATTCAAATACATATTAAAGCCCTGATCCAGCAAATCATTTAAGCATATGTTGAAGTCAATGGGATTACCCATACATTAAAATTTAAGCTTATGTTTAAATACTCTGGTGTACTAGATTGCCCTATATTTTGTTCTCTCTTCTGTTGGCCAAAACTGACTTTATTTTCCTACTTTCATTTCCAATCCCTTCCTATTTCCTCTCACTGGAGAGTAGTAGCTTTCAATTAACTCTGTCTGAAATTTCCTCTAGCACAGGTAAATGCATTTCAACGTACCAAAACCTCCCAACTCTTGCTGCCGTGTGTTTGACATCAGTGTTCATTGGGCTGGTCACCAGCATTGTTAGCTGGTTTTTTAGGCTGTGTTGTATTGCCTTGTGCTGCCGTGCACTCCTGCATCACTCGGCGCCAGCCACTGCTCTCTCTTTTGGAGGGTAGCTTTTGAGGGCTTTCAGCACTCTCTTGCTGCTGTCAGTTGTTCTGATGTCTTTTCTGTTCCTTGCTGGTGCATTTCTTTTTAATGCATTTCTTTTTATGTATTTAAGGGTAAGACCCTACATACGAGAAGAAGGTTAATCCCATGCTTACCCGATGACCAGGGTGAGGCATTTTAGTTAATGACCAAACTGGACGAAGACTTTTATAAACTTACATAACTACCCTAAGAATATCTATATCTCCGACATTCAATAAATGCCCTACTGCTTCCTATGTTCATTTGCTCATCATGGTTTTGAATATTTCCATCTCATTTCTATTTCCTTCAGAAGACACGCAGACACACTGACTATTTGTTACAGAATATCAAAAGGAGTGTTAGTTTGACCAGCCCCACGGAAGTGAGCTGGCCGGCTTTGAAATTGGCGGCTTATTGGACCAATTTGAAGACATTTCGTCTCTGTGAACATTACATTTGAACACAAAACAATGCGCGGGAAGCCCCCTTTTCGCTCCGGCGTTCGGAGGGAGATCCTCCTGCCGTGCTGCCCTCGGCCGTGGGGCCGGGCCGGGGAGGGAGGGGAGCCCGCGTTTGATCGCATGTGCCAGCATGGAGCCCTGCCCTGCTGCAGGCCCGGGCCCGCTCTGCCGCTGCTGGAGCCCCGGCAGCCTCAGCCGATGGCTCCTGGGCAGTGGTGGGGGAAAAGCCAAGCTGGCCCGGACAGGGATGTCCCGCCGGCCCAGGCCCACCCTGATAAGACCGACGGGGGAGAGAGGAGTCTCTAACCTGCCCCCACCGCAAAAGAGCAGCGGAGGCTGCCCTACTGTCCAGGCCCCCGGAGATCCCCCAGCAGGGCTTGGAAATATGACACCATGAACCGGCAGAGATCTAGGGAGAAATTTTAACTCTTTTTTGACTAGAAGAAATTTACAAAATATGAATCTTAACCAAATGAAAGAGGAGACGGAATGGAATGTAGAGAGACACAGCGTGAGAACTAATGTCAGAAGAGGGAAGAATCTTGGGTTGGAAGGAAGATAGAAGGAGTGGCGTAGTTAGGTTAGACTTCTCTTGTAAGGCCATAGAGAATGGACTTAATACCCTGTAACATATGAAATGCTTTTAGAGGGCTGCAAAGTTCTAGTCATAGAGTTGATGTAATTGTGCTCTAATGGAGAAATTTGAACAGAGGAAGACGGGGAGAGAGAGAGAGATGATGCCCTCTGCTCAGTGAGAGATTACTTCCATTTCTTGAGATGGAGATAGATGAAGAGAACTTTAGTTTTATTCTAGAAAAAAGCATCCTTAAACTGTACCCTAATAATCTGATATAACTCATGACTGGCTGTAGAAGGTGGCCTCATGGGAGGGACTTCACAATGACAGATTTTCTTCCCCACAGGCGGGCCATTCATGAAGTGTGAGAGCGAGAGGACTGGTATCTTGTGGAAAACCTCTATGGTATTCGAGACAGACTCCTCTCCCTTGGTGAACTGAGAAATGATTATTCTAAGAGTGGTAACTGACTGAAAATCCCAGGTTTTGTTTTTTTACATTAGAGTAAGAAAGGTGGGGTGTTGGTGGGGGGAGAAGTGTTTTGAAGGTTTCATTCTGATTCTTTTTTTTTTTTTCTTTTAGTATTAGTTAATAAGGTTTTTATTATTTTCAAGTTTAAGCCTGATTTTCTCTTGATTGGGAAATTTCAAATTGGCAAACCAAAACCACTACAAAAGAGCAAAGCATAGAAATGAAGCTTTTAGAAATTCTGGGTAATGTTATTTGATTTAGTCTCTGTGTAGTTAGAAAAAATAGTATTAGTGTTTGTCTTGAAAAACAGGTTTTCTTCAGCCAGTGACCCACCATAATAAAAATTTAAATTTATATGGTGAAGCCAGAAAATAAAAAGTTTAATAAAGCACATTAAGCCTACAGTGAAAAGCTGACCTATACAATATTTATGAAAAAATGTCCAGTGACTCTAACCCAGAAGAAAGGCTTCCACAGTTGTCTTTGCGAGATAACCATGTCAACTTGCTACATGGTACTGAGTGATGAAGCAGGACAGGGGCATTCCAGTGTGGTCATGAGGTTACCACCTTGGTGAGTGAGTACCTACCTAGGTCATTTATGGTACATTTCACTGAGGAATGATCTGCCAGATGGAAACATCAAATACAAAAAGGGAAAAAGCAATGACTTTTTTCAAATTGAGCTACTGGGGTTCATGACCCACATGCTTTTTTGGAAAAAGTAGTTATGCTGAATGAATGAGTTACATTTCACAGTTTTGAGGACAGACAGGCAAGGGAAATAGCTATATTAAAGTTGCCTTCATTTTACATTGCCTTCAGCACAGGACATCAGCCTGGGAAAGTCCAACATCAATCCTGCAATGAGTTCTTTCTTGATTAAAAAGCTGTCTGTTATAAAGGGTGGGGGAAAAAAAGGGAGCTATTCTGAGTTTGGCAATCCTCAAAGATGACTTTAAGGACTATAATACAGGTTTCAACACCTGAGTTGGTTTTGTAGGCTTCCATCACAGTCAACAGAATTCTTGTTAGCATAGCCAGTGGAGTTTAGGGTATGATTCATGTGACAAAATGTAGGTGTCTTTAGGCAGAGATAAACCATGTCCTGTTGGGTGGAAATTCTGGAAAACTTGAAAGTGAGTGTCTCAGATGTAAACACTCGTGTTGCAAATACTCACTGACAACACAGTCAGGTGCTGTCCCTTCCAGATGACATGGAGAGAATCCAGAAGATTTCAAAAGAGAATACTGTGTAACTGAGTAATATGTTGTCAAATCCTGATAGAGAAAAAACAAAGGGACAGAGAAGAAAACATTCCAACAGTGATTCAAAGATGACAAAGATTCATCACAGACTAGAGGTATAAGTGAGGATGTGGAGGAAGATTCCTTGGCTAAGAACAGAGCCAGCTCAAAACAAAAAAAAAGAAAAAAGAGAGAAAGTTGCAAAAAAGCAATGTGTCAATTTTTTCTTCTAATCATATTCAACATACAGCACCATCATCAGTAATTGTGGGACTAGGGGAAAGGTGGAGCAAAGCACTGCTGATAGAAGACAGAAAAGCAGGGTCTCTCAGTTGTCCATATGGTGGCAATTATTATTTTATATCTTCATTAATGACATAGACCTAGGGATTGAGTGCAGCCTCAACAAAGTTGCAGTTGACACCAAGTTGAGTGGTGTGGTTAACACACCTGAAGGAAAGAATGCCAACCAGTGGAATCTGGATGAGCTCAAGGTGCGGCCCCACAGGAATCTCATGAGCTTTAACAAGACCAAGTGAAAAGTATTGCATCTGGATTGTGGCAATCCCCAGTACCAACACATCTCTGAGGATGAACAGATTGAGAGCAGTCCTGCCAAGAAGAACTTGGGTGTGTTGGTGGGTGAGATGCTGGACATGAGCTGGCAACATGCTCACAGCCCATAAAACCAAATGTGTCCTGGACTGCAGCGTGGCCAGCAGGGCAAGATAGAGTGATGAAACACTTTCTCTGTGGGCAAAGGCTGAGAGAATCAGAATTGTTTAATCTTGAGAAAAGAAGGATTTGGGGTCACCTAGTTGAAGCCTTTCAGTACCTGAAGGGATCCTACAAGAAAGATGGAGAGAAACTTTTTTCAAGGGCATGTAGTGACAGGACAAGGTGAAATTTCTTCAAACTGAGAGTAGGTTTAGATTGGATAGTAGAAAAAAAATCTTTGCTGTGAGGTGGGTGAGGTTGCCCAGAGAAGTGGTAGATGCCCCATCTCTGGAAGTGTTTTAGGCCAGGTTAGATGGAGCTCTGAGTAGCTCAACTAGTGAAAGGTGTCCCTGCCCATAGAAGGGATTTGAAATGAGATGGTCTTTTAGGTCCCTTCCAAGCCAAGACACTCTATGATTCTATGAAAAAATCCTGGAATACAGGAACAGAAGAATCCTGAGTCACAGAAGAAAGATTACAATGTGAAGAGCAGACTTAGCCAGAAAGATGGCTGGCATGTGTACCACAGAAGGTAGATTAATTGGAAATAAGAGACAATTTACAAATATTCTCCATCATCCTATTCTGCACCTTTAAGATTACTCTATACTTTTATTTTGGTTTACCTACAAGTGAGGTCTTCCCCTTTTCTTTCACGTGCTGCAAATGAAGCACTTTAAGACTGTTCTCTTCAGTAACTTCCATTCCTTTGAAGAGGAAAATATTTTATTAGTTTGGGAGTGCTGTTCCATGCATACATGTTATCTCAGTGCACGCATTTGCATAGGATTAAAGGTTAGTACTAGACAGACTTTCTAATTTGGAGAAATGGAACGAGCTCCTTTTCTACTGCTACAAAATTAAATTACATTTGAATTTCAGAGAGCTAGGAAGGAGATAGATGTGGTATATTGCCATCTTTGTGCAGAAGTATGACTCACAACACAGGTTTGATTAGCCTCAAAGACTGTCCCAGTCATGTCTGGTAGAATGATGTGTTTCAAAAGTTGTGGATCTGAGGGTTTAAAAAACTGCCAGATTTTGCCTTGCTTTCAAGGTATTTCAGCTGGGGAAACAGGATGAAACAGAAGGAGATGATTCAGGTCTATCAATCCTTTCTACCTCTCCCCTTGGTAATTTCCTTCATTAGAGGGATCCCTGAGTAACAGGCTACACCAGGCTTCTGCCTGCCATGTGTTGTTATCGTGGCTGTAAGCAGTGGGAAGAACAAGAGATATGACCTTCTAAGGTTCGTTGCTGGAGTGAAATACAATATTTGTAACTCTCTACCTAATGTACTGAAAAGATTTTTCCCACTGTAAAGCAGCAAGTGTGCACTTTGCTAATTATTTCTACTTTGGATTTTTTCATCCATGCAAAAGAAAAAATATAAAATTTGTAATTAGTGAGAAGAACACCATTAAATTTTGCCTCAAGTTTTAGTTTTATGGCAGGATTCAGACTAATAATTTTGCTCTTTCCTCCTGAGTTCAGCATGATCATATAAAAGAATAACTGTCTGTGGGGGCAAATATGTCCTTTCAAGGAACAGGATAAATGGTCATTCATTCCTATTCTATAAATCAGCCTTCATGGGAAAACAATGTTGATCTGTTCAGCATAACAGCTGGAGATTCACCAAGTCTAGAAAGAAACAGTTTTCATATTGAATGCTTTGAAACACTTTTTTCCTAACTGTCTTTGTCACATTTGATTCTCATGTAGAGACAGCTGTTTGCTGTGAAACTAAGTTTTTCAGTGCTGGAACAAGAAGTGCTAAGTATCTCCAACTCTATGACAATGGTTTCACATTAGTGAGGAAAGAGCTGTCTGCAGCTAAAGCTTAAGGAACTTCAGTCCAAAAGAAGGATTTTGACAAATATTTTCTAATTGCCATGTTGGTTTGATTTGTTTTGCTGTTTTGAGTTTTTGTGGGTGTTTTAGTTTGCTTGTTTCTCATACAGCTGTTGTTGTTATTATATATTATTATTATTATTAATATTATTAAATCTGACTTGATATATCTGAATTTCAGAAAACAGAATCTTTCTGGCATTTAGGAGAAGTGACCTAAATACTATTAATAGAAATTACCAGACACTTTTAAAAGGTATACTTAGCTAAATCTGAGAAAATAATTTCCTAATAAGTTAGGGGACCAGATAGACATACACCAGACAATTTATTTCAAAGAAGCTAAATTAACAAATAAGGACACAACCATGCCATTTTTATTTTTTAATAGACTGTAAAAGAAAAAGAATTATGTTAGTCCATAACAGTAAAGTCTTTCATATTCTGCATCTTTATCAAGCACTGTTAGTGTTTTCAAGTTAGGACATACCACAGAGAAACTATGGTCATAGCAAGTGGGCATAGCTAATGAATATGTGGGTTGTGTCTGTAAGACAGAAGTAAATGGGACCAGGATGGCATCTCTGGCATGGAGGCCAAGTGGCATGGAGCTGTGTCTGTAATGCCAGTCCAATCCAAAAACAGCCCAGCCTCATGTAAACTACTCACTGGGAATGGTGCTAGTCTACACCTACACTACTAAGTGTTAATTACCATGCCCAGGGGTGGTTTTGGTTACTGTCATTTGTATCAGACCCAAAAGGGTCCCAGGGACCTTAGGACTTTGAAATCCAGTAGCCAGGATGGCTTTGCTTGTGTATCCTTTTGTGTTCTGTCCTGCTTTTCTCTGCCAATCTAGCCCTCAGGATCCCTGACTGAGCTATATTGTCAATGTCATAAATGTCATAACTTTAGAGCAAGATGTCTCCAGCCCAGAGGCTAAAGAGTTACAATTAAATACATCTTCCTCTGTGGAAATTTCTTTTAATGACACTGAAATGTTTGTTTGGTTTTTTTTTTCCCAACTCTGAGATTGCTGGGACAAGCAAAGTGATTCCCTTGTCAAGCAGAATGTATAATTTCAACTGATGTGTAATAAAACAGTTGAAACCAAGAATGAATATCAGTATTTTAGCATAGATCTGCATGTAGTGCAGAACACCACAGGGCCTCTAAAGGGAATGATAACAAAATTGACGTTCAGGCTTTCCTAGAGCTATGTCCTTTTCCCTCCACTGTTCAAGTCCTGCACAAGTTAAAAGGTGTATGGGCCAAAAATTGTGTGTATGATTGATTTTACTGTAAGCTATTGTCTTAGGTCTTTAAAAAAACTTGGACATGGAAAAAGTGTAGACAGACTTTGGGATTTTATTCTTGAAAACGTTTTCCTGTTTCTTCTTTTCTGGTACAATTGTTAGATATACAGCAGTGCTTGATTTACTGTCGCTCTTTCAAGTTAAGGTTTTACCATATTTCATTTAACTCAATAAGTAGTAAAATATAAAACTGAATATCTGGATTTAAGTTTTCTTCCTCAAGTAAGAAATTGAGAATTTCTAACCTAAGCTGATAGTGAAGTTTCAAAATGAATCTTTTCATGACTAGGAGTGTAAATGAACAGCATAACTCATGATTAATGTATTACAAGCCTCCATTCAATTTTTGATCTCAAATACTGACAACCAGTATATGAGTAGGTAGAGACAATAGGTAACATGGAATCAAAGTTAATATTAAAATGTAATTCATCTATAAACAGGAAAAAAAATGTTTCGGTCCAAAAAATTTTATTAAACATGTTTGGGAATATGATTTTAGAGAAAGATCTGGAGTAGGTAAGCTGTTTAAAGCCAGAATAAAAGGAAACCCTAAGAAATGCACAGTAAAATGCAAATGAAATAGCATGTCTCTGGACTATGACATGACAACTTCTAGCTTGGTACTGGAACTGTGAAGAATTTTTAGTCCAGGCTATTTTACCTTTAAAGTACAAATTACTTGTGAGGAAAATGCTACAGTAGGATATAGTTATAGATCTAATTATTCACATCACTTTCATGATCTGCTCACATACTTGACCAAACAAATTGTATTTTGTTATCCTATAAAGAGTATAGAGTTCCATTTCTTATCCTTAAATATTCCACTGCATTTGCATGTGTGTCTAGAATTGTGCTGGACATGCATGATGGTCAAAATGAACATTTGAAAGGAAAAACTCATCCTGATATAATTTTACAAAGATATAATTTTTTTGTTTGTTTGTTTTGTTTTGTTTTTGGGTTTTTTTGTTTGTTTGTTTGTTTGGGGTTTTTTTTGGTTTTTTTGTTTTTGTTTTTTTTTTTTATGATCCAAAGAGTTTCTGTATTCATATGGATAATGGCAAAAAAGCACCATTTTCTTCATGTTAGTTGACAGCATAGCAAAAAGAGTGAATCAAAAACTGAAGTCTGTAGATTTCATAAGCAGCAACGGAGCAAAGATGCATGCTTTAGAATAAAGAATATACACTATTTATTCTTGATTCTATGTCTTTAAAGAAAATACATTTAATTTCTTAAATACTGAATTTGCTTCATTGTAGATATCTTGGAGACAGTGGGTAAAATTTCTTAAGGGAAACACTTTCTAGACTTTAGGGTATGACTGATTGTACTTCTGCAAATCTTTCATTATACTGAAATTGTGCCTCCACTATAAGAAAATGTTCTCCTACATAAGGTAGGTAGAATTCACAGATTCACAGAATACTCTGATTTGGAAGGACCCACAAGGATTGCTGAGTTCAATTTCTGAATTATTCTGAAATAAATGACCTAAACAAGGATTGAACCCACAACCTTGGTGTTATTAGTACCATGTTCCAAACAAACTGAGCTGAAATTTTTAAAATGCTGGATGTATTGACTAAGTAAGTTGATACAAAAGTTGACATTTTCTATGATTGGATTAACACAATATTTTTTTTAAAATCCTAGGAGATTATATTTTAGAGAAAAAAATGTATTAAGAGAAATTAGGTGTGTTTTCTCGCACCACATGCAGCTTTCTGTGGCATGCTGTGGATTCCAGCTGCAGGGCATATAGTTTTAGATCCAGTCCCAGCTATCTATAGCATTTATTAGGTCTATATGTAAATACTCTAAAAGACAACTGATAAGATTCAGGAAAAACTGCCAAGTTATTTAAGACTTAAAATAGCAAACTTTACAATTAATTTCAGGATTGTCCCCGACCATCAAATTTCTGCAGTGGAAGGACTTGGGGCAGGGAAAGAGTAGAAATATTCACATATGTGAGCTCCATACAAGGACCAGAGAAATGGTAGTCTCAATAGGTGCTCCATCTGGAAGAGTTTTTTTGACATTCCTGATACCTAAAAGGAACAGAGAGGGGAAGGGACGTGATGCTGATTTCCCTGTACTTGCTTTCTAACAATGTGCTTGTTGACAAAATAGACTAGATAAATGATAGGAACTTTCTTAGCTTATTTCCATCGTAGGAAACCTTGGCATATTAAACCAGAAGCCTTTTTATATTCTAGAATATTAATTTTCTTACCAGCTCCATCTTTCTTCCAGAGAATAATTTCCTTGAGCTCTGCTCCCAGGTCTCAGTTTCTCTATATGTAGATGCTTGTTTCAAGCTCATAAAGAAGCTGCCTTTCCCAAAACCTGGCAAACCACCACTTTGTTACCTTGCCAATATAAATCCTTCCAGTCACAAATGGCACCACCTCTAAGCTTTTCAGCACAAATATGACTTTTTCTCCTCAATTTATAGACACCTAGAATATTGTGGGTGCATTCTACCTCCAATAAACTTTATAATAATTATTCATCATTATAGTAAAGAGAATGGGCATGGCAACTCATGGATGCAAGATGGAAAAATCTGCCAGTAGGTCCCTTTCTTCTACAGAGATTTAGATATTGCACTGATCTTTGTTGTCAATGATGAACAGTAAAGCAAGGTGGCTGTCCTCCCTGTCACTGCATCTGAAACAGTTTATAACTCTAAATATTAAAATTAGCCTTTCGCCCTTCAAAGTCTATCCAAATGGATACAACGCTTTCAATGAAAATGTTTAGAATTGCTATCTTCTCATTTAAATCCCGCCTCAGTTGTGACAACTGTAGTGTCTGGCAGAAATTAAAGAAAAGGTAAGCTAAAAGAGAATATTTGCTTCTGCGCTTTATGCTTTAGGTTACCTCTCCCTCCAACCCTTGACGCAGCTGTATCTGCTTCATCTGCCCCAGCAGTCTGTCTTACATGTCATTCTTGAACACACAAGAAAATTTTAAACAAAGTTTTATCTTTAATATGATATATTTCAACAGTGTTTGCTGTAATGGGATTTGAGCAACTCATTTTCTGAAACACATTGCTCAGTTGTGGGGGTTTTTTTTGATTGATTTTAATTCACAATCAAGGCATCATGTTCTCAGCAGGTATCTGGCGTCAGTGTTCTGTTGCTAGGGAGTGGGGATTGAGCAGATTTTTATCATTCTGGATTATAGGAAACATTGTGGAATAGGCTGCAGTTTGAGACCATGGAGTTAGTCCCATCATTCCTTCTGACCCAAATGTATAGTTGCCTTGATGCAACACTATTTGCAAATTTCTCTGTTTTGGAAACATCTTCATACTGCTGTCAGACTGGATGCACAGCTGAACACTATTATCCTGATGATAACTACTATGAAATGAAAATTTTGGTTCTTTTGGCAATTGTTGAAGTTATGTGCTTTAGAAACCAAATTAAGTTCCTTACTGCTATGGATGCAGGGACACAGAAAATAAGGTGTATGGGGCATTTCCATCTGCTTTCTCTTGAGATTCCTTTCTCAGTTTCATGGGTCAGGGGAGTGCTGCACACTTGGGATGACCAGAGATAGCTAAAGGTCTTAAAGCTGTTCATTTCAGGAACCAGTTATTGAACTCACTTTTTGAACTGCGGAGTTTGTGTCAATCAGACAGGTTTCCCTCTGTATTCAGAAATACGTAAGCATCATTATTTGAAAGCTAGCAGTCAATAGCTAATCACCTAGATGGTGAAAAATTATCAGCCTGTCAGATATCTGTATCTACGGTTCATGATATGTGGTATTCAGCTAGCAAAAGGGGTGGACTATTCTGTCATCCAATGTAATATCTTAGTATTTACCAAACACATCTCCCCAAAGCTATTACCATGGACAAATATTTCCTTATTCCAAATTCTGAGAATAAAAGTAATATAAGGTGTCTTATTTAACTATGTCACATTCCTGTCCCTGTGGTTTCATGGCAGATCCAAAGCTGCTCCTTCAGCTGTATGGGCAGTGTATTAAGGAGACCTTGACCTTACAAGGCAATTTCATCTTGTTCACTGGATGCTGTTGCACGTGCAGACATGCACTATGGTGATACATTGGGAAGATTTTTATTTGAGTTCTTCAGACCATGTTTGCGTGTTGGAAACATGACTAAGATGCTGCTGTTTGCCTTTAAAGTTCTCTCGTGGCTGTTCCATCATGTGTCCCAGGAAATTCCTTTCTTCTTCTTTTGTCTGTTGGAAATAGGTGTGGACAATTCAATGGCAAGAGATAAGATGAAACTGGACTTACACTGTCTTATGAGGCAAGATGCTTCAGGATTTCTTGATAAGGCTGCGCATAAAAACATGACATAACACAGGAGCAAACTTGCTATCGAGTTAGAGTCGCAACTGGATCGTAAAATCATGGTATCATTTAGGTTGGAAAAAACCTTTAATATCATTGAGATTACTGTGCACATAAGCATTTAAGTAGGACAGAGCTTCATTATCAGGATAAAAATGAAACATGAAAGAACAAGAATTTAGCGATTTGAATTGGGAGTATGCTGAGAACAATTTTGAATTGTTTATTAAAATTTGAATCATAGAATGGTTTGGATTAGAAGAAACCTTAAAGATCATCTAGTTCCAACCCTCTGCCATGGGCAGGGACACCTCCCACAGACCAGGCTGCTCAAAGCCCCATCCACTTGCAAGATCAAGTCAAAAAAAGTCTTCTCTATATCCTAGGTAACATGGTCTCCTGTTTCCTTCTGAGGAGATCCCACACTTTCCCATCTTTCTTTTATTACAGACATGCCTATAGTAGTTTTTCTTGCTGCCCTTGACATCCCTGACCAGGTGTAATTCTGTCAGGGCTTCAGCCTTCCTCACCTGCTCGCTAGCTGCTCAGACAACTTCTCTCTATTCCTCCCAGGCTACCTCTCCTTGTTTCCACTTGCTGTGGAAACCCAAATCTTACCATGAGTTACTGATTCTGAAGTATGCATATGGATTTTTTTTTTAAAAAGCAGAAATTAAAGTCAAAATAAAGTTGGAAAATGCTATCTAAATGTGGATATATTGAGATAAAGTTGATGCATATCGATTTGAACTGAAAATAATTTTCTTATGTAAACAAGGCCCTAGACTGAAGTTTCTAAGCACTTATGTCTCTAGAACAAGGTATGTGCTGTTTACCAATACTCTTTATATAATCTAAAATAATAAAGGTCTGATATTTGAATAGAGTCACTGAGAGATATTATAACATACATTTGAACAAGGAGAACAAACAAACCCAAGATGAATGCTAAACGCACATAATAGGTCCTCAAAAACATCAAGTTTTGGCTTAGAAAAACATTTATTTTCTATTTAAAAAAAAAAATTCAAAATCAAGATGATTTTTATATATTGGAAGCATGTATCTATATATATATATATTGTACAATATATATATATATATATAAAAACATAAGTTTGCTGTTCTGCTTTTCCTTCTTCTACAGAAGAAACAGCAGCTGTCATTTATCACAAAATCATGGAATGGTTTGAAGGGGTCCTTTTTGATTATTTCTTACTGAGACCCAAAGCCTTGGGCACAAATACCTTCCATTAGACCAGGTTGTTCCAAGCCCTGTCCAACTTGTCCTTGAACACTTCCATGGATGGAGCATCCACAGCTTTTCTGGGAAACATGTTCCGATGTCTCACCACCCTCAAAGTACAGACTTCCTAAAATCTAGTCGAAATCTACTCTCTTTCAATTTAGAAATCCAATTTATGAGTTATCTTTCCCTTTTTTTTTTTCTATTGGTGAAATTACATCTAGGAACATTGATCAGCTACTGTACATTATATATAAATATAGATGGGAAAATATCATATTCACTAGAATTGGCTTCTTTACATCAATTCGTTTACCAAGAAATTATTTCTGTAGCATATATATTATGGATTTTACTAAACCAATGTCTACTAATGAATTTTTACCACAACAGCAGATGGGTTGTTGGCAGAAAGGAAGCTTTGCAAGAGTAATTTTATCTTCTGTTTGTCCCATCCAGTTTCAATTTACTTCATACAATAATTTTCAGAAAAACTCAATAAATAGCATGATTACAATTATTTATCAATTAATCGATAAAACTATTTCTGTAATACTTGTAATTCAGACAATTGTAGCTTCAGGTATTCTCAAGCCTCTAGCTCTCACCATGAACTAACAACCTAGGCCAGCACTGTGCTGCCCCTGTCCCCAGGGAGGTGCCTGATCCTTGAGGGAGGGTCCTGCACCTTGGCTGGAGCATTGGAATTGAATGGGCTGCTTGGCCCTGCCCTGCCACCCTGCAGCTGTTACTTCCCAGGGAGATCCTGTCCCACACAGCACTCTGGCATGATGTGTATTAACATGAGCCCTTCTCATTACTTCAGCATGTGTCCATCTTTCATCTGATGTTCTTGAAGTTATGCTCAAAATTGGAATTTCCAGGAATGCTGTCCCTTGGAAAGCCTATATCAAGGACCATGGAGCTCAGGTACAGGAGAAAGTACCTGCAGTGTTGTCCTTGAAAATAAGCCTTCTGATTTGTTTTAGTATAGTGGAGTCAGTTCTCACGAATTGTAAGATAAACAAGAATCATATTTGCATTCCTTTGTGAAAAGATATCACCTGATGGACTTCTCAAGTGACCAGTGAAGATGGAGAGGTGGTAACTTCTCTGTCCAATCTCTGATCACTGTTCAGAAACTTATGTATATGAAGTCAACAATAAACTAGAGACTTCCTTTCTTCTTCTCTGCCTGAACACCTGTTGTGTGTGTTACTGTGTGTTTCTATCTGTGTCACAGTAACACCTGCAGCACAGCATGCAATGCTGCAGCAGCAGAGAGGGGTTGTGAACATCTAACTTGTCTCATCGGTCTCTATCTTCATAGAAATCATGAAAGGATAAAAAAAAGTAAACTATTATACACTCAATTTCTTCAATGCAAATTTCTGTTCTGAATTTCAGCAGATAAAAACTGCCAAGTAGTACTCTATGAATACACTGTCCTGTCCAGATATTTTTTGGTTCACACAGTGAGAAAATTTTCTCAGTATATATCCTACACATCCTTTACTGGTATTAGTAAATTATTATTAAATTATTCCATTTATCCTACTTACAATTAGCACCTTTGACAAGTGTCATGTTTCTGCTGTAGGCAAACATCATCCTACTTTGCAACAATACATCCTAAATGACAAACAAAGCCTACAGTTCCATGCCAAAAGTCCATAAAATCGGGCACTTGTAAGTTAAAATATAATATGTAGGCATTTTACAAAATATTGCTTTTCCACATAGGCAGACGGAAAGAAGCATGGGGAAGAAACATGAGTAATTAAAATGGACACTGTTTTCTGGTTAATATTTCTGTTGTAAGACTGAATTTTTTTACCTTTATGGAGATAACACCAGTTGTCATGATTAAATAAAAGTCTTTTGGAGAGAATTATTGTAGCACGTTCTAAGCTCTTTACCAGACAGTTTCTCCATGCCTCTGAAGCCCCTTTATTGTCCTTGACTATAAAGCTGGTCCCAAATTTATAATTCTATTACAGCGAGAGGAAGAGCAAACAGGAAATTCAAACTACCTGGAGAAAAAAAAGCTTTTCTGTAGAGCCAGCATATGTTCCCAGCATGCACCCTCTCTATTTCCTTTATTTACTTTAAGTTCTCTGTGTTTTCAGATGAGCATCCTGGTTGGTCTGATATTGCAAAAGTAATCGTCTTCTTTTCATCCCTGCCATCAGAACCATTTTCTTTCTCAAATTTCTTCATTCCTTTTCCGTAATCTTTTTGTGACTTCAGTGTGATGAACATTGCTAGCCGATTAGAAAAAAAAGTAATTTTTCAGTAGAAAATTCTCAGTGGAGTGGAATATTTTAAGTTTTAAATCCATAAAGCCTTGACTTTATCAAGTGAATGTACCAATCTCTCATTTTGTAAATATGTTCATTTGCGCTTCAACAAAATTTCCTCTACATTTTTACCTTCATTCTTCTGATTTTATATTTATCTCTGCATTACAAACAAGGTCAGAGTCAGTCCTTTTGGCTGGCATATAAAAACATCTAAAAAAGTTTTCTAAACTTGAATCAATTTTTATTTTAAAACTACTGCAGTATCTCTCATTAATATAATCCTTCCTGTTTAGATTGTTAGTGATCTGTCTTTAGCTCAGCTAGTGCATGGTTGCACAATGCAGTATTTTCCCTTTCTCTTAATTGGATGATCTATAAAGCTAACCAATAGCATGCAAACTGCAAATATATCAATTTTATGCCGAAGACATCACAATATTAAATATTAGTGAATATTGTATGTATCAGTTCTACTGTTTCTGCTTGCAAGTAGACCTGAAATATTTCACTGCTCATTGACTTTAAAGTAAGAAGGTTTCTACACTTAGATGAAAACCCTTCAAAATTTGAGTTAATCAAATAATATTAATTTTTCATTTCTTAACATTAGATGAACTCTGACAGGTCAGATGTACAGTTCATGTAATCTGAAGGCAATCTTCTCCCCAGCAACTAGCAATAGAACAAGGGAAAATGGCCTCAAGTGTCACCAGGAAGGTTCAAGTTGGATATCAGGAAAAAATTTCTTTCCAGTGAAAGAGTGGTTAAGCACTGGAACGGCTTTCCAGGGAAGTGATAGAGTAACCATCCATGGACGTGTACAAAAAATGAGTAGATGTGGCACTTTGTCATACAGTTTAATGAGCATGGTGGTATTCCATCAACAGTTTCACTTGATGATCTTGGAGGTCTTTTCTAACATTAATGATTCTATGATTCTAAAGCACATCTTTTGACTTGACTGAAACAGTGTTTGCTTGCATCAGTAAAAATTTTTGCTCCTATCTCTGGACAATCCCATACTGCTGGAACTGTCACATTTCTCAAGAACTTTGAAGCAATGACTTCTCTTTCTCTGATATTTCTGTTTAATCATCTCCTTGCCACTCTATTATGTTGGCATAATAGATATCTTCTGCAGCAGTTATCTGGTCTTCCCAAGGAGCAGCCATGAATCCCTTTTCCTCCAGTTTTTACGACTTGTACTTGAATCACAGAATCACAGAACTCTTTAGACTGGAAGAAATGTCTTGAGGTCTTGTAGTACAACTTGCCACTGCTCAAGCAGGGCCACCTAAAGCAGGCTACTCAGGGCCATATCCAGGTCGATTTGAATATCAGACTCCAACAAGCTCTCTGGGCAAGCACTTCCAGCAATTTTTGCTGTGAAAATTTTACTCTCTCACATTGACATTTTTTTCCTTGAGTTCAGGTCAAACATGACTTTCATGTTTTCTAAACTCTTGCTATTGCCTTTAATCTTGTCCCTGGACACCATTGTCTCACTCTTTATTCCTTGCAACCAGGTATGTGTACACATTGATAAAATCCCCCAAATCCTTTTTCATCCTGAACAGTGCCAGATCTCCCAGCCTCTCCACCTATGAAAAATGTTCTAGGCCCTTAATCATCTTTATGGCTTTTGTCCAATTTGTTAATTTTCTTCTCAACAGTTATAACCCATGTGATAAAAAAATAAACCCAAACAAACCAACATTTCCTACTTGTTTGGTTTTTGGAATCAAAACTTTAATAAGCTTTCTTTTCCTCCCTATAGTTGGTTCTTTATTTTTTTTTTTCTTTTAAGTTTGTCATAAAACCTTTGTAAAGAAACTATTTTGAAAGAATATTAACAGCAATATAGTCAAAACAGTGTCCAGAGATACATACTACATAACTGCTTCTATATTTTAATTTTTAAAATTAAAAGACCAAATTGTACTTCCTTTACACTAATGATTTGATTACAAGCTGCTTCCATCAAATGTCATATTATCCATGGCAAAAATAAATCTTATTAGATTGACAGCTTTAGAAACTAGATTACTTTAGGATGTAGCACAGCTAAAGACATTCTTCAGGAAACAGAAAAGGGATGAAAGCACTTTAAAAGCTTCAAAGAATTCTTTTGCATCCCTAAATCTGCCCAGTCTTATTAAACTCTTGTAATTTAATTAAAACTGTCATTCAAATGTGCTATCTTTCCATGTAGTTAAGAAGACAGAATGTACCTCTCTTTTTTTGGATGTCTTTTCTTCAGAATTTACTACTGTACTTGGGGTTTGCTGATCAGATAACTGAGCAGTGTGCCCAGTTATTGTGAGATAAGCACTCTAGGATTCACTAGGGATGTGCTGTATTTCTGCTGGAAAAGCTATTATAGCATGTTTTGAAAATACAGTGGCATCCAGAATAAATCAGGCACAGCCTGACTTGCATAGATTTTGAGGATCATGTGAGCTATGGGTTGGTCATGTTTTGTTCAGACTGGCCACTCAAGGACAGCCTGCTCTGCACAGTGGACTGCTCATCACAGGTGGTTAGAATTTTGTAACAAGGGGATGATGCTGAAGGAGAATAATCAGACAAGAGCAGCTGCAGGGCTCTGCTGGCAGTTTGCACAGATCCTCCTCGTTTCTTCATCAGGTTTGGGGTATTAAGAATTGTTCTCAGGCAAGAGCTTAGCATAGGAAATTGCACATTAACATTTAATTTTACTTGTCAGAAACGGGTGATCTTGCTCTGTCAAAACAGGAGCATGTGCAATAATCATTAGCAGGAAATAACTACTCTCCAGCTAAGCAGGCTTCCTAAAGCATAATCTGCTGGAGGAAGGATAACTACTGCAAACTCCATTCAGAAATCCACTGCCTCTTTTGAGGTAACTGGTAACTGGATATGGACATAAGTGTCGAGTAACTGTCTCAATGATTTCCTGGGGTCTTGGGAAAGACTTCAAGCAGTGAGATTTCATTGCCCTTTTTTAAGAAGGGGGACAGAAGGAAAATTGGCAGATTCTATGCAGGCTTTTAGGAACTGTGCTTCTTGCAGTACTTGGTATAATATCAAATCTAACTCAGAATTAATAAATAGAAGTACTTATTATTTGATAGCTTTACAGTTTGTGCCAGTTTAGACTGAGCAAAACAACTTTTAACTCTGTTCTCTAGATAATTTCTGGGGTTTTTTTATCCCTTGCTCTTGAATTCCTCTAAAGGTACAAAATGTATTTCCAAAAGTCTTTCTTCTCTCCATTGTACAATTTTTTCAACTGACCATCTACTGTTTAGACTAAGAAAAATCTTAACTGCAATTGTTCCAGGCTGGTGCTTTTTGTGCAACTTAAAAGACATATAAATATACATTTGTACAAGTATTTCATATCCAACATGGCTTCTACACCAGTACCACTCTCGGTCAGTCACTGCTTCCCTTCCACTCTACTATATGCTTAGAATTTCCTCACAACTCTCTTATTATGACTCCAGTGGAAAGGTTCAGCAGCAGTCATGGCCAGTTCACAGTGCAATGTAGTTTGAAGAAACTACATAGCATGTACATTTCTGCATTTAAAATTGTGCGCTTTCAGCACCTGATGCAAAACACTCAAAAGAATTCCAAGGAAAAATTAAGTCCTGGTAGCAATAACTGACTGCCCATCAGAAACTGGTATTTGGTATGGTAAACAGTTTGAGCCAAATTGCTTCTCAGAGTAGAATTGTCACAATTTTACTTTTTTTGAAGGTTATCCTGATTATGTTGATTTGGAGTGAACTATATGAACTATAATTTCTTTTTGTCTCACACAGATAGCAACATATTTGCAGCAAACAAAAATCTACCTTTGATGATTTATGAAGCATTTAGAGTGAAATTCATCTAATGAAGGAAAATAAATGGAAGGAAAACCAGCTGTAATGGATTTTTGTCTATTTATAACAGCAAAGAAAGATCATGCTCAATACTTTGGAAAACACTTAGGTCTGCGGAAACAGGAGACCGTTTAATTGAGTCAACACTATTTCCCTTTCTAAGAACCTCAGTGGAGAATATTTACATCAAAGAAGATCCCAGAACTATTTATGTACTTTTCGAATGCCTTTTACAGGGAAATTCTCAAAAGAGCACCTAGGCCCAGAGTCCTTTTTCTCTGACTGACTGAATGACATCACACTCAATTCTGCTTGTTCTAGTCCTGGAGAACTGTGAATCCAATTCTTCCAGGTGTTTACTGATTTTTTGTCACAAAGAGTAAGAGTTCGTGTAGATGTTGCCCAACATACCTAGACAGCCACTTCCAGAGTTACTTTTTGAAAGCCTTTGATAAAATGCAACTTCATTCTTGGTTGCTGTTACTTTATTGAGCAGTTTTCTTATTTTTCATCTTTTATGGACAGAGATTGATTACTGTCCTGTTAGTAACAAATTTTCATAATTTATCTTGAACTGATGAATCTTTTTGTCTAGATGAAATACACTCAATCCTCTCAACAGCTTCCCAGTATGCCACATTTACGAAGTGTTTAAGCATTCTCTCTTTTTATAAGATTCTCCTATTTTTCATTATTTTTGTTGTAGACTGAGGTAATGAAAACAAAACTCAAAATTTTATCTGAAATACCACTAGAGTCCAGAATAAATTATTCTTGCATTTTATTACATCCTTGGAAGAATGCTGTCTTTTTTTTCCCAAACAGAACCATAAGAACACTTCAGATAATTTCCTGCATTACTACTGTTTGAACAGGTGGATGCACTGTCTGTTCTGTTCCCCTTCCATAATGGCATTTACCTCAATAAATATTTTGTCACTGTCAGATTCAAATGTATTGAGATCCTCTGGTATTAGAACATCTTTGCAGTCTTTCCACATTTCTACAACAGTTGCATATTTTGCAAGCGTATTGCCTCGTTCCTCCTCCATCACTGAAAGTAGTGGCCTTGGCTCCTGGCAGTAGTCGAGTTCTGGATAAGTTCCTGGAGGATTCTTCTTTTACATGCCCATGATATGATTGTGAAATACCAACATTTTAAAGAGCAATATTCCAGCCAGCTGTGTTCTCATTAATGTGAATAATACCTAACCCAAAAATTCTCATCTTGATTAGGAAAATATTACTGGAAAGTATTGTGTAGCAAAAGCCATGCTAAATCATTAGCTGTGCTAAATCATGTTTCATTTTCCCTTTTAAAGGATAGATTCTACATTCATTCTGCTCATCTGGGACCTTACTGGTATTCCTTGAATTTTCAAATATAATTGACTATGGCTCAGAAATTGCTTTGGCTAGTTCTCAGATGGGTTTTGTCAAGCCCTGCTAACTTGAACACATTGAACTTATTTGAATGTCATTTAACTTGTCCTTCTCTTCTTCTGGCTTGAATGTCTACCCCTTCATTAAAATTAATTTTTAAAATTCTGGTCACAGTTAACCTTTCTAGTGAAGATAGAAGAAAAGAAACTAATCTTCAGTCTTACCTGTGACATTTTTTTTCCTTTTTCTACCTGGCAATGATCCTCTGAGTCCCTTTTTCACACTCTTCAGAGTTTTTTTCTAAAATTTAGCTTGCTGATTTTGCACTCCAACTTTTTTCTTCTTTAATTTTGATTTTTTTTTTCTTGAGCTGCCCCCAGAGATTGCATTTTTATGTTCCTAGAGAGAGCAAAAATTTAAAGCACCTATTTCTAGGGCTTTTTAAAATATTATAGACCTTTAAAATATTTTCCAGTAAAAACAATGAATGCTAGTATAGCAAAATTGTCTCAGAAATATACAGTGACCTTTCACTGTCTGTCTAGAAGCAGTTCATCTACCTCAGGGCTGAAAAGCAGTCATCTAATATGATTCGGTATATATACTCCCAGTTCCTTTGACTATCAGTTCCAGTGACACTTGAATTTATATAGGTATATCTTTCTGTTCCAATACCAGGAAAAATCCTGTTTGGTGTTCAATATCCAAATAATATTGTGCACTTAAAAATAAGTGCATTACAGTGCTGTTTACTGCCTTCCTGCCTTCCTTCCTGCCTTCCTTCCTGCCTGCCTGCTTGCCTGCCTGCCTGCCTTCCTGCCTTCCATCCCTCCCTTCCCTTTTTTTCTTAAAAGAATTATTAAATCATTTTCCAGAGGTGTTTAATGAAAGAAAATTTGTTGGGCTTACTTAAGATTAATATTCAGATGTGTGTTTCCCTTTACTGGTAAGGTTTGTTCTTTGCTTGGAACAGATCTTTGCAGAAATTAATGTGCCATGTGGGATTCGACCACGTGTCTAGATTTTCAAGTTAGTGGAAGATTTTTTTTTCTCACAGACTCAGCTCTCATGTTCTGATTTTACTTCTAACAAAGGTTTGAGAGTATTTGGAGAACATTATGAACTATCCAAACCCCTTTCCTTCTTCATAAAACCAGCCTACTTAGTAGTACAAGACTTCAAAGATGGAAAATGGAGGCAACAAGTCATACAAATTGTACTCCCAGGAGTGAAAGAAATCTGTTTTACTCAGGTTAGTCTTAAAGAAATGCTTTGGTTGAAGTTCTTGCCATTAACCTGGATAAAGCAGCAAAAGACCCATTTTGACAAAGGATACTTGCCTCAAAAAATGATACAAAGGCTGGCTCATTACTGTGTGAATTGCTTTAATACTGGCCAAAATAGATAAAGAAATAGCTATGCATTGCATGCTGATCCTTGGAAACAATCAACTGAAATTCAGAAATACAGCAGGAAATTTGACAAAATAGGTAGTGTTCTTGGGTGGTAACATTTCCTAACTATGCTATTTATCAAGTGACTCAAGACATCAAAGAATAAAGATTATGCCAATTCACAGGAAACCGTGCCTAAGAAAAATTTAAATGCAACATAGACCTTCATGACTAACACAGATGCTTACCTTCAATTCAAAGGTAAAAGTACACACTATAAATGGGGAAAAAGAAGAGTTTGAATGAAATATAGTGGCTTACAAGAGGGCTTCATGTATTGCAGGCATCTCGATTTCAGGAGAGACTAAGTATGTAAAATGTTTTCTTCTCTGATTTGGCTCAGAGGTTCTTTAGAGAGAAACTTTTTAAAAATTATTGGCAAGAATTTAAGTTTTAGAGTCTACTTGAGTATGTGCATACTATTATCAACTGATAATAAGTTACTGCATCTTATAAACCCCAGTATGTTATTTATAGTGTTTGGTTGGTATAGGTACAGTCCAAAGATAATGCCATAGGTCTTCTCCCAAGTACAATATGGCACTTGATGCCTTTTCTTGGTCTTAAAAATAAAGAACCAGACACAGTTAAGGGATAAAGGTTTTTTACCTCAGTATTTAATAAGGATCTTTATGGTGCACCACTTTGCCAAGGTGGAATGGGCAAAAGATAAACACATGATAGATCAAGTATACAATTTATAGGCCTTAAATTTAGCATATCTAGGAAAGATGCCCCAATGAGAGGCTTGAATTAATAGCATGATATCTTCCCATCCTGAGGACTTCATTCCTGGATGGGATAAATCTTTAGTTTTCAGGATGCATTCTACAGAGGACCTTGTCTTTTTAAGATAGCATAGGTCTTTCCGGCCTCCAACTATGATGCCTTTAGGATGTTCTCCTGGCTTAGGAGAATACTAGCACTATGCTAAGTTAGCAGACTTAAGGAATTACAAGTAAGCATGCTAAGAGTATCAAGGATATATAAAATGTGTATAAAATGTATATAAAAGGCAAGAAATCATCTTGGCATCACCTGAGACTCCAGTGACTCAAATAGACAACACGAACAATTATCTGCAACCACTCAGAATCAATCAACATCCCAAACACAGAAATCAGAACTGCAAAACATTCCTTCAGGGAGACTCATCAGAGTACTTACTTGATTGAGATAATGGAGGACTGATAGATTTTAGAAAGTTGCAAACTTTCTTAGAGAGTAATATATTATTGTCCATATGGAGGTTCAGGAGGAAGTTTTAAGAATATTTGGGACTCATTTCTTTTGAAATGCATTGCTGAAAACATTGAGCACAAACCAAGGGGAATAACTTTGGTTAGAAGCAGACTAAAAAGAGAACATCAGTTGCAATTAAATAGGAACAGATTCCTTTCATTGTGTTAAGTTTAAGCCTACAGACACTTTGTATGTATTCTAGTTTAAGTGGCTTGCTTTTTAAAATTTATTCTGTGGTGATTGGTAATCACAGGTTTGGTATATGCAATGGCAGCTGGAAACTCTTGTCAGGCTTGTTGTGTCTGAAAGGTAGTTTTATCCAGCTGCATATTAACATATGATCTCTCATTAAATTGTATCAAAAAGGATAAACACTGATCAAAGACATCTGCTGACACTTAAAAGGTCCTATATTTCAAATTCATTTAACATTCAGTGTAATAACAGTAATAAAAATGAATTTGTGGGATATTCAGCATCTTTTATATAGGTGCTTCATTGTAATTTACTGTTAATTAATGGACATATTATAGAAAATCCATACCAAAATTATATTCTATACGCAAGAAGCAGCCAGGAGACATTTGGTCTTTTGAGCTGGATCCTTATTACAGCAGTCGTTGTAATGTAAATAAATTCTTTTGGGGCCATAAAAAACCAAAGTGCATGAATATCAATAACAGATGATTTAACTACCATAACATCGAGAATACAGCTGAAGAATACAAATACACCTCTTGCTTGACTCAGATAAGTTTTACCTAAGGAACACAAAGCCCAGTGGATTCAGGACTGATGTATCAGAACAAACAGTAAGAGGAAATGGAAAAGATCCCAGGAGGATTATGGAAGGGTCTTTAGTCTTCTGACAAATCTTATGCAGTTCATTTTTGAACTGAAATGAAGAATATTTGGCCTTTAAAGAAAGAAAAGTGTCTGAGGCTACACATTATCATGCTCCACTCCTGCACATTGATTAGGAGAGTACATGTATGAGGGTTTCAGAGCTTCCAAAGAAATAATATGACTAATCTAATCATTGAACCAGACTGCATTTTTATGTTTTATTCCGTGTTATGAAAGTGTCCACCTGGCTTTGGGTAGCTGTTAAGTTTGGGAACTGTTAAGCTTGTTTTTAGGAGAGTGAGATAGCATATAAATAAGATTAAGATATAGGGTAATTGGAGGAGCTGAAATGTTGTAGGGTACTCTTTCCTTATGTGGAGCAGCCTGACACACTCTGCACCCAGTGACAGAACCTGAGGCACAATTTTTGTGTAGCCAGTAGAAATTTACCTTTCCCACATACCGGGATTTGTGTAACATCATTTAAAGCCTCATGCTGTACTGTTTTTCAGTTTCCTTTTTTTTACCTTTCATTAAATATATGAAAGGTGTTGTTTTACAAGTTTGATGTTTTTAAATGCATATAACTATAATACACCTGGACAGAGTTTGCACCTTTCCTTGCTGCCTCTGAAAGATCTCTGTCTGCAAATGACTGTCAGAGGCATAAACATATGTCTAGCAGAGACCTGAACCTGACACTGGAAACTGATTCTCAGTCAATCTAGGATACATAAGTGGTCTCCAGCCAGCTTGGGGCTCAACATTTAGCTTTCTGAAATGGTGCTGGATTGTTAAATAACACAAAGGACACATGTTTTCCAACCTAATGGAGATTTTCTTTCTATTTACTTCCTAAAGTATCTTATATATTGTCTCTGTTGTGATTCAGATTAATCTTGTCTACTTCTCTCTTCTTTATGGAGCAAATAATACTTTATTAAATTTTCAGCTTCTATTGGTACTTACTGAGCACTTCTGCTTTGTTCTCCCAGTACTCAGTGAGATATAGCTGGTGATGTATTTGCAGATTATAAATATATAATAATCTGGATACTTATCAGAGAGCACAACCTTAATTTAATTCAAAGTTCAAGATCTATTGTGATTAAGTAATTAGCTGGATTGGAATTCTGTGATTATGATATCTATTCAGCCTCTAAACTGATTTACAATGCCTTACTCCAATGAGACCTGTGCATTAAGTAAAATAGTTGTTATTATTCCTGGGGAATAATAAAAACGCTTCCTGGTCATATATTCATTCACATACATTAAACAATTGTTTCAAATAACTTTAACATTTGCATACAAATAAAAGTCTACAATCAAATGTATTCTGTGGCTCTGAAAGCTGCTATCATAAGGCTCCCAGAGAGATACTGTGGATCTCAGCTGGAAGTAATGTTGTCTGGAAAAATTCCTTTCCTGAATCCTTTCTCCCCACACACTTACTGCACTGTCAGAGATTGCGCTCTTAAAATATAAAAGCAACAGGCCAGAGACACAGGCTCACACATTCAGAATGATCTGCTTAGATAACTATAAAAAATTGCTTGGACCAGGCTTAAACAATTTGTCTTTTAAAAGAGTATTGGTAGGTAAAAGAGCATTTGAGCAAAGTTTTTAGGAAGACAAATATTATAAGGTTACTATAAGATCTTCGTTTTTTCAGCCAACTGAAACATTCTAAGCAAGATTTTTTTGCAGGTTTGTTTGGTGTAGTTTTTTCTGTTTGTTTGTTTGTTTGTTTTCATTTTAGTGAAATAATGAAGTTTAACCTGAAGAGAAAAATGCGTAGGTATGGTAACTACAATATAATGAGCTCTGCCTAGCTAAACAAAACTTTTGGGTTTCTTTCCTTACTGAATCTAACAAAATGGATGAACTCTGAACTAAAATCTTGGCCCAGGGAAGGAGAATGAATTTTAGAATCTAGGAGTCATGACTGTTCCTTCAGACATGTGCCTCAATAGAGTAAGGCAGGAGAAAAATGGCTTCCAAAAAATCTGTCACATTTGGGGTTTATGAGCACAAAGATTATTGTGCTGTCATATTCTTCCAGGGTTAGGTCTTTTTAGTCTCTAGAATTTTGTGAAGGGTGTTTTTTATGATTTAGAGAGTTTCTGGATGCTACAGATATAGACACTGGGGAGCAAGCTTGAAATGAGGAATTGTGATAGGGAGACTATAAAATGCTGACTTCCAAAAATTATTAGAAATACTTATATATAGGCTTTTGGGCTGATGTAGAAACTTGAAACCTGTAGTTCAATTGCTAAATGCACTTATACTAGGTCTAAATTAACCTGAAGTATTTGCACATGCTGTCCTTGGCTTATAGTCCTGTATTTTTCTATCATCCTTCATATCTTTAATTGTCAGTTATTCTTCTGGAAAATTAGAATTTATTTTCCTAATAGGTAAAACATACATGTTTAAAACAGGGTGCATTTTTAAGTTTGTCTCTCTTTGTCCAGAACTGCTGAGAGATAATTTTGGGACATACTTACTGTTTTCTATAAGCTTTAATTATAGGGTAGTTGGCTGGGCAATTAACATGCTGTGAGTTTCCTATATGTGACATTTTCAGCTTATGTGTCTGCTCTACAAACAGCTTGCTCCTTTGTTTTCATGCACTGGGCTTGTGCAAAAGATTGTTTTACTGGATCTCAAAAGTGTCACCATGGGGTAGAATTTAAAAACACTATTACCTCAGAGGAAGCAGCTGTTTTTATTAGCTATGGTGTAGCAGCTAAGAGCTTTGGGTTGTCATATGGCTAATTTATGAGTTGCTCTGTTTAAAATACATGACTCATAGTGTCTTATGGTGTGCTCCTGTAGATATAATGGCTTTGTAACTCATGTGGTGCTTGTAAGGAGAGTTCAGAAGTGTTGCGGTTCAGCCAGCTGCTGACCAGATGTATTATTGTCATTACCTTTCCCATAATGTTAGAACATAACAGACCTAATATCTTTGTCTTACGAGTATCTTAGCTCTTCACAGTTTGAGGAATTGCATTGATATTGGCATGGGGAGTTGGTATCAGCAGGAGGAAGTATCTCCTTTCATTTTGCAAATTCCAGCTTTTGCAATGATTATGTACAGCTTTTTCACCCTCTTTTCTTCTAGCTAATTACTAATCTGACCTCCCCTCAGAATCTTGTAACAAAGAGCCAGCATCTTTGTTATTATAATCCAGTAGGTCTGTAGCTGGAATAAATAAGAGAGTCATTCATCGATGACATATAAACATTAAAAATGCTAAACCAATTGTTTTAAAATTTAAAGGAGCAATGATTCATTGAGATGCATTATTAATAAGCATAAATTATTGAGTTGGCACACTAGTGCAGCTACAGTTTAAAGGTGGGCTCAGGGTCCCTTGAAGGGCTGTGGTCCCATGTAGAAATGTGCTCTGCCAGCTGGCCAAACAGCAATATTGTGTCAGCTGAGAGCAGGGCGCCAGGCTGGAGAACAAGCAGGAGGCAGCAGACTGTGTGTGCTTGACTCCCACAAGGTGTGCCATTCTCTAAAGGCATGGTATTCTCTAGTCTTTCATTTTGCCCAGTTGTCAGACACAGCACCTAACAGTTGATCCCCAGAGTAGAGAAAATCTGCCTTTATACTCATTTCAGGTTTCAGTAACTCCTCTGGAATCTCTGTTATGGGTATGCATAGTTTTACAACAGTTAGTGAAAGAAATCTAGTCCCGTGTGCAGTCTCACATTATTATTTGCAAATAACTTAAAATCCACTAGCTACCGTTATATATATATATAGCTAATCATTATTAGTTTACACTGATGCAACAGAATTTGACCTAAAAATGCACATCAGGTATTTTGGAGTAAGAGACACATGTTTGGTTTCCTCTTTGATATATTACCTGAGAAGCTGGAATAGTTTTGATGATGGAACGATTACTGTGATGATGCATTTTGCTGCATCTCATACACATTAAAGCAGAATATAAGGTGCAATAGACTATAACCTATAATCAATATTTGCTGCTTTCAATACAACTAGATGCATAGCTAAGTGATATGGAGGAGAAATATAAAGGCAATTAAAATAATGGACGTGTAGCTGGCAGAAACAGCCAAAGGGTTCTTGGCACTGACAGCATTTACCACATAAGCAATGACTGTCAAATTTAATGAGCAACCATATTTTCCAGGAATAAGCATTCAATATTCACTCAATTCTAGTTTAAAGAACACAATTTTTATTAAATTTGTAAGCAGACAAACTTTTAAAGAGGAAAAAAAAGTATAACAAGTCCTCTAAGTACAACTGAAAGTGATTCATCGCAAAGGAATCACACAGCTAACCAGACTATAATGTAGAGTAAGAGAAGAGAGACTGTCTTAGGCTACCTGTAATGGAAAGTCCTTGTTTTCTGCAGTAGTCTCAGGATATCAGTGTACAGAGCCAAGGCAGGTTTTTCATTTTTGTTGTGTCTGTACTTAAGCTCACCCTGTCAAGCATGAGCCAAGGCTTTCAGCTGAGCTTGCTGTCAGCACAGCTAATTGCACAGGTAAAAGGGGCTTTGTCACAAGCTTTTGGGTGGTATGTAGCTGAACTGCCTCGGCATAAGAAAAGAAAGTTTCTCTTCCAAGAACTGCAATTTTTTGTGCTTTTTATTCTGATACAACCCTTTTCCAGAGCCACACATTACTCAGCCTTCATCCCCAGGTGCCAACGAGACCACACTGCCTGTGCTAGCTGAAATGTGAAAGCATTTAAGGTAATTTCTTAGTCTTCACTTCAACTTAAGATATGTGGGGTAGGGCAATTTATAGTGCTCTAAAGGTTGCTTTTTCATTCTGAGTTGCTGCCTGACTGCCAGTCAGGAGAGAAAAGGAAAGGAACAAACTGTACATCATTGCACTTCCTGAACATCATGTCTTGAACGCTCGCAAGATACAGTGGGTTGCTAGCAGGTCTTCAAAGAACAGGCTTCCTTAAAGGATGACCTACTGCTACAGCTCTAGAGCAAGTTCAAAGAGAGCTAAGCAGATAACTCACATAGACCTGGGTTTGTTCCACTGAAGATATCAAAGTTTTAGGGAAAGAGGAAAGAATGGCGGTCTGTAGAAAGCACTTCACTAGCACAGAGGGAGAAATAAAATAGAGGAAATGTCTATGAAAACAGCACTGGTCTTGAGGTATATTTTTTATATATTGTGTTATTGTAATTATTATAATTATCTTTTATTATTATAACATATTATATATTGTCTCATAATTAATTATATTTTAACTGTGGAAGAGGAGCTAGTGTCTTGTCTATTTTCCCTGCATATGGTAGTATATGTATATGAGCAGTATCATTTTCAGCAATTATTGGAGTCCTTTTGAATAGAGACCCAAGGTTGTACTGCTTCCATTCAAGTACTCCAGAGGATGCATTTTTATGAAGTTTCACAAGTATGCCATCTTTTTATGAATACATCTTTTGCATCTTTATACGTCTTTTGTTGCAAGACCGGTAACTGACATCTGGATTCTTCTTCAAGGCTGAAATCTGCAGTGTTTCCTTACCACCTTAGGAACCTGAATATACATAAATCTATGGGACCGGGTGTTAATACATCCCAGAATCCTGAGGGAATTATCTGATGCAGTTGCAAGCCATTTTCCATGATATTTGAAAATCCATAGCAATTGGGTGGAGTCCATGGAGATTGGAAAAAGAAAAAATATTGCACCCATTTCTAAATAGAATAGAAAGGAGGACCCTTGAAGCTATCAATGTGTTGGCTGCATCTCTGTGCCTGGGAAGATAATGGGACAGATCCTCCTGGAAGCTGTGCTGAGGCATTTGGACAACAAGGAGATGATTTGGGGCAGCCAACACAGCTTCACCAGGGGAAAGTCTTGCCTGACCAAACCAGTGGCTTTCTATGATGGAGTGACTACATCAGTGGACAAGGGAATGGCTACACGTGTCGACTCTCTGGGCTTCTGTGAGGCCTTCAACATTGTCCCTCACAACACTTTTCCCTCTAAATTAGAGGGAATGATGGATGGGCTGTTTGGTGGATAAGGAATTGGTGGGATGGTCACATCCAGAGGGTGGTGGTCAATGGGTCAGTATTCCAGTGGACAGCAGTGGTAAGTCATGTCCCTCAGGGGTTCATATTGGAACAACTGCTATTTAATGTCTTTATTAATTACATAGATGAAGGGATTGAGTGCACCTTCAGTAAATTTGAACATGACACCACGCTGAGTGATGCCATTAAAGAAAGTAATGCCATCCAGAGGGACCTGGACAAGCTCAAGAAAGCCAAGTATCAGATGCTGCACCTAGGTAGGGGCAATCCCAGATATGAGAGCAGGCCTGAGGTGATAAACTTCAGGTAGGTGGTGGATGAAAGCTGGGTATCAGCTGGCAAGGTTTGCTTGCAATGCAGAAAGTGAACTGTGTCCTGGGCTTCATCAAGAGAAGTCTGACAGCCGGTCAAGGAAGGATCTACCCCATCTGAATACTGTGTCTGTCTCTGGAGCCTTCAGCACAGGAGGAAGATGAGCCTGCTGAAGTGAGTCCAAAGAAAAGCTATGAAGATGATCAGAGAGCTGGAGCACCTCTTCTGTGAGGAAAGGCTGAGGGAGTTAGTTCTCTTCAGCCTTGAGAAAAGAAGGGTTTGGGGTAACCTTATAGCACCTTCCAGTACCTAAATAGGGCTTATAAGAAAGCAGATTTTGACAAGGACACGCAGTGAGAGGACAAAGAATAATGACTTCAAACTGAAAGAAGGTAGATTTAGATGTAGCTGTTAGGAAGAAATTCTTTACTGTGAGGATGGTGAGGCATTGGAACTGGTTGCCCAGAGAAGTGGTGGATGTTTCATCCCTGGAAATGTTTAGCACCAGGTAGGATGGGACTCTGAGTAACCTGGTCTGGTGGAAGATGGGTTTCTGAGTAACTTGGTCTGCCCATGGCAAGGGGGTTGGAACTGGTGATCTTTAAGGTCCCTTTCAACCCAAGGCATTCTCTGCCTCTGATTCCTGAAATGAGGGTATTCAACACATGCTTCATTCTGCTTACTTATTGTCCTGTGGAATTTGGCTCCTTATTCCCTTCTTTAGCATCTGAAATCTATCTTCTCAGAACAGTTCCTGCTCTGAGAAAACATTAAGTGATACTGGTTTTAATGTGCTGTGAAGGAATTTGATGTTATTCTTGATGCAATAATTGTGTTACCATAGCTCTCTGAACTGGCTCCTGAGATGCAATTTAGTAATAAATGAGTTCACGTCTTACCCCATAACTAACCAGGCCAAGTTTCACGTCCTTCTGTGCAAAAGCACCTTATGTCATTGGGGACAAAAAAAGACACTTTACTAAATCAGGCAGCAAATGTGTTACCATTTACTATTCATTATTGTTTCATTTATCTATGTGAGAAACAATAAAAGAGAGTTCAGCTCTGCAGGAGCCAGCAAAATTAAAATATGATAACTGTCCAAAAGAAACAGAAAGTTATAGGCAGTCCATTCTGAATTCTTAGCCATTAAAGTTGAGAAGAATTTTATCTAAGGCAGCATCATGAAATCCTATTTAAACAATCTTCCTCAAGGTTTATTTGCATGCAAAAATATACTTAATATAAGAAGTATATATTAAACTAAAATGTCTTAAACTGAAAGAGGTTCTGGAATATGATCTAATAATAAAGAGAACAGACTGATTATTTTCCTTCAGTTTAAGCACATGGAAAAGGCTTTCATATAAAATAAGTAATTCTGTTCAAAACACTACTGTCTCATATAACCATAGCAACCTCAAACTACTCTCTAAATAACAAGTTTGAATGGAACAAATGAATCCTGGGTAAAAGTCCACTGACCTCAATAGCCTTACAGTAAGGATAAATTTTAACTGATACATTTAGGAGGTATATGGTATTTAGACAATAAAAAAATGAAAGGCAACATTTTTTTAATAATTCTGCAATAAAATTTAAAAGAAAACTTGTAATGAACCTTACCATACCAAACCTTATGATACCACATTGTTAATAAAATATTTTTCAGATATATATTTCTTTATTGTGCTGTTTAGACTTTCCTTAAACAATAACTGTAAGTGTCCATGAAATGCAAAATATTGCAGTATAAGATGCCACATGAGCATTGTAGCTGACAGGTAAATGAGAGCAAAAAGAAGCTAAGCATACCAAATCAGATGATTTGTAATTCAATTATAAATATCTCCAAAAACCAGCTAGTCACAACATAATAAAAGAAGCTTTATTTTTTAAAAAAATACATTTGGTTCTCCAAGATATGGAGATGAGAACTGGGATAATGGACTTTAAATTTTATGCTGTCTTAGGAAAAGTGAGCAGTTGTACTAAATCAGAGCAGAGAATAATCAGAGCAGACTTTTATACCTATAAGCTTAAGTTCAAGCAGCTACTTAGAAGTGACTCTGTTTTAAGCACTTGGACAAAGTAACTCCTCTAACTGCATGTTTTTCAGTCTTTGTTGCCCTGTCCCAGGTTTTTGTATCTGGTGCTTTTCTAAAGCTACAAAAGTTTTTGTTTTGGTTGTCTAACAATCTTCATCTGAGACCAAAAAGGAAGCTGCTGGCCTGCACGCTCTAATAAGAAAAAGTTAGATCCATTAAGATGAATGTCTGGCTAAATATTTTTAACTTATATTTCTTAAATCCAGTTTCCTTATTTCCTTAAGTGTGTGGCATCTAAATTTTGGCAACAGCTGAATAGGATATTGACATTTGTGGCCATACCAACATGTGTCTGATGTAGGTATTGACAGATGCTGCCATTGCCACCTGTCTGCAGTTCCAATGTAGGCTCCTGGAAACACCATGGCTGGCAAATATGGGATTTGGAGGTGGATGAGAATTGATGTGAAACTGATAAATCCCTGAGAGTACCCTAATAACTACAGGTCTTTTAAGTAAGCTAGGGAGAAATTGGAGGGAGACTTACATACTGTCAAGAATTAAGGACTTGAAGAAGTATCAGAGGGCAGTTTCTAACACAGATTTCTTGTGCAGTACCACTGCAACAGCTTTGTAAATTGCTGCTTACTAAAGACTTTTAAAATTAGTATTATCACCTCTGAAATCACCAACATTTAGCTTTTTTCCCCTGTTCCCTGTTTCTCTTACAGAAGTTCTTGCAGAAACTTGAAAGAATGGTCCAAGTGGAAAGTGAGAAACCCTTTATATGTTAATTCCTGAGTGAAATGCAAAATCTGATCTTTGGTATTCTGCCTTGAATATTGTGTTCAGTTTTGGTCACTGTACTCTAAGAAAGATCCTAAGCTTTTAGAAGAGGGCCATGAGGATGATGAAGGGCCTTGAGAGGAAGTCAAATGAGGAAACAGCTGAAGTCACTTTGCCTGTTCAGCCTGGAGAAGAGGAGACCTCATTGCAGTCTGCAGTTTTTTCATGAGGGCAAGAGGAGGGGCACTGATCTTTCTCTGGTGACCAGTGACAGGTCCTGAGGGAATGGCCTGAAGCTGTGTCAGGGAAGGTTTAGGTTAGATATCAGAAAAAAGGTTTTTCACCTATTGGGTGGTTGATCCCTGGAACAGGCTCTCCAGGGAGGTGGTCACAGCACCAGCCTGACATAGTTCAAGAAGCATTTGGTCAATGCTCTCAGGCACATGGTGTGACTCTTAGGGATGGTCCTGTGCAGGGATGAGAGTTGGATTAGATGATTGTTGTGAATCCCGTCCAACTCATCATATTCTCTGATTCTGAAAAGCAATTGAAATTCTGCAGGTTTTTTTCTGAGGTTATTTTCTGAAGTTGGTTTGTCTGAAGGGTTCTGTTTCTTGAAGCACATAATTTCAGTCACAACAGGCAGGTGTGTCCAAAGCATGACTATATTGTCAGGCAGACCTCCAAAGGCTTGGATTTGATAGTTGGACTTGTAACCTGCCTGAAGTAAAGCAAAATGAATTTTTACACTGTGGGATTTTGATCAGAGTCCAGATACCCATTTTCCATCAGACATTTGTGATTCTGAGGAAAACCAAAAGGTCTGATGATATCTTGAGCAGATTTTCTCCAGTACCTACTACTTGCACTGTGAATTTTCTCTCCATAGGTAGCAAAGTACATTTAAGAGTCCCATGTAATTTTTGAAAAATGTTACAAAAATAAGCTGTGTATATTGGGCAAGAAAAGGAATATTCATGTAATATTTGTGTGTTTCCAAAGAGATTAACAGAAGTCATTAATTTCCCAGAATTTCTGTTGTGATCAGACTAGATGGAATATCTTTAGTGACAAATTCATATCAGGATTCTTATTTATTTTCACTCTGTCTGGAGAAGCTTTTCCCAGAATATAGTTTGCAAGAAGCAAATCTACTGGAATTATACACAGGTGAATCCTGTATATGATGACATGATTTACTTTCTCCTCTGAGACTATGTATGATGATATTGGTGCTACAGCTAGGATTTCAAAAATGTCATTTTAAAATAAAGGAAGCTTCTTTCAATGCACTGCAACTCTTCCAGGACAGGCAGATCCTCTCTCCTATCCCTGTTTCCAGTTGTGTGAAAGGAGAACATTACGCTTTGCCTGTGTCAGGTTTCAGGTTTTGATATTTTCCTATACTAATGGTCTAGACTTAGGGAGAAAATTGACATTTCACTGTGCATTTTAGCAGTTATTTGATGTGGCAATTAGAGCTTAGATGCTCAAAGGCCAGATATAGATTTTAACTGTGTAATTTTATAGCCCTGCCACTCCTAAACTAAATTAATTTCCTTCAGATATGCGTTGGTAGAAATCAAACATGAAACAGAATTACTTGTAAAGGCATATCATGTTATCTTCATCCATGTAACTGTTCAGAAGAATTATATCACTGTAGAGCTGTGTTCAAGGGGGCCAAGTTATTTGCAAAGAGATGAGATTAATGGCCTCTGATGCCACCTGTCCTTAAAGTTTATGAATGGATGCTGGCAGACTGTTTAGAGACCTTCTTAATGTTCACAACACAACATTAGATATTACATCAACCAAATAAATGTTAAAGCTGGTTGTATACTGTTTTGTAACCATATTTTAAACTCTTTGCAGCTTTTGTGCTAACTTGGGAAAAATTGTTTAGAAGTGTCAGCAATTAGCTTTCACTGCATTCTTGTTTGATGGTGCTGGACATGCAGTGTTTAGAAGCATGAAACGCAAGAATTTCAGAAATTAAAATAAAGTAACAAAATTGGTTTATGCTACTGTGAACACATTTTCTTCATTAACATAATTTCCAAAGCTGGATGATAGCTAAGGTAGAAAATTGCCCTTTGTCCCAAAAATGGCACTGGTTTCATGGTAATGTGATCAACTGAAATGGTAAGGTAGCAGAATTTTATTTGGACAGGATATTACATGTATAAGTCACAATGTAATCACGGAAGGATGGAAAAGCCTAATTTAGAAGGAATCCCTGGAGATAATATGGTTGAACCTTCCCTTGAATGCCTGGCTTCAAAGGAGGTTAGCCAGGACCCTGCTAAATGGGGTCTTGAAAATATCCAATGGGGGAGATTTTATCTCTTCTTTGGAAAACCTATTTCAATGTTCATCTGTTCTCATAGTTAGGAGGTCTACTAAAACATCAAGACAGAATTACCCCAAAACAACTTCTGCCTGTTTCCTATCCTTCCAATGTGTCCTAGTGAAGAGATTACACCTGGCTTCTATACAAAGCACTGAAAGGCTGTAATTAGATTCCTCTAGAGACATCTCCTCTATGGTAAATGAACCAAATTTCTCCCACCATTCTTCATATTTCAGGTCCTCTAACCCCCTCATCATCTTGGTGACCCTTTGCTGGATTCTATCCAACTTATTAGTTTCTCTCTTCAACTGTATAATCAAAACTGGGTATAGCTATCCACTGTAGCCTAACAATTGCAAATTAACTAGAAATAATCACCTCCTTTGGTCTGCACTTTAGTTCCTCTAATGATGCACCCTGAGCCTGATTTCCTTTCTCTGTGCAGTTTTCTTACATCCTCATAGAGCTTTGATTAAATGACATCTCTTGGAGCCTAAGATGGATCTTAGGACATATTACATTGTGGAATTACACAGTTACATTGTATTTGTGTGAATTTGTGTCAGGAAATTAAACAGAATCTGTATCAAACAGTACATCTTACAACTTGCAGATTAATTTGCTGCATTATTCCCTTTTCCCCCTAAGGTGAAAAAGTGCTAGCCCATCCATAAGCTTTTGAAAAAACAGCTTAACCATCATCTAGAAAAGAAAGAGAATTAAGAGCTGATAAATATCTGTGCACATATGTGTCTGCACAGTATTTGTGAATAACCAAAAACTATTGGTAGATCAAATTTCAGATTTTTATCTTGAATATTTGTAGGAGAATTTTGTGTTCAACCACAGAGGAAAAATAAACAAAACACAGAATGGAAAACAATTCATTGAACCAATTAAAATGATGAATACTTTCAAGAAAATTCTGACCTGCATGCAACTTTACTGAAAGCAGAAATATTGATAATATTAATAGTGTTTATATACAAAGTAAATTAATTGTCTAAAACTATTTACTCTACTTTAAAAGACTAATTTTCAAAAGCCATGGGGGCTCTGGAAAACATAAATCTGTTCTCTTTTTGTGAGACATTGCTCCCAGAGTATGCATTGTTTACATAATCCTTTGACTTGAGAGATTTCCTATCTTTTGTTTTTCCGTGGTGCCTACTCATCAGGCCATCGCCATTTTTAAGAAGGGCATTCCACCATAGTACTTGGGGTATGCTCCCTTTAGTTCTTACAGAATTAGAAGGCCTCAGATCAGTAAAGTCATTTATCTAAAACATTTATAGAGTATTTGTCTACCATTAAGAAGCAATAGATCTTGAAGGTTCCAAAAATTTGCTAGTGTGCAATCATGGTCACTCCTTTCCTTATGTGCAGCTGCTCAGCATACCTGTTAGAGTATGGCTGGCTTTCCAGGGAAATATGAGGGAATTATTCCTCAAAACTCTATTTACTCCCTCAAGAATAGGAAACAGGATATGAAAATGCGAGGGAATGAAAAACACAGTATTTAGCCAAACATTAACCAAAATGCATTCCTACCATCTGTATGTTAAATATTTTGTCTATTAATGCAACTATTACAAATATTTTTTCACATCATCTGTGCTATGACTTACATAGTATTGTTAAGAAAAAAAAACCCTTACAACTGAATTTTTTTCCACTTGACATTTAGTAGCAGCACGTTATAAAATACCTCCAATGTGTGAGATGAGTTCTTCTTGTTAGCAAAATACCCTCAGAGAAGAAATCAATACACTGATCTCACCATCTAAAGTTTTAATGACATTTAAGACATTAAGTAGTAACAGATGCACCTTAAAAAGCTAATTATTCACATCAGTCATATTTACTTTGCTGTTTATATTTGCCAAAGAAAGAACTCATTAGAAGTAAAGGCAAATAAAATCAAGGAGAAGATAAACTTGAGCCTGTGAAGGAGAATCTTACATGGCTCCAGAGCACCTGAAACAAATCCAGTATTTTTTCCCTTGCCTAGCATACATATTTTTCCTTTAACCCCTTAAACTTGTTCTGTCAGATCTGGGGCATTTGGTCAATTTCTCACATAACAGGTCTTTCTTTTCTGTCTCTGGCCTCTCATGTCCCATCCGTATTCTTGGAAATTATGCTTCTTCACCAAAATCTGTTTATTTGTCCATTTTCAGTGCACCATGGCTCCTGCACTTTTTCTCATTTTTTCCCTCCCCAGTGAGTCTCAGTTACCTCTCAGAAGCTTCAGTCTTTCTTCAGCCTTCAAGGCTGCATGCCTATCTTCCACTAGGCTTCATGCACTGCACAGGAACCATGAGTCTCACTCTCGTTTCCAATGTGCAGGAGCTGGTCACCTAGAGGACCTGGGTGCAAAGATCCAGGGGCAGGGAGGGAAGTAGCATTAGCATCATTCATCTGGTGGAGAGCTGGAGAAGCCCTTGCCTTGTACATTTTCTCTAGCAGCAAATTTGACCCTCAGTATTAGCCTGACTTGCATAGTAACTTTATTTCACCAAGAGAAATTCAACATCAGAATGATCAATTGTATTAATTCATCACTGACATAATTTGTCCCTGTAAATATTATTTGCAAACCCCATAAATATACAGTGCTTCTCTTTGGTGCTCCAGGACTCCAGGACCTTGGTATTTTGGAAAATGTTGTTTTGAAAACACCCATAGGGACCATGAATATGCTGTGCCCTTTCAGAGCAGGTTGCTCTGTCTGCATGAGTTTGTGAAAATGCCAAGCTTAACATCTCTATACATCAGAGTTTGTCCATTTGGAATATCAGCATAATAAAAAATACATCCCAGGTGGGTAGTGAGATTGGGTACAAGTTTCACACTTGTAAAATAAATTACGTTAAAAAAAGAACCCTACAAAATCAAACCAAACTCTATATAATAAAACTGGCCTGACTGCTTTGCATTTTGGAAATAAATCAACAATATAAACTATGTTCTTTTTACAGAAAAACTTAGAAATGTGGTAAATATCTGATGTCCTAAATGTAGTAGTAGAATGAAGAATTGACCTCTGAGATCAAAGTTCATCCCACAAACTATCCAAAATATTATTTTTATACAACCTCATTTTACTGTTTTTATATGAGCAAACTTCCATCATAATTAAAGTAGAATCATGGCCAGAGCAATAGATGCTGAGTTCTGGCTGTCTGCTTCATTGTGGAGGTAGTGCTGTGGAGGTAAATATGTTAATTATATAAAAAACACTCATTCCATTCTAAATTGCCAATACAGTTGTACTATTATGATTTTATTAGCGGAATATAATCTAATGTTATAAAAAAATAATGAAAAATTGTCTAGAGCCTGTAAGAAGTAAAATCAATGTTTTCTCAGCTTTTTTAGTTTGAATTTTTTTTATCTGATAAAACTCTCAGAGATCACTGCAGGATGAAGAGCCACATTCTCTAGTTTAATCTCTGAAAGTGTAAAAATCACGCTCTTACACAGCACTTCCACATAAATAACAAGATGAATTCTGATTTCTTATCATGTTTTCATGCTGATGCTATCCTTTGCATCAAAATTTTTCCTAGGATTTCCAAGGTGGATTCACTTATGTTACACACAATATAAAACAGGCAATTAACATGACTCAAAAACTGATGTCATTACTTGTTTTTCCTTCTACTCATATATCTTAAATATAACGATTTCAGCATAAAACAAGTGAGAATTAGTCTGATGTTTCCAAGGCACAAAGCTGCATATTTTAAAGTATTCAAATGATAAAATGGTTATCTTAATTTCTGTTGTAATAAAATGTTTGTACATGTTAAGAACATATAGAATAATAAAATAACTTTGGTATCATAGAAAGTAGAAGCCACATGTTAGTAGACTACACTATGATAAAGTTTCCTTGTAGTAACTCAAGAATTCACATAAGACCAATATGATAAAAAGTGAGTGGACTTTAAACATGTATTTCATGGCAATCGTATTTCAGCACCCTTCTGGATGAATTTGAATGAATTTCCATCTGATGAATGAAACAAATGAAAACTGAAAGAAAATTTTAGAGAATGAGATTCAGAAAAATGAAAATACTTGCTTGGATTTGGGATTGGAAATTCTTGATATGGTGTGGTGTAATTCCCTTTCATGACTCACAGCAACAGTCAGTAATGTAATGAGGAACAGTTCCTCCTTCATGATTTCTTTCATCTACTTGTCAGAAAGTTTTCCCTGCAAGCATTTACAGGCTTTTATCTAATTTAATCAATCCAAAAAATATTTTATGGCATTTTATTCCTCTTGAATAGAAAACATTACCCTGGCATGTTGGATGTCTGACTAAAATAATTTAAAAATCATCATAATCTTAACAATCCGCAAATTGCAAAACCCTAAGGAATTTCATTTGTTATTTTGGTGGTCAATTAGAGAAGCAGTGAGATAGCGAGAAAAGTGTCAAATAAAGTATTTTTCAGCTTAACCTAATGAGAAACACGTTTCTTAAGTATTCTCTTTGCTTGTTGTTACAAGCCATCTGCTTCCAGCTTTCTCTCTGAATGGATAGGGAGATGTTGCAGTCCAAAATACAGAGAATATTTCTCTGCATGTTTTGAAGGATCTGAACCCCCTGAAAAACACTATTTTTAACCTTGGTCCATGGAAAAGGCTTTCCTGTCTTCGGGATGAAACAGAAGTCTCAAGAATGTAAATTAGATTATAACACAGTATGTCACTTATAAGTGACAAATTTGGATTTTTTAGTATGGTAAGTGGATGAAGACAAGATGGAGCATCCTTGTTGTTTTTATGTTTCCTTCTCCTTCTTCATCGACTCCATATTCTGCAGTGTTTGGGACATAGGACAGTTGGCTGGAATCTGCCACTGTCTAGAGCTACGTGAGTAGAAGTTTAGTTAGGTATTGGTAGAAAATTAAAAATAATGTACATTCTTAATGATGATTGGGTAAATTATCTTTAAAAGAACCTTGATCCCGTGTGTTTGGGGGCTTTTTTGGTGTCTGTTCTTCTGCACACTTGGCTGGTGTAAAGCCTGGTGTGCTGAAATTGCTGTTAAGAAAATAATAAACAACCTGAAGAACGAGAACAACCAAGGGTCCAGTCTCCCTTCCTTCCTAACAAAAACTCATGCAAAAAAGCGTCCCCTTATCAGGGGACAGACTTGTGGAAGAAAAGAAATCTAACAAATGGTGCCGCCATGTGTGGAAGAAAAGGACTCTAACAGAACAAATCCTGCAGAGAAACTGTGGTGTTTGCCTGTTAGTGGGCTACTACCCCATGATACTTCCAGTAAGTCTGAGATTGCCTTTTTCAGTGCTGAGTCCATTGTGTCTGTGGTACATAAAATGTGATGGAAATTAAATCTGCCTCTCAAAATTTTAGAATTTAAACACAATTTTAAATACAGAGTGCTAATAGTGAGAATAAAGAGGGCTACTGAAGGTATCAAAGGAATATGCCAATGAAGTTTGCTTATTTTGCAAACTTTATAGAGAAATAGAAACAGAATGGTGAAATCACAGGAAAATTCAGGTTGAAGAAAGCTCTGGAGATCATTTAGTCCAAACTACCTCTCAAAGCAGAGATAGCTTTTGTCAAGTCTGTCTGTTCAAAGTCATATTCAAATGACTTCTGGAAACCTTCAGGAATAGAGACCACAAAGCCTCTTGGAGTAAACAGTTACTTTATCACCCTTGTGTAAAGAGATCTTTCTACAGCCAGGAATTCTCTTAGTCACAACTTTTGTCTGTTGCTTCTTGTCCTATTTCTTTGTACCTCAGACAAATGTCTGGGTCCATTGCCTACAAACCCTCTCAGAAGAAGACTAATTTGGTTTCTCCTTTGCTTTCATTTCTGCAGGCTAAAAAAACGTTTTGGTCTCACCAAGGTTCCAACTCCCTGCTGATCATAATAGTCCTCCACTGAATTCTCTTGTGATTATTGACACAGCTCTTGCACTAGAGGACAGAATTGGATTATTTATTACAGATGTTGCCCTCAAAGGACTGAGGTAAGAATAGTAATCACTTTCCTTGACCTGACAGCTATGGTTTTGCTAATGTGGTTCTCTACACAGTGAATGTAATCAGTACAAACATGCATTTTTGACTAATGCTCAGTAGCAAACCAAGAACATGTCCACCAGGAGTTTCATAGCCTTTTCTTTCGAGGTGTTTTCCAATCAATCAGTGTTGTCCCTGAAAATAAGCCTTCTGATTTGTTTTAGTATAGTGGAGTCAGTTCTCATGAATTGTAAGATAAACAAGAATCATGTTTGCATTCCTTTGTAAAAGATATCACCTGATGGACTTCTCAAGTGACCAGTGAAGATGGAGAGGTGGTAACCTCTCTGTCCAATCTCTGATCACTGTCCAGAAACTTATCTATACGAGGTCAACAGTAAACTAGAGACTTCTTTCTTCTTCTCTACCTGAACACCTGTTGTGTGTGTTACTGTGTGTTTCTATCTGCGTCACAGTAACAATCAGTTCTCAAAGTCACTCTTACCTCAGCATCTCATGCAACTCTTCCCAGGACTTCTAGATCTTGGGATACCCTAGTCACAAACTGGTTAAATCCTGCTTCTCAAAGAACTCACATAAAATCTCATTACCACTTTATTTTATTTGTGCTTGGAAGATGCATTTCTGAGAAAACGCTAAGGAAATAGAGAGGTGAAATATATGTAGAACATATAAAGCAGGTATCACAGAAAGTCATTACTATTCTGTGAAGAATGCTTTTATGTGCCTTGGAAGGACATTGCCAAGTAATTTTCACAAATATACTTCATGTTTTATTGTTATTTTAGGCAACATAAAAAATTAAAATGCAGCCAGACAAAAGCTCTTAGATTCTTAATTGCAAACATTTCATTGCAAATGATAAATGAAAGAATTTTCTTCTAAATTGCTTGTAATACTCTCTCAAAGTCTGAAATTCACTGTCAGCTTAAGATTCTCTTTGTCCCTAGTGAGCTTCATCTGTAGGTTTGATTGTTTGGGGTTTTTCTCCACATAGTAAATTTTTGTTATCTAATTCCTAATAAATCTTCTTTTATGATATAGACTACCAAGTAACAACAACTTTTACAGCCTTTTATTTTAACACTCAGTTATTTTACAGTTAATTGTCCAATTGACCTCTAAGGGGTCCACAATATCCTGTTTCATGCACTGCTACTTCATTTAGTCTTTTATAGCTGTAAAATCAATATACAGTTATGTTACTCAAAGATCTGAAGGATGTACACAAAGTGTTGTTGCCTACCCGCATGCAGCATTTTAGTGACTGTTAGCAATCTTTTTTTTTTTTGGCCTTATCACAGAATACTTAAAATAAAATTATTAATGGGTGCACCGTTGTAACAGATGCATATATAATCACTTGCTATTTCCTAACTTATCATTCAGTGTGTTGAGATACTGACATATTGATTTAGTCTGAGGCTCCTGGGCCTGAAGTTTATGAGTTTCTGAACTCAGTTTCTTCATGGTGTTTTGGTTCAGGAAGACCTTGTGTTCTCACAGACTTGGCATAAACATCACAAGTGTTATTGTAACAAGAGTGATGTTTTGAATTCCTTTCTGTGGGATGGACTTCTCTCTGTCTTTCAGTTTTGGGCCAATGGGATGAAGAGTTCTGGCACTCTTCTGACCAAGGAGATGGCCTGTTCTAGAAGCTATATAAAGGGGGTCAGTCTTTGAATAAAGAAGAGTCAGATACAGTTTTTATAACGAAGTCTCATGGCATCTGTTCATCGCCCACAGCGACATATTTGTATTCCAGAAGATTGATGTTTACTTCTTAAACTGTTCAGAACCAAGAGGCCTTGAATGGGAGTGCTATCCTATGTATTTATTGACCTATGATATTTACATTTATTCAGTCTTCTAAACTCTGTTTAAATGGTGACTTTTGTGATGAACTGATGCTCTTCATTAGCATTTGGACAAAAGAAAGTGAACAAGCATGTCTGAACACTGAAACCTGCATGTCCCATAATGTTGAGGTTCTCAGCACACTCATTAGATGTATTTTGGACCACTCTCACTAGATCTTTGAAAAACAAGCCCCAAGAATAGGCAATTGATTCCTGATTTATGTCGTATGGATGAAACTGCACCAAACCTGGGAAATAATTCTTATCTCCTGGTTTTACAGGGTATTCCCTGCAGAGAATGCTGGTTTTGGATGAAATAGTGTTCATTTTCTCCATAGCAGTAAGTATGGGGCTGTGTTTTGCATTTGTCCTGAAAACTGTATTGATTACACAGGGATGTTTTCATTACCTTTGAGTGGTGCTTGCACACTGACAAGAGGTTTTCTGCTTCTCACATTGCTCTGCCAGTGAAGAAGGCTGGGGGTGCACAAGGACTTGAGAGGGGAAACGGGTGGGACAGCTGACCCCAACTGACCCAAGGGATATTGCACAGCATGTGGGATCACGTTCAACAAATTAAGCTAAGGGAAGAAGAAGGAAGGGGAGGTAGATCTGGAATCAAGACATTTGCTTTCTCAAGTCACCATTACACATGGTGGAGGTTGGGTTTCCTGAAGATGGCTGAACACCTGCCTGCGCATGGGAAGTGGGCAATGAAATCTTATGCCCTGTTTGCTAGCACATGCAGCTTTTGCTTTATGTTTTAAACTGTCTTTGTCTCAGCCCATGAGTTTTCTTGTTTATATTCTACTGATTGTCTCCTCCATCGTACGGGAGCTAAATAAGTGAGCAGCAGTGTGATATTTAGTTGTAATCTGGTGTTAAAACATGACATTACATGTAGAGACAAGTGCAATGCTGCAGGCAATGGTTATTATGATAACATGGGGGCTAGCCCCTGGCAGAGTGGACAGGAGACCGTCTCTGCCATATTACCTGTGGCCAAAATCTCTTTCTTTCTTTTGTCTCATAGTCTAGATGTATAAATAAAGTAGATTCTCAGGCCTCGTAGATGTCTTTCATGTTATTACATCCTTACATATTGTAAAATTGTTAGTAAAAGTTATAATGCGATGTCAGTAATATGATTTATTGCATCCATGGTATCTGCCTATAGGAAAGGATTCTTTGAAAGACAGAGTTTATGGTGAATCACCTACTGAAGCCACATTTGACTTCAGTTGTGGAAATAAATTTATTGCATAGAACCTAAATTAAAATATATTTTAGCCTGTCTTTTAATTGCAAACCTTAGCCTAGTGCTGTATTCTACAGTTTTTACAGCCTGTTTCCAGATCATAACTTCCAAGTCCCTTTCCCTATGTGGCCTTTTCTTTTTTTTTTTTCAGTTAGACAAGTACAATAGAAGCATGTAGTACTAGGCATTCTTCTTCATGAGACAGAGATACATAAAGCTTCAAATTTCAACAGTCTTGCAGAGATAATTTTCAATGGTTTCATTTCTGAATTTGGGTGCATAATACCATAGGTTCTTAATGGAACATAACTACCAACCTCTGCAAACTTTTTTCTTCTAAGTTATTACTAGATATCACAAAATTCTATTCCTCTGGCATAATACATAGTTACTGAACAGAGTCTGAAATTATTGGTTTTTATTTTTTCATTTTCTTGAAGTGTTCTAAACCCTCTTTCATATATAGGTCAATCATGTTAATAATTATTTTACCTTTGTATTAAGTTTAAATGTTTGTCTAATATATAAGCCCATTTATATCCAACATAATTTATTCTTAATCACTGGAGACTTGCTAGACTTTCTCATTGTCTTGAACCCTTTGTGAGCTACAGTTTGTAATTGGCTATTTTTAACCACATGGTCCTTTTCACATTCTTTTTCTAGTCTTCTTTTGTTACTTTATTTGCATGTCTAACATTATTTCATACAGAATTTAATGGGTAAACTACTGATTATTTCAGCTGAGAATACCATTACCAGTTTCCCCAGTCCTCTGGATGAGCAATCTTTTGGTGTTCTCTTTCAAAATAAATGATTTTTAAAATCTAATTCTTTTTTACTAGGCACCTCCATGGACCACATATTCAGTGGTTACATATTCAGAAGCTGTATATTGCTCCCTTCTTGAGTTTTTTTGCTTCATAAACACATCTAAGTTTTTATTATTAATACTTGAGAAAGTTAAAAAAAGAGTTAAAGATTTAAAGATTTCACTCTGGTTACATAGAAACAAGGAAGAAATCAAGAGAACTAGGGATAAAATGTAAATCCAGTGTCAACAAACATAATTGCATACACTAAATATATTCTAGACTACTGGACTAAATTACTACAATTTACAAATATTAATAAAAAGCTATTATTTTAACAGTTGAAAAGAATGTTTAGAAAGAGGAGAAACTATTTTTCCAGTCATTACTTTGGCACACAGTGCATTTACTATATTCAATTCTGTTTGTTAAAGTAATATTTACTTTATAATTTCACCCAAGACATTGTGCTGTTAAATATTAATGCTTTTGGTGCTAGTGTTGGGGAAGATTAATGTACGGCTTATGCTAAAAATCTGAGACATAATAAATGCTGGAAGTGAAAACATCACAGCTTACTTGATAATAAATAATGTTAAATTATTTGTAGGTAAAAAAGTAATTGCTTTTATTATTTCATTAGTATAAAACAATGAATCATATAAGTGAGGTTGGAAAGGGCTTCAGCAAGTCAGTCTCCTGTTCAAAAGAGGACTAAAGAAGTTAGGTTAGATTGACAGGGGCTATTTCCAGTATCATGTAATCTTGAGTTAGTTATAGAATGTCTACATTAGATTATTTTATGATTATGCCCCTTTTCTTTTCAAAGTCCAAATTTTCGAAGTCCAACAAACCTATTTGTTGAAGCAACTAATGTAGTTTTAGGTAGGCCTTTTGAAAGTATAGTACCTTCCTCTTTTGTCTTTGGCAGTTTTTCATGTGCTGATGCCAAAGAATGAATTAAGTCTCAAAAAAAAAAAAAAAAAAAAAAAAGTATCAAAAATCACAAGATATCAATAAAATTGCTTGGTAGGATTTTGACTGTGACATATATTCCAACACCAAAAATAAAAATAAATGGTTTTCATGGTTTTCATCTTTAAAACCTGTTAAAAGTCTTAGCATAAAGAAAAGCACTAAATTAGTGCTCATATAAATTTGAGGTTAATTTTACTCAAGACAGATCTCTGAGACAACTAATCATTTTGAAAATAGAGAAAGTGAGGCTGAGAATTTTCTATTGTATTAATAGTAATAGAAACCCCAAACCAAACAAAATCAAAAATATTAACAACTTGTAGCATGATTCAGATGTGAGGTTTCCATAAAAGCCATCACCTTAGCTATGTTATTGCTGAAAATTTATTTTCTATCTATGAAATAGACATTTTGAGGATGCTAAAACACCTTCCTGAAACAGAAGGTATCAATTATAAAGGTTAACAATTAACAAAATAACAAATATAACGCACATAAATATTTATATTTTCAGAAATACTCAAGCTGCATTATTTTGAATCTACTTTCTTTGCCTGGAACAACTTTTCCATGAAGATGAGAGGTTTGGGGTCATTCAACCCAAAGAAGAGAAGGCTCTAGAGGGACCATACAGCAGCCTTCAAAGATAGCTACAGGGAAGCTGGAGAGGGACTTTGACAAGAGCATGTGGTGATAAGAAAAGTGGGAATGTCTTTAAACTGAAAGAGGGCAGTTAAACTAAAAGATTAGATATTAGGAAGAAATTCTTTACTGTGAGGGTGGGGAAGCACTAAAATGAGGTTGCCCAGAGAAATTGTGAGTGCCTCATCCCTGGAAATGTTGAAGGATGGATCCCTGTGCAATCTGTTTTAGTGAATATGTTCCTGTCCATGGCAGTGGCATAGGAATTAGATGATATTTATGGAATGTTCTAACTGGAACTATATTTCTATCATCTTGTCATTATAAACTAATCAACTTCTCAAATTTCTTATGATTTAGGCACATTATTATTTTTATCTGAAAAAAAGAAGACTAATGAGGTACCTAGAGCATAAGAAAAATCAGTCTTTCTGGTCAAAGAGTATTCAAAAGGAAAAGACAGAAATATAATTTAAATACTGAGTAGTTCTTTTGTTTTTCACTCTGAGGACACATCATCTACACCGTACTCCTAATCTTTTGTAACTGTGCAAATTGAATATTGTAGAGCTACAAACCTGATCATCTACAGACAAAAGAAAGGAACCACAAAATAAATTTGTTTTAAATGAGTATGAAAATGTGAAACTACAAATTTTTATTTAATTACTGTAATATTTGCCATGGAAAATTGATCATCCAAGTGACATAGGTCAATATGGTTGAAGGTGTTTACAAAAGTTCAACAGAATTTAGGAAATTTACTTTGAGGGAAATTAAATGTATATGGAGCATCAAACCTAGTCCTGGTTGGTCTATACATTATTGAACTAGCTAGGTTTTGTTCTTTCTTTTCACACAATGAAGTTATGAAGACAATTCAATAAAATAGACTAAGAAAATAGTACAACAAGATATTTTCCCTATAAAATAAGGCTGACAGAGAGCTCACATAGACCACAACCCTAGCTGAGTTATTTCCATATGAGCTCTGTTTTTCTGCTCATGTTGTCTGAGATCACCTCCACCAACTGTCTTGGCAATCCGATCCAGGCCTTTGTCCTTCCTGTGAAACTTTTTTTCCTCACTATATTCAAACTGTTTTCTGGTTTAGCTTTCATTTCCTGTTACTGGTGGATAAAGAGAAATGACTATTAATTTTCCAGCGGTCTTCTATTGCCCCTTTCTTCCCTAATCCAACAACTGTAACTCTTTTTAGAGGTACTACATCTTCAAAATGTCTCCTATTATTGTTCTCCTAAGTCACTAGTCGATTTTCAGCCTCCTTGAAAATCAATTCCTGCATAAATAAGATCTTACTTGAGTTGTCCATAGTTGGGGACCAGCCCACCTGTCCCTGCATGAATGTGCACAAGGTATTGGAAATAAGCACTGAAAATGAACTGTTGACTTAGTTTATTCTGGACAAATAAAAAGAAAGAAACAAGCTTCATAGCTAATAAGAAAGAAACCCTAAGACTACTGGCTTATAGCATTACTACTGTCCAGGAAATCAAATGATAAAGAGGGGATTTGGTAGTAGAGGAACACAAAAGGAATGAGTTTTATAGACATTAGGGGAAAATTATAAGCATTTATTCTGGATGTTTCCAAAAACAACAATAAAAAACAACAATAAAGGAGGGCATTATTCTTTTCTATTTTTTTTCCTTTACTGCCGTTTTGGCTGTAGGAATGACTTTTGTTACAAGGAGAGCAAACCTTACTCTCTTTTTCAGAACATTACTGTATATTCTCATTCAGTGAAATTTAATAAGTATTTCTATTCTCAAGAAGACTGAAAAAAGTGTTCTTTAAAGAGGAAGTGAACTAATTTTCTTTGCTCTGCCAGATGGTACCTCAGATTTAGGAGGGAACGTCAAGGTGATGCAGCTCAGAAAACAGATCTCCCAGAGCTGCTCTGTGCATTTCTGCAGGGATAGTACTCTGAGGGCAAGTCACAGATACTTGAAATTTCCCCCACAGCACCTAACATGTTTCACCACTGGGTTTGTCATTACCCTTCTCAACACAGGAAAACCCTGCTGGATTATTAGATCGTTATTCTATGAATCAAAAGTACTTCCCAAATGAGGAAGAAGTTATGGATTGCTTGACCATTTTTGCACTCAGAGAAAATATTTACCATCTGCATTAGCTTATTTAGGCAGACAGATTTGATGCTGGTTTTATTTGAACAGTAATGACCAGCAGGATTTTGATAAAAATATTTTAAATAATATTGTACTTTATGAAGCTGCCTTCTAAAGACTTCCATCTTCACTAAGGTACATTTTATTTCATATTTTTTATGCCATAAGGCTTGAATGAGAAATAGACCTCAAAACATTTTAATATTTTATTAAAATTCACCTACTCTAATACAAGATCTAAATATACTGTGATTCTTTGACTCTCATCTCCAAAGCAGTTCGATTTCCTTGATTTTTAAAAAATAATCATCTCTTAACACTTTTCCCATCAATTTATTAGTGATAGCTATGTATTTTCTGTATTACCAAAGTCCACAATACTAAAAGCCACTATAATGAGGCTGAATTACTTTGGAAATGAGAGTATCACTTTACACATTTGGAAGACTAAACAGAAAGAAGCACTGCATTGCACCTTGTTTTAATACCATTTTAAAGCATTTTGTTTGTTGAGATTTTTTATCCTGAGCAGTGAGTACACGAAGGCCCAACATATTCTAGAAGTTATTGGAATATTCTCTAAATACCATTTTGCTATCTTAATGAATTCACAGGAGACCAAAGAGAAAGTGGGGCATTTCATTTTAGGTCCAACAGTGGTTTAGAGCACTCTTTATAAAGCTGTCCAATACAAAATTATTTTTCATATACAGCTACTGCATTTTGGATTAAAATATATTTACCTTCTTATTACTGAAGCCTTCTTCTGTCAGTATTTCATGCTGTGAAAATTAGAAGAAGGGAGAAAAATGATCTGTCAATAGTTAGATATCTCAACTACTATCTAGAAAAATTTATGTTGTCCTAGAGAATTCTGAGTTTCCTGTTAGAAGGGCAATTTGTATTTCTGAAATGTGATAAGTTCTGAATAAACAAAAAACTTCTGTAGATTTCCAGTTTATAAGTATATTATTAGAGCATATATTGCATAAACTTAGTGACCATTCTGTCTTTCATGTCAAGCGAGCATTCAGACACTGAGGCATTTATTTATTGAAGGAAGAGGTCTCCTAATAAGACTGCTTGTTTCCAGAAGTATCAGAAAAATGGGAATTTCTCTAAAGCAAAGACAGCTATTTTATCCAAAGACCTTTTTTTTTGTCACAAATGTCAGTAGCAAGTACCAAGAAAACCGCAGTACTGATGTTACTTCAGCTTTTTTATTATTGTTGCTGGAGTTTGCATATGTGTAAAAGCACAATATGTGAGGATTTCATCCTGCTGCGTGTGGATCCTCTTTGTAGGGAAACAGCTTTTTCCCTAAATGCTGTACAGACCTAGTGTTCCCTTGTGCATGGCTTGGATGACGTGACCTGACTCCCACCAGTGCACTAGCAAGGCAGTGATCAGTCTGAAGAAGCAAACCCACCCCCTTGATAGCCAAGCTGCTCAGCACAGGCATGGGTATATTTTCCCTTAGAACATTTGCCCTTTTACTTTTCATGTAAAAGCCAGCACAACCATCTCCTTTTTTGCTGCAGTTCAGTGGCTTTTAAGATGGGGTCTGAGAACTGCTGTGGGCTGTCAGTCACATTTTTGCAAATTTATTTTTTTTTAAGGAGACTTTACAAATTTTCCAGCCAATGTAATACACTGACCAGTTTTGCTAGATATGGGTACTTACAATGCCTGTGCTTCTGACAGCTTTATGGTTGCCTTTCCCAAGTCAGGTGATTCTGGAAGAGGGAATGGACTTCTCACAATAATGAACGGTATTCTTTTACTTATCACAGCAGTCCTGGATGGTGCACTGCCAGCAGCCAGCAAAAGATCTTCCTCAGGAAAACATGTACTACTGGGGCAGATGGGCACAGGCACTGCTCATCACCTTGCTTGCAGAGGGGAGCAGGTTCATGATGTGCCTTTGGCCAGCCTGGCTGCACTTATGCTAATGGTAATTACAGAGCAGCAGGCTGGTAAAGAGGGTTCAAAAAGACTACTCAAAAAAAAAAAAAAAAAAAAAAAAAAAAAAAAAAAAAAGAACTATAAGTTTAAAAAAACTGACAATAAAGAGGTGGCTGGAAAGGAAGACCAAAAATGTAGGTCTGATTAAAAATGTGATAAGCTCACATTTATAAGAAAAAATTGCTCATATTGCACAGCTTTGAATTAGAAGTTCTCTCCAGTTCCCCCAAAACAGTTTTTGAGCTGATTTTCTGACTCTGCTGGGTTCTTCTGTAGTTTCATATTTCTTCTGAAAATAAGAAGTAACCCAATGAGAGTACTTTAAACCTTGAGGAGGAGCCAAAGCTGGAGTTTGATGGGCTAGAAGGTCATGCTATCAGAGGCTGTCAGTCTCACAAGGTGACCTGTTTGAAAAGCTGATTGAAGAAGGTCAATTTAAACTGATATTTGTGATGGGAAAGGGCTTGCAAAGCGCTAGCACCAAAAAGAAAACACAGATGTGAAGGGTCAGGAGTTTGGTTGTGAGGCCATGAAGGAGAGTGAAATCTTGGTTTCAGAATGCAGAAATTATGAAATCAAGAGATATGTAGAGGTGGGATGCTGCAGAGGAGGAAAAAAAAATCACGTATAAGCAGATTGCAGAGGGTTTGCCTGTTTGACTAAGACTTGTTTATTTATGCCTGATATGCTTACAAAGACAAGTATTAAGGACTAGCAATAAATTTCCCACCAAATTTGAAGCTAGAGTATGGTTTGCTTTGCTAAATTAGGAACCGAAGGCAAGGCCCTCAATTACAATTTTTTTTTTTTTTTGGTGCAGTATGAGGAACATGTCATGGAACTTTTTACCTCCACAGAACAACTGGGTAAACACAGAATTAGGGAAAGCGTCTTCTTGTTTACAATTTTTATTTTAGAACTATGTTCCCATTTTTTTGTGCGACAATTTAAACTAGCTTTCCACATTTGCTATCAACTGGGAGGCAGAAATGCCCTGACATTTCATTGGCAGACTAGTTTGCTGAGGAGAAATACAATTTTATTTCAGCTGTAGGCATAAGTCTTTTCTACATTCTCCTACCACCACCACCACTTTAAATTCCTTGATGTTTATTAATGTTCTCTACTTTGAAGTAAGCTATTTGAAAATATACTAAATTATATATTGCTTTTTTATATATAAAGTAATTTACATTCATGATTTCCAGCAGAGCTGTAATGCCATGGTATTTTTCAAAAATACAGAGACACAAGATTCTAACATATTTGCAGAGGTGATGTGAAGTAGCCTCATATTCTGTCCCTCAGTTTTGTCTGCTTAATGCCAGTATTTAGGAAGACAATCTTTCACAGTGGGGCTTATGAAAAGTCCTAGGATTTAAGTATTGCTTAAGACTTTCAATGAAAACTACAATACAATATAGTCAGTAAATACTTTTTCCAAACCAAGACAATATTTCATGTACATATTTTAAGTACCAAACAAGTAAGAAAGAAAAAATTATTGCTTATAACCAACACAAAAATAAAATGACTGTGTCAGAGATTTAAATAAATGTAATTCCACATGTGAAAGCCCACATCTCTTGACAGCTCAGTTAACATTAAGCAATTAGGTGCAAATTATAGGTGTAATTATTCTACAGTCCAGGAATGAGAACAGAAATTCCAACGTGAGAAATGTTGATAAATGCTTGCAAAGTCCAGACCAAATCTAATCCTCTGGATTCTGTTCTGTAGGTTTGCAAGCACTTAGCACCCCACATAAATAAAACACAAGATACTTTACACACTAAATGCCCAGTTTTTCCTTTAAGTGATATTTAATTGTATTCCTCTGCATTTTTTATTGAGTAGGGTCAGCAAAAGAGAAAACACGACTAATAATATGCTGAATATGTGGTCAGACCTTTAATCTTTTTTTCTGCAACTCATCAAGTAGAATCCTCTGTTAGAATGATCACTAAATTGAAGACATTAAGTGTTATACCTGCCTAAAATGTACCAATTCATTACTATTCTAACAACTTTCAAGAAACAATTTTTAAATTCCTTCTCTTGCCTTTTGGTATCAATTTAGATTCAGAAACTAATATTTTTTCTTTCAGTAACATGTCAGAAGCTTAAAAACTGTCTGCTGAGTATGCCCAGCTATTTTTTCCCCTCTCCTGCACTGCATAACTGGGTACCTAGATCACAGGTGAGGTGTGCCAGGATGTATGTTCTTTATCTTCCACACCTAGAGCAGCAATCTGTCATGAACACACAGGAGACAACAGGAATATTGCAATGCTAGCAAACAATGTCAGAGAAAAATGCAGTATTTGTGCCCTTTCACACCTTCTCTATCTTTTCATTTCTAGTTTTATTGCTTTACTGAGAAGTTAGGCATGTCTCCAGGCTGTAAAAAATAACAGATTTAAATAGTTTCAGTGCAATTGACTCGGCAGGGGAAAATCCCTAGAATTATTTATAGAAACAAACAGAATGACTTTAATATGCTACTTTGTTAATACAAGTTTAGTAATACAAATAATGACACCGTATAGGGGTCATTGTAGAAATTTTCTTGTTTTTTCTTGCATTTCTGTCCATTCTCTATTTTGTATGCCCTACCATGAAAAATCATTTCTAAATTTTTTGATCTGTATTAAGACTTTGTAGGGTCATGCTTGATTTAACACAATTTATTGTGACTCTTCCTGTTGAGTTTAATCATAGCAAGATGCAGATTTCTTTCTGCTCATGGTAAAATTCAGCACAGCCAGACTTCTCCCAGGCTTTGCACATCTGTTTTGCTAATCTGTATTCTGTACAATGACAAATACAAGCCATGTAAGTCATACATTTCGCTGACTCCAGTGAATATACGTGAGACACCTGAAGTACGCATGAGAGACGAAAGTCAAAGGAGTTTTAAAGCCTAGGATGGTATTGGTTCTATAATTATTTATATGCTAATGATTTCCAGCCTCTGAAGACTTGAAAGAAGCTAAAGAGATTTATTCAGAGCCCCATAGGATTAGATACCCAGCCAGATCCTCATTCCTATTATTTTGTTCTTTGGAAGCGCTATCAGCCAGATTGCTGTTAAGTGGGACTGGTCAGAATTTGTGGGAGATGTATTAGACATTAGAGCTAAAGCTTCTCTGTAACACTTTGCAAAAACATAAGAGTTTATTTAAATTTTGGTACTGATCAGACTAACATGGAAATAACTTGGGGAATCATGTGGCAACCAGGAATTCAGAGCAGAAAGGGCCTTGTCCACCACTTGATTGTAATAGGCAACATTTCTTTTCAATTTTCTCAATGGATTTGTTTCAAATATAGCAAATTTTTTCTTGTAATTTTCAGGGCTATAGAGGTCTCCATGCTTCCTCTTCAGATTGAATGAAATTAAATTAAATCTTAAAATAACTTAAGTCTGCTTTGTCATGCGAACTGTGAAAAATATCTGAATGGGGAGCAAAACAAAACCCAAAATTTTTCAGCCGTATATAAAAACCTCTTTAAAAACTTCAGATTTATTTTTGTTTCTTTCTTTTTTCTATCCCATATTTACTTGTTCATTTGCTTCATTATTATTTTCTATGGGTTTGGGGTGTTCATTTGGGAACATAATTTTTGTCATGATGTAAATCACTGAGATTATAACTTCTGTTAAAAATTAGGATATTTGTTATGTGGGACCTCTCTTAAGAATGATTTCAGACCAAACATCTGTCCAATTTTTTTCACAGAAATATAAGTGATGAAGACAAGAAAGGTAGAGAAATTATTATTGAAACGTTTTAATAGCTTGAAATGACTTTTAATACAGCTTTGTATCACTTTAAAAATGCAGCAGTACCAACTAAATGAAACTGAATTATTTAGGCTAATTTATGGAATCTCTAAATAATTTATACTGCTAACAAACACTGTGGACAATTTATGCATCCTCCTTGATTCCATCCCCCACTTTATTAATCTCTTTACATCCTCAATAGGTCTTATGGGCCTGAGGGTTTCTCAGGTTAAAGATTAGCAGGTGTTTTACCTACAGGTTTTCTGGCAATGAATAATTAAAACCAATATGCTCACATGAATGTAGCTTTCAATTATTACTTCATGCACACTAATTTTTCTTCAGTTTACCTCAATCTGCATCTATTTGGTTTCATGTAAGCTGGAGGGCATTAAACAGCATGGTTTCTTTCCTCTTTTCCTTACATCATCATTAATTATCTACACACTTGCTGATACACACCGTGTCCTCTCCTTCCCACATGTACACAGAGACACATGCTAAATTTCTTAAAATATCTTGTTTCAGCTTTTCAATGACAGATGCCTTTCATGTAGTACCCTGTGATCACTGTCTTCCTACGGCTGTAAAACCATTTGGTTTCTTGTTCAAAATTCTTAAATAGGTCTTGCAGTTTAGAGTAGGTTTCTTTTAAGCACTACTCTTTTAGTGTGAAAGTAAAGAAAACTAAAATATGAGCTTTGAAAATCTATCCTCAAAAACTGAAAGTGCAGTGCATCTAGCCTATACCTGTGAGTAAGTAATGCTGAGAGTACTCTCTGGGCCAACTGAAAAATATCACAGGGCAAAAGAAAAGTCATGGTTAATCTATTATTTTTTAAATCTATTTTATATTGGCTAAAACTGATATGGGAATTTTTTACCTGATATTTCCTAGAGAGACTGTACATTTTGCACATAGTTCAGAATTAATTCAGGCAATTAATGATTTTTCCCAAATTATTCTTTGAAAAACTAAAATACTACATTGGAGGATGTTTAGATTCAAACAAAATTGTTTTCTTAAACCAAATTACAACATCCCCTCTGAGTTCTCAGACAATTTCTTCTTGGTTGAATTGCTGGTCACTTGTGGTTTGGATGGTTCATCTCTCCATGAGGTCAGGCCACATCCTTTTCCAGGTGTCTCCCTCTTCCTTGGGCTCATCTGATGTGATGTCTGAAAGGTCATGGAAGGATTATGTGCCATAGATTTAATGGGAGAACAACCGTTGATAACACAACAATTTATTGGAGAAGAGTAAAATGATAAATGAACCTAAAATAATTTTTGCTTAAGTTTCAGCAGACAACTAAACAACCAAAATTATCATTTCAGTTCCTAAATAGCTGAATTAGCCTTTACAGGAAGCAATGCAATGGAGAGGTTTCAGAGAATAATTTTGGGAGACTTCTGTTCATCATTCTTTAGAATAAAAACAAGTGGCAAAAACTCCATGCAGTAAGGATTCTCATTTTTTGTATTCCCTGATGTTGATTTTTTTTCATATATTTCAAATTATTATTCAGAGGGAAAATATAAAAAGAGGTCTGTTTTTAAAACTAGGATTCTTCATTACATTTCATGTAATAATATGTTTTTACTTCCCAGTAAAATATTCATTGAAGTTTTTAAGGAAACTGAAGTATCAGGAAACATGTATTGCAAATACATAAAAGTTATGTGCAAATGTAATGTAAATTGGGAGGTTGGAACTCGGTGAACTTTAAGATCCTTTCCAACCCAAGATATTCTATGATGCTGTGACAAATGTAGTAGTCAAACATTGTATCATCTAAAAATTAGTTCCATTTGACTAACCGTCTAAACTGCTTTGCATTTACTTGAAATTTTTATTAATATGTCAAGAAGAAAGTCTTGCAAGATGTGTTTTTGTGGTTTGTTTTTTTTCCTGATAGCTATAGAAGGATTCTTAATTCTAGTGCTTTTAGAAGAAGTAACACAGTCTTTTCATCTGTGATTAAATTAAAAAAACCCAAAAAAACCAAAAAAAAAAACCCCAAAAAAACCCCAAACAAAGCGCACACAGAAAACCGAAATAAAACAAAAGAAATGATAAAAAGTTTAAAAAGTTCAAGGCTCCCATGTCCAGCATGTGTTTGCTTTCATTTTCAGCTAAGCATATTGTAGAGAATTTGAAAACGCTTTGAAGTTTGTTTCAAGTTTATGTTTTGGGTACTCCTTTGAATCATGGTACTCACAGACTTTGTTGTACAAGTTAATAATATTTTGGGAGTAGATTTTACATCTAAAGTCTCCAAAGTTGTACCAAGAGGAAATAAATTTCATCCATTTTATCCATCTCAAAATTGAACAACAGTGTGCTCACCTTTCCCAGGGAGTCCCTAAGAAAACTGTGGGAGTAACAATATTAAGAATTAATTTGGTTTGAATGAGGTAAAAAAAAAAAACAAACAAAAAACTTCCTTCACACATGTCTCTGGAATTATGATGGGAAAAGAAAGTCAGAGCTGGACAATATTTTCAGAGTGGTCCCATCTGAGAATGGTGTGCCTGTAACTATCTGTCCTACTAACACTTTCCTTGAAACTCTGGAATATGAGGAGCAACCACCAAGCTCTTTCCTTCTAGTCTGACCAATTATGAATCCAAATAAGGCAATAAAATGTGAGTTAGACCATATAATCTCATCCATATATAAGCAATACAAACCAGTCCTATCTAGAGGGATCAAATGTAATTACGTGAAAGACCTAAGTGTATCTAAGTGTCAATTACAAATCTGAAGGAATCCTTAACTTTTTAGGTTATCAAAGGGGCTCTTGGAGAGTTGAGACCTCCTGATAACAATATACAAAGGCCAAACCTCAGCTGGTGTGAGCTGATAAAGTTCTATGGAAATTACTTTACACCATCACTGACTTGCCCTGATGGTCTTGTTCAATATGTCCAATGAGAGTGTAAAATCCCCCCCAATGAATCTGATAATTCAGCATGTCCTGAAATATATTGGAAAATAAATCACTATAATTACTTAGTTTTGAAGCAGAAAGACTGTTCAATGGAAATAGAAACAGCAGCTTGTTATTGATCTGAATCGCTGGATGTTAGAAATTTGTTTGAAGTTAGCAATAGTTTCATAATATGCAGTGATGTTATTGCTAATGTTTTGTTGTTTTGTGTTAAAACTGACTCCGTTTTTACAGTAGCAATGAAGCATATTTCTATAAAACAACTTTTTTTGCTAAAGCTGAGATATGGCTGAAGGAAAAATCCAATATTTCTCTGCCCGGAGAAATATTTGTCTTGCTCTACACCAATGTTTTAACACATGAAAATGTATGCATTTGAAGATTAGGTTTATTCTGAATGAATTTCAAAAGGCAGGTTGCATGACTTGCATACCTATTTATCTAACAAAAATGAATGGTTTACTGTAGGCAGACAGAGACTGGCCAAGGCTGATATACCAATAGATAATTATTGCTATGAAGGTATCTTCACAAAATCATAAAATGTCTTTGGTTGAAAAAGACCTCTAAAAATCATCTAGTCCAAGCTTCTATGCAGTAAGCAGGGACATATTTCACTAGACCAGATCGTTCAAAGCACCATCCAATTTGGCCTTGAACACCTTCAGTGATGTGTCATTTGCATCTTCTCTGGGCAACCTGTTCCCATGCAACATCACCCTCATCCTAAAAAAAAATGTGTACTTTATGTTCAATCTAAAGTTATTGTCCTTAATTTTAAACCCAATGTTGTGTCCGGTCACAACAGGCCTTGGTAAGAGGCTTAAAAATTCTTTGTCTTTCTTTGAAACCCCTGCACATATTTAAAGGCTGCAACAGTCTTGGAGAGCCTTGTATTCTCCAGACTGAAAAACCTCACTTCTCTCAGGTTCCCTTAGGCTTATGACCATTTTTGTCAGCCTCTGGACCCACTCTGACAGGTCCATGTCTTTTCTTTGCTGTGGGCCCCAGATGTAAATGCAGTACTCCAGGTGTGGCTGCACAAGTGCAGAGTGGAGGAGGACAATATGGCCTCACCCTGCTGGCCATACTGCTTTTGATGAAGCCCAAGGTATGGTTGGCTTTCTGGACTCTGAGTGTACATTGTCAGGTCACACCTAATCTTTCATTCACCAATAAACCCAAATCCTTCTCTGCAGGCCTGCTTTCAAGTAATTAATCCTTCAGCTTGTATTGATACTGTAGATTGCCCTGACCCAGGTGAAGGACTTTGCACTTGGCCTTGTTGAAACTCATGGAGATCACATGGGGTCACTCTTTAAACCTGTCAAGACCTTTCTGGATGATATCCTTTCCCTCTAGGAAATCAGATTCACCATTCAGCTTGATGTTGCTTTCAAACTTGCTGAGGGTGCACTCAATCCAACTTTTTATGTCATTGATGAAGGTATTAAATAGTATTTGTCCAAGTACATACCCTGGAAGAACACTACTGGTTATTGATTTCCACTTGGACATTGAGCCATTGACTATAATTCTTTGTGTGCATCCATCCAGCCAATTCCTTATCCAGATAATCATCCATCTGTCAAATGCATTCCTCTCCAATTTAGTGGCCAGAATGCTGTGGGACCCTGTATCAGAAGTCGAGGTAGATGACATCCATAGCTCTTTCCTTGTCTGTTGATGCAGTCACTCCACTGTAGAAAGCAACTACATCAGTCAGCTATGATTTGCCCTTGCTGAAGCCTTGTTCACTGTTTCTAATCACCTCTCTGTCCTTCATGCATTTAAATATGTCTTCTAGTTGGATGTGCTTCAACTTCCTACTGACCATAGAAAGTGAGACTGACTGGTCCTGAGTTCTCACTGTCCTTCCTTTTACCTTTTTTTCCCGTTCTGTGATTACCTTGACCATTAATTGACATATGTCTCATTACAATATTGATTGTATAAGATGAAAGGCAGAGAACAGTCACAGCTGAACTGAAGATACTTTCTATGGCTTTATCTGACTCTTTTATAGACACTGAAGAGAATGTACTAATAGTACAGCTAAATATTGCTGAGCACACTTTCTTCGATAAGAAAAAAACATTAACCACCCTCTTGGCAGAGACAGAGGAAGAGATCAGAGAACTGAAAAGTTATTAAGTTTGAATGATCATGACTAGCTCACATTTCATATCTGGGGAGAGAGAAAATGTGCATATTTATTCTTCGCATGAACTTGCTCACACACCGCACACATTTGCTGTTTAAAAGCATTGGTTTCACAAGACTGAGAACAATTATCAGAAAGAACAGGGACATAAAAAGACTGCAGCAAATGTCTGTTTGACAGTGGCTAGCTACATATTTCAACCTCAGCTCTTAAATGGAGAAAATTATGCTACATGGGGTAGAAAAATATAAATCTCTTGAAAGGATGTTAAAGGAGTTGTAATAAAAACTAACCTAAGAAAAAAAAAGGTGTAGTATAGGTGAGATAAGACTTTTTTTTATGTATATCTTAAAAATTTTACTTGTTTAGTTAAAAATATATAGAATTATATTATAATAGAAATATTAGGGATCTCAGTATAATTATAGTGTTATACAGCATAATATGCATCTGATATCCAAACCTATTCAGAAATAGTGAGGTCATATAATCTGCATGTATTTTGAGCACATGAATTATCTCAGGGTAGGTGTTGCTATTAGACAACTCAAGGCAATGAGGAATGTGCCAGATTTTGAAGCCTCAAGTTTTAACTTTTCCATTTTGCATTGGTGTGCAGCTTTTATATTTTTTTATATTAAGGGTTACTAAGATCTTTTCACAGGGTGGTGAAGACACAATAATCTCATTTTAGTTAGGGACTCAAGGGCAATCTCTAAACTTAAGGCCAAGAGCATAAACAATGTGAAGGGGATGGGCAAGTAGGCATGCAAGGAGGATGAAACTTCATGGTTTGAGGCTACTAATTGGACAGTTGACTCCTGTGTGCAAATGGACTAAAACATGTAAAAATGTGAGATCCTGTGACCAAGCCCTCTTTTGCTTCCATCTTGGAGCCATCCAGGCAGAACCGCTTGAAGGCCCCTTAACAGTTACTTTATTCTTAACTTTGTCTGGCCTCTCTTCTAGTTCCACAAGGCATCAATTGGGGCAGATGTGTCTGAATATTTCATACATACAGTTTCAGCAGCTGGTCTGTTCAGAAACACAGCCTGGATTGAGATTTTGTACATAATCTTTCATTAAACAAGTGCTAGTTTAACAAAGAGAAAGATAAGGGGTGGCTTAGAGTCTGAAAATCCCTGTTTAGTGAAGAAATACTTGAAATACTTCTACAATCATTCAGAAAAAATGTAACTTCTGGTGGCTGAAATATGAAGGAAGATAAATGCAGACACAGGGAATCTGCTTTTTTTGTTTGTTTGTTTGTTTGTTTTGCTCAACAGCATAATTACCACCAGAACAGTTTTCTGAAGTGATTTGGTGAGTGACTGGCTAGTGAAAACTCAGTGCTTTACAAAAGTATGTCTTGAATCAAATGAAAACTAATTCAATTGTGTGATGTGCTGTTCATTATAAGAAGCTGAAACAATAATTTTTTATGACTTTAAAATATCTAATTCCATCCTACCTTACACATACAAGAGCAAACCCTTTCATCATTGGCTTAGTATATTCCACTTGTTTGGTGTCTTAAACTCTGTATTAAAAAATAAAACCAGCAAAAGACACAAATTATATGGGAAAAGGATGGCTTGTTATGTGTGAAGAGACATAATGTGAGAACACAGATTTATAGCACCTTTTGTTTCATTTTCTTATTTCAAACAATGTAGCAATTTTATAAAACATAAAGTATGATATAAAACAGTCTGGTTAAACTAAAACGCATCATATACCTTACTCCATTTTATCTGTTTAGCCTGCTATATTATATACTTGTCAGCATATACTGTTATATTGCCATTTTTGCTGCAATTCATTCTGAAAATATAATTTGAAAATCAAGAATATGTGAGTCTGCAGGGATTTATATTAAAATCCCATGCAGGCAAACAAACATCCAGCTCTCACACACCTTCATTTGTTATCCTAGATTTGCCTATTTTAGAAATTGAACAACTATCGGTAACAGGTCATGAAATCAGATGCATCTTGGAGTTGAATACTCTTTCACGAATAGCCCAAATGCAGAGTGTAATAGAGGTTGCTGTGACCAGAAATTCTGATCAGATTAAATCCTGTGATCACAACTTTTTTTACTCCATAGAATGTTCTTTGAACAATACAGACTCTAGGCTTGGTGATATATCTGTGTTTGCAGATACTCAGTAAAGTAACCTCCCATAGGCTGCATTCTGTCACCCGTTCCAGAAGGAGCCATCTGTAAACAAAGTCTGGACTTCAAATTGCCCAGATGTCTTGTTAACATATTTGCTGTTCCTCTCCAAAGTACCCTCTGCCTACAGGACTTGCAGCACCTTGAAATTAGCTGCAGACTTTGTAAATATCTGTCTTTATAGATTCTATCTCAATCAAATGGAGAAAGATTTTTGTATCTGGCTTGTTCATACCCAGAAGGACCTGTTAGATTGCTGAGACACACTTGTTTTAATGTCTACTACAGACAGACTGTCTGCTCTTACAGAGCTAACGTACTTTTTATTACATTACATTTAAGCAGATATTCTCTGCACAGGAACTAAATAATTCCATGAATTCCCACTGTAGAATATCTTCTTTTGCACAGGAAGGAAAGGCATGTGCCTTTTCTATTCCTTAGAAAAGGCAGCTGCTTTAGCATTTAAAACTGGTGGGGAGGGAATGAAATTGTTTAATTCACTATATATGAGGAAAAAGACTCACATCAGACTTAACAGTCACTGTTTAGGTCTCTGCAGCTGTTTTACTCCTAAACAGTGCTGTTTGTGTTAAAAGTCAACTAAAGAATGTCACAAGAAGGAGTAAACCCAAAATTTCTCACCTTACCCACAGTTGTTGTTCCCAGAGACACAGAGCCCTGACCTAACAGGAGTCACAGTGGTGTCTAGGGTCAGGGAAAATCCACAGGAGATTGTTGCTTTTCCCCGTATTTTTGCTTTATATACTGTCCTTTCAGCAACATTAAATGATACATCAAGGCCACTTTAAAGCATAGATACATAGAGTAAGAATTTGGGATGACATCTTAAAATTACTGTAATGAAAACCAAATGCTATAATGAAGCAGATTTATGTGTGGTTTAATGTTTATCTCTGAGTAGTATAATTGCATACAAAAAGTTGATTTGTGTTATGTGACCATGCTGTGTCTGAGGGTCCCCTGAGAGTCAAATTTTTAACATATGATGAAATTACAATAAGGCAATGCTTCATTGTCTAGGAAAGCTCTGTTCAATAAAATAATGCTTCAGATACCATTATCATCTCAGCAGCAGGTCACAAGAGGCCTATTATTATTTCATAGGAATTTTTTTTAGGCAGTTAGAGCAAAAAATTAAACAGATGTTTTTGGTTTAGTCTGTGCTGGGATTTTTTGTCTGGCATGAAAAATAAATTCTCTTTTGCTTTTTATATATATTATATATATATATACACACACACACACACATACACATACATATACATATACATATACATATACATATACGTGTATATGTAAGAAAATAATTTTGTCTTTTGATTGAAAATACCGTTAAAAAGAATCTTACTTTAATTAACTTCTTTTAAGATTATAAATTGGTCAACAGTGTATCTATAGTAACATAATTTCTTGAAGGACCTGTATGCTAAAAGAAAGAAAAATTATTATGAACTTCACATTTTAACAAGTGTTCCTTTTAGCAGATGTGAACCAAGTCCTTGGAGAAATGTACTTTCTGTTCCTTTTATTGCAGCTTGCTCTACTCACCTTGCTACCCCATATTTCTATGTTGTTGTCTAATCTGAAATCATTCCAGTCTCCCCCAAAATCACTCAATCAGCTCATAAAGCCACAAGATGATGTAATCAAAATAATAATAAAAAGTGTGGTAAAACCCATGGAGAAGTCTATGACAGGAGCCTTAAACAAAAGAAGCAACACACAATAACAAAGGAGTTAAATTAATTAATTGAACAAAGGAGAAATAGTACTGAACAGAAAAGGCAAGGAATTGGGTGGTTGCCTCTATTTTTGCCATTAACTTAAGACTCAGCTGCAGAAAGACATGCTTGGGGATTAGAGGTTATAATTTCTGTGCCTTGTCAATACAAGTATGAAAAATCACTGGAGAATAATTTAATGAGGACAATTCTGATCTTTTCCACCTCAAAATACACTCATATACTATCACACAGGAAGCTAGTTAACCTCAGTTGATGGTGCTTCATGTTTAGTGGAACTGAGCACTTTAAAAAATCTCCTTCTGTCTGGAGAGCCATCAATGAAGGCTTTTTTTTTTCAACCTTCATTCTGTGGCAATGGTGTGGGAAGAGAATTGTGGGAGAGTGAAATGGAGAGTGACTATTATTGCTTGTCTTACCATGCCATGCCAAACGGAGAAGTGAAGCAAAAGAGTTTTTTTTGTCTATGTCGCTCTCAAACCAATGCAAAATTTTCCTTTGTTAAGATCTCGGGCAAACCTCACACTTTCTTAAAGTTATGTTATTTATACTAATAATTTGGTGTTAGAAAAATATCTTCTATGGACAATTATTGGTAGATCATTTTCTGAGTCAGTAGCAAAATATACTTGATCAAAACCATATTTCAATAGATATAACATGAGCCATTTTTATTTGACAGGCCTTGCTAAACATCACTCTATAGTGGCATTATACCACAATGGTGAGAAATAGGCTCCCAAATTCAGTTGAAGTAGAATATATAGCCAAGGATTTTCTGGGGGTGGCAGAGAGGTAATTGGCTTACCATATATTCTATAAATGGGCAGTGACAAGGCCAAAGGCAGAGAGAAATCTTGCAGAAATGCCCCAACTATAAAATGTCTTCAAGAATAAGCATCCTTAAATGTGTCTCTTGATGGCCAGAATCATATTTGTTCAAGATGAGATAGGTGAAAAGGAAGCTGTATTATCACAGCTGTGGGAAATAAACAGGTAAGAGTAAATATTTTTGTTAAAAATATATTTTGATATTTCCTAGCCAAAGGATATAGTTTCCAACAGAACATAAAAAATTCTTATGTAACAGAACTCCCCTGAGTCCTCAGGTGAGGTTAAGATATTTGAATGCCATGGAGAGTTATGGCTACTTGGCTTGTTGTTTCTATCCAACAGTATCACTTAACAAGAGGAACAGTCTCTTAAAGCTGCCTGTGAGAGAGCTATATATAAAAATCATTATTGTCTACCGAGATCTGAGTTTATACTTTACATTGTATTAAAAATGTTCCACTAAATGACCACAAATCCACACTGTGTCCATAGGGTCCAACATATGAAGTCAATACAATACTGTGAGTGCAATAATGGTTTAAATCAAGGTGTACTGGTTCCATTTATATTCCACTTCACTGTTTGTACAGCTGATTATAATATAGTCCGTCTTTTTTGAGCCAAACCTATAAAATACATAAACTAGGAAAGGTGTGATACTGTAGCCTGGTATTCAATGAACAGATCTTGTTCTTACAGCTGTTCTTCAACAAGATTATTCAGCCACAGAGCTTCTCTCTGTGCCTTTGCTCCATTTGCCCCACAGTCAGATTTTGCTCATGGCAGCACTTCCAAATAGGTCCCACACAATTGAGAAAGAATTGAAAATCATTTACAAAATAAAGAAGACTTGCATCATGGAAATCTTCTTTTATAGCACAAATTAGTTCTTGAGGAATAAAAATATTGATATGTATATGATCATGTTCTATAAGCCAGCTGCCTTGAGTGAAACAAATTAAATTACAAACCTTGTTTTAATTTTATTTCTTTCATATCCTTAAAATCAGGTTGCAAATTCTTACTCCTACAGTTTACTGTTACCCCTAAAATTGGTAATACTCTTCCTTTATCAACTTGTGTCTAGATAAATAAAGATTTAAAACAAATTTTCTTTTGACTGATTTGGATTGCAGATAATGAAGAAAGTAGCAAAGTATAGTTACATTACTATGCAATACCAGTAACAAATACCATAAGCCTTCATCTTACTTCAATTTTATGTCAGAATAACTTAATGAAAGGACAAGAAAGATGTCTGGAGAGTGTTGCTTTCAGGGTAAAGGTTTTACAAAAGCATTAGTAAAACTAATGGCAGACATCTTTCATTAGTGTGTCTCTGATAAGGTGTTGCCAAAATCCCAGAAATGTTCAGGGTCAGCCATTTGTGATTAAAATGGTTATTCAAGTTCATCATCATACACAAAGAAATCAGTGAGGAGACAAGGAAGATGCTTTTAAAAGCAGATCCCACTACAAGCTGCAGGGTTCAGAAGGTCCTGCCCACTCACATGTTGCAAAATGCTCTCTTGGGAAATGAATAATTAAAATTAAAAACTTTTCAGAGTTCACCACATCAAGAGAAAAAATGGTTTCAACTGTATTTGCTTTCAGTTCTTCAGAAGAAAAGGACTGGAAATACTGCTCATTTTTGAGACTAATCAGCTAGTGATAGCAGGGCAGTTCATCTAACTTCCTATGGAGTAAGTGACTGTATATAATTAAGTTTTTCCCAAAACAAATAAAGCAGTCAGTATGGGAACTCTATTATTTCATAATTAGTGGCCATCATGGTTACTACCTAAAAAAAAATTCATCATTTACCAACAATTACTGTATCACAGTGTTTGTTATTTCCTACTCTAAGGACTGAGAAACATTCTATCTCAAATATCATGTTTTAATGTTTCCAAAATTTGACTTTTTGTTTGAAATCAATATAATTCTGCCTTCTTCCTAAAATACAAATAGCTATTAGAATCAACAATTTAAGCCATATAGCAAATTGGAGATAGAAAAATGAAGAAGTTAAATCTCTTCCAACTTGTAATGCAGAGAAAATAAGGTGCTGGATATGCCCCTTTGGAGTCAGTCCTTTATAAAAGCTCTGTGCTGAATCTGTGCAGCTGAGTGAATTTGGACGTTAGCTACTCTTAGGGGCCATTCAGCACAAAGTGCCAAAGCCTTTCATGTTTTTCTGGCTTGCCCCACCACGTTGTTCCCCAGCTCAAAAATAGTCAGTTCTCTCAAACCTGACCAAGGTCTAGAAATTGATATTCAAATCAGTCTTTCAGAAAACTTATGCCACGTAATTGTTTTCTTTGAATAATCTTCCTCTTTTCACTCTTCCTTGTACATCTGAGTGACAGAAGATGTAGAAATCTGCCATTAGCTAATGACTCTCAAAAAAACCTAAAAATTGCTTGAAAGGAATCAAAATAAGCCTGAAAGGAAACAGAACTTGAGATCTCTGTGAAGTGCAGTTTCTGAATCTGCTAGTTACACTTTGAAAGAGAGCCATTAATCACAGGGAAAGGGTCTTTGTACTCTCAACAGTCCATCTCAGAGAAGACTTCTTCAATTTTTTAAATTTAAGGGCTGCTTAACCTTTCTGCAAGAAAATCTGAGCATCGCTTTTTTTTAGTTTAGAGTGTTGCCACAGTCCCATGCATTCATTTACAATTTATTGTATATCAATGTAGTTTATTCCTGTTTGCTCATTGTTTTCATTTTCATAATTTGCCTTTCTTGTTTGCCAACTCGTTTGGATTGTTAAATTATGATCTGTTTGTATAATTTTTTATGAATCTTTTGTAATCATTGTGTAGGTCACCATTTACTATCATACTAATCACTAGAGGATCTAGAAAATATGGCAAATTGTCAGTTAAGAAAGGAATAATTTTTGTGTAAATCTATTTTTGAATTTCAGGAAATTAATTAGAAAAATTTACAGATGCATTTAAAATTTTTCTCTAGAAGAAGATTTTTTTGTTTTGGTATTCCTAAAGGTTCAAAAATTTTACATTTTACAAATTCCATTGTATACTGAAGAAAGAATGAAGCTAACGTTAACTTGTCTCTTTTGTTACAGTAGATTGTCCATAAACAATTTTATGAAGTTTAATTTTTGAGCAGTTAATATGGCAAATTGGAGTTCCAGATAGCTTCTAGTATTCAAAATTGCTGCTCTAAATCAACTCTCTTACCTGTTGTCCAACTGTGCATGAGTAGGTATTCAATCATAGAACAGCTGCTGGTAGCATCAAGCTTTCAAAAAAAAGAAGCCAAAAGACTAGGAAAAGTTAAAGGGACATGACAGTCCACTGCACTGTTCAAGAGTAATAGCTCAAAAGAAGACTGATGGCTACTGGCAAAAGTCGTGATCATTGTTTTCTACTATTACTTTCTGGATATGCATTAATAAATACTGTCTTCTAGTAATGTTTCAAATATCTACCTGTAAACACTTGCTGTGGTTGACCCTGGTTGGCTGTCCCTGCTCGCCAAGCTGCTCTATTGTTTTCCTTTCTCAACAGGACATGAAGAGAAAAAGTGACAAGGACTTGTGGGTCAAGGACAGGGAAATATCACCCAGCTGCAATTACAAACAAAACAAACTTGACTTGGGTGACATAATTTATTATCAGTTAATAAAAGTAGGATAATAAAAAAATCTCAACCCACTTTGCCTCCAAACCCATTCTCTCAGACAACTGGCACTTCTCACACAGTTAAACGCTTCCTTCCCAAAGAAGATGGCATAGTCAGGCCAATCTGAAGGCCATTCTGTCCCTGGACAAAGCTCCCTTGCTATGTGGGACCCTACCAGCTGACCTAGGCCTAAGTGCTAACGCTTAAGAGGTAGAGGTGATGCTGAGCATCAAGCCCATGACCTCATCCTGTATAGTTTGTAAAATGGACATAACCACCAAATCTGTGTCAGACCCTAAAAGGTAAAAAGGTCTCCTAAGGTCTCTACACCCACATTTGCCTATAAGTGGTGACTGTCATGCCCACATCTACTGTAGATGACCACATTGCCAAAGAAATTCTGTTCCATGGTGAAAATAGACTGATGAATTCTTCCCCAAGATAGTTGCTGGACTTTGTCCAGCTCACCCAAAACCCTGACCCCAGAGAGCTTCAACAATCTCTTTGTGCAGAAAAATAATGATATAAAAGAAAGGATTAGATTGGTTCTAAACAATAATAAAAATAAAAAGTATGAATTATCGTGGGGATTTCAGGGAAACACAGTAGTATCAACAAGCCCTGTCAAACAGTACCTTTATACAATACAATTATATTTCCCCAGAATGAGAAAGGAAGATCTCAGTGTCCTGCTTCATGTCTCACGGGGAAATTAACTGCAGGGTGAAATGATCTGTTCAAAGCAATTATTTTGCACTTAATCCCTAGAAATCATTTGGAGACTCAGAATAATGACTTCCAAGCCCTTTGGCATTTGGCCATCATCCATGAAAATATAGCATAACTCTAGAGAAGGAGTGTCCCCCCCTCATTATGCAACTTCAGAATTGTTAAAATCCTTTTCCAAAACCCTCCCCAGAGCAAAAACCATCTGCAGAAGTGACCTTCCAGACATAGAAATACAGTTTGCAGGCCTGAAAAGAAACTACACCCCTATGTGTCTGAGGCCTCTGTTCCCTATCTGCAAAGTAAAAAAAAAAAAAAAAAAAATTAAAAAAAAAAAATTCTTCTGGCAGAGTTTTCTCACAAATAGTAGATAGATTATTACATAACTGGCATCCAAGCTTAGGCTTTTGATGGGTAATTGAAGGATTTCCTGTCCTAGAGATTAAGTAATTTTTATTACATGGAGGTGGTTCAGTGCAACTCACTTTATATCCTGTGCATCCCCAATTGTGGCAACATTCATCCCAATGTGTATTTGTCAACTAATTTTAAATGGGTTTGATGTGGATTTTTTTCCTCAGTGTCTTGAAGCAGAGAGTCAGACTTAAAAATAGTTTAGGACAGTTATAAATGTTCAAGCTACATCCAGTGAAAGCTAATGAAGAATGAAGTATTCTGGAACTGATCCCTATCCTATTAAATCAGTGTGTGTTTTTATATATTGATTTAAATTGACAAGTCAAAACTGTGAGGATTTATTTTAAATATAAAACAGGAGAAAAGCTATTTATAGTAAGAACAAGAGGGAATTATAGTTGATAAAAAATTCCTAGTTTTTCTCTTAGTTCTTTAATCCACTGATTGCCTTCCAGAGTGATACAACATGTTTTTAGTTTAAAATTTCAGAAAATCATATAATTTTTTATTATAATATGATGAAAACGTCAACCCTCCAACTACAAATTTTTGATGTATATCAAAAATAGACATTTACTATTAAATATAATGTTTTAAATGTTGTAATAATCTGTTAAAAAAAAAGAAAAAATTATTACATGCTCCAATAAAATCAGACTCTAGCCAATCTCTGAAATTGACTACAACATAGTAAAAGAAAAATCTGTCTTAAGGTAAAACAGAGTGAAGACTGAAACAATTAATCTGGAATGCACTGGATGGCAATATTAATACTAAAGTTGATTTTAGAGCCATAAAATATTTCTCCATGCTAGTAGAAATTTTTGTGGTGTTGGGTTGAATTTGTGGCCTTGAGAAATTAAAACACCAATGTCATTGACTCCCCTGGAATGGCTAGTTTGGCTTCAAGGAAAAATGATAGCTTATATTTCTTTACAGCTTATGGCTTATATTTCCACTAAATGAATGGTGTCAATTAACATTGTGGCAATGAAGGTATTCTTCTAATAATATTAAGATTAAAAGATTAAGTTTTCTTAATAGTTCTTTTTTTTTCTTTGTGGTATTATGTAAAGGCAAGGTCTGCTGCCAAAAATGTAGTTCATGAGCACAATCGTATTTGCTTTCTGACAAATCTGCCACTGAGGATAAGCATTAATACCAAAAACTTGCAGGCTATGGACAGTTTTACCCCTTCCCTCCAAGATATCTGCAGACTATTTCAGACACATCTTTCATAATAATTTTCATTAAAAGCAAATAAAACAATGTTGAATTTCTGAGAGTCACATTGCCTTTGTTTTCAAGGTCACCTTTATTTATTTTGTTTACACAGTCAGAACATTGTCTATCTCTTCATTTTGGGGGCACGGCATTACAGCCCTTCACCAGAGCATCCTCCTCCATGTCATGAGTGATGCATGTGCAGACCTCACAAGTTAATAATTAATGGTTTAGCAGCTCAAACTTCCCAGGCAAGGTGTGTGGAGCACAGAAAATGAAGCACAACAAAATGCTGAGCAGCTCTGTACAGTAAATGCAGTAATGATTGTCTTTCTTGAGAGGCTCTGAACTGGAGTGAAACTGTCTAGAGGGAGATAATGTCAAAAACATAGGTGTTTCCTTCAGGACTTGGATGTAACTGAAAGAAGATTTTCAAGATCTGAAGTTTTGGCAGGTTATTCATGACAGATAATTAACTTCTATTTGTGCACAACCTTGAAATGGTGCTTTCTGTTACATACTAGCAATACTTTTCTTCTAGGAAAACAGATTTAAACAGAAAACCTTTCACAGACATAACCTATTCAAGTAGAGAGTGAACTGAGTTCATGTGCCTATGAGACCATTGGCCTATAATTCTTAAATCTCATTGTCTCCATATGAAAAACTATTCAAACAGAAGTCGATTCAAGGATTTCTTTTATATGTGACAAATTATCAAGTCCACTTCTTTCACATTAAACATGAATTATCTGGAAAGTTCTGATTATTCATTCAAGTTGCCATTGTCAAAGAGTGAGTTTATTATGTTGCTGTTGGGTTGCTGGTGTAGCTTTATTTTTTCTTTTCTGTGTTTTACTGCCTGTGTTGATGGAAAACTAGAAAACATTTGATAGTGTGGGAAGTAGTACTGGTAACTTACTTTGAAGACATGACATTTTCGACAATAGTCCCATTTTGATTCACATAAAACAGCTCTATTGTAAAATTTCAGTGTGTAGAGGGGGGAATTGAAGAAAATTTAAAATTCAGACTATTATTTTGTCTATGTCAGCGTTTGCTGAAGTAAGGAGCTTGCATTTTGTTCTCTATAGGGTTAAGTCAGGAATGGTATATCCTGATGTCCTTATGAAGTTAAATAAATTTATTTCTTTCCTAGGGCTATCATGTCAAGTCATATTTACAGCCTTGCACACTCAACTTTCGTTAACGTAAATGCTAGTAATTTTTCATAAGCCCTACATACAGTTACAGGATAAAATATTAAAATAATTCTCCAAGTGAAGTGATAGGTTGAACTGGTGGGAAAGAGGATGCAAATGATAATATGTAAATATATACAAGAAAAACAAACCTTTCTGAGGTCACCAAGATTGCTATCAGGCAAATAGATTTGAAAAGTAAATTTCAAGGTCATTTGTCTGGAAATCAATCATTGCTGTAGTACAGACTACATAATAGACACTGTTTGCTGATGGAGGTTTATCTTTCTGAAGTTTTTCCAGCCTCTTTCAAGGTTAAAATGCTCTGTATTATTAATCAAGCACAGGAAGGATAGCCATATGGAGCACAGATATTGAGCAAGGCCTATCAATAATGTTTATTTCCATCTAAGCATAAAATGTGTTTGGGGTGCACAATTAGGGGATCAATCACCAATCCACGTGTCACGGGACATGCCACCTTCGTTGTCTCATTACTTCTGTTTCCCTATAGTTTTGCTATTACCAGATCACATCTAGGGCCCAGTGAGTGATTAGTTTATAAGAATCTCAATGTAATTGGAAGTTAAATGCAGCACACAGTAAAAAAGACCAGTAATAAACTTTATTCAGCCTCCACCTTATTTTCCTTCAGATTTCCAATGACATATGTAGTTAAAAAACATAGAAAGGTATATTGCCAAATTGTGAACTGTTTCCCTCAGCATTAAAATCTTTCTAGAAAATGTCTTTTTCAGTAGGGATCCACTGAAAGAAACCTATATCTAATGTGATGGTTGTAGGCTATGCAAAGAATTCTATTGTTACTTTAAATAGAGAAGACTGTTGTGTTCTATCATAGCAATTCTACAGACAACACATTTTCAACAATATAGTCCAACTTTATAGCAAGTGTATAGACTACACAGCTAATTCAGACAAAAAACCTCAGTACATTGATTAACCTAAATTTGAAATTATTTAAACAGTTTTGCAATGCGAATTAAACAGTAAGACCGATTCATTGGTTTATTGCTTCAATATGCTTGAGGACTTGCTATACAAAGAAATAGGCTAGCTCATGTCACAAATTAAGACATAAAGCATTCAACTCCTTGGGAACTTCATGTGGTGACTATATAGATGATTCCCAGTTCTCTATTCCTGTCATATTTTGAGGTAACTTCTTTCTTTAAAGCAAAGACTATTGCAAAGAGCAAAGATGACACCTTGATTCCACTATGATTAATTCATTTGGCCATGGATTTCAATATCTTTGAAAGAATACTTTTTTAGTGATTTCCAGGTTTGAATGTTTTGTTCTGTTCCAGTTTATCTTTTGTTACTGGATTTATCTGGTAAAAATTCCACTCCTCTGGAGGTATAGGAGATTTGCATCTTATCTTCGGTATGGACAGAAATTTGCTAGCCTGGTTTCCCTCAAAACTGGATGTTACTGTTGTGTGATTTATAAAATCATATCCTTTTTTTAAAAATTGTCTTTTTTAAAGTTTAAACCAAAAAACAGATGCGTCTGAAAGCTCTCCTAAAGTCGAAATGAGATGACTCAAAAAAAGCCCCAGATGACTTATAGCAATCCAACAACACTAATAGGATACAGGATACTTGACCTGTGTTTGAATTTCTCTGCTGGAATATTGAGCTCATGATTGCTCTTCCCTGGAGCTGGGAAAGCAACTTATTTCTTCTGTGTGTTATAGGCTGATGGTATCAACATATGCAGAAGAAATGGCAAGGCTGCAAAAATCAGATGGGGTTTAGGATGGTAAGAGCCAGCTTTAGAAGAACAGTTAAACAGGGAGAAAATCTGTATATAGGTTGAGTGTCTACATTTTAAATATTCTTACTTTAAAAATGATTTTTTATATATGAAATTGCCATATAGAAATTTTTAGATTCCTCGGAAGAAAATATAATATTCACATATAAATAAATTATTAAAGCAGATGTGGTGACTGGTTTCTAAGAAATAGCATGCTTTTTTAAATATAATTTTATATGTTTTAAATGCTTCTGAAACTTAAATTCATTACAGAAGTCTTCTCAGATTCCTTAATGATTGTACATTTAGATTTAATTAGTAGAAAAATTTTCTTGCATAATATCCAAGAGCTGTCTGATATTTTCATAGTGTGTCTGAAAAAGTTGCAGCTGCTTCCATTGTTACTTTTTAAATTACAATTTTTGGCATCTAATGCATTAATGCTGTCTATGCTATCAAAGACCTATTTTTTCTAGAGAGCTAAAACTCAAAAATCAATATATCTAATTAAGAACTTCAGGTTTCTGGAATTCTCATCAAAACTACTTCCTGTACAACAAATAATAAAGAATAAGTAAAAGGAAGTTGAAATAAGAGATTAAGAAACAGAAAATTCAGTTGGACTAAAAAGTGCCAGTACCTTCAAATAAATAGTTATCAAAGAACTGCGACAAGAGTCTTTCTGATTTGTGATATATTCATACCATCAACATTTTGTAGCTTTGTTAAAATAGGAACTTGACATACACAATGAACAAGAAAGAGTTTAAATTGAGGGTAGCATGTAATTTAGCTTAACTTCACATTTGTAAAGTCACTGAACCCAGTCCAGATGAGGGATAATAAGGAGAATATTTTTGTTCATCCTGTAATAATTTATTAATTTCTCACCAACAAAAGACAACTCAAATATACCAGTACAGGTCCAGGACACAGTACTACAGTGCAAATCCCTATTTAGTCTTAACATCTAAACCATTACAAACGCATATTTCTCAGCATCTGTTGTGATGACAATAAGAAGTCTTGTTATAAAGGTCTAAGTCCCCAAGAATGTAAAAAGTATAGAGACAACAGTATAAATTGTATGTAATTCCAAGATGCTGCAATACTTCTGAGAGGTGGCTGAACATAAGATCAGAAATAGCAGCTGTGAATTCCTGGTTCTTCTTGCTTCCTGTAATTTCTTATGTCAATCAAAAGACAAACTAAGAATTTATCATTAAATCCAAGTTCAGCGGCACCGTTGGCTTACTGACCTATATATGCATGTTCTTATTTTCATTGAAAATATTTACAGCCCTGTCCACCCATCTTCAGTATTTTTAAAGGCAGTACAAGCAATGCACACAAGTTTATGAGGACAATGTGGTTCACCAGTCTTCATTCACACTAAATCTTGCAAGTAACTAAAGATGCCAAGTTTCTATAATTACAGGTCCAAATGTTTGTGCATCTGGGCTGTTGCACATGTGTAGGAGTGCACCAGCTGTTCCCTTCCTCGGCATTATTTTCTCCTTTCCATTTTGCTTTCTGAAGTAAGGTTTCCTAAGGCAGCTTATAAAAAATTTGGGATCAAATAAGCATGAACTTTATCACCTAGCTCAGAACTGAGCCTCCCAAATACAGTAGATTTGCCAATCTACAGTAAAAAGCCTAGGATTTTTCCTTTGATCATTCTGATCACTTAGTGAGTCAGTAAGAGAGAAAGAACAAATGAAGAATGAGCTGGAAATCACATTCAATATGGAGTGGGTTAAATTGTTGATATGGGCCTAGGGGAGGATTGAGGTAGAGACAGAAGCATCTGACACAGCCAAGAACAGAGGATCAGAGCTGTGAAGCTGGAGAGGATAATGATAGATACTGGGATAGTCACGAAGGGAAAGAAGAAGCCAAAAAACTAAATGCATACACTGTACTTGAAATCAATTTCTTCTAGAGGCTTGTTGTTTCATAAAAGTTAAGAAATGGGGCGAAACAGTATTATGAACCTTTCAATATATTCATTTGCTTGATTATGGCCTCAGTTGAGTGACTCACCACTACCTCAATGTTTGAAACAATTACATATTTAATGTAATTTCCTCCAAATACTTCAAGGAACTTTGTGGGGTTTTGAGGTGTTTTGTTGCTTTTTGCTTTGTTTTGTATTGTTGCTTTTCTTGTTTAGTTTTGGTTTTGTGTGTGTGTGTGTGTGTTTTGTGTGTGTTTTGGCTTTGAGGTTTATTCTGTTTTGTTTTTTGGTGGATTTTTTGGTGTTTATGTTGTTTTTTTTCAAGGAATTACTGGGAAATTAATTCCCTTTTTCAACAGTAACTAACTACCAAGGCAGAGCACATGTAAAACAAACCTCAGTAGTCACACAACAGACCACCATGTATCTGTCACAGGGCACAGTGCACCAGGACTCTGTACAGTGAAGTCTCCTCACTCCTGAGAGCTCATCTGGAGCTGCTGCAGGTTTGTGCTGGGATGGACAGCACAGCCCTGGGGAGAGCTGTGCAAAGAGTCCTGCAAAGATGGGCTATGAGGAGCCTCGGCTGGGGCTCCCTGGGCGCTCAGCCTGTGGTCTTGGGAGGTCATCCCAGCTCAGTCCCTGCTCCAGATGTTCCCCTGAGCCATCCAGGTGTACCTGTGCCAGTCCTGTTCTTGATCTGACTGCGCTGGCTTCTCTTCCTGCCTTCTCCTCAGACGTAGCTGGTTGCAAAAAATTTGTCTGGGGACGCCTCTGCTCTCACCACCTCTGATTACTCTCACTGGATCTTCTCTGCTCTCCTGGTTTAGAGACAGCAGGATTCTGTCTAGATGCCAGTCTGCTGTGACACTCATCTCTTTGCTCCCTTCCCTCAGTGGAGTAACCCACCCTTGCTGCTTCTTGAGGGGATCAACATGCAAATGTGCCCATAGAAAGCCGCTAATATCCAGAGAATTAATGCAGACATAAATTCATTGATATCTTTTCCATTCTTGATAATGCAGGCTGATTTGTTCATGATAGTAGAGGTTTAACTTAGATGAAGTTTTGAAAACAATGTAAGTAAATGACTCAGAAGTACATAATGTTCAAGATACTATGTTACACTATAACTTAAAAGAGGAATTTCTTAGATATTTGTCTGTGTATCACTTTCAGGGTATCCCTTTTCTCCAAGACAGGACATAAAGTGAATGGTCTTCCACAAGAACCTGCTCAACTCACTATTTAGGTAAAAGCAAGTATGAAAAGAAAGGATTTCTAGTGTGTTCTCACTGTTATTTAATCTGATTTCTATTGGACTAAGTGGAGAACAGAAGGACCCAACATAATGTTATCTCACCATGAGGTACAAATTTTGCAGGGACATTTTCACTCTCCCAGAGGCACTCGACTGATAGCCTAGAGCAAGTTCAAATGCTAAATGACTTTTCAAAGCAGAATTGATTCCCCAATTGCATTGAGAAATGGTCTGGTAGCCTATGTAAACCTTTGGGCATAGGGACCATGTGCCCTGTACTGCTTCTACTAAGCAGGAAGTCATACTTTTCTAGAAGAATCTTCTGAGTGTTTCAGATGAGAGAATTTTTTGCTACTATAATTAGAGCAGAAAGTGGTAAAGCAGTAACTATGAAAGGTTTACATGGTGAAATAACAGTGCTAAAATCCTTAGCTTCCTAGGAATGAAAGCAAAGTCATACAGGGATTTTTTTCCCCTCTAACTTCTCGTCTTCAGATATTTTTCTCCTCTTCTCTCAGAAGAGCCTTCTTGTCTCCAGATTTTTTACTGATAATTGCTCACAGCAAATTCTTACTCTTCTCTATATGGATATAAGTTACATCCATCAGTTCTGTAGTTGATTTTCTCTCTTCTGTCAACATCAATTAATTCTTACTATGACATAATATTAAATATTCTTAAATCCAAATTGTATTCTTGAGTAAACAGTTTGAAAAACATTACATTTTAATGCGCAATCTTTATATTTTATGGGAAAAATTGGCATAAAATACCCTCCAATTTTGATGAAACAAATAAATATATTTTCATATTTTTTAATATAAACATGCATGTATTTTTCCTGTTACCATCTCATATTTATGCTCCATTCCCAGACTTTCATATCTGCATATCAATAATATTGAAATCCTGTTTTAGTAAAGACTGTGTTTGAATTGTCCTATTGTTTATTATTTAGCTTGAGCTAGCTTGTCAGGTAAAACCTCCATTATCCATATACTTTCACATGCTTCCTACAACTGGTAGGAACTCTTAAGAGATGAAATTGCAAGCATTTTAATTTATTTATTTGTTTTATTTTCAAAGTAAACCATGAAACTCTTCAACACAATCTTCTCTGCTCTTAGTTGAGTAAGCATTTAACATACGACAGTGAATGTCCATCCTCCCACATCTTCCAACTTCTTTTATTTCTCCTCATCTGAATTTCTTTATCCTGCTCTCAGTCACTCACTAGGGATGGCTTAAACTTTGAAACAAAATGAAAGAATAGTAGACCAGAGTAGTGCAGCACAAAAGGAAATGTTAAACAACATAAGCATTTGAAATTGTAGACAAAAATGCCAGTAAGCAGAATACAGTTATTTAGGCAAACTGGGAAGTGTGCAGGACACTGAAGCCAATATGCAAACTAGTGGGAACCTTGCATAAAAGATTAATCATAGGAGCTATCATACTTGGTATTCCTGTCATATTTTCATCTTCAAAATATAAAGTCAATGAACTTTGACTCTGATTATGAAAAGGCATTATTAATTTTCCACAACTCTTCAACACAATGATTTACCAACCTGATCTATATCACTTCAAACATCCACTTTTCTCCTGATTGTTGTCCCCAAAAATTGGCTGAAGGATGAAACAAGGCAGGGAAAATCTGTCACAAAGCTTACAAGATTTTACTTTGATCTTGGAAATTAGTGTTCTTCTTTTTTAGTAATCTGAAATTTTGGACACAAATTATGTGCTTCAGTATGAAAAAAACTCCGAATCTCAAATCTTCAGATAAACTTAATCCCTCAAATCAAGAAACAGTTATTTAAAATTTCCTAATATAAAATGTTTCATTTAGACCTGGAATTCCATCTAAGAAGCCATGTTCCAAAGTTTCTGTTTCAGTCCCTTTTCTTCAGGGTTTCTGAGATGTAGGGATGAACAAAATTTTGGTTGTCCCCATGGAGAGCAAAGTCTAGATGTCAAAAAACCTCACTGGTGCAGTCATTAACTGCACAGAAATGCAATGCTGTTTCAATCCTTGCAAGCTGCTGTCTCTGACTACAGGCTAGTGCCGGGGCACAAGGGACTCTCTATCAGTTCTTTTATCTCCAGTCTTCCCCATCAGCAAATGTGGCTGGCTTATCCTGGATTCAGAAGACAAATCATGATTCAGCATGCAGGAAATGTGAGCAATCAGGGACAGCAGCTCATGAGCACACTTGGAGGCTAAAATAAAGTATAAATGCTCAGACTTGCATAGAATCACAAGATTCCAGGTTGATACTGAGAAAGTTGGAAGGCATCTTTCCAGTTCCAGCCCTGGGTGTGGAGAGAATTTGCTACACTGGACCCGTAAAATCATAGGGCTACTGAGCTGGATGTCCTTTTCCCTGTCCCAGGGCTTTCTTTCCACAGACAAGTTGGGTGATACATTTAAGGACTTTTGAGACACTGTCATTCTCTGAGAGTAAATTTCTCTCAGAAAAATTGTGACCAAATCTAATTTTTACCTGATCTCATTTAAGTTCTATCAACAGCTAATTCATAATATCACAAAGTCAGAATCTTTCTGGGATACCTCATTTTAAAACTTGTTGCCCACATTCTGCAGCAGATACTATTTAAGGAGGACTTTGTAAATGTATTATGCATGTATGCATCTTTCTTAGCTGTACAAATTGATCTCTAGAGTTTGCCATAAAATGCTCAAGTGCAAAGAGCTAAAAACATGAAAGAGTAGATGGAGAATAAGTAATATGCTTCATTAATATCACTAGATAGAGAGGGAATAACACTAGTTTTTATTAGTTGGTTGCTATTTGTACAGTTCTTTGAATATATAACATGCTCCATATAAGCATTAAATTATTATTAAAATTAGGCTGTCAAATCTCTCTGTGTTGTACTTCTCTCACTTGCTGGGTTCTATGGAAATGAATACATGCCTAAGAGGATGAGCACTAGACCAATCAAAATCAAATCAAATCAAATCAAATCAAATCAAATCAAATCAAATCAAGACAACACCTTTAAAGAGTGTTGCTGAATCTATTTTGCAGATGGCAGTAATGCTTTTGCACCTGCTGCTGTAATATTCATTGAAGCACTTCCTTCTGACTTCACATATTTTTAACTTTTTGGCAGTATGAATGGAACAACACTGACCCTACCATATTTTAATTTTGATGCTATACTATTGTGCTGGTTTTTATATCTATGTGCACCCAATTTTCAATTCTTTACCAACATTTTGTTATTACAAGCACTAATTTCATTGGAAGTCATGAGATCTTCATTCTACCAGTGAGTTTAGAGTGAATGCTTACTCAAATTTTGTGCTAATGTCCTGATTATATAGACTATGTTTGGCCTACTTTATATGAATATCAGATGAAAATTAGAAGTCTGCCTTTTTAAGACAGCTCAAAGTATTTACAGATACTGATTTCTGGGTTAGATTTCATATAGTATATAAAATTTATATGAGTATGCGTATTTATATGCATGTCAGTGCAATGTTGTTAATGCAGTATAATTACACTTGCAAGGTAACTTGAGTGCTTTGCAGAATCAAGTGAGGTTCCTTTCATAAAGTACCTGTCTAATCTAAGAATCAGAAGTGATGTCCTTTTAGGGGTCGGGTACTATTCAATGCAAATAAATATACAAAAGAGAAAATCATAGAGAAAAATGACAGCAAAAGATACAGGAAAATGTGGAAAAGGCATAAAAAAGCCCCCCACTCCTCCAAAGAAAACCAAAACCAAACCCAAAACCAACCCTTCTGAAAGATCTGGAAGAGAACTCATGTAAGAATTTTGAGGATAATGCCAATGATTTTATAGTGCTTGATTTCCTCAAGTGAAGAGTAAAGCAGTGTTTCTCATGCCTCATATAAGAATGAGCTATATTGTATCAAAATAACCTGGCTTCATCATCATCTTTTCCTCATAACCAAAATAACTCACAGGATCACAGATTTTGACTAGCCATTCAGTTTGAGAGAATTGTATATCCTTGTTCCTTTGAACTCTGACATCATCCTACAGAGTTCAGAGTGCTGCAGTCATCTTTTCTCTTTGGTATCATTGTATATTATCAGAGTGGAACGTGATACTTAGTTAAATGACCTACTGAAAAATCTTGATTTTTCTTCACTCCCAGTAATGTATCACACAGTAGATAAGAAAGAAGTGGAACATACGTAAAATTGTTAAGCAAAATCATATAGCAGTAATATTTAGGGCTACTGTGCAACAGTAAAGCCAAAAGAAGTCCTCCTGCTAAGGAAAGAAAAAACACCCCTGAACAAAAACTTATCTGTAATGACTTCCTAGCAGTGCGAGACAGGATTGACACTTTTGCTCATAGTATCTGAATGAAATGTTAGCAGCAACTAAAGCCATAGAAATGGATTCACATGCCCTGTGGGTGTGAATCTACAGCCTAGGATTAATTGGGTTACTTTTACAAAGTGTAGACTTTTGTAAATAAGCCAAATTTCTAAATTAATTTGGAATTTCTGATAGGTATCAGACTAATGTATTGGAAGATTATTTTTTAACCTCCTGCTAATGCTGCTTTAAGCTTGCTTAGGCAGGAGCAGCATCCAGGGACATATATTTTTTCATATCTTCGTCTTTAGCCTGCCCTGCAGCCTGTCAAGGACCGGCAGAAAACATTGCTCTGGATAATGTCTGCTGTTATGCACTGGCCTCATTATAGTCTGACTCGGAAGAACTACTCAGTAATTCATATAAATAAGAGGTTTTTTTGTTGAGGCCAGTGTGCCTGAGAGAAACATGCACTGTATGCCTGTCACTCATAAACAAATTCATACATATCGTGTGTACATAATATTTTGTAAAGATTTGTTGAATTTTATAAGGCTATTTCACAGTTTTTCAGAAAAAAATCCGAATTCTCTGTCCTATTCCTATATATCTTTAACTATATGGTTCTATATATGAGTGCTATAATCACTGAAGTATCAGTAAAACTTAAACATTTTAAAAAGAGCTCATTTGCATCTGGACCTACAAATCAGTTTTCCATTCAGCTTTAAAATAGCAAGGACTCATGTTAAAATTAACTCCATTGTAAAACTAGACTGAAATTCCCAAACCTCCCTCTCCAATGGTTAGAAGAAACTGAGGCAATTGATTTGTTCAGACATTATACCACATTTTTAAAACATTAAAATAAAGAAAAATATTTCTGTCCCTCAGTCCCCATCTGAACACCTGATGTAAAAAACCCTAAAATGCCTCTTGGACCTGATGAACTTGACCTCAACCTTTTCCTAACTATCAAATCTAAGAATTGTTCTTGTGCTTGACATTATCCCCTCTGGGCTCAGAGACTAAGAGCTGGCCTCAGGTGACCTGCTAGAAAAACTTCAGTAATGTTGCATACACATTCTATTTATTGAAAGGAAGGAATATAAGCAGTTGGTACTAATATGCTATTTTGGAGCACTGCAGTTTAGAGAATGTTGTAATGAGATTGGCATTTTACATGAGGAATTGGTACTACTTTCCTAAAATGCACCAGTGGTCTCCAAGTTATATTTGTGCTTCAGAGATAAGCCAAATGCCATTATTCTGTCCTGCAGCAGTCTGTATTTTTAGAAAAGATGAAATAACCAACACTTGCATTTTTTACATCTGTGATATGAACCAATAACCCCATGAAATTGGATGAGCACTAACCTTCTGTGAAAAACGATTAGCCCTATGTTCTAAGATAAAAATAATAAAATATGAAAAGTTTTTGAAGGGCAAGAATTACTCCTCCTGAACTGAGAATTAGACTTCTTTGTGGAATTCTTAAGAAGATTTTTTTCCAGAAAAGTGTGAAGCAGCAAGTAACACTATTTATTAAGATTTAATGAAATGCATGGAAAAGCTTGACTCTAAGATACATTTCTCAAAAACAATGTGGTAGCTGGGATTTCTGTTCATGCCTTTCATCTTGATCTTCAAAACTGGTGTGAGTGCATGCAAGGCAGAATATGCCAGTGCCACAATCAGGAGGACATTAGGCATAAAAGAACTTAAAGTTTGATGTTTCACGAGCCATTTGTGTTAGTTCATTTCAAGTTTTGTTTAACCCCACATAAAAACCTGTCATTTAAAATATTTTCACTTATATTCCAGGAATAACTAATTTTATTTTTTTTAACTCAAAGAACAATATTGTTACAGATTACATTTGAATTTTCTAAGTAGAAGATTGAAATGTATCCTTAAATCACATTTATATTTATATTTTTCAATTATTTTTGCTTTTTTTAATAGCGTATTTTCCTGGTTTTGTCATGAGCAATTAAAAAAAATCAAAACCTCTAACTTTAATGTCTTGATTCCATCAGATTTAAATATACCTTCTTAGAAAAACTAGAAGAACACAATTACATTTAAATTATTAGAAAGAAGAAAGGTAACGTTTTCAAAAGCAGCTACATGGTTTTGAAGCTGAAATTCCATGTCAGAATTATTGGTGAATATGGGGATTGTTTACATTTCATTCAATGTCAACAGAATTTAAGCAATTAAGGTTTTACAGTCTTTTTGATAGTTTTGCATATGCTTTAGGAGAAAGAATAAATTACAGGAAAAGGAACACTCACTGATCTATTTATCATAGAGTATTTGTTAGACAGTCTGAAAATAGAAGCCGTTGAGTAACTTAGAAGATATTAATATTTTTGAAGATATATAAAGGATGAGACAAGAAGAAATAGTAGAAAATTTAAATCTTGGAAATGGAAGTTACATGCTAAGGGGAAAAAAAAAGATTTGAAGTCCCACTGGATATCCACAGAGTCCCATATTGGCAAAGCTACCCTGGCAGTCTCTTGGTAGAGTGTCAGAGTTTCCTAGGAGCTCTCCCAGTGACAGCCACCTCTGTATCACTTAGCAGACCCAAGGCAGATGGGCCTTGCCTGCTGGAGTCCCAGAGCTTTTCCCTGTCCCACCTCTGTGAGGGAAGGATGCTTTATACACGTCTTGTTTTGAGACAAGGTCAAACAGCCTCATAGAGTTCCCCTCATCCAAATCTTTATGCATGTGTGTGTATGCATTTGTTTCAAATCCAAGACACTTCAGAATCCAGTTATCTCCCTCTTTCCTTCAACTGCACTGAGTTCTTATCTCTACCTGAAAGCTTTTCTGATAAGTAAATTTATTTTTCCCATATATCCAATGTTACTGGTTCCATGACCTTGATGAAAGTGCTTGGAAGCACCAATAGGTTTAAATTCTAATTAAGGAAGCTGCAAAATTGGAATAAACAAACCAACAAACAAAAAACCCCAAAACCAAAAACAAACAAACAAACAAACAAACAAACAAAAACCACAAAACAAAAGCCTGATATCCATATACAAAACACAAAATTGTCTAGGGATGGCAAAATGGAAGTGCTTTGATAACAACCATCCATTAGGAACTTATAAAGGTCATTCCAATAGGACCCATTTTGTCCTTGATTTTCAATTGTCTTGGGCTAGAAACAGGACAGTGAATGAGTTCATATGCTCCAGACTGAAGGAGATGATAGATGTTTTTAAACAGAAGGTACAGATGTAGGGAATGGGAAAAAAGTTCTTACACAGCTACACTGGTTTCATCTTTATATTGAGCTCAACAATTTTACTTAATGACTGGCATCCTTTTACTATCAAATTCAGTCAGGTATTTAACTCTGAATACTTCTGGACAGAGAATCTATAAATGATATTAAGGCAATAAAGTGAAACTACTTATACATGTAATAATGCTACCAGTAAAGACATAACATCTCATGTCATACTTCACAGTGTTCTTTGATTTGCAGTTTGGCCCTTCTGACTGTATAGCCAGTACAATTTGTCCATTTAGTAAGCCCATAATTGTATATAGGAGTGAAAAACTACACAGAGACCTCCAGGCCAACCACATCAGACTTAGCCTGTATTCTAACGGAAAACAGTCTTGGCTTTGCTAAATTCTCTTTATGACCATATACACTATTCCTCTCATTAATTTCAGTGGTGTAGTACACTAATGACACTGGACAGTTTCTGATAATCTTAATGTGTATGAGGGGTCAAAGCTAGTTGAATGTGATAGAACATTGACTTGGACAAAACTCTGAAGTGGATATGTCTAGAACTCGTCCTTTATGTGCTCTCCTTTAGACAAGCTCTAATATTGGCTGTTAAACTGGAAAAGGTATGTTTCATTGGAGTATAAACTTTAAAGGAGACAAAATTTAGAATGCCTAGCAATAAATACTTTATTGAGTTCTTCCTTGAAAGAATGTCCTTGGCATACAGTCTTGGTCTGAACTAGTTCAGCGACATCTTGGGCTTATTTCTGTGTTATCTTCTGCTGCCTCCAGGTAAGGACACCCGATTCTTGCTCCTTTCTACCTTTTTTCTTCCTCTCTCTGTTTGAGCTGAAGGTTCTCAGGCTCTCGCTGTAATCTCCTTGTTTTCTTTTCCCCTCTGTATCCTGCATACTGGAAACCTGTCCCTCAGACATGTTCATGATACATTTCACCTTCTCCTTTGTCTTTACAGAAAGGTTAACATCAGAAAAGAAAAAAAACAGTCTTTGCTCAGAATTATCCAAATAGTGTGGACACACTAGGTTAGCACAGCCTGGATCCTACCAGCTTGCCTTTGACTTAATGAATCAGCCAGGAGCTCTGTGCCATGATCCTATCCTCCCTGTGAAGAGGTAGAACAGCACTAGTGTTAGAGGCAAAAATGTGGAAGTCACTGTATCACATCTGTCTTACCACTATGCATATGTTTGTTTTTTTTTCTTTGAGGCAGGATTATTGAAAGGATAACACCCTGTATATCATGAAGATGGAAGAATACTAGGAAAGCAAGTCTGCATATCCTAGAAAAGAGATAAACTTTCCTGAACTACTCTATTTCATTCACTAGATGATAAAGTTTATCAACATATTTTAGATAATAAGCTAAATATTATTGGTTTAAATTAATATTCTGAAAACACCTGTTTAACCAACAATGCTTATGATTTTGCCATTCTATCTGACTTAATGGTTATGAAAATAAAACATATTTCATTTGATGTGGATCATCTTCTATGATTCAGAAGAGTGAAATATATTTATATGATTTGATTAGCAGCAAAAGCAAAATGAAACAAACAATATTGCAGTCATTAATCAGAATCAAGTCCCTGCTGTGCTAGGCACATATCAAGCTGACATAGGAGATATTATTTATTTATCACAGAAGAAAATTCACTTCTGCATAGAAAGTTACAGGTCTATACATAATCTAAAGCCCACATAAATCTACCAGTGTTATGTTGATTTTCCAAATACAGTAACATTTTTTTCATAAAGAAAACAAGATTACACAGGAGAAAAATTACTTTTTTTTAATTCAAGTTGAATTTCTCCTTTATCACATACAGGATTTAGAACAAGTTTATGTACCTAAGTGCCATTTATAAAGTTCAATGTGACAATACTAACTGAAACTTTATCGTCTTATCTGCACTAAGCTTTTCAAGATGAACACAAGTCATTTTTCTGAAAACTTGATAGCTTGCTCTGAAATAAATGTGAGGAACTATTTATGAGCTAGGATATATCTAAATCCTCATGTTTCAATGATTGCACTTTGCTAGTTAAAAGGCAAAACAGTTTCAACAAATAGCGAATAGCTCAGTTTCCACACAAACAGAAAAAGAGGTGTGTAAAGCACCTCATTTTAGATGTTTTTCTACCATAAAAAGAATCCAATCTCTACCTTTAGGTCGTAAAATCAGTCATTCTGGATTCTACATCTTCATAAAATTCATGACTTGAAAAATGGAGGACTGAATAAGTCATTGGAGGATTTCTTGCAATGCAACATCATAATATAACTCTTTCACACTAAGTCTAACAGCTGTGTCACAATGCAAAGTGTGATGCATAGAAACGACTTGAGTGCCATAGTTAAATTAATATTTCTACCTCCATGCATATGTAATTTGGATTTGCATAGATACTAACATGGAAAATATAAAAATGGGTAACTTTCAGATATTTTCTATGACAAGTATCCTCAGTTCAACTGTTTTTAAATTAGTTGCAAAAAGAAAGTGTTCCTGGAACAAGGTCTCTCTACCTTAGATTTTGGGAAATCTCAAATTTGGAACTAAGTGGTAAGTAAAAATATTTCACATTTGTTCAAAAGGAATGTTGTTTCTTTTCAACATCCTGCTCTGAGAGTCAAAAGTGGGAGCTGTTTGAAGCTTTTTAGAGTTGTGAAATGTTCAGAGTTTAACCTGAGATAGATATACTACTAGAGTGAAAATGAGGTGAGCAAGAGAAATGAGGACTATAGTTTCCATGTGACTTAGAAATTTGTCACTTCTCTCTCTCTTCTGTCTCACTTCTATCCTTTTATGATTCATGACTACAGAATACAAGATAGCACTGCATACAGTAAAAGATTACAAACAGAAGTTTTGAAGTGGATAAGCTACAAGCTATGCAAATCTTCCCCAAAAAAATGTCAATAAAAATTTTATAACTTTGCATTTGTTTTCTACACATGCAGAACACATACCTTTCAAAAGTTTTATATATAGGCATTTTTTGTTTTTTGCATTGAAAAATAATAACTTATGACTTTAATATTTTTAAATCTTGGTCTCTTCAGGAAGCAGAGTGTTCTGAGTCTCTCTGAGAAGATGAGAGTGCAGAGTCTAATGATATAAAATGTCCTGACTTTTTCCCTGCAGCTCTGGAAGAGATAAGATTTTAATGCCAGCAAAGATCCATTTGAATGGAAATAATATTTGAAAGGAAATTTCTACAATGTCTATACCCTTTAAAAGATCCTACACTGTTAATTGTATGGCCAAAAGTGTTAGATTAGGGAAAATAATCCACAATTTAAAATTAAAATGTCATTGTATTATTTTTATTAATTACATTGGTGCTACCTTTAATGCTATTCCACCATCTAAAATATTATTTTACCAAGCTTTTCTCTGAAACTGTGATGACTGGCCCATTTTTAGCATATCTACATCACTGTTTGGTAAGGATTGCGCCCAGGAATGAAAGTTGTGAGGACAGTTATGTTTCACTTGCAGAACACTAATTTGTGTAGGTGAGATTTTAGAAAAGCAGGAAATATGATATCTTAAAGTAATGAGTTTTCAAAGGTATAGATGTTCTACATTTTCTAGATGCAACATTCAATTCAATTCTTTACAGAGAACAAAATAAAATGCTATTTTTTTTTTAGCCAGAAGCTCACAAATATTAGCGACAACACTTAAATTAGTTGATTCTAAAAACCCACAAGAAACTAAACCATAAAAAATATTACTAGTTCCCAGTACCACACCAGACATGCTGCTAACAGCACATCATAATTAAATGTTGGCCTTTGGCATTAATTTTGCATGCTATAACCAGATTTTGCAAAATGGAAAATATCTTGTTATTAAAAATTTAGATATGCTTTAAAAGAAAGAAAACAGTGATCAATTACCACCAAGCTGATGTGGTTCCTGGAAGACAAATGCACAGCAATAAAAAACCATTGAAAGTTGCACTGGATCAGACAACAACCAGGGTTCAAAATCCCACATATTAAGTAAGCATAAAAAAAATAAATTTCTATTAATCAATTTCAAATTGCTTCCTTACGCTTTTACCATATATACATCTAAGAAATAGAACAGTAAATACTATTTTTAGTATTTACTAAAATAATAATAAAAGCAGTACCTTTTCTCAGTACTGCAACATATTGTCTAATTAATATTGAGGCAGTCTTTTTAAGTGCTATAAATGGTATGTGTGTTACAGCTACCTTAATAAAAAAAGATTTTGCAAAGCTTTTTAGTATTATTAGTATTATTGTTGTAGTCCAAATTCATGACCTCTGAACTTGCTGAAGTACTGCAGTATTACTTTATTAATAAAGTTTAAAGAAGGAAATAATTGGAGAAAAATAAAGAGGTTGTAGAGTCTCCCTCATTGTCAATATTCATATGTGTCTGGACACAATCCTGTGCTGTGTGCTCTGGGATGAGCAGGAAGGTTGGACCAGATGATGATTTTGGTCCCTCCCAACCTGGCCCATTCTGTGATTCCATGACACACTTTAGACAAGATGCAAACATGTGAACATCATTCAAACAAATAGTCCTTTCTCTTCTTCTTTGCTCTCAGACAATTTCTGAAGATACAGAAATTATCAGGATATGCATAGTATCCACTTTTTCAATCTCTTGTTAATTGTATTTGACTGTGCTATGAAGTTCCTGCCATGGAAGGCATTGTGAGAAAACACTTCTGACATGCAAGAAGGGCATGGCTGTAGAGTCTTGGGCAGACAACCCTGGAGTTTATCCATGCTCACACATTCCCAGCAAGGCACCAGCCAGCTCTGGCTCCTACACTGTGCAGCTGTGTCAGTGTGGAGCTCTGCTCTGACTGTGGCCCAGGGAGTCTGGACTTAGTCTTGTGCTAATTGGGCTGTGCAGCTTTAGCACAGGTTGGTATCCCCTGCTCCAGTGGGTCTTCCCTGCTGAAGATGTGCACAGGTGGAACTAGTAGATTGTTCACAAAACGTTATTCAGCTGTTCCAGTTCAGTGTCCTTAAGATTTTATAGTTAGTGGAGACAGATAACACTTTCAGGGAAATCATGTAAAGCAGAAATGTAATATAGATTTTCCAAATTACATCCCACACACTCCACCCTACTACTGAGGAATGTGCTTCCTGTGCAGTAATTTTTCGTGTAAGTAAGCCAGTCAGAGCCCTAGTCAGTTCAAGACATGCTTTCAGTTCTGAACTAACAAGGCAATGCTTGTTTTTAAAAAGACTAAAGATACTGTGAAAGCCCTTACACATTTAATGCAGCACTTGCCGGCCTTTAAATATCTACAAAATGAACTTTGCTTCAGGTGCTAATGCCCACAGAGAGAACCAGAATTTTGCCTTCCATAGTAACACTCCCTCTCCTTCAGCAAACTTCAAGTTCCAGTGTTTCCACTGTGCAGCTATGTGTTTAGTAAAAAAAAAAAAAATAAAAATACGACAAACTTTTTTTCTTTTTTGTGGCTGAAATGGTTGATTGCTAATGAACTTGTCAGCCCACAGGGTAATACTATATTGGTGCAAGATAATAAATAACAGTCCATGGGCATGCACAGTCTTGATCTGAGCTGATCGGAAATCCTGTGACCAACATTAGCACAGATGTCAAATTGGTTTAAGAGAACTGAACCCTACTTGTTTAATTCTGGACCCATGGCAGAAGGAGTTCAAAGCCACCTAGGGAACCCGAATGTGCACAGGTTCATGGGACCTAATGGGATTCATCTACAGGTCCAGAGGGAACTGGCAGAAGAAGTGGCTAAGCCATTATCCATCACATCAATCTCATATTGTGCCTAACAACATCATGAATCAGATCTTCCTGGAAGTTATGCTAAGGCACATGGGAAATAAGGAGGTGACTGATGACAACCAACATGGCTACACTAAGGGAGAATTATGCCTGACAAATTTGCTGGCCTTTTCTGATGTGATTACAGAAGTGATGAATCAGGGAAGAGGGACTAATATTATCTACCTGGAGTTTTGTAAGGTATTTGATAATGTCCCAAATAATATTTTTGCTTCTAAGCTGGAAAGACATGGACTTGAAGAATGGACCGCTTAATGGGTAAGGAATGGGCTGGGTGTTCACACTCAAAGAGTTGCAGCCAACAGTCTGATGCCCAAGTGCAGATCAGTGACAAGTGGAATTCCTCAGGGACCAGTATTGGGAAAGATACTGTTTTACATATTTGTCGTTGACAGGGACAGTGGGACTGAGCTCGCCCTCAGCAAGGTTTTATTAGACACCAAGATGTGTGGTGTTGTTTACAACACAGGGAAGGGATATATCCAGAGGAACCTTGACAGGCTTGAGAGGTGTGTGAAGCTCATGAAGTTCATCAAGGCCACGTGCCTTGATTCTGTGCTTAATTCATGACTCAGATCACCTTCCCAGAGAAAAACAAGAGCTGACAGTACTATCCTTATCTTCCATGTAGGTATGATTTAGAATTACTGACATTAAAAACAATGTTCTTAATTGTACAGACCAACCTGTCGATTTTCTGTGCAAATTACAGAGCACCTACACATACGAGGGCAGTGTACCACACTTGTTACTAAGAAACGACCCCACATTCTGCATTAGCTCCATGACTGATTGAACTAAACCTCCAGACAGGTTTCCATCATGCATCATCTGCCACATGGTACAGTTTATCTCAAAGAGATATCTTGAAGGTAGATTGTAAATCTAATAACTTCTTGAAATGAGGCTGAAAGAGAAAAAAAAAAAATACAGATGATAACAGCATTATGACCTTGTAATTCACTCACTGAAAAATTTTAACTATTGAATTTAGAACTATTTACATTGGAAATTCTTTAATAAACTATGGCTTGGAGTGCTACACAAACAGCTACTCTATGCTGTAGTCATAATTTGCATCAAAATATTTTACAGGTTTCCAAAAGTTAAATGAATTCTCCTTGCTACATCTTAGGGAATTTTGTGATGTGTATTTGTCTTTTAGACTGACACTGAAATAGATGTAGTTTTAATTATTTATATCAAGACATCCATGCTGAGGGTAAAGTAAAAACATAATTTGTAGAACTTTGTGTAAGCAAAGAGGAGATTTATGCCAAAGAAAAGCAGCTGTATAAGTGCTTACCCATCCCATCAGCTTCTCTGTGAGGGCTTCAGGGAGTTTTCTGTTGCTCATGAATTGTTCTGGAGATGCTCACCCCTTGATATGAATTTCATTCACAGAAAATAAGCATCCAATTTAGTGTTACACTACAACACTAATGACTGGCTCTTCAAATCCCCATACAACACCAAGCATCGAGAAAGCAGAGTATATTTCAAAACAAGAAACAATTCAACACTGTGGATTTTACAGTCTGATTTGGACTGCTAGAGAACCTTGGTCAAAAAAAAAAAAAAAAAAAACAAAACCAAAAAATTATATGAAGACAGGTAGGAGACTTGGAACTGGGAGACAAATAAAACAGATTTAGAAAACTGGACTGGAAGTTAAAAAATATGCATGGTGCAGTCCAAGGCTGCTTTTTAACATGCATGAAGCTTTGAATTCAAGAAGTTAAAGAAAAATTCAAAGAAGGATAAAAAAAATAGAGAGATTAAATGTTGAAGAGTGAAATACTCTAGCTAAATAGTCTGCATGGACTGACACTTCAAAAGATGAAAGAGAAAGAAGAAGATTATATCTATTGACAAGGCTGCAAACAATCTTCCCCCTAACAATGGGAGTCCTTCTATTCATTTCAGTGCACTCGACTTAAAAAAAAGTAAATTGAGAGAAGTACAGAAATCTCTGTATTGGAAAAGTGCAACTTTAATTAGCTATAAGCACTTTTGGTACAGTTTGATCTTAACATATCAAATAAAAAAGCCATTTCAGACTTTTTACCCAATAAGCAATATCCCCAGTTATACAATGTCAATTAACAACTCACTTTCAAAAATGTGTTCATCTGTTTAGGAGTATTTTGCCAAAAAGCACACATGGACAAATTAGCCTCTTAGAGATATGAGAATGGATGTTACTATCCAGAGTCAGAGGACTAGAATAATAAAGAATAATGAACCAAAGATGCCAAGTTATATATTTCAGGTATGAAGCATCATAGAAATTAATAAGAAACGATGTTTTAGTCTAGGCTGAGACCACCAGACACATACTGTAACCCTTCCATGACTGCATTTTATTCTTCCAGTGAAGTTCAGGGACAATTGAGTAAGCACATTGATTGACTGATTGAAGGACTGGTTTTTCTCATACACTTTCAGAGACAAAATAAACCATGCCTGAAAATCTAACAAGTGTCATGTACATTGATAATTTCTGCCTTTAATTCATCAGCTTTTATTTAATTTTTAAAAAAAGCTTGGTGTCGTAGTTTGGAAAAAATGAGTTTTTTTGAACTTCAGTGGTCAAACCAATGAGTGCTCAGGTTTAAAGACTGGCACCTGGTGTGGCCACTGAGGACAAGGATCCGCCTCTGAGAACACAGGGGGTTCAAAGCAGAGGGCTCCCAGGAGAACTCTCTCTTGGTTCCGGTCCCTGAGGACGGGCGGATCTCCCCTGCCCAGCTGGGCGGGGGAGGGGAAGCCATGCGGCCTGGGCGAGGTAGGCTGGAGCCTTGGGCAGAGAGGGGGAGAGGAAAAATCCTGCAGGATGGAAGGGTGGAGAGAGTACAAGAACCTTGAGAGGCATCAGACAGCCTTCTTTTCCCTCCCCCACCCCTCCCCCCGGAGAGAGAGAGAGACTGAGAAACCGTGTCTGTGATCTCCGTCACCTTGAAATTTGATATCAACAACTAGACAGCACGGCCGAAGGAGTATGGGGGGGTGGCGCGAGAAGAGTGCCCAGCAGCAAAGATACCGTGAGAGTTCTGGGGAAACAAAGCCCAAGATTTTAACCCTTTTCGTAAATGATGGAAACTTTATAAATGCTAATCCTCCGGAATTTGAAGAAGAAAGATAGAGAGAACTAAGCAAAGATGATGAAAGTTTGTGCAAGTAGAAAATTGTCAGAGAATGCTGAAAAGAATCCTAGGTGGGAGGAGATGATGGAGTGGCCTTTGGCTGGACTTTTTTGTATAGCCATGGACGGACTCATTTCTTTTCTGTAACATAGAAGCTGTATCTGGGGAGAGGCATTGGCTTGGAGCCAAGAGTGGACAGTAGTGTGAACAGAGATGAGAGGAAGAGCTCTGTTCTCAAGGCCCCTCGGCCCCAGGGGGTAATATTCGGGGGGACTGGTGTCCCAAAATTTGAGAAGCTGTCGTTTCTTGAAACTAACCAAAGCATCTTTAAAAAGAAAAACCCTAGAAGCAGCTCTGGTCCATGCACAGTGGTGAGAGCACTGGACATGGAGGAAGAGGCCACGATGTGGTGCAAGAAGGACTCCTATCTCTCCTCAATGAACTGAGTACTGATTATCGGAAGGGTGGTAACAGACTAAAGATTAATTATCTAAAAGGTAGTAACGTGATGGGGAATTTTCAGTTTGTTTTGTTGGGTTGAGAACTGGTGGGGGGGGGAGGAAGAGTGTTTTTTAAAGTTTCCATGTTCTTCTGTATGTGTCTTCTTTGCCTATTATAAGTAATAAAGTTTTTTTTTCTTTTGCTTTCTAAATTAGAAACTGTTTTGCTCTGTTTTTGGTCACATCTCACAGCAGATACCAGGGACAGTATATCGTCATAGGGGCACTGGCCTTGTGCCAACGTCAAACCTTTGACACTTGGATAATTGTAGTACAAAGTAGGATTACATTGAATATTAACAAAATATTTTTAATTCTTGTTAAGCAAGATGAAAATTACTTTATCTCTAGAGACAAAATAATTAATATATTCAGTGTTTATTCTGAGACACTTGAAAGGGAATACAGGGAACTACTATCACTCCAGTAATAATTTCTGTATTAACATTTCTGTAAACAACTTGAAACTCCTGTAATTCCCTCTTCAGTATCTGTACCTTCCACATACATTTTCAACATTTGGGATATAAGTGAAAAACTTTAACAATAAAATTATGATAAGAAGGAAGGATAGGAGATAGTGAGATTACATGAGATGGACAATTTCAATGGAAAAGGACAGCCTGCTCTTGTCCCTTTGTGATCATTCCACAAATGTGATATTTTCCATTTTAAATTGTATCATCCAGTTGTACAAAATAATCTTATATAAAATAGGATGGTATAATAAGCTTACATTTATTTAATTTGTAGTTTGGTTCTTATCATAATACAGGACAAATAATATTTCATAATGGAAAATTATCGGTTTTCAGAAAATCTCTTTTAATCTTATTTGGGAATTTCTACTCTGCAGAATACCAACCTTAAAATGTGTTTTAAAATATACATCTCAAAGTCGGAAAGTAGAAGTAAAGAAAGTAATATTGGTTCTGAAGGTCATAAAAGCTCGGGTTTGTGTCTCCTTCCATTTCCTTATCTAGAACCAGGATTTTTTATAGCTGTGTTCTTTCTGTTGGTTTTGCCCCTCTTAAAGTTCTACCAGTAATGGAGATTCTGCAAAACTCTAGGTTTGTTACTTCCAGTATTCAACTACTTTTGCCATTAGAAATTACATTCTAAACTCCAGTAAGAAATGCTTAAAATTATATAGTCCTAAGCTATCTAACGTAGAAAATGGAGAACAGATATTTCCCCCCTCTTTCTGTATCTCCAGAAAACTTGCTAAGTTCTTTCCAGTATTCGGTTTTCTCAAACAGGATTTATGAAATTAAATTCTTCAGTTTTGTCACATTTTCTGCACCTCAGAACATGTCATCAGTCTCCTGTGGTTTTTTTCTTATTAGAACGACTCTACTGAAATGAAGGGACTTGATCTAGTAAAAAAGTACCCCTGCCAATGGCAAAGGTGTTCAACTAGGTGATCTTTACAGGTCCCTTTCAACTCAAATGGTCCTGTGCATTTATGATTCTATGAAATCATGCTCTTGGAAACTTAAGACACTGCTACACATGGAACTAAAGTAATCAAGACCTATTAGTATTATACTGGAAGCTTCTTAAAAATTTAAGAGAGCATTCCTTTAATATAAATTTACAAATGGTCTGTCTGTGCAGGATCTCAAGCAACTCCAGTTTCTTTCAAAGTCAATTTCACCTCAGTAAGATGATTTCCCAACCTTTCCTTGATGCACAACCAACACAGAACCAAAGTACTGCTCTTTACATCCAGTCCCCTGCTCTTATAAGTATCTCTATGATATGAAGTCTTTTCAATCACTTTTATGCGTATGCTGTATTTTTAAACTAGTAAAGTTTCTTATACCGTAAGAATATTTTAGAAAGTCATTCCCTTAATGGTTCTAATTTTAAGCTTCCATCAAATATTGACTATCTTATACACATGTAATTCTTTTTCTGTTCCTGGACATGAGTCACATCCCTTTTTACCTTTCATTTACTAAAGTGAACTTCTTAAATTCTTTCAGTCATATAAGATAGGTTTGCTATCTACCTACAGATCTCCCCCTTTTGAAAGCAGTTTAAATTGTGCTTTTTTTGAACATGAGTGGTTTATTTACACATGATATTCTAGGTAGGGTTTTCCTTATCTCTCCCAGAAATGTCTCAAACTCTATTTCCTGAGATTAGGATGTTCATTTTTTTTTTCACAGATACATTGTATAATGGCCTATCTTCTCTCTGTTCTGTATTAACTCAACTATGTTTTTTATTCCTTTGTTATTTTCAACTAATAATCCTCCAATTCATAGAAGAATATTTTTTCATTAGTCTTTAAGTGCATGATTTTGCACTTTGTACTACTGTACTTTATCCCATTACCATTGCTCCAGCTTTCAAGGTCATCCAACTCCTTTGTGTCTCCCCCAGCTACCCTTTACTTTGAAGAAGTCCAATAACTTTGTATCATCAGAAAATGGTATTAAAATACTTTTGTATCTGCCAAGATAATACATGAATGTATTAGCTCAGTCTAGTATCAAGGCTGATCTTTGAGGAACTCCCTTTAGTTGTCTTTCTTCAACCTGGTAATTCTCTGTCAATGTAAGCAAGGGTTTTTCTCCCCATGAACCAGTTTCTTGTCCACCTTATCTTTCTGCTTCAGAATTAGTAAATTCTGATGCAAAATCATATCAAAACTTCCCTGAAGTAGATTAGTTCTGCTGTATCATTATTCTCTAAAAACAGGAAAAGCCATTAGTTCAAAGGAGCAGAAATCTAGAAAAGATTATACACGACTTTAAAAATAATGTGTGGTTCACCCAATCCCTTTATTCTTTTAAATCTATAGATTTATTATAATCTCTAAAACATGTTTCAAAGTCTTTTTTATTATTGTAACCAGAGATATGAGCCTGGAGTTTATTTGGAATACATCTTCCTGTTTCTTGAAAATAAGCATGAAGTTCATGTTTGTCAGGTCACGTGGTGTTGAGGCCTATTTGACAAATTAAAGTATTGTGTAATGTGGATTGTCAATTCCCTCACTAATCCAGAAAAGCAGCTGCCTCAAAGCAATGTCTACTGTGATGATGTCTGTCTACTGTGCACTAAAATTTCTCATAGACAACTACAGGAAAGCATTAATTCAGTTTTGGACTTAGATTTAGATGCTACTTAACTGTCTTTACTTCCTGTTCCATCAACAACATATAAATTCCTTATAGCACCTCTCTTTCTTCTGCTTTACATGATTTCATTTCCCTTTCAAGGTCAAATCACCTTAAGTTTTTACCATTCCACTTCAGCCCTTTATTTTTTAACTTTTTAACATTACTTGCCGATAAGGCTATAGCTCCTTCCAAGTTGTCTATTTAGTTTGCTATGGAAACCATTCCTAGAAGGCTAGGATGAAAATGATATATGATTTAAACCTTGTATTTGAATAATTGCCGAGCCACCTATGCATGTTTTACCTGTAGCCTTCTGACTTGATAGAATTCCTTTTTTAATTTAGCAGGTTAGGAATTGGACTTTAGTCTCCTAAATTCTAGTCCCGATTTGTCAGTCAAATCCTCCTGGTTTAGCAACCAGTGTCTGCATATGGTTGCCATGATTTAGCAAGTTTGTTCCGATAAAAATCATGGCACTTTCTAATCTCAGGATTAGAGACCAAGAGTTATAGATGAAACTCTTTTACCCCAAGATCTTTCTTAAAAGGAAGTCATGTATATATTGCACCATTTGAATACACATCCCCATGATAGTTTTGCAGTCTTTAAAATAACCTACACGTCTCTCTCTTTTTTTCTCACCCCACAACACTCTCTGGTTTCCCATCTGAATCTATTTCAGATTTTTAGGTTGCATACTGAACATTTCATTCTATACTGTTGGATAATTCTCTAAGGAAGGACAAATTGACAGACTTAAATTTTCACAAATTTTTACATTATATATGTGAGATGTTCATGTTGTTCAGCTCCTTTTCTTTCTCTTTAAGTGGGAGAGATCTTATCTTTCCTCCTGTTTAGGGCAGACTGGTTCAAGACACCTGCTGTCAGAATGAGTGACAAACACTGTGCTTTGTCTGTTGTCTGGAGCTAACTTATTTGCCTCTTATTTCCTTATTTTCCATAATCTAAATGGAAGGTCAGTTGTCCTGCTAAAACACGATGCACTGTGTTTATGGAAAAAACAGCAGTCACACACAGAGAAACTGTAAAAATAATTTAGGGGCAGCTGCAAAGGGTAGGAAACTAAATAGGACCTTGACCAAGTTGAGGAAGAGAGAGTTGCATAGAAGTAAAGGATGAATTTGGGAGACCTATGCTAACATTTCTGTAACACTATTTGCAATGGGGGTTTGTAGTATATTCTTGCAATTAAGAATATTGCTGTTAATTAAGATTGATTAGCATAATTAAGGTTATTGCTCTTTCCTGCTTTCTGAACTAAAAGAATTCAGACCCTTCCTGTTCTCACCTAGGTCCTGCAGAGGACTAGCCGGGACACTCGTGTGCTAGATCTCAGTTGATCGCACATACACAGTACGCATGCATTAACATCACGTTTGATCCCAAATACTAAAATTCATATGGTTGTTGCTCATTGGTGGGTCCCCTGGAGGCAAAAGAGTGACTTTTTCCATCACTAATAGAACTCAAACCTGGTCAATTTGTTTACAGAGGAGTTGTATCAGCATTAATTGCTGTTTCTTTCACTGTCCATGATGATGCATATCTGGAGGTATCTTGTAGCAGCTGAAGTAATTCTAGGTCTTGAAAGGGACACAAGGATTGGTTTAGAGAGGCCAGGCTGCATAAAACTCCAAAGCACGTTGTGTTGTAAATATCTTGCAGATGTTTAGCTGGCTACTTGTAAATAAAAGTAACCATCAATTTTGAAAACAGATAGAGTTCACCTTAATGCTGCATTGACATCAGATTAGCCATGAAGGAGTGGAGAGCTGTCTCATGTGATGGAGCTATTTGTGCACATCGAGTCGTCATGTGCCACTGCTTCCACAGCAGCATCTGTGTGAATTTCAGCCCATGAAAATCCTCTTAATGTGTGTTACAGATATTTGCTACTGTCTTTAGAAAATTTATTGATAAAATATTCATTTTATAAAATCGGTTAAGTGGTACCTGAAGACAGGGCTTTATTTTATGTGACATTGTTAATGTGATAGTTGGAAGAAAAAAATTAAATAACAGAATTTAAATGTTAAGTAGGTCCTTCTACGACATAAAAATGTGCGTGCTTGACCTTTGGTGGGCTTTTAAACAGCTGACTGAGTGCTAAAAAATCTGAAAACCATCTCAAGACAACTAGTTTATGTTCTTTTACATTTTAAATTTCATTTGCTGAAAGAAAAATAATCAAGGGGATTAAAGTTAAGAATATAAACACACATGCCATTAGCATTCTGAAATCTTTATTTTCTAAATATTCTGAGCACTTAAAAAACAAGGATAATTTAATTGACTTTGGATACATTTTTACTAAAAGCTGAAAAGGTATTTGCATCCCTTGCAAACTATATTTCTGCAGTGCCACTTATTTTGATGAAACATAATTGAAATAAAATACAGCAATATTCTGGCCAGAATGTGTCATAAAATACAAAAACAAAGGTTTTAAAGGTAAAATCAGAAAGGAGGAAGAAACTCAGTATTTGAGAGGAAGAAGAGAAATTCAATTCCCTGACTGAAGATGAGAGTTAGAGTTGGAGACAGAACTAGAAGTGGCTTGGCTTTAGACAGCAAGATGTTATAACCAGGGATAATAAAATTGAAAATTTGCTGAAAAGAATGAATGTATGAATTAGGGAAGATTCATACAGTCAAAATGGGAGAAGAAGTCATCAAGATATGGAATAGGGCAGCCTATATAAACCAGAACTCCATCAGAGCCTCTTGAGGACAGGCAAGCTGCATTGTCCAAGCAGCTGATCATCATAGGTGTCCTCTGTGGGCTTCATATTTGCCTCAGAGTCCATGAGAGATAGATGTGTGAATTATTTTCAGTCAATTTATTGTAAAAATAAAAGGGGCTTTAGTGAATGCATTTTCATGTGGTGGCTAAACAGATCCACAGTGACAAGCAAAACCAGCTTCTGTGTATTGAACATCAAGTTGAATGTACATATCATTAGACAGGAATCCAGGTACTGCTGCTGAGGAATCTACTGTATATAAATACTGACCTAGCAAAGGATCCTTAGTAATTTGGCTCTAAAATCTGAATTCTTCACCAACTCTAAAAGAGCTATCTAGCAGTATCTATTATTACTAATGTTCTGAATAAAAAAAGGCTCTTCTAGCTGTATTGGCATTGAACTAGGTTGCTAGGCAGAACTTTTTAATCTATCAGCAAATCAATGTTCTAGAAAACAGAAAAGGGGAGGAATAATGGGTTTCAAACAAATCACAAGTTTGTTTCTTATGGAAATCACTTTTGGTCAGGGAAAAGATGTTTTCAAATTTTCTTTTACTGTTTTGTTTCAGCATTTTTCAAACAAATGATTTTGGTTAGCCTCATAACCAAAAAAACATCATTATTCACGCAAACTTGTGTGCAGCTGTCATCAAATATCCTGTATTTGACAGTGCATATTCCCCATTAGTCAGTCAGCCTATGAATGCCCTAGCTTTATTCACACAGCAGTAACTCCAAACACCAATCAACAATTCCTGGCAAAGTCTAGCTCCATTTGGCAAATGATGACCTGAAGTCAGCATGATTCACGCTTTTGTGCTCACATAGTTCTACAAAAGTAACACACGACACCCAGAGAAAAACTTTGGTATCATGAGGAGATCCTCAGCAATATATCAGCAACAGTGGTGGCAACGAACAAAAAATGATCTTTTTCTCTTGATTCCTATGTGTTTAATGATGATCTAAGGATGGGAAATTCCAGTCTTAGTTTTGTAAGACAGTTTTCTTAAAACTGCTTTCATTTCTTCTTAGAAATCTGACTCTTTTCGCAGAACTAAAGCAGTGATTTTGAACTGCAGGAGTGATCACACAAATGCCCCATGTTTGAAAGGTTTAACAATAACCAAATAACAATATCAAGAAAATACTAAACTAGTCTTTATGAAAATACAATATTTATTTTTTTCTTTACAATAAACCAAAAAAAAAAATCCTTGTCGTCGTGCGTATCTCTGGTCAGCCTGGCGTTCGGCTTGACCGCCCACTAGCTCTCATACGCCTTGACAGTATCGTGCGTGGGTACTTGGCTCTGCAGCACCTCTGCCTATGCTGTCAGGCTGTGGTTTCAAAGAGGGGACTCTCAGAGACATCCGGGAACATAGGTTTTATTCGGGAGTTACAGGGGAAGCCCCTGACCCCAGGCCCGGTGCCTCAGGCAAGAGAGACCCCGAACCTGGGTTACAAGGGGGTTTTTATCCAAAGGGAGATGGGGGTGGGGTGGATACAGATTACAAACCAATAAGACAACTTAAAGTAAGTTGGGGAGGGGTCTCTGGGGGATCCATTAACCTCTGAAGGTCTTAGACCGCACTGGACCTTGAAGATGATTGATGGACCGAGGGAGGAAGCTACATTGCTAGGGTGGACAGAAGCTTATCTCGGGGCAAACTGATAGGAAACGGTCTCTGGGCAGAGTCCAGGGTTGTTTTGGGAACTCTTATCAGGAGTCTGACCAGATGTTTCCTAAAGCAGGGGGCCCCCTTTACAGAGACTAGAAAAAACTACACTAAAATAACGAATATAACTATCACTAAAACTTATCACTAAAACTTATCAAACAATTCCAGCATTCCCGCACCTCCCCCTTTTTTATTATATTTTGTTGTTACTGTTCTGGAGTGTAGATTTCGGAGCTATTCTCGCTGCTGGAGGTAGAGTCTGGTGGAAATACTACGGAATGCCGGCACGATTTTGGAGGGTTGCCTGCCTGGTAATTTGTTCGTCTGATAGGAGGTCACTTATAGCTTGAGTTGTTAAATTTGCTTGTTTGGCCACCCAGCATTCTAAATGGCCTAATTCTCTCATAGCTTTTGCTATCGAGACCCAGGGTAGGAAAACTGTCAAGGCTGTGGCCTTTGCCCTGGACCAATGGATAATTTCCGAATTACAATCTGGGTCGAGACTTGTTACGTCTCTTTTTTGGATAGGTGTGTGGTGAGAGGAATTTTTCTTGTGCCAATTAAGGATTTGAGTCATGTTTGGGGTAAACAGACTCAACTTGCCTAACGTGCATGGGCCTCCGATCAGTCGAGCAGGAATGTCTGTGAAAGCTCTGTCGTCACAAATGAGGCTGGAGGAGTGAAAATGGAAACTCCTTTTCTTTCACAGGGATTCCTACCAGGCAGGAGGATATGGGGTCTTGTGCAGCTGCTGAGGCTAGGCAGATGTGATCTTGTCCTAGACTCTTTGCGAGGGTTTTCCATACATTGGTTTTGGGCTGCGGGACGATCCAGGGGATGGTTTTTGATGGGAAAATGAGCAGCACCACAAAGCTGAACATTGTCGTGCTGCGGATTTTTATGCCGATCATCAGGACTGCGTTTCTGTAACTTAGAAAAAAGGGGTTTAGTTAAACAAACACTGAAAACATTCAGCTGGAGGAAACAGCTCCTCCACTTCTTTTTTGTGCCAGCAAACCCAGGAGGGAAAAGCAATTGGACCAGGAGAACTTGTCTCTGGGCCAGTTTTCTCTTCCTCCTTTTTCCTCCTTCTCCAGGAGGCCACAGTGACTTGTGGCACCTTTGTTCCTGAAGTTTTGGGGACATAGGGTCTCACATTGCTGGAGGGGATCCACCGCAAGCCAGTGGGAGTGGAGACACAGGCGTATCCACGCCCCCATGTGACCAATTCGTGAGGACCCTGTATCCTCAAAGTTTCTGGATCTTTGACAAGGACTTTTGGCCTTTCATGGGGCTCTAACTGTGAGCTTCCCCGAAAGTGCCTTGTCACCGGCGGGTTCATGGTCTCAAAGGAACAGTTAAGAAAATTCAAAGTGAACATGGCACGGGCTAGTCTTACAGACGGTGGTTCAATCTTGAGAATCGGTTGTTGCTGGCTGAGGACTCTTTTGAGGTTTTGATGAGTCCTTTCCACAATCGCCTGACCTGTCGGGGAGTGGGGGATGCCAGTTTTGTGTTCCACTCCCCATTGTTGCAGAAAGCTGTTGAATTCCTTGGATTTGTATGCGGGTCCATTGTCTGTTTTCAGGGACTTTGGGATGCCCAGGACAGAGAAAGCTTGAATGAGGTGCTTGATAGCATCCCCAGATTTCTCTCCTGTGTGAGCAGAGGCAAAAACAGCTCCTGAGAACGTGTCCACTGAGACGTGCACGTACTTTTGCCTTCCAAAAGGGGCAAAGTGCGTGACATCTGTCTGCCACACCTCACAGCTGGACAAACCCCGGGGGTTCACGCCTGTGGGCATGGATGGGAGAGCACATTTGTGACACTGTGGACAGCCAGTCACAATCGCTTTGGCCTGGTCACGGGTTAAGTTAAACTGCCGGACCAGACCTGGTGCGTTTTGATGATGAAGCTGGTGGCTGATTCTGGCTTGCTCAAAACGATTTGGCAGTGGGGTCACTTCAACAGGGGTAGCAAGAGCATCGGCTCTCCTGTTTCCCTCTGCTATGAACCCAGGTAGCTCTGTGTGTGAACGTGTGTGCATCACATAAAAAGGTTGCTTCCTATGAGAAATCAGTTTGACAAGCTTAGAAAGTAACTGAAAAAGAGTGATGTTGGAAACCTCCTGCAGTACAGAGTGTTCTGCTCTAGAAACTATCCCTGCAACATAACTCGAATCTGTTACTAAATTGAAAGGTCCAGGGAACGTCTCAAATGCTCTAACGACTGCTGCCAACTCAGCGACTTGAGGTGATGCTTCCACCTTAACAATATCTGATTCCCACTGCTGAGTAAGAGGGTCCCGCCAAGTCATGACTGATTTGAGGGACTTTCCAGACGCGTCAGTGAAGACGGTTAGAGCATCAAGAGGCTTTTTGCTCTGGACACTTTTTAGCTCTAATTGGAATTGGGCATCCGAATTGAAAATTTTGTGGGCAGGCCGATGAATAGAAATTTGGCCAGTGTAGTTATCTAGGGCAAACTGCAGTGCTTCATTCTCTTGAAGCAGGTGCTCCAGCATTACTTTTGTAATTTGTCCTGATTTTAATTTGATTGGCATGTGAATGCACTCAAAGTCACAACCAGCCAGTTCCCGAAGGCGAACTCTGGCTTTCCGAATCAGATCAGCCATCAATTCTTGTGGCTTTGTCATCCTTTTGGACCTGTGGTGGCTCAGAAAAACCCACTCTATAATATAGAGAGGATCTTCTTTGTCTTGGGCGTTCTTTGATTTTTTGAGGGTTTTGCTGTTCCATTGGAAAATCATTCCGTGGAGGTGTGGCAGCTTTCCTAATATGATAAAACGAAAGGGCAGGTCAAGTTTGCATCTGTTGGCCTGTCTGGTGGACAGTGCGTGTTGAATGTTCTCGAGCGCAAATTTGGCCTCTGGGGTGAGGGTCCTGGGGGAACTCAATTCTTCTCCCCCTTTTAACAAATCGAAAAGGGGGGCTAAGTCTTCTGTAGAAAGACCTAGCCAAGGTCTCACCCAGTTCAAAGCTCCACATAGCTGATGGACATCTGCGAGAGTCTGAATTTGGGTTTTGATTTCTAATTTTTGAGGAACAATGGTCCTCTTTTCAATTTCAAGCCCTAGGTATTTCCAGGGTGGCATCTTTTGAATTTTGGATTCTTGCATCTCAAACCCTGCAGTGACCAGTGAAGACACTGTGAGATTCAGAGCATGTGTCAACAGGTCATTTGTTGGTGCAGAGATCAAGATGTCATCAATGTAATGATGAATTATTACTTGGGGCACTGCTGCACGTACTGGTGCGAGCAGGGAAGAAACATACCTTTGACAGATTACAGGCGAATTTTTCAAACCTTGAGGGAGCACTTTCCACTGAAACCTCTTTCGCGGGGCCTCCCGGTTCAAGGTGGGCACCGAGAAAGCAAAGCGTGGGGCATCATCAGGGTGTAGAGGAATGTGAAAAAAACAGTCTTTTATATCAATGACTATCAAATCCCAATTTTCGGGGAGCATGCTTGGGGCAGGCATCCCTGGTTGCAGGGACCCCATATCTTCAATAATTTCATTGATTTTCCGGAGGTCATGTATGAGCCTCCATCTGGTTTTATCTGCTTTCTGGATGACAAACACTGGAGAGTTCCATGGTGACGTGGTCTCTTCAATGTGGCCATTTTTCAACTGTTCTTCTACAAGTTCGTTGAGCGCCTTTAACTTTTGCTTAGAGAGCGGCCACTGTTCTACCCAGACTGGTTCATCTGACAGCCAATTCAGTTTCTGGATAGGGCGCTCTTCAGTGACCGCTGCCTGAAAAACCTTTGGAGCGTCAGGAATGTTAATTGTGACACCCCATTGTGACATTAAATCTCTTCCCCACAGAGGTTCCTCAAAATCCAAAACGAAAGGGCGTAGAGTGGCTATTTGTCCATTTGGCCCTTCAATTGTGACTGCCTTTTTTGACTGTTTTGCCAATTGCAAGCCTCCAATACCATTTACGTGTTTGGCAATGTTTTGCAATTCCCAATGTGACGGCCACATTCTTTTTGGGACGAACGTCACATCAGCGGCTGTGTCCCAGGCTCCTTTAAGGAGTCTGGATTCCTCACCCATGGAGAGCTTACAGTAATCTTTTGGCCTGTCTGAGCCTATTGTTTTTATCACAGCGACAGTGGTGTCTTTGTCGCTTTCTGTTTTGCCACTGTTTGCGGCACTGTTTCCAGGACTCACCTTTACTGCAAGCCCTTGTAAGTAGGGGATGGCTTGGGCAACGATTTGGCCCTTTGGTAAAAAGGTGGGTGGGTGTTCACTGCGCAGCCACACAACAAATCGCTTTGGGTCTGTTGACATAGTTCCAGGGATGATTTTTATGTCAGGGGGGGTGAACTTACAGTCTCCGATGACAACAAATTTTGTCTCCACCAAAAGCCACGTGCCGGGTTCCTTTGAGACCACGGCTGTTTTCCAATGATTGTCCCGCAGGTGAAGAGGCTCTGCCAACTGGAGCCTAAATGGCTCATACCTGTCCGTTGTTGTCAAGGATCCTGTAGGTTCAGGCAATATTGTGTGCCTTGATTTCTCTTGTTCTGTCAGGTCCTGTGAAAAAAGAGACAAATCTGACTTAGATGACCCTTTTTGGTTTTGGGTTATTTGGGCTGCCCGATTGGGATCTTCACGCTGGGCAGTCCCGCGCTCCCCACTTAGTTTTTTGGCTCTCTGGAATTTTTTGTGTTCCCATTCCCTTCATTTTCCCTTTTTTGTTTTAAAAAATTGTTAAATTGTCCCTTCAATGGACACTGGTTGGTCCAGTGGCCATTTTTTCCACAAAGAAAACACGGGCGGTCAGCTCGTGCAGGAGTGTTCTTCTTGTGTGGTTCCGGTGTTTTCGGTGTGTCGTGGATTTTCGATGTTTCTACAACGGCAGCGGTGATTTTTGGGCGCGTCTTCCCTTCTTTGAGGGCTGGTTTTTTGCATCGCGGGACGGTGGTGCTCACGGCTTGAAACATCTGCTTGAGTGAGGGAACTGTGCCTGGTTCTCTGGGTTAAGGTTGATGGCAGCTGTGCACTCGTCGTTTGCATTGGAAAATGCCAACTGCTGTATTACTTGCTTTTGTCCTTCTTCCCCAATTGGTAATTGGGTTTGGACAGCTTTTGAAATTTTTTCTACGAATTTAAAATAGGATTCATTTGATTCTTGAAAAATTTCTAAGTAACATTGTGAGGGGCCATGAGGCTGCATTTGTAAAAAAGCTTTGCAAGCTTGTTCAGCTACAAATTCAAGGACATTTTGGGGAATGTCTGTGGCCTGATCTGAGGCTGTTTTCCAATCACCCTCTCCCAACAAGTGGTTTAGGGTGATTGGGTTGCCGGCATTGTCGGTTGCTGTGGTTGGATCTTCTAACAATTTTGGTAAAGCGTTTTTGAGCAGTTTTTCCCAGGTGAGTTCCCAAAGCTCAAATTCCATTTTTCCTGCGAGGCACCTGAAAATCTGCTTTAGATCAAACGGGACAAGAGTGATTCCAGCAAAGGAAGAAAACAGCAAGCCTTCGAAATATGAGCTATCTCGCCCATACTCTTTCAGGGCTTTCATTAAATCTTTGATTAGCGTTTGCGACAATGCTTTCCAGGAAGCAACAGTTGTTCCCTGCCCTCGACTCCTGCGATATATCACTGGAGTGATTATGGGCATATCATTTGGTTTCACACCCTTATCTTTTGACTTCCCCCTCTGGGACCACAGTTGTGGCATTGCCTGCGGGTTCAGAGGCAGCCGCGGCTTCACAGTGTGTTTCGTGTGCCGCGGGGGGCTGGGGGGGAAGGTTCGGGGGGGCATTCTTGAGAGGCGGTGCTGTCGGGAAAACCACCTCCCCGGGCGAGGAGTAGGGCGGGGCTGGCGCGGCGTCCGCACCGCGCGGGGGGCCCGATCCCCACGCTGCCGCTCGCGGCGGCTGCGGGGGGACTGGAGCCGGGACCGCGCCCGCTTCGCCCTGTTCCCACGCTGAAAAAGCGGCGCCGAGCGGCATTTGCGAGCGGAGCGGGCTCGGATTGGCGGGGGGGGGCGCGGACAGCGATCCTAGGAACGGGTCCGGCACCGGGTGGGGTTGTATCGGGAACGGGGGGGGCGGGAGGAGGAGTCGGGGTGGGTGTGGGGCGGTGCCCGCGCTGTGAGGGGCAGGCAAACTCCAACCCGGGCTCTGTGGAGGCGGGATCCAGCTTTGGGAGGGAGGGAGTGGTGGGTACAGGGAAAGTTCCGTTTGAGGTGGGGGAAAGGATTGGGGGGAACAAGAAGGAGGGGGGGAAAAAGAACAAAGAGACTGTGCCCGTTTCCGATGGCCGTTGCCATCATCGGGGTGTGTCTCTTTGTTCTCTGAAAGTGGGGGGGGTCCGGCATCTCCCATTTTTGGTTTCTCACTGCCCTCTTCGTTGCTGGCCCCGGCAGGAGGTGCCGGGGGCTGGTTTTGTTCAGCAAAAGAGAAATGTACTTTGGGTTTGTTTGCTGGGGAAATCGGGGGGGTATCTGGGGGGGTTTGGGCGTCTAGACCTGCTAGACGATCCCGGGAACCCCTAGTAGCCCGGCCGTGGCTGCAGGGGTGGGGGGAGTTCGGAGCTTTTAAATTGCTCGGTTTGGGAGATTCCGGAGGCGTTTGTGCGTTTTTTAGGATACTTAGGGAGGATTTTGGAGACTTAGGAAATTTGGGGGGCTTGGGAGACGCGGAGGGGGGGCAGGGGGAGTTTTGGGGGATTTGGGAGGCTTTGGGGACGAAGAGGGAGGGAGAAGGGGGGATTTGGGAGATGCGGAGGGAGAGGGACGGGGGGATGGGACTGAGGAAGGGCTTGGAGAGGATGCAACTTCATCTTCTCGCATCCCTCGGATTTCTTTTAAAGCGGCTTTTATCTGTCTTGGCCAAAATGTAAATTTTGAAGCCAGACCATCTCCTGATTTAGTTAATTGTTCTAATTTTTTTGAAACCTTTTCCCAAAACAAAATGTTGTCTATTTGGTCCGAATTTACATTCGGGAAAAGCAAAAACAGGTATCTAATAAACTTTTTAAATTCTTTCTTTGAGTATTTTACTTTGGTAACAATTAAAACTGCCATTAAATTTTTTGAAACCTCTTTTTGGGTGGGGTTCAGTCTGTTTCCCATTTCGACCTAGTTGTTATTTTTTCACCACCCCTCTCAGCAGTACCCCCCAAATTCCCTGTGGGCTTCCCTTCCTGGGGGAAAGGGCCTCTCGCTCGGGGTGGACCCACGGCTCCCCCCCTCCTCCCCCCAGGGGTTGCGCAACCTTTCTTCCTGAGGCTTTTGCAAGCCCCGTCTGGTGGGTATTCTCCTCCCTTTGAGGAATCTACTCACCACACCCTGGGAACACCGGGAGGCCGTTGCTGAGGTGACCACACGCCGAAAGGATCTCCTCTGGGCAGGAGCTGTTCCCTTCGTCCACCGGGGCACTTTCTTAGCGACCCAGGTGGTGCGTGGAGTGCCGAAAGTCTCGGGACGCGGCAAAGCGACGTCCTCTCAAAAGACTTCTGGGTCACGGGGTCTGGATTTTCCTGAGACCTCCGTGTCGGTCCCCACGCCACAGCGAGGCTGAAAGGTGTCTGCAGGCCCACGTTGGGCGCCAATCTGCAGGCCCCACGTTGGGCGCCAATCTGTCGTCGTGCGTATCTCTGGTCAGCCTGGCGTTCGGCTTGACCGCCCACTAGCTCTCATACGCCTTGACAGTATCGTGTGTGGGTACTTGGCTCTGCAGCACCTCTGCCTATGCTGTCAGGCTGTGGTTTCAAAGAGGGGACTCTCAGAGACATCCGGGAACATAGGTTTTATTCGGGAGTTACAGGGGAAGCCCCTGACCCCAGGCCCGGTGCCTCAGGCAAGAGAGACCCCGAACCTGGGTTACAAGGGGGTTTTTATCCAAAGGGAGATGGGGGTGGGGTGGATACAGATTACAAACCAATAAGACAACTTAAAGTAAGTTGGGGAGGGGTCTCTGGGGGATCCATTAACCTCTGAAGGTCTTAGACCGCACTGGACCTTGAAGATGATTGATGGACCGAGGGAGGAAGCTACATTGCTAGGGTGGACAGAAGCTTATCTCGGGGCAAACTGATAGGAAACGGTCTCTGGGCAGAGTCCAGGGTTGTTTTGGGAACTCTTATCAGGAGTCTGACCAGATGTTTCCTAAAGCAGGGGGCCCCCTTTACAGAGACTAGAAAAAACTACACTAAAATAACGAATATAACTATCACTAAAACTTATCACTAAAACTTATCAAACAATTCCAGCATTCCCGCAAATCCTGAAATTTGTTTTAAAATAGTCTCTACCTTCAATTCTATTAATTTCTTTATTTTGGGCTTACCACTGTACTCTAAAATTTCAATACCCTGATGACTCATTCATATTTGATATAGACAGTTTTTACCTTACAGTGGTACCAATTCGGAAGACACAAGAAACATGGTGGAATTTGTCCATACACAGGCAGCTTTGTTAGTAATATCAGCAAAAATCAAAATATGGACATCCTGTCGATTTAGATTTTTTTACTCCTTCTTATGGGTGAATAAAAATATGCAGAAGGGCATTACCAAATGAATTTGCAATACCACTATTGTAAGTAACATAATTTCTCCATAAATACAGAACCTTTTAATCTGAGAAGATACAGATAGGAGAGAGCAATTGCATAACACATTTGATTTATATTAGTGGGATGAGGTTAATCCATAAATATAGTTCTATCATTATAAATAATTACTTACCTACATTTACCATAGAGAATCTGTGATTTCAATGTATATTCAATTTTAATAATTTTGTATAGAGAATTCTGCACTGAATCCCATGACATTTATCAGCAGCAGTAACTGCAGCACACAAACTTATTGAAAACTGCCTTTAACTGCAAACAACACTAAATTTTAATTGTATATTTATTGTGGCCATTCTCTTTTTGACACTTCCACGCACAGTGAAAAAAGAAATAAACACTTAAAAAGCTGAAACATTATTCCCATTGCTTCCACTTTTAAAGGCAGAAAAGCTTTCTGAAATATGCATGAAGCATGTGCTGTTGATCAGAGGCCCCAAACTAGGGTTCAACACCCAGATGTTTAAGGCATCAGACACATTTACACTCTCTTTCAAAAGTCTAGTCACTTGAAGCTATTTTGCATAATATTTTGTCCAAAACTTGCTGTGCCATCCTTTCTTCTGCAGCTACCCTTTACAGAAGACCAAAATAACACACTTCATGTGTAAGAATGCTTGACTGTCACCTGATATTTTAGCAGGTGAAGGAGTGGCTTATGGTGGCAAACACCTCTTTAAATCCTTTAACACTGTCGTGCCAAACTTCAGAATAAAAGCGCAACAACCGATATCAAGGAACAGCTTCCATCAGATTCCCAAGGCTTTGCATACCCACGGGGTATTGCCATTACACGGTAGGATAGTTCACTGCATTCACAGCTGCAGCTTTATTTTTGTAGATATAGGAGAGATTCATATAGTAAAAAAACCCTCAACATGTAGATGGTAAACTGGTGAAGTTCATCTGTCTCTTATTATTATATATTTTAAGCTTTGCTATTGCCACATCACATTTGACATGTTTTTATTTTCAATATAACAAAAAAAATTTTGTTTCATATTTTATTAGTTTTTATCAGATCCCTTTAATGGCACTCTATCGCCTCACAAAATCCTGAAGAAATTAAAACTCCACTGAAGGTAAATAAATGAAAACACTCAAAAGAAATCTAATACTTAGAAGCAATGCAGATTTATTCAATATTTCTAAAATTCAGACTATAGGAACTTAAGTAGATTTTTCACTCTCACTAGAGCATAATTTATGGTCTTTAATTAACATTCCTCCTACCATAACTTTATTATAAAAGAAAATGCAAAGGAATCAGAAAAACTCTCATTCAGAAAAACAATACCAACTGTCAATTACTGATTTAGAATGAAATATTTCTAAATATTTCTAGTATTCATTAATTGGTTTTTGCACAGAGAGAGGCATTTTGTACTTGGACTACCTTCACAAAAATGGCTGTAATTATTCAGTTAAATAAACCCTTCTACAACAGCAAAAATAATTTTAAACCGTCAGTCCTTGAGATATTTGCTGAGGCAGATGTCTGACAGTAACTATAAATGTGATGCATAGACAGGGATAGTACTAGACTTCAAAATACCACACCCACGATTCCTCATTATTCTTTCAGCAAGAGAAATATCCAGGACAAAATGTTGAAATAAAAAAAGCATGCCATTCTTTCAGTGGGATGAGGAAAAGATCAGATTGTTTTGAATTAATTTGTGTTACGTTTTTGTTTCATGAGCACCCAGGTTCACCTGTAGTAGGACTCTACTTTCCAGGCTGCCCTGGGGAATCCGTGGAGCTGTCCCCTGACACAAGGCTATTTTCTCGAACTTGGCAGACAAGACAAACTCTGTAATAGCACATCACACTTCAACTTGTGATAGACCAAATATCCAAACTAAACCACTGAGAATCATCAGGCACAGGCAACAGCTGCTGATTTGGTACAAAGCAGCTCAACTCCATTAAATCTGAAGGAGCCACATTACTTTATTCTATCTCAAGAATTTTCCAGAATGTATTATATACTTCAGTTCCTCAGAAAGATTTAGCTGTGATAGCAGAAGTCTTTGCTTATATTAAATAAATTGTAATTTTATTACCTCAGTTTCAGACAACATTTACTGTATCTCTTGACCACTCCAAATCCCAAAGAAATATCAAGTTAAATAGTTCTTTAATGTATCTCATTCTCAATTTATATACAAAAAAAAAAAAGATGAATGCTTGCTATCTCTTTTCCCTGAAGTATATGGCTGCATGCAAGGTTTCCATTTTATAATAAATGTCAGTTTTGTCATTTGTGTTCAGTTCCTGATGTGAACAAAATAGGCTTTCAAGAGTTTTGGGAGAGATGGCCAATTTCAGAGGAGCTGATATTCATAGCATGCATAAAATTTTAGTTTCTAATCTGTGCCTGAGGAACAAGTGACTTAATGCTTTATTTTCTATATCCTAAATGAAAGCACTTAGCAACAACTTTCTCCAGGGCAATTCATCTGTGGTCTTTTGCTCACAAAATGTGTCTGGAGTCTAAGAAACCTTTTAAGACAGACTTAAGTTAACATCAGGATAACTTTGTGGAATGCGTTAGTGTGAAGGAATATGGTTTTTACAACCCATTTTATTTTTTAAAAGGGTATTTCACCTTGAACACCAATTCTGAGAGAGTAGTAGAGTCCCAGGTCCCCCCTAGTTCCAGGTGGCTTCAGGGATAGGTGATGATGCCAGGGACCTGAGACAATATTCTTCAGAGAACAGGGATTCCCATTTCCAACTGGAATAACACCTATGACCACTGTCAGACTATGATCAGGTTCAGAACCTGAAATTATTAATGGCTAAAAGAGAGGGAACAAGCTAGGTGCTACCTCCATGAGGGATTCAGGTACTGACAAAGTAAGACTCCTTATTTGGATAACATTGTCTTGAACAGTGTGGTAACATCAAAATAAAGTTGTTGAGTAATTTTGTGTCAGTGAATCAGCATTGCATATGTGACAAAAAAATTCAGGCAAAAATTATTTGAGAAACCTGGCAAAAAGCTCACTATAGCAGATAATACTGACAGGGAACTCTCAGCTCAACTTGCAATGTCCTAAGGGAGCATTTGAGAGTCAAACATACTCTGGGTTTCTCCAGAAATTTAAAGTTTTCCAGTTTAAAAGTGATTAAAATATTTTTGGCAGGAATACCCAGTTGTCAATAAGCAGTATGCTTTTTCCCCACAAACCGTAATATATGCAAAACTTTTAAAAGAAATTATCAGTCTGACTATGTGCAGCACTTAAAAAAGAATTTTCTATGGATATTTAAAGTTCAATTATTTAAATTAATAAAAAATACCAAAAAAAAAAAACCTGAAACAAAAAAATCCAAACCTATAAAGAATGATTATGGAAAAATCAAGAGCCAGACTACTGATGATATCAGTCTTTGGCTAAGAATTTGCAAGAGACTTCAAACAGATATTTGTTTACCTTTATGAATCTCGGTGAGAGGGCAAAAATAGGACTTAAATCACAAAATTTTAGGTGACACTCACTATCTTGCAGCAGACTTACTCCTAGGTGTCTTCTACCTGGACAGAGTAGCATTTTGATCTGCCAGTAGTGGGATAAGCTCTGTGGGAAGTATATCAGCCTTGCACATGGGAGCTGATTAGCTGATATACTGAGTCCTTTCTACTTGTAATGCAACAGTCTGATTTTAATGCTACCATATGACAAGCAGTGCACTCACAGTTTACCAAAATTACCAGATACATCTTCACTGGATTTTTTTTTTCTTAAATCTTAAAAAAAAATAAAAATTTGTTGTGCAGCCTTTTTTTCTGAATTTCTCAAAAGGACAAACTACATCCATTTATCATCCCTCAGTCATAGGTTTCCAGGTTCCTGGAGTCATTTGGAATAAAAACCTTCCTTAGCACCTCCTATGGACAAGTCAGAGTGCAAAGGAAGAGAACAACATTCATCACCAATTTAGTCCTGGAGGGAGGATTAAGTGCATTAGAGAATAAGAACTGACAACTAACTCACCAAAGAGTAGAGCAGATGTCTGCTTCTACTGCTGCTACTTTACAAGTTGACCTTCACCCCAGCACTTTTCACAGCAGCAGTTTTGACAGATGAACGATAATGAGAGTCCAGATAGTGCACAGAACAGACTGCTGCTTGAGCTGCACAAAAGCCAGTCATCACAGAACACTTGCCTGGCAACTCTCAAAGGATGTTGCACTTTCAGTCCTTTGATCATCTTCTTTTTTTTTTTTTTTTAACAGTGCAAGCAGAGTAAGGTTGGGACAGTTTCAAAAGCATAATCTGTGGTCTGCTTCACTCTTCCCTTTTTTGGTCACTCCCCTTTCCTCACTATTGCTCTTTATGAGACAGACTGCATATATAAAACTTTGATAAATTACAAATAAATCTTTCTGTTCAGAGAATGACTGTGGAGTTAACTTCCACGGCCATATTAAACTGTCAGGTAATTTTTCATAAAAATGTAATAAGAAATTTTATACAACTGTATACCGATGCACACACCAGCACATTAAAGACATGCACACCTAATTAGACAAAAGACATTACTGTAATGTGTATCTAGCTTATTTTCTCCCACTGTAGAGATTTGACCCCTTCTGTCAACCTTCTAGCATTTAGAGATCCACACCACACTTGCACATCTTGGAGAGGAAATATTCCTGTTGTGCATGACTGCTTTGCTTTCTTTGGCAGACTGAACATGTTCGCTTATCTTTTCCAAACGGTGGCATCATTTTAGTGCTGGATTCATTCTGTGTAGTAGTTTACATTTTGAAGCAATGTGCAAACTTTAATCCTCACAGTGTCCTCATGAGAACAGAGAGGGAATGTTATCTCTGGTTTTCAGATAGAGAAGGAGAGCTTTCATGCCTACACGACTCAAGCTGTAGTGGCTCAGTAAATTATTGTCCATTGGCTGAACTATGGTAATAATGTGAGCTCCCTTGAGCCCCTCTTTTAATTACTTAAATCTCAGTAAAAGAGATCTAAATCAATGTTCTGTTACTTTAGGTATGTCACAAGCTAAAAGCACAGACATTGCAGACATCCAGTTGTCATTATGTGATCCCATGCATGCATACTCGAGGAGTGAAGTGTGCAAAGAGTTTGCAACAGAAGTATCCAGCTGTCTAGCTCAACTCACTGCTGGGAAAATCTATTCCAAACTGCTGGACTTTGCACTGGAAAAGCTGAATGTTTGAATCCTTCACGTCTATTTTGTTGCAAGTAAGCTCCTGAAGAGAAATGACAACAAAATTTTGTAGGCTTCTATAGTATCCTAAGCCACTGCAGCAACTTGAAACTTTAATAGATACCAAGTGATCCAGCTTTTTTCCAATACTATGACATTAATTATTAATGAAGAGAGAATCAGCACTAACCTCTTGATTTAGTATTTGATTACAAAACATCTGCAGGTGTTCTATATGATTCAAGGTTTGACAAAGAGACAAAAGGAATTATTTCTAGTTGCTCACAAGTAAATGAGTAAAACATTCAAATGTTTATCTGAGAATTCTTCTCTACCTTTTTTTTTTTTTTTTTTTTTTTTTTTTTTTTTTTTTTTTTAAGAGGAAAAATCGTCTCCAAGTAATTATTTTGTAACATATACATCTACCTTAAAGTAGCTGGTAAAATGCTGGACATTTTTATTTCTGGAAATGACAATGAAGATACACATTTGACCTTCTAAATAATGAATTGTTACTGAAAGAAAAGCAAGTGATATTCTGGTTTACAGAATTTTGTATATGAAAACATTTTTCTATTGTAGCCTCTTGAGCCCATGGGCCTATCCATACATAATTTTCACAGTAAGGCAATGCCATTTCAGCTAATATGTCATATATAAAAACAATAGAGTTATTAAATTAAGCAGGGTGGTATAATGATTATATCTTACAAATATATGCTAAAAAAAGAAAGCAAGTAGTGTGAATTGGTAAGTGAGAAGAGGGTGAGGAAAAGTGCCCTGACTATATCTGCGATTTTGTTTATTGGAGTATAAAGGACAGAATGAGATTTAAATTCTGACTTGCAGAGAAATATGAAATGAACTGATCTGTATTTATATACATGCAAAACACACATAGAGGATAGAATGCACTGCATATATTTTACAGTCTAATAAATAAAGACATAGGGGAGCCAGGCATTCCTTTGCCATAAAAGACATTGAGGATGGATGTCATAAGGCATTTGTAGAACACCATGTAAGAGGCAGTACATTTTTATACAACTGAAAATTAAATGCCATCTAAAAGGACAGGACAGCCCTACAGCAAATTGACCCTTAGACAACTGCTACCAAAACATTCCAGTTGATGAAATCAAGCCAACATTAAAGTGAGCAAAGCAGCCAGACTTAGAACTCACCAGAACCGTCTTTTTTTTTCTGTTGTTTTCTTTTTGGCAAGGTTACTTTCAAGGAAATGTTTGCAATATAGATAGGCAATGAATAGATTATAATTTTATGAAAGAGAATCAGATGTAAACAGAAGGGACTGTCATGCAATATACCAGCACATTAAAGACACACATACATGCATTAACGTAGCAGGAAAAATTTGAAAGTCAAATAAATTGTATTCGGATTCAAATAAGATTCTTAGTAGGGTTTAAAATAATAAGAATATTATTTTTATGGGTTTTGTGCTATGACATTTTGGTTTGCTTGGAGTTATTTTCAGTATTAGACCACTAAAAATAATATAAAATCTGAATTTACAGAAAATAGATTATGAAAGGCATACAATAATTTTCTAGGATTTTTTTTTTTTTTTTTTTTTTTACAAAATCATTGGATTTTTTTTATCTAGATGAGGAACTGGGATGAATATGATAAATTTAGATTTCACTGAGATGCTTTGAATAGGTCCATATTAGAAATTATTGTTTCATATAGACTAGATGAAGCTTTTCTTTAAAACTTCTTAGTATGAAATAACCTACTTAGTGGACTTTCAGGAATGACCTGTACATAAAGGACTACAAAGTACTACAGGAATAACATAACATGAAAAAGAATAAGGCTGTCACAGAAGGCAGAAAGAAAATTCTAAAAAAAGTTAATGGAGAAGGAAAGAATCCAGATAGCAAAATTTGCAAATACATGCATTTAGTAATTAAGACTTCTTGTTAAATGCAGAATACATCTATTGGAAGAGGCAGAAGAGGAAATGCTGTCCTACCTGTCAATATAATTTGTCTGCAAAAGAAACCCAAAACTAATTGTGATTCTAAAATTAATCAAACTAATGTCTGTGGTAGACAGATTGAAGATTTAATATCATTTGAGAGGACACTGAGATAATTCAGAATTCTGTATATAAACTTTGGTCATCTGTTGTCCCTGAAAATAAGCCTTCTGATTTGTTTTACTGTAATAGAGTCAGTTCTCATGAATTGTAAGATAAACAAGAATCATGTTTGCATTCCTTTGTAAAAGATATCACCTGATGGACTTCTCAAGTGACCATTAAAGATGGAGAGGTGGTAACTTCTCTTCCAATCTCTGATCACTGTCCAGAAACTTATATATACAAAGTCAACAATAAACGAGAGAGTTCTTTACTTCTTCTCTGCCTGAACACCTGCTGTGTGTGTTGCTGTGTTTCTATCTGCGTCACAGTAACAGTCATCCATGAAGAGACTCTTTTTTCCTTCATTCATTAAATGGGCTAAAGGGATAAAGAATTATAATATGCTCGTTGGCAGATTATGGAACCAATTATATAAGATAACACTAAAGATATTTATATATTCATGAGTTCAAAGAAGCATATGTTAGCTTTCCCTGCAAAGCACGGTGGGTGGATGTGAGTCAACTTCAGTCAGATGATCTGGTCAACTTTAATTCCCTCTGTGTTTACTAACAGAGATTTCAAGTTTCTGACTGCATATTGCTCTTTCCACAGAGCTCCTGCTTCATTCAGGGCATACAGCAAAAAGTGGCACTGAATGAGCAATTGCAACATTAAAAATTATTTCTATTCTCAGTGAAGATGCATTACCATGTAGTATTTACAGCTCATCATTTGAGCTTCTGCACTAAATACAAAACTGCTCGCTTACACCTAGGGTTCTCCGTTGTGTATTAATTTCAAGGATTATTCCACAAAGATCACCCAATTAAATTTTTATAAGGCCTATCAATGAATTTCATGTATTTCAGAGGCAAAATTTCAAGAAAATAAGAAACTCCTATTGAGTACTTGAGAAAATGCTGGAGTTTGCATCCAGATCCCAAAATACTATTATAACAGCAAAAATTCCTTCTTTGTGGATTGTGCATCCCTGATTTCTAACAAAGAAAGCATTATTCCTCTGTCTAATGACCCTAGTTATTATAAGTCTATGATTCAATCCATAGCACAGTCTCTGTTCTTTTTGAATGAGGCACAACTCCTGTGAAAGTTTACCAAGTGATCAAGAAATACAAGATATACACAGAAGATGGTTGCAAAAAAAATTGAACCAAAAATCTTTTTCCACCGTTTCCTAACTTGATTGTTTCCTACAGAAATCAAATAATCCCAAAATATATGTATAGCTTATCTGAATGTTGAGTTCAGGTAAGCACTTTTTGCTTTCCCTGGAGTTAAAGTAAAAATTCCTTCCAGAATGGCTTTATGTTAGCATTATATTTAGAATTATTTTGCTACTGATGGCTACTTTCAAGTATGAGCACATATTTGAATTCAGTGTAATGACTGGGCAACACACCCAATGGAATATACATTAAAAGTCTTTTGTCATTTGCTAACATTCAAAGTCTCTACTGGTCCTTGGAGGTCAAAATTCATTTCCATGGAGAAACTAGCAGAGACCTTACTACTAAAGATCACTAAAGTTTAGAGCTACATAAACTTATTAGTAAAGACACCAAATTCAGATACAGTATTTTTTCCAGATATACCAATTAACTTTAAGCATGATGACAGATAAATTGGACTAATTTATATTTTATATCAAAACTGTTTCTCTGTGTATAATTGGTTGCATTATACAGTTTTTCCCCCAAAACCTATGTGTCTAATTTTCATGAAAAATGTAAGGCTTTTTCCCTATGGAAGGAAATACAGATCTTCTTATTTGTATGCCACTATGCAATGCATCAATTAAGTCTTAGATGTAGTTTTCAGTTGGAGTTCATTACAAAAATACTGATATTTGCTAATGATGAACAGAGAAAATCATAATACTGCCTTCATAGAGGAGTTGAGAGAAAAAAAAATTATGGAATGGAAGCCACTGATAGGCATTAGTGCTTTTTTCACAACCCAGTAAGAATAATTTATAGAAATATTGTCCACTAAGAAACATCATATTTTACATGTTTTGGTACACCTAGGAAAAGGCATTCATCCACACATTCATTACCTTCACTGAAATTGTCTGTGAGTGATTCTCCAACTGCCTAGATTTGTTTCATCACTAAACAGTTCAAATGCCCTAAGGACATCTGGAAGCAGCAGGATAGATACGTAACAGAGTTTTTCATGTAGAAAAAGGGAGCTATTTTGACATGCCTGCATTCAAAGAGGGCATCCCTTCTACTGAGAAAAAGCACTTGTTCAGGTAGAATGAATTAGCTGCTATTGCAAGCACAGTAGCCCTAGGAATTTGTCTGGGGACAATCACATCAATAAATGCAGATATAAGTGATGTTGTGGTTTTTGGACTGGATTGAACTTCTCATGCAGGAAAACACAGAAGGAGAGACTTGTCCACTCCCATCAACTCTGTCTCTCCTTTCTTACTATTTACACATCACTAGTGATTTCCAGATTTCAGTTAAGATCTAGCTAAAATTTGGAAGGAAAAAAGAGGTACCCTACATTCTCTGGCTGCTACCTAGCTCTTAACCTCACCATTATATCCATCCTCATACTTCTGTATATCCCATTATATCTTTTCTTACCACTTCTCTCAAAACTCAAGTTATATGTACACTTTTTTAAAAAGAACAATCCTTTGAATTAACTTTGAGAAATCAGCCAATAATAAGTCTACAGAGAATTCATGAAGAAAAATAAGAAACTCAAATTACTGAACAATGTGCCTTTCTAACCATAAAGCCTGTTGTTCACTAACAAAACCCAAGCTTTTTGCTTTTTCAGAGAAAAATATTGTTGGTCTTATAGTCATTACCATTTTTAAAGGGAATAAAAAGGGATCCCTTTTAAGTAAATATTATGCAGCATTAGAAAACTGAAGTGAAAAATGCATTAAATCATTTAAAGAAAATAATGGAAATAGAAGGTATAATAGGTACTACTGAAGTGAAATACAAAATTTAAGGGATGGTAAATGCAGTTGCTTTCTCTTCATTCTTAAGAGAGGAAACCTGAAAACTTTGGAAAACGCTTACAAAGGTGAGAGTGTTACAAAATCAAAGATAGCAGCATTCTACTGTGGTAAAAGTTGTTTTATAGCTAATGGAAGGGTATTTTCTTGGGGAAATTCAGGATTTACCTGGGTTAGTATAATTTTGCTATTTCTTGTCATTAAGTAAGCCAATACCTTTGTTGTTTGTAATGCAGTCCCTGAAATCGCAGACTTAATTTTATTTTTTGAAATTTTCTCCCTTTCAGATCCCTGTAGTAATAAGTATATCCCTAAATACTCTTGAAACTGCAGCATTAATAATTTCCTATAAATACTTGCAGATTGATTTAACATAGAAAAGTGTATATTCCTTAATTTATCTAAAGTACAAAGGAACTTCCTGCACAGTAAAGGCACCTTACTGTATAAGTCTTGGAAGTACTTTTGGCCATCTGCATTACATTGTAACACTGCATTTCAATCTTCTTTCAGGAACTGAAGAGGAAGAAATTGCTTGGTTTTGCTTAGCACATTGTTTTCATGCTTAGACAATTTAATATATACACTAAAGTTTCTGTCATGATAGGCAGTTATTTAACATCTCATTAGAAATACTTTGATGTTTCAGCAACAAATTTAGAAATATAGGGTTGTATCAATAAGTATTCAGTTTAACAGGGAAAAACAGGCTTGAGAGTCTAACTGGCCCTTGCAAGTAGAAATATGGTCTTAACAGCTTATAGAAAATCAGTGTCGTGCTTGCAAAAGTGATCTTTAAAGTCACAGGACTACTTCTAGACCTCATGGTCTCATTTTGCTGACAAAAACTAACTAGGTTTCAAACTTGAGCCTTCAGAGAACACAAAACATTTCATGAAGTTTGTTCCTCAAACAGTTTTGGCTTAGAAAATGTCTAGGTCCAGCTGCCAAGTTGTGATCTATCATTTCCTTTGACCAGAAATATTTTCCAGTTTCTATCTCTGAAATATATTGATGCCTGATCAACACTGTTTACCTGATCTCCTGTGTTTCTAAGACTTCAGTATCCTCTAACATATCTCAAGTTACATTTGGCTAGGCAGATCTCCCAACAAACAGCAAAAAGAGAGATGCTTCTCAAACCATGGACCCTCAGAAGTGCTCTATGATTGTCACATCTTTGCTCAGGCAGCTTCAGTTTATGGAGGGGAGAGAAGAGTGAGGCAAGTGATTATAGTTTCATTTGCAGTGAAGTAGGTGTGAAGCAGTGTTTGAAAGCCAGCTATGGTGTAAGTATTTAAATCACAAGTGCTTTGTGGTATCATGCTTTCTTTTCCCCCAGACTAGAGGTTGCATGCTGAGCCAGTCAACCAATGGATTTGGCAGAGAGGTGCGTGTTACTAGCATTACACCTCAGCTGTTATTTCTGAGTGCTTTTTGCAGTCCGTTGCCTAGACTAGAGGATGTTGCATCTCAGCCTGAGGGAACACCAAAATAAGCACAGGAAGGTCTGATCATCTAAATTGCAAGAAGTTTATGGAATTAGACTCAGAATTCAGAATACATCTGATCAACAAGAATCTAGATGAAATCATCACCTTGGGGTGACTGTCACCCTTCACTGATGCAGCTTGACATGTTTCAGCTCACAGTCTTATAACTTTATTTATGACAGTTCATTGCTACTTATCCCTGTTCAAAATACATATGTGATGGTAGTGGAGAAATTATTGTCATGCAATGTTACTGTGACGTAGATAGAAACACACAGCAACACACACAACAGGTGTTCAGGCAGAGAAGAAGAAAGGAAGAAGTCTCCGTTTATTGTTGACCTCGTATAAAAGTTTCTGGACAGTGATCAGAGATTGGACAGAGAAGTTACCACCTCTCTATCTTCACTGGTCACTTGAGAAGTCCATCAGGTGATATCTTTTACAAAGGAATGCAAACATGATTCATGTTTATATTACAATTCATGAGAATTGACTCTACTATACTAAAACAAATCAGAAGGCTTATTTTCAGGGACAGCAATGCAACATCCCAAGGAAGTCTTTGTTCCTGAATTAAACATGAAATGACCTCTTTGTGGTACTATGCCTTCCCTTTTGCTTGTCCATGTATCCTTACTCAGCTGTTCAAGAGAACTCACAGGTAGATACTGAAGCATTTATAACCCACCTTAGACTGAATTTTAACAAAATCTGCACAGTACCACGTTAAGCAAAGTGCACACAAAGACTGGCACTCCCACTGGCTTGTCTTCAGCTGACAGGAAACACTGTCAGAGACTCCTGCCTCTTAGGCTTGTCTCCACCTGATCTCCAGGAACACTCTTCTCTTTTTTAGCCAAAATGTGGCAAAAGCATGTTCCTTACATTTTCATTTCACACAAGACTTCAGACAATGTGTTTGAAAATAGAGATTTTATTAAATTATTATGACAACTTTAATATCTGTCTTCTGAAAATTCAGTGAAGAGTTGATATGCAAACCCAAAAGAATCTCACCAAAATCCAGGCAGAGAGAAATAATTTTCCCTACATGGTTGAAAAGAGGCATTTTTTTCATTTCCATGGGCTCTTAAACCGTTAGGATTCTTGCTTGCATAACAAGGAAGGAATATAGCATCAGCTAGAATACCTTGTAAAAATGAAATCTGACTTAGGCCTGCACAGAACTTACATAATTTTATAAATTATTTTCTAAATCCTGAAATTGTGAAACCATGCAATTTTTTCTTCTTCTCACACATAACTCATCTCCTTTGGATGAGAGGCAGTTCTTTCCATGGGAAATTTTGGAACCAAAATAAGATTATGGGCATTCAAGTTGATTGGTTGCTTTGGTTTATCAGTAAGTTGTTGAGCCATCAACAAAGAGGATTGGTCATCAGGTTCTCTAATTAATCAGGGAAGCCTCCAGGCAGGAAACTGGTAAAATTAGTCAAGTGGGAAATGTGATACTCAGAAGCTTTGAGATCTCTAGTTCCCTATTAGGAAGGAAAATTGGTGTCAATGAAATTTGGAAATTACTATCAAACCTGCACCTAGTTGTTCAGTTATGAGGACATGGGAGTTCAGAGAGGTAAGTTGTCTCCTAAGGAAGCAGATTTTCATTCAGTTAATATTACTAATTTAAATTGTATTAAATCAGCATTTTTTCCATATCAATCTATTATGTCAGACAACTTAGAAACAACAACAAGAACAACTGAGACTGTAATTTCAGTTTCAAGTATTTTTCCTGAGGGTCTTGTTAGGGCATCAGAGAAACAAATATTAAACAGGTAAAAATATTGGTTATTTGGAAACAAATGAGTGGGACTAGAAATTAAACTAAAACCTGAAATCTGTGGTAGTCAGGGCTTTTTTTAAGCCTGCAGTCTTATTGATTGGCATTGGTGGGGGATGGAGCTCTGCTGGCAGCACACTTCTTTCCTTTATAGCACAGGAATTCACAGACTTTTTAAGTAGAAAGCAGATAAGACACATGAAGAGAAAAAAATGTTTTCTGATGGATGTTTTTCCACACCCCAGTTTTCACTTGCTAAAATACAAAAAAAAATCAGGGTGCACAAGGTTATATGGAAATCAATGTCAGTTTAATTCATATCAAATGGGAATAGGAAGGAAAATGCCTTGCAAGTGAAAAAAACCCCCTGGCATCTACATTTATAACAAAATATTTAAGAGAACAAAATAAGGAGAGCTCTTGATCTGAAAATGCTATACTTACAGGTGCTTTATCAGAAGATTATTTTGCATTAAATCTATCCTGTGTCAAGAAGTTTATGTCCTTGGCATGATTTCTTACAATAATTTGGTATATTTAGTCAAAAATAAAGGTGAAAGTTAAGCTACATCTGAATCTGTAGTTTTTACACAGTGAAAAATCTATCTAATGAATTTAAGAGTAGAAGACTCAAAGAATTGCTACTAGGTTGAAGTAAAATGTTAAATGCTGGTCTTTTTTGAGCAACAAACTCTTATATGGCTGCTGTTATGAGCTGATAGTGTATTGTTGCATGTCCTAAGTACATCACAGTGGCACAGAAAGCTGTCTCTGTTTAAATGTCTTTAAACAAACCCCAAAACATATTTGAAACAAGCATTAAAAAAACCCTTAGACAATCCTTAGATGTGTGCTGCAAAATTACAGCTCCATTTCAGTACAACAGTCTGGTTATTTTGATACATTTTCCACTTTCTGGACTTAACCTGGATATGGGGGAAGTTTTAAAGGAAGCAAGAGAGAAACAAAACAGGAAGCTAGAAAGAGAGATGTGTTATGTCAGGATATTTCTAAGCCACAGTTCTCTTTTCATCTTGTATCAAGAGTTTCCATGTTAAATGCAGGATCAAAAGGTCTCTGTCAAATGAATGTAAATGTTATCACACGGGCAAATACTGTAAACTGAGTTTTATCAGTCAATTACAATTTTCTCTGTAAGTACCCAAATGAAGGACTAAATATGCATCCCTGGATGGTTTGTTGTGAAGGCAAATTTCCTCAGGTTTCCTTAAGGATTTTCACTCTGGAAATTCTGAAGAAAACAAATAAAAAGGCAACATCAGTTAATTTGAACTTCCAGATATAAAGCATCCTGGGATACACTCTATGAAAATCTCTTGATTTCCATACTCCCCCAAGAAAAGAACACAGATAATTGACAGGTTAGTCCTAAAGTATGCATACTGCATGTTTAGCACCTGGGCCAGGTGTGCATCCAGACCACTTGCAGGCTGTACTTCAAGGTACCTCCAGTCCACTCATTTGGGTATATCAGATTCCTTGCTTGAAGGCAAACCTATAATGTTTCTGTCAGAGCAATCCTTGCTCATTTTAGGGGAGCCCACAGACATCAGCTACCTTCTATCTGGCTGAGTAAAGACAGAAATGTTTTGATTGGGAAAGGGTTGTAGTTGAAACTTGTCAATATTTTGAGACTCAAGCAATTATTAATGTAACACTGTGTACTTTAAAGCAAACAATGTACACTGAAATCCCCAAATATGTACCTCCAACGTTAATAGATATTCTAATCAGGTTTAAAATGTAGGTATTTGATTTTAAATAGTAATCACTGCTGAAAGCCTGTCCAGACCAGGGATGTTATTTTTGCTGTTTTTAGAAAGAAATATATAGCAAAAATATCCAACAGAAAAAGATTTTTTTTTTTTAAGCTAGGAGGAAAAGTGCTGGGAGATGTCTTTCTTTACTTTTGCTCTGTTTTTCAGCTTATTTTCTTTACAAATTTTATTCTCCAGTTAAATTCTCAGCCCTTCAGTTTGAGTCATAACATCCTTTACTATATTTTTCTCCCCTCTTCAATGATTTTTTTTCTTCTACCAGCTTCTTTTTGCTCATTCTCTTGTGTTCCTTGAAGAGCAACCCCTCCTGTTACAAGCCTTATCCTTCCTCTTCTCATTTCTCTTCCTCCCTGTGAAAAATCTCTGTTATCTATACTATTCATAACATTGCAGGCTGAGAAACTGTCGGATCAGGCAACTGCTTTTACCATTTCTCTCATGTTGTCTTAACTTTCCTTATCTGTCCCTAGCTGTGATGGAATGAGAGAACACAAACTCGATCTGAGAAGGGGTAATGAGAAGAAGATGAATCCTGTTCAGCACAGCAGTCACTAAATGCCACTGTACATGAGTGAAGAAATTGCAGAAAAACCCATTGCTTCTTGTCTAAAAGCCTTATTTCCACACAAGGTTTCGAGCAGGTCTCTGAGAATGCCTAATGACAAAAACAAAGGATAAAGATTAATTTAGAATATAAAATTTGTGCTATACCCACTGATAAAGCCAAAGTACTTTGGAACTCATCCTTTCATTACTTGCTTGCAATTTGGTATTTCTCCTTCAGATGATGCTTGAAAGTTTGTTTATATTCCCAGCTACAGCCACAGTAAAAGTTATTTTGCTTCTCTCTACAAAGCTTGCCCCTGCCATTATCTCACTTCAGTTTTGTTTTGCTATTTCAGACTGCCACAGTACAGTTAAAGTTATAAAATCACTGTAAACTCTTGGACCTTGAAAGAACAACAGAAACAACAGTACTGAAAATACTAACTACATGCTAGTGCACAGAAGGATCACTGGAGCAAGCTGGAGGTTCAGTAGCTTTCATTTAGGTGCAGTTCATGCAGTCTCACTTAATGAGAGTGGAAGTACAACCCATCTCTGGGGAAAACACACTTTTGGTAATGGCACAGGAGTAAGGGAGACCCCATGATGGTCTCTTCCGGATATGCAGAAGTAGGAGGAAGTGAGCACATGTTAAGGTACATATCAAAACATGAGTAATAAAAAAGAAAAATTATAATTGCAGAAATGTTAAGATTTCTGTGAAAGAACTGTGAAGGAAAGCCAGGGTTCAGGAACCAGACTTAACTTTTTTGTAGCATATGCTATAACTGTTCCTGCAACAGACATGATCTCACAACAGTAAAAGGCCCTTCCAATAAGCAAAAAGAGTAGACAAATAAGGAAAAAATGCAATAGTATAAGAAACTTAAGTTTGTTTACTCAGTAGAACAGTTTAAAAGGAAAATTGTATGGTTTTTAGGGTGATTTGTATAAAATGCAAAAATTACATAAAGATGATAATACTTTACAATTTGAGACTGTCACTTCTAACCATTAGTTTTACAGTTTCAGGAATGCAGGCAGTGGTCCTGAATGTTTAGAAGAATAAACTGACAAACTTACAGGAAATAAATTAGTGAGGTTCCTTTTTTAACAAATTAGTTTGTGAAATGTAAATTTGACAAATAGACCATTGAAAGGCTCTTAGAATGAACTGGAAAAATCAGGCACATAAAAGTAATTTTTTTATTTGTAACTCAAACCCCAGCACCTGCCCAATTATCTTTAGGAGCAAATTTGAAAAGAATAAAGGATCTCAGAATGCCCAAGCAAAGTCAGTAGCTGTGTGATTCATAATGCATCTCAGCAAACTGTTGTTTGCTATACATATGTCAGGAGTTAATTTTCCTGTCGCTCTCAAGGAACTATTTTTATATCATTTATTTTTTTCTGCTATCACAGATCCCAAGAACTACAGCTAAAAGCTGGGCACACACACAAGAAAAAAAGACAGTGTCTGCTTCTGGTTTATGAGAAAAAAGTCAAGGATGCTGTCATGGGAAGACAAAGATGCATTAAACAATAGCATTCAACCTGGTAAGCAGTAGGGCAGAGCTCTCTGAAGCATCTTTGTCGTCAACAGTTTCTGCAAAACTCTCAGCCATGGTAAATTTAATTCAGGGATGAGGGGAAGGTTACATAGTGAGCTTTTTTAAAGCATGAAGGGCACTGTGGGTGAAAGCAGAAAGACTTGGTTTGAAAATCAGTGAAAAGAGTGACAGAAAGTGTTACAAACACAGGAGTCAGCCTCTCAGGATCTCAAGCTGGATGAAGTAGTAATGCTCAAGGTGAAGTAAGATTGTATAAATTTTGAAAACAAAGACAAGAAATTTCTGATGTAGTAAAGAAGTGGGAACTTTAGGAGGCTGAGAGGAGGGGTCATGTGCTTAGAGTAATAGATCAGAAAAAATGTCACACAACCGTATTCTAGGAAAATCAGTAAAAAATATTTTGTAAGGGTGTTGCTTAATAACAAAAGGAAAAAAAAAACCACAAAACACTTGCAACAGAATTCATGTGTTAAGATATAAAATCAATTCTTTAATGAAAAGTGCACAAAATATGGCATTGCACATGCATGATACAGAATTTCTATGATTTTTATAAGGTTAATTAATTAGTATATCTAGCCAGTACCTCCAATAGGAAATAAGTTATTCCAGTAACCCACCCCTGGGTCAGCCTTTGGAGCTGGTCCAGGGGCTTTTTGCCTTATTTTCTTGTTATGTTTCTTCAGTTCTCATAGAAAATAAGATATCCTTGTCAGAAATTCTCTTCTTAAGAATAAGACTAAACAGAATTTCAATAATTTATTAGTAAGAGTTTGCTAAACTGTGAGAGAGGGCAGGAAAAATACTAAAAGCTACACAAATATATATATATAAAATCTACAGGCCTACAAATACATGAAAAATATATAAAAAGCTAAAAAATCTTTAAGCACAAGGGGAATGAATAGAAAAGACCTTTAAATCATTTAAATACAAGGTCAGTAGACTTTTTTGGGCAACGTTTCAGTGAAGAAATCAATGGTATCACCTGTTAGATGAATTATGCAGAAAACCTCTGCCAGGCTTGAATACAACCTGGACATGAGAAACTAGGCACAGTGTCTAGATGACAGGCTTAGAGAAAGCCAGGATAATGAAGTTTTTCACAGGGATGGAGAAAGAATTCAGTGAAAAAGCTGGATGGCAGAGGAACATTATGAAGATAAAGGGACCATCATCCATCATAATTCTACAAGTCACATAACAAAAACCTGTGCCAATAAAGTAGTGTCAAAATTCGTGAATATTTAGCTCAGGCCACCTGAGTTGCTTGCAAAAACTTATTTGGCCTGAACCAAATAAATGTGGCGTGTAGCAAGACAATGCTTGGAACATAAATATTTATTTGTAAATAAAACACAAGTTCATTTATAAGATACAAGCACAAAATGCCATCTGAAGCAAATTCAATCCTTGTTAAATTTCAATTTTCTTTTACTCCCCAACAATAGAACACAAATAACATTGTCTTATATTCAAAGCTAAAACACTGCAACCATAATCGTTGTATGACCTGAGGTCACCTAATATAGTCCTTTCAAGTACTTCATGGATGGAATGATCTTAGAGAGTTAAGTTCAATTATACACTTACCAGATGTTTTAACAGACTTTCACTGCTTAAAACCAAATTAGAAACAGACCATTTTAATTCTCAAGGCTGAAAAATATTATATATTGGGTTGAAAATATTTATGTAAATTATTATTATTAAAATATTTGAAGTCTAACAAATCATAATTCTGCTGATGAATATGTGGTTGGAACTCTAGTCTGTTGAAGTATTTGAGTCTTAAAGTCTACTTTTTAGAAAGGGGACAAAATGACCATTTTATAGATATATATGAAATTTTATATCATCATACACACACACATATATGCATTTATATGTGACACATATACATATATATGACATCCATATACAGCACAGATACAGATATAGATATAGACACAAAAAATTTCTTATAAACTATGTATTAATGAATTTATATATATATATTTCTGTGATCAGAGTAATGGAGCATTCTAAAATCACACTTTTTTGAAATAAGTTTAAGTATGAAGTTTACATATGTATCTACTAAATAAATTTTAAAAGCCAGTTATTCGCTATTTACTTAAGATTATGATTTGATTCTAGGTTTGCAAAGAACTAAAAGATGCTATAAAAATGAAATCTATCTTTACCCAGTCAGTCTGAACATGACCAGACACTTTTAAGCATGTATGAAGTTATATTTTATCATAGGAGATACCACTTGAAAAAGTAAACAACCAGTCCCTGAAATTGGAGTGAGTAGTGAGAAAAGTTCTGAGAGACAAAAAGAATCACTCTATACACTACAAGAAATAGCTATAGTCTCATCTATGTGATTATAGAGTGTGGCTAATTCGTTCTGAAGTTTTTAAATAGTCTGCATTATCAGTATCAAGGCAGTATTAAAAGTGGGCTAAAGGCGTGAGTGCCATGAGTGCCAGGTCATGGCTGTGCTGGGCCAGCACACGATGGGCTCTTGCACATGAGGTGTGAGAACTGAGTGAGTCAGAGCTGCCTCACACAATGGTTAGAAACAACCCAGCACAATGCATTTCTTTTTCACTTGTCATTATAGACAGGAAAGAAAGATTGCCAAGTCTCTAGCCTAAGATTCTGACAGAAAACAATGAAAATAATGAAACCACTGTGTGCCTGGTCACTGCTCTGGGACTGCAGTTCCACACAGTCGACTGTGATGGTCAGTGCCTCTCTGCACCTCCAAGGCATTCTCAGGCCTGATTTTCCCTCCTTTTGGCACCCACAGTGCGACCTGCTGCGGTGAACCCCTTCGTCCCATCACGTTTTGAATTAGTGAGCACAGAGAAGTTGTCCTTGCTGGGACCCTGGCTGGGCTCTGCTGTCTCCATCACCTCAGCCTCTGGGGGGAGCTGGATGCAGTGAGAAGGTATCTTTTGGGAAACAGAATTTCAAGCAAGTACTTCTGTAACAGCTGCTTTTTTTTTTTTTTTTTTTTTTTTTTTTTTTTTTTTGCATCTTGATATACTTGCAAGCCATAGACCCAACTATCTTTAGTCCAGTTTTTCAATAAATTTGACTGTAATCCTAAGATTTTTTTTTTTTTTTTTTTTTTTTTGAGGACTTACAAATATGCTTTTGGAACCGACTTAAAATTTCCGTGCTTATGTTTGTCTCTTTTTTGAGTCCAGATTTCTACCACCTTCACAAAGCATTTGCTAGTAATAATAGAGTAACAGTGGCAGGAAGAATAACGTAAGAAAAAGTGGTGACAGGTTTGCTTTCAGTTTTTTTCACTCAGCAGTGGTGAGACATCCGCTGGATTTTACAGGCCTTGCTGATAGAAAAGCAGGCTTTTTCTATCAGCAAGGCCTATAAATAAACTATGATGCTGGATTTTTTTTTTGATCTCTAAAACCCCAAACACTGTGAACACTGGAAGACAGAAATGAAAGGTGCAGATGACCTTTTCTGTATCGTCAGGATCCTGAGTAACCTGAATATCATTAAATGTATTCCTGCTCTAGTGATGCTCTGTGCATTTCTGTGTTAGAATATATCAGCAAAGAAAGACTATTTTTCAAAATAACCCAAGTTTTAAGTATCAAAGCCTGAGAAGAAGAGCCCTAATATCATACATCTTTAAAATTATTATTTCTAATGTTTAACTGATTAAATAACTGATCTGCACTGGGTCTTGTGCTCCGGCATTTGTTGCAGACTCTTTGTTGTAAGAAGGAAGTGAAGAGAGTGAAGTATAAGAGAATGAGGTGTCAGCAGGCTAAATGTAACTCTTCCTCTTCCTCCTCATTAGTAGCTCCTAGTCTATATTTAGCCTTTATAATTTAAGAAGTCATCACAGTTAAAAGTGAAAATTCATATTTCAAATCCTTATCTAATAAATCTGACTAGTTCCATTGTTTAAAGGAGAAATTTTAGTAGGCAGGCAATGGACAACAAGCTTTACTAAAAAAATTTAAATTAAGGAACCACTAGATCAACTGTTTCTTTTAAGTGACAATTAAGTACTTTTAACTCAGTTACAAAAAAAAAAAAAATATCTCTACACCCTAATTTTTTTTAAATTTATTTTTTAAAATTTTGAATTTAAAGTAATTTTAAAATGTTCAATTTATAGAAAAGTTTTTTACTTTTCCTTGAGAACAACAGCTGTTTACCAAACGTTACCTGTATATTCTACTACTGCATTTCAAATGCTGGTAAGCACACCCATATTACCATGGAATATGAGTTTCAGCATTAAATTACCAATTCTATGAACTTATCTAAGTGTTTCTATTGATTACTTTATATTCTTTATCACAACTACAGAAATATAAAACAAATGATAATGTTTAAGTATAAATCATTCATATCTCCAGATAAGTAACCACTTATAAATAAAAAGTAAATAAATAAATATTATTTATTAACTTAAAATAGCAATAATTTCAACAACAGAACTCTTGCCTGAAGCATTGCAGATCTGCTTAACAGTAACAAAACACATAAAAATGAAGAACGTATAATCTGCCCCTTATCATCCTGTGAAATAATTCCTACAAACATAAAAAGGAAGAAAAGGTACAAAAGTTGGCATAGAAATGTGACTATCTTTCATACGATACCTTTCTAGATGCAATCTCATACAAATATAATCATTTTTGGGGAGGGTGGGAAAATTTAACTCAGCAATATTATCAGCAACATTTCCTAACAAACTTCCAGTAAAGCAGTTAGAAAATGTCAAAGTTCATATCACATCCTCTTCCATTCCCAAATTCTGCATGTCTACTAGATGATAATAGTCTGTTTCAGACAACAACTAACAAACTGTAGGTCAAGAGACAAGAAATATCTCCAGTCACCAAAGTTCTAGTTCCAAACTATTCTTAGTTGCAAACAATGCAGCCTTTATATTATCAATGACTAGCATTTGTGATTTAATAATTCATATTGAATCACATCATCCTTAATTATGACAATTATATGCACTGTCTTTCCTAATATGTCTGTGAGGACTTTATGTCTTTATCAAATATCATTTAAGTTAAACAAAAATTTATGTCATCAAATAGCCTCTGGGCTGTAGATTGGAGAATTTAAAAGTATCTGATTCTCAAATTCAAACAGAGTTTTTCATATTTAACCAAGTTGGATCCATACAGCCCATTTTTTTCTTGTTTTTAGGACACAGGAATCTAACATCCTCAGAATTCTGGTTTCATTACATAGTCTCAAAAATTTAAAATTCTTTTCCAGTCAATTCTGGAAAAAAATAATTAAAATTCATATTTCAAGCTTCCTAGCTAACAAATTCATCACTTAAAATAATTGCAAAAAAACCACTCTGTACAGCAAGAGACAATGAGTTTTTAATTGTTCCTTTCCATTTCAAACAATATTCACATTGAATGACTTGTTATATTTTTCTAGGCATGACAGCAAAAGTGCAATTGGCTGTCTTGTTCAAAACAAAACAAAAGAAAAAGAAGTAGTCCTCTCCTTTTACACCTTTTATATGCAGACAAAGTTTTCTGTTCCTTCTACTCCTCTGTCAAGTGTAAAACAGTCTTGGCAAGCAGACATGCAAGTTTATACAAAAAATCCACAGATAATCTGGCAATTTAGCTGGCCTGATAGTGATACTTTCCCTGGCTGTCACTCAGTGTAGGGCTTTGTCTTTTACACCTAATGAGTCATCAGCACATTTTAGCACTGTCTTCCTTTCTTAATCTGCGCACGCAGTCTGCCTGCCTCCCATGTTATCAGCACTTATTCCTGGGTATGCACAGGGGAAGGGTAATGGCCATGTCAGCATATATTGTTCAGCTAAAACACAAAGCTGGCTTCACCACTGTAAATGCTGCTTTTACTTGTTACTCCAGTATAGCCTGACTTTCACTCTATGGCCATGGAATTGAAAATATGTCATCTTGAAGGCTGTGATGTACCTGAAAGGTACTTTTTCCTGACAGTTTTGACCTGTCCTGTTTTTTTTTTTTTTTCAGCATTCTTTTTTCCTAGTCACTTCTTCAGAATCTTCTGTTGTTGTCAACTAGATGGGAGAAAAATGAAACCCTAAGAAGTGTTGGTCTTTTCTGTTGCTCTGAACCCAAAACTCAAAAGAAGAATACAACAGGATGATATCAGCAAGTCGGCACTTCTTTTTCTATTATCCTACTGACTCCACAGTCATTTTCTCCAAATCTTCCTTGTGGCAACATAACCACTGTTCTTCATGCATTTAAGACAGCTTATGATAAAAAATAAGGATATTTCATTCAAAACTTTAATCCCCTTCCCTATTGTGAGGAAAAAGATTTTTTCCTTAAAGAAGAAAAAAATCGTGACTCTCATTTTTCTCATTTTCAAAACCATTCTCCTACATCTTGTGTAACTCAAGTTGTAACACTTAGCACCAATATTAATTGTCTGAAATTGAAACTGAAAAGTTGGATTATTTCATTTTTGAGAAACTTCTCTCATAAAACAAAACAGAAGCTGATTTTTTGTTTCAACAATTGTATATGAGCCAGATCCAGAGGCTGATATTGACAGAGATGAGTTAAAATACTATTTGCCAGAATAATTTACCACAAGCAAAGAATCTCAGAAGCTCTGTCCTTAAAAATTACTATTATTGATATGTAATTACCTTTTGTGAGAGAAAAAAAGCCATTTCTGCTGAAACAATGACATATTCTTTTTCTTTTTAACTTATGCATACACGCAGAGGCAGAAATCTGATTCACATGTCATGAACAGAAATATAAGGAGAATTTATTCTCTTGAATCTTCACCATAAATGGTGTTGGAACCAAGAAGCAGTGGCCTCACTTTACAAATTTAAAATTGATTATTCAGGGCTAGCAGATGGAATAAGCTTTTTAATTTTAAGCTAAACATGTTTGAACTAGGAACTTAAAATACATGACAGACATTGAACTTCAAATATAAATTTTGCAGAGACACATTTCATAGTGGGATCATCATTTTATGTTGTTAGTGTTTGCTTTCTCCATTTAGACTGTAGCAATTGTAAACAGCTGTAACTCATGTTAATGGCAAAAAAAGCAGGCACTTCCCTGACCTGCCTGAATAGTTTTGGGGGTTATCTACACAGGAAAGTTAGAGTGCCAGGCTGAGAATTTACTGCATAATAACTGCTCTACACAGCTGTTCTCCTCTAGAGTGAGCATCCTAGCTGCATCTTAAATAGGATGCTTTTGTGTGTTTTTTTCCTTCCCCTATAATGCAGAGCCATCCAATTCACATTCAATACTTTCTGAAAAATGCTAACTTTTCTTCAAGCTGGTCAATAACAAAACATTAAATCTTTAAAATAATAAAAATATTAAAAATTATACCCCCCTTCCACCAATTCTTCTTTTTACTTAAAAAATACAAAATATTCTACATTATGTGATAACTAGATGGAAATTAGAAGAATATTCATCAGCATTTTTGCAGATCTTTCTTCAGGGGACAGAAACTACCCAGTGCTCATGTGCAGTCAGTACCTCAATGAATGCTCAGGGTCAAAAATACTTTAAACATACTCATTTTTTGCATTCAACAGTACAGATCAGTTTTATACTTGCAAACAGGTCTATGAAAGGAGTATAACTACCGAGTATAAACACATAATCCTGCTGACTCCAACAAAGGTATGTTGGTTTTATTGAAGGATTTTATTGTCTGAAGAATGCAACTTCTATTTCTGTAGCTTCTCTTTAATGATTATGTCAGTTTTTCTCGTATAAAAAAATGTAGGTCTCTCAAAGCAAGTACTAGTAACGTTAAATTGGTAACATATAGCAAACTAAGTTACAAATGTATTTGAAATCAGCTTCTATTAGTTTGTTAAGGACAATACATTTGTGTGTTGTACTTGTAAATATCATGAGGTTCAACAGAACCAAATGCAAGGTAAGGGCAACCTTTGATAAAAATACAGTTTGGGGGATGGAGGGATGGAGAGCTGTCCCTCTGGAAAAGGCTTGTGGGTTCTGTTGGATTGAAGAGATGGTCATGAGCCAACGACATGCACTCAGAGCCCAGAAAGTAAACCATATCCTGGGCTGCATCCAAAGCAGGATGGCCAGCAGGTCAAGGAGGGTGATCCTTCCCTTCTACTCTGCTGTTTGTGACCCCACCTGGAGTCCTGTACCCAGCTTTGGGGTATGCAGCACAGGAAAGGCATGGATCTGACGGTGTGAGTCCAGAGGGAGGTCCCAAAAATGATCTGAAGTTTGGGGTACCTCTCCTATGAGGAACATCTGGGAGTGTTGGGGTTGTTCAGGTGGGAGAGAAGAAGGTTCCAGGGAGACCTTATTGTAGCCTTCCAGTACCTGAAGAAGGTTTACAAGAAAGATGGGGACAGACTTTTAGTAGGGTTTATTGTGATAGGGCAAGGGGTACTGGTCTTGAACAAAAAGAGTGTGGTTCAGGCTTGATATAAGGCTGAATTTTTTTGTGACGAAGTGGTGAGATGCTGGATGTTTTTCCAGAGAGGCTGTAGGTGCCCTATCCCTGGAAAAAATTCAAGGTCATGTTGGATGGGGCTCTTAACAATCATGTCTAGTTGATGTCTGTGCTCTTTGCAAGGGGTTTGACTATATGACCTCTAAAAAACTCTATGACCTAAAAACTATATGGCCTCCTTTAGAACCCAAACCACTCTCTAATTCTATTAAATGTCAGTGGCCATCTTCCAGGATTTTCTCAGAGATATCTATCAATGGGCAGCACCATTTAGCTATAAAAAAATCTTGCTTTTACTATACTATTCCTTCCATCTGCCTATGGGCCAAATCCTACTATACTGGTAGGGTCTGAAATTACTCACTTCTCAAGCACACTCGTTACCTAGCAAGATTGGTATATAAATCCTGATTTAACTTCACTCACATCAAGAAAATGACATCAGTAAAAAATTGAAGATATAAAGTAGAATCAATTCTACCTGGAATACTATAAAACTATAACAAAAGCTAGCATTTATCCTGTAACCAATCAAATAGACTGACAAATGTGGTCTAGCTTGCCTTGGTAGTTGACAGAATTCTTTCTCAGTTGTGTTTTGATCATCCTGCAGAACAGCATCTGGGAACATAACTGTTCTAGGGATGTTGGGAAGGTTGGACGTATTCTGCAGCTCAGCAGCTGAATCACTCTGGACACATTGAAAAACTACACGGAGAACTGAAAATCTGCTCTTTCATTTTATAATGAGGATTTTTTCCTTTTGGCACTTATAGAAACATATGTTTAGGATGAAAGTAAAATCATCCATGTATCCATATGTCACCGGTGATTCACTAATCAAGGTTTTTTTTTTCCATACCAAATTGTGTGCATAAAAGGCATGAAATAATGAACCACAAAACCCAAAGACATAAGCATTAGCCTTGTCCCATAAAATTCCTCTTGCAAGTGAACCCAAACCTTATTTATGGATGGTAATCTAATGCTCTGTTGCAGCTGGTAGAGTAGGAAGAAAGTCCCACTTAGTATTTTATTAAAAATCATAGTAACATCTTCCTACAAAGATTCTTCTTGTCAAAACAGGATAGTCATGTGTTAGTGCATTTTATTCTGTACCCTTTCTGTCATATTCCACACTTATTTTCCAATATCAAGAACTTGCTTTCAGGAGAAAGAGACATTTCTGAGGAAAGACTGAAAGAATTAGAAAGCTCTTTCAGTCACAATCAAACATTTGCAGCAATCTGTAATTTTCCTATAGAGGCCAATTCAGTCCATTTTTAAAAATATACCAGTTGATTTACTATGTAGAGGACCTTTGGGAATCAATTAAAATTACCATTGAAATTATTTACAAGTGCTACATTTTCCATAGTCTGAGAACCAATTCTCTTGGAAACACAGTCCTCTTGCAAATTTTTCGCTTGTCAAATAATTTCTACTTCATGTATAATAATTTCATGAATGCTGTCTTTAATGTTCCCTGTCATTGTATATTTTACAGTTCTTGACTAAATAGAAGTGGTATTGTGCAAATTTAATTTTAAATGCACAAGTATCACTATCAGGTTTCAATTTAAATGTAACTGATCTGCAAGTCAAACAATAGAGCATTTCCCAGCAAAGGGATAAGACTCTGCTGTGTGCAAGCATGTTTGCAAATGTGTCTCATAATCTTGGATTCGAGTTTTAGAAACCCACAGTCAAACCTCCTACCTACATCTGTGAACAAACACACAAGCAACTGGGGGTCTGTTTAAACCCAGCAGATGGATGGTCCTTGCATGAACAGATTGCAGGAAAGGCAGTGTGGGATGCAGTGCCACCCCTTCTGAGCAGCAAACTCGAGCAGTCTGAGGCAAAGCAGCCCACAATTAAGGCTCCACACCTCGTTTCTTTTCCTAGATGAAGGCAAATCTTCTCCCCACCCCACCTCTACAAAGCCATTTTACTCGAGCAGAATGATTTGCATTCATTTCCAATATGAGCAAATTGCTTCCTAATATTTCCTGGTCTGCAGGACATGCTGAAATACACTCTCTGAATGATAAAAATATGCTTAGAGATTGTATCTGTGGAGGAAAGAGATCTTGGATTTGGTTTCTTTACAGCTGACTACTTTATTTGGTTTGGTTGTGTAAAGACATTACTGCATTTCAGTCTGACTTGACTGTATTTCTCACTTTTTGTAAAGGGTACTGTAAGCTCAGGGTAAAGGCTTTTCAAGCAAAATGAAGCACTCCCTGAACTAATTTCACAATAAAGGCAGAAAGTCAGGTCATAATGATGTGTTCTTCCTTGCTCGTGTTTGTGGGTCATTCTAGAGCTTCTTTGACTCCCTCCATGTGTGCTCATGCACATTTATGTAAAATTTAATATTCCTCTCAAAATCTCCCCATCGTGTAATTTTGGGTCTTGCATCACTCAAATACTAACTACTACCCTCATGCTAGTGGATGCTGCATTTTATTTCACAGTTTCTCACAAAATCAACACAAACTCTGTTTACATAACTGCCTAATTCACTGTATGATCTGGCCAAACTTAATCTCAAAGACCTTGAAACATCTGTATCAAGGGGACAATTATAAGAAAAAGGACCACTAGGAATTCAGTCTTTTTCTGCACAACTAAATAGGTTATACTCTGAAGAGTACAGACCAATGCTGCCTTGTTTCTAAGGCATTGGTGTGCTACAACTTGTCATTAAGAAACCCACTTTTATTCCATAGAAAACTTAATCAAAAGAAAAACCCGCTTGTTCAAAGACTGTTTCATTCTTTACAATAAACCTATGAATAATTGAACTGACAAAAGATGTTCATTTTTGATTCTTATGCTGCTTTTTGAATATTATCTTATTGTTTTATTCTGACAGAAGTATGAAGGACAAAGAAGGAAAATGAGTTCTAAAAATCTAGTAATTCCCTCGGCACCTTCATAATACCTCTATTTGGTTACTTGGATATTTAGAACAAAAATAAAGGCCACATTTTTTTTTGTCTTGCACTGGAAAGAGATGGATACAAAATCCTATGGCATGAAATTATTGGAGTTTTTATGTCTTTGTTGGAAAGTGTAATTATATAATTGTGTTTGATAAGGGATAAAAGCAAAAAGAAGTATTCTCATAGTATATGCTTACTTGTTAAAAAAAAATAAGGGTTATATTATGACTGGAGGTTTTTTCCCTTCTTTATTACTATGAAGAGAGAGATGACACCAAAATTTCTGTGTGACTGACAAGCAGTCATTGAATAATAATTGAAAATAATTCAAGACATCTTACATCATGTAATATCAATATTTAAATGTACAGACTTCTAGAGTCCTCTCTGATTGAAGTGTTATTTGTACTTTCATTTTTTTACTTCTAGATGAGGTTTAGTTTTAGGTAGAATGAGAAAGATAAAGAAGATTGAAATAAAAACTCACAGCAAAAATTAATCTTTTTTAATTAATTAAATTAAAATTAATTAAATTAAAAAAATATTATCTTGTGAGTTTTCATGTTTTCTTATGAAAATATTTCCCTTCTCTCTGTATTGCTTGATTTCTCCTATGGCTATACCTCTGCTTATTCAGAACAAACTTCTGCAAAAGAACTTCACAGAAAAGTTCTGTGTCCATCTGTGAAATCTGAGTGAATAAATAAACAGAGAAACAAAGAGGATGCCAAAGGACAACAAAATCTCATACAAAAAATCTTGCACCCTTTAATAGTGTAACGTGCAAAGTCCAAAGTAGGAGACAATAATTAATTTTTTATGTTCCTGTCATAACACTGTTCTCTACATTTCTGATTTTTTTTCATTGTAAAAGTCTTTCAGAATAACATTTCAGAAAAGATCATTATGGATTTTTTAAACCAAGTTGATTTTCTGTTTTCAGTATTCACAGTATCCACATGTAAATTTAATGCTCATGGAATTTGCTCATCAGTCTGGTAGAGTGAAATATGTGTCTTATCTATTGATCCAGTTTAGAACTGGTAGAAAATAATTCTTTGCCACCACCTACAAATGCTCTCACCTGGCAGAAACTTTTTCTGTGAGTGGGTATTTTTTGGATCATTAACTCCAAGGAAAAAGAATTTTGTCTTTGTTTCCCCATGTCTAGGACAGTGTAAAGCTCAGCACAGAGGTTCAAATTATAAGTACCAATAACAATAGTAACAACAAATAATTATATTATAAAGACTTGTTTATCCTTCCTGCTGTCCTCATAAATATTGCCAAGAGGTTGGTAGTTACCTACAGTTAGTCACCTGCAGCTGTTTAAATTGTAGCTATCTGTGACTTTTTATTCATAAAGGAGTGGGATGCTTTGATTGCTTAAGGTGAGAAATAAACGTTTTTATTTCTACTAGCAACCATAACATAAGCCATACATTTTCACCTGGTAATTTCTGAGGTAAAAAGAATTATTATTTCCTTGTTTATAAATGAACATTACCAATCTGAATAACATGTCTGATCTTTAAACTACTTTTTAAAAGAAGTTTATTCTTAAACCAAGTGTTCCTGTTGTTGTAGGATACATCGCATGCTTTAATATAGTGTTCTAAGGGCATTAAAGGTTACATTTTATTTCCAGTTTCATTTTCAGTTCTCAGCACACTTATTTCTGCAGAATTTGGATCAAAACAACTCCCAAGTCACTCCACATATGCAGGTTTGATATTAATAGCACTATAAACATCTTGATTGTCAGCACTGTGAAGTAGAATGATGTGGTGGAAAAAATAAGCTCATAGCTGAAATGTTACATTTTTGCCAGTTTTACAAAATAAAAGAAGGTGATAGATATTTGTCTTGTGGTTTTCAAGTAGCTCGATCTTAGTAAAACAGCTCAGAATGATCTTTTTGGTCGCTGTGAGAAAATGGCCTTTCAAAAAGTAGTTTATTAATACATACAGGATTTTTGAGACCTTCCCTGCTGTGTCATTAGACTCAGTAAAGGCACTGTTTATGTATTTCCATGAGAGCATGAAGTTTCACATTCCTTAATCTTTACTCCAGAAAGACTTCCACTGAAGTCAAAGTAATGTTGTTCTACTGGGTAAATAAACACTTTTAAAGCACTATAGAATCGCTTTTGATATTAAAAGAATTGTTTGCATGTAGTCCTGGTTTACACTTCTAAACATGAACAGAGTATTTAATCAATGCTTAAGATAATTTTTCCTGCATGTTTCACATTCAAGTGAATGATTTGCTGCCATAGTGTAGGTTGTCTTATGGGGTTCAAAATATGGAGTATGACTTCTAGATCTGACACAAGACTAACTGAACAGGCTGTCACATATCTATGATGCCACCATGATAGTTGAAGTGCTGGTTATTTGTGTTTCGTCAGTGGGGACAAAATAATTCCCTGTGTTTCAAGTGCTCAGTACTTGCTCAGCTGTCAACCCAGCTGAAGTCTCCAGAACCTGTTGGCCAGCATGTCCTGTGGTGCAGGCATGTGGGCCACCTGGGTCTAGAGAGGATGGCTAAAGTCACACTTACTACCCCAAGTGTTCCTGTTCCTGGTTTTTGGCATATTCATTCATTTTGATCATTACCACGCAAAAATTAGAAATATGTAAAAAAATCAGAGAAAAGCAAAATAAGTTATTACTGGAAAGTAGGGAGGAATGAGATATCTACATGTTTAGTGGAAGGCTGATGTACATGGTGCCTGTGTCCACCCATGTCTAGATGCTTGCAAGGAGGGCACTGCAGGGTGACCCTGGTGAGTGATGCCAGTGGCCGCCTCATGCTGGGCACGGCTGGTTCCAGCTGACACCAGATAAAACCCACTGCATCCATCAGCCAAACTGGTGGCAGCACTGGGAAAATATATTTAGGAAGGAGTAAAAACTGCACAGGCAGTGAGGAGTATGGGGGAAAAATGTGAGAAAGAGTCCCATGAGCACAAAGTCCAAAGAAGGTGAAAGAGATACTCAGGTACTGGGAGAGCCCCTACAGCCCATGGAGACCAAGGTGGAGCAGGTATTTCCCTGCAGCTTGTATGGGAGTCCAAATTGGAGCAGGATCATCCTGAAGAACTGCAGCCCATGGAGAGAGCCCATGATGAAGCAGGGAGCAAATGTAAGGAGGTACAGTTATGAGTTGACCATAATCTCCAAATTGCCACCATCCCTTCAGGATGTTGTTCAGGGCTGACAAGGTAGAGGAGTGGGGAGAGCAGTGAAGCTGTCTGTGTGAAAAGGGGGATGAGGGGAAAGTGGGTTTTTAATTTTGTCTTTGTTTCTCATGGTTCAAATCTACTTAGTGATAAATTTATTTCCAAGGCAAATTTGTTTTGTCTGTGATGGTAATTGGTATATGACCTTCATACCTATATCTCAATCTGCGAGTTTTTTTATCATATCTCCTCCTGTTGAGGAAAGGGAGTGAGAGAGTAACAGGGGTGGGCATCCAAACAAGGTCAATCCACCCATAACTGGGGCAGGAGGGCTTACCCTTCAAGGAGAGGCTGAGAAATAGGACTTGTTCTGCCTGGAGGAAGGGATGGCCTTACCACTGTCCTCCAACACTTACAGGAAGGTCATTGAGGCTCTTTGCAGAGTTTAGGTGATGAGAAAAGAAACCAAAGCACAGGGGATTCAGTCCAGATATAAGGCATCCATTTTCCCCACAGGGAGAGCCAGGCAGTGAAAGAGGTTACCCAGAGAAGTTGGCTCCTTGGAGGTTTTCAAGCCCCAACTGTGTAAAGCCCTGAACAAAGAAGTCTGACCTGAGAGCTGCCCTAGCTCTGATCAGAAGTCTGGTCTAGACACAAAGTCTATTTAAGTTTTACAGTGATATTTCAGTAAGAAGACCTTCAAACTGTCCTACTTTATTAGAAAAGAAAGTTAATAAAGGATTTATCTTCTCTTTATTATTTTTCTAGTCTGTGAATATGTTCCTATTTAAAACTATTACCCATGAAACCAAAGTACTGAACTTTCAAGTGAGCAAATTCTGCAGCTACAACTGTTTTCCATTTGCAAACTTCTTGTGCTTTATCTTAAACACACTTATATCTTCAACAGACATACTCTTCAGCATCCATTACTCTTAAAAGAATTTAAATTCAAATTTATCTTCCTGAGATATGAGAAGGTTCAGTTGTGAATAGGATTTTTTTTCCAACACATAGCTGCTGTTTTTCTCAGTTACATAACATAAGCCAGATATATCAATGTCCGAAACTTTGCAACAGCTGTACATTTAAGTCCATGTGTTCTTTTACATGTCTTTGTTCTCACTGTTATTCTTTTGTAATTCAGAAAAATTACAGTTAAGGAAGAACATCACATTTTGTTCATGATGACATCAAATATATTTTCCCATATCATTAAAACAGTCTTTATGGTTTTGTGTTTGGGGTTTTATTCCTTATCTTTGAGGCTCTCATATTTGCCAGCTTGAAGACAGGCTAGTGAAAGAAGGCTCAGGCAGACAGCTGAGAAGTGAAAAAACTCCTTGATATTTGAAAATATTTTTGACCTAAATAATTTGGGCAATTTAAAATGTAGCAGAAAACATCCAGCCTCTTTACTTTCCATGCCAAAGCATTTTAGAAGTCCAGCTGTAATAATTTCAAAACTGCTTTTGTTTTTATGTACAGTGAAAACATCAAATTCCTATTAAAGAAGTACTGAAAAAAATAAATTATGTTCTTTAAAAAAATAAATTCTAGCTTCAATTGAAATTCCAGTATCCGATCTTTGATTAGGATTTGATTGGATTTGATTAGAATCTCAACATGATTTTTTCATGTAATTCAGAACCCTACATTTGTCACTTGATGATATCTCAACACCTTAGATTAGCAGAAGTCCTTGGAAACCTGTTTATGTAGAGATTATAGCCATGGAGAAATTTTGATGTATTGTAATGGAAATAAATTGTCTGACTGTATAAATCCAGTATGCAAAGATCTGAATATCTGGATGCAATTTAAAAATTTTTAAATTGTTTACTAGAACACAGCCAGAGATGGAGACCATAAGCCCCTTTTTGAGAACTATTCATTAAACCACTGCTACACATCCTAGAATAGAAAATGAAGTTACATTTCTTGATTTGTTTTTTCCTGAAGTGTCAAGAGCATCAAGAGTGGACTGTTCTGCAAAGGAAGGAGAGGTTAAGATATGATTCTCGAAATGGGCACAAATCTCACAGATTTGTCCAAGATGTCTTTCCACAGTTACCCAACACAGGTTGCAGTTTCACCACATGAAATCAGTTCAAGCCCAAGAAAGGAGGGAAGAGGCTATGGAGCCTGCTAGTGCACTCACATTTCCGTACACTGCTGGAGTGTTTCTCTCCTACCATTTCTAGCCTTCCTTATAAAGTTGTTTTATTATTATATTGCTTCATCACAGAACAGTTCCAACTGTGATATATAGAACTTCACTATTAATTCAAAGATATGCAAATTATATATATATATATATATATATATATATATATATATACACATACATGAGTTTTCTACAGATCTCCTGCATAATTCTGTACTGCTTTGGAGTTTTTCAGTATACTTATCTGACCCTTATAGACTTTTAGTCCCAGTCTCTGTACAGCCCATGCAAGCATACTCAGATGACTAGCTAATAAAGGTTTCATTCAAGTTAAATATATATATAATATATATATATATATGAATGAATAATAGTATCTGAAGTGTTATTTTAATACCTTTCCATTATAAACTTTTTGTTCTTCCAAAATTACAGAATCTGTTGACTAAATCTTACATAGCACTGCAGTGAATTTCAAAAGATATATCATTATATCCACTGGTTTCAGATGAGATAACTAAAGCCCCGAGAAGTGAAAATCATTTTCTCATTATCTTTAGCAGTTTTAATAAATCCTGCCTTGAAGGCTGCATGTCAATAGTAACTACTTAAAGCTATTGGTATAACTCTTTTACTCAGTTATGGGAAAGATAACCAGACAGCAGAGATAATTATGATAAACACGGATATATTAAAAAATAGTTATCTAGGCTCAGGGTCCAGTTCCCAATATTTGATCTCTGCATTAAGGTCAGCACTACCTTGGCTAACACACTACTGATACAGTACTTGTGAAAATTTATCTTTTCATGTAAACGATGCAAAATAATTTTAATAGATATTTCTATAACTCTGCAATATTTTGAAAAGTAGCAGTAAAGAAGTAAAAATTCATAAAAAAGAAGTTTTACAAGGGCAAAACCCCAAATGACCCCAGAACCTGTAAGAACTCTGAACAAGAAAGCAGAAACTCCTTGTAATCATTTATATCTCTTATCTGGAGCAAAACAGGAGACTACATTTATACCACGTGATGCTGCTGAAATGTTTTGCTGCCTGTACCATGGGGCTAAAATGAAAGATTTTCCATATTAATAGAACAAAATTCACATCCACATCTTGAAGGAATTATTTTAAGACCTAACTAGAAATTAGTTTAATTTCAGATTTCACTCTGAAAAAAACTCAGTAATCTGAGATGAATCCCAGTTCCCCATGGAAAGAGAGTGTGTGGTGCATCTACTGGCTGAATAGCTAGCAAAATCACCACAAATTAAGATTCGTGTGTTCCATGTATGAAGAGCAGGACAGAAGAGGAGTGTAGCTGGAGCAAGAGTGATGAGTTGGATCTAAAATATGACAAGAAGGAGGCAAAAAATGCAGTTTTCTAAAAAATTCTTTCCACAGTAGGACCAGAAAATTCCTGGTGCCAGGTGTCCATGTACTATACTTGACAGCCAAACTTTTGTGGCTAATAGCACAATGTCAAATGCAAACACTCCCAAGCAAGCATCAGAAGTGAGAGGCTATCTTGTAGTTGCTTGTGAACATAATGAAAAAACAGGAGCCCTTTTCCAAAAATATATGTAAAGGTTTTTCCTTATCTAGGTTCCTGATTTTTACTGACTGGGTAGGGAAACAGAACTTATAGAGGGAATATTTCTTCAACAAGACTCTATACCTTGGTGATTTTTCCAGCTATCAAAAGTTGGAGTAAGCTTTCTGTCTCAGTAATTCCAAAATTAGTGCTTAGAGTTTTCTCCTTTGTGTTTTCTCTTTTGTCTTATTTTGGAAATACACATTATCTAGACCTCAGATCAGATTACATATTTAATTTTCATAATTTTTCCTTCGTGATTCTGCTACAAATCCACATTTAAAAAAATACAACTCTGAGATTAGAGATGAGATCTAAGAAACATAAATGAGAGACACCTCTAGTAGATATAACCAATATGATGATCATAGCATTGTTACCAAAAATCCTTGTCCTATTAAGCTAGACTAAATTACTTTTGTCCTTGATGGACAGACCTGGGAAGGTGTAGCACCACAGACCTGACTCCCTTTCTTTTTCTCAGAGATCTTCCCCTACTCACCTATATCCCTTTTTATTCCACTATTTCACTCCCAGATTTTTCTGGTACATTTTCCTTATCAGAGACTGATAGCCTGATGCAGTTACAATGCCTATTATGCCTCAACTGCATGGCTATTGCATCTCAACAGCAGTGAGGAAGGATTACATACAGTATATGCAGCTTCTTTTTAATGTTACTGGTGGAGTAATCAAAATATAGGTGTGCCAATGTTTGTGTGACACAAGAGGATAGGGTTTGGAAGAAGGAGAAAATAGCATGCTTCCTAAATTACAAAGACCAATCTCAAAAATATAAGTAATTTCTTTTAGAGTGTGAAATAAGAAGTGTCTACACAGGGAATCAACAGGGAGCTTCTGCAGAATCTATTATAAATTTTGTAGAAATAGATGCCTTTTGATCCCAGCACATTTTTTCTCATGGATTTGGAAGAGCCAGTGTGCTACTGGGCTCCCAAATTATGGTCATCCAAAATAGTTTCTCTCTCTTCTTCTTCTATTAATGATTAATTAGGAGCAAATTTCCACTTAAGGAATGGATGTATAGAAAATGAAGTCTGCACAAGATCTATATAGGTAGTTAAGCCAGGAATACAAAAGCTAGGTAAATCCTTATAGACTTTCTCCAGACTTGGCCAAATAGTGATATTACTACTGTAAAGGCCAACAGAATTGCTGACTGTGTCAGCAAAAATGTAAGCTACTCATCAGGTTAGCTGATGCTACAGAAAGGAGAGACTCAAGCAATTAAATCCTATTATCTATTACATTAATTTATTAGGTGGCAATCTACCAATCAAATGTCATGTGCTGGACTTCAGCTGCTGGGATGATAACAGAATACAAAATTGCTGAATCCTCCTGTATTTCAGATCCTCTGGCAATTTAGAGATCAGAGCATCAAGTGGAGGGTGAATGTGGCTTAGAGCCAGCACATAATTTATGAAGCAAGTGTGTAATAGCAGAAGCTCATCAAGAAAGTAGAGAGCTAGTGCCTACGGTCTTAATTTCTTTTTATGTTATTACAATGGATGAAATGTTTAAGGTTCAAATCGTGGAGAACAAGATACTCTGGGTTGATTTTCTGTAACCTCAGATAAAATGAACCTCAGAGAGCAGTACCAGAATATTCTCTTCTGTAATATGCTTCATACCAGCTCTTGTTGAAATGTTTATTAAAAAAAAATCATAGGAAAATTACTTTCTCTCTTAAAATGAAACATTCAGAGAACTTTTTGCTTAGGTAAAGATTTTCATCTTTTTTTCTGCAGATAGAGCAAAACAGAATATTTTTTTTCAGTTAAAAAGAAATGAAAACAACTTCTTTGAAATTTATTGAAAATATTTTTTTTCAATAGGATTAAGGAAAAGATTAGAATGTATTTCTAAATGTGTTTTATGAATGTCTAAATAATAAAAAAAAAAAAGACAACTCCTGGCAAGCAGTGCACTTTTAGTTTAGTCACTTCAACAAAAGAAATACTCTACAAGAAACAAGTAGTAAACTGAAATAAATAAAATCTGTTGAAACAGTTGAAAACAAATGTATTATTTCATAGAGAAATTTACTCAGATGATGGGATTTCACATAAACTACATTAAGTGTGGGGTTGTGCTTTTTGATAGTTCTACTATTCTAATATAATTTTTATTTTAAATATATTGATAAAAGGAGCACTCTAATAATTAATAGTTCTGTATTGATTTCATACCTAAATTACGTAGTTACCATCAATCTTTTTAAAATAATTTTAATAGTAACTTCAGTATTAGTAGCTACATTAAAATAAATAGCCCCATTAATACCATTGACAGCTATCTAAAATTAGGTGAATTGTAGTATGTGCCTAAGTTTGTGCCTATTCTATTGTATTTTCATTATGTATTTTGAAAATATCTGCTAATATAGAGCTTAAAGACCTGGTACAGGTCATCAGTTGCTACAGTTCTATACAGATTAATAAAGACATGGTCTGTAGACCTAAAAGTGTACAATATGCAAAGGATCTAAATCAGTATTTAGTGGGAAATGCACTGAAAAGACAGAGATGTCTAATTTTAGCATATCTCTTTAAGAAAATATTACTAAGCCAACTTTTCTTTATGCAGTCTTGTTTCAGTACTTAAGTCCTGAAACTGAAAAAAAAAAAAAAAGAAAATTCATGTCTATAGGGATGTACGCAATCACAAAAAATTGATAAATACCCAAAAAGGCACATAAGACAATATAAGAAATACTTGTTTGGGCATTCTTAGAATTACCAAATTATTTCTCTAAACCTGTGTTTTCCTTTCACATGGTAATTTTTTGTCCTCTTGTTTACATACTTTGTAATATAACAGTTTCTTTCCCCAAAAGTTTTCATTTTAACTAGAAAATAAAATCTTAAATATTTCTTTTGCTATTTTTTCAGCATAGAGTGGGCACAGTGATACCAGCAAACTGTGATAGTTAATGGAAGTAAACGCCGTGGGTGAGAATATCAAGAACTAATTAAACTTTAGAGAAAAACCAAGAATTTAGGAAGAACTGTTGAATGGAAGTGGGTCTGATGGATTTAGAAAAAGGTGATGGGAGGAGATTTAGACGGACAACAGGAAAAAATGCTGAAAGAAAAAGCCAGTTTTGTTCTTGAAAGAAAGTCTCATAAAAAACTGATAAACTTTCTGAAAATCCAGTCATCCTTGCTTTGACCAGGATTTTGTTTTGTCTTTCTCTTTTGCTCAAGGCCTGTGTATTAGTTTTTCATAGCAAGAGTTTGGTAGCAGGTGGCTGCAAGAGTGATTCTACAAGAAGCTTCTAGAAACTTCTCCCATGTCTAGCAGGGCCAATGCCAGCTGGCTCCATGAGAGAGCAGCCACTGGCTAGGGTCAAGCCCATCAGCAGCAGCGGTACTACCTCAGGAAAGATGGATTTAAGAGAGGGAAGAAAATCCTGTGCCTTCACACCTGGAGACAGGACTTGGGATATGTGATAGAAACAACTCTGCAGACACCAAAGATAGGGAAGAAGGAGGGGTAGGAAATGTTCCAAAGTGCCAGAGCTGAGATTCCCCTGCAGTCCCCGGTGCAGAGCACGGTGAGGCAGCTGTGCCCTGCAGCCCGTGGTGGGTCATGGTGGAGCAGAGATGCACCTGCAGCCCCTGGAGAAGATCCACACCAGACCAGGGGATGTGCCCAAAGAAAGGATGCTGTGCCCTGCAGAAAGCCCATGCTGAACAGGCTCCTGGTAGGACCTGTGGACCCACGGAAGGGAGTGCGTGTGGAGATGGTTTGCTGGCAGGGTTTGTGACTCTGTGGGGTTCTCGCAGTGAAGCAGTCTGTTCCTGAGGAAGGGAACCATGCTGGAGCAGTTTGTGAAGAACTGCAGCCTGTGGGAGGGACACACCTTGGAGATGTTCATGGAGCATTGTCTCCCATGGTAGGAACCCCACTTGGTAGGAATAGAGTGTGAGGAGTCTTCTCACTTTGGAGGAAGGATTGGCAGAGACACCATGTGAAGAACTGACTGCAGCCCCCATTCCCTGTCCTCCTGTGACACTGATGGGGATGAGCAAGAGAAAAAGGAAAGTGAAGTTAAGCCCAGGAAGAAGGGAGGAGGTGCTTTTGCAGGGAAGATTTTTAAGGTTTGGTTTTATTTCTCATCATCCTACTCTGATTAGAGTGGTTAAATTAATTCATTTTCCCCAAGTCTCTCTCTTTTGTCCATGATGGCAATTGGTGAGTGATGTCTCCCTGTCCTTCTACTGCTCCATGAGCCTTATTTTTATATTTTCTCTCCCCTGTCCATTAGAGGAGGAGAGGAATAGAGTGCCTTCAGTGGGCACCAGTCATCCACCCAGGGTCAACCCCCTACAGCTGCTAAAGTGACCAGAGCAGCTCCTCTTTGTTGGAGTACACAGATCAGTCGAGCGAAAATCCAGAAGGATGAATTCTGCACTCAGTATGTTCAATTTTGAGCAATATAAGATTTAGAGGCTTGTTCAATTTTGAGCAATATGAGATTTAGTCTTTCAACTTAGCCAAATTTAAAGAGTTTTTTGCATGCAACCATTCATAAGGCAAATTTAAATTTTCACTCTGAAGTATAGTAACTGAATTAGTTATTTAACATAATGATTGAGCACGAAAAAACAATTCATTTTCCCCATTACTGTTCTAAAATGGAATTTCATTGATTTTTAGGATCAAATTTAGTATGTGGCAGACATTCTACAATAAATACTGTGATTCAAACTTTGGCCATATCTTTTTGGAGGGTTTTTTTCTCCTAAGAATGGAAAATGTAAGGTACATCTTGCTATATGCTGTGCCACAGTTACCAGCCATAATGACATGAGTACAGAACCAGGCTCTTCACTTTCTTCAGAAATGTCTAACAATTAAGCCCTACAAATGCTGAACTAAAAATAAATCAGAAAACCCTGGGTCTGATCTGCCTGACTCAAAACCTTTACTTCTAAATGAGTCCTGCTGTGTCATTTAAATTCAGCTTGGAGTATGGATTCCAAAAAAAGCCTCTGAGCCAATACTTTTTCAGCTAGGCCTCACTGAGTCCTTTCTTTTTTTTTTTTTTTTTAATAGGCCATCAGATTGACCTTAAGGACTGACTTTAAATGAATAGACTTAGACAAATTGTATTAAAATGTAAACACCAATACTAAGACTCTCAAAGTTACTTTTATTCTGTAATAAAATGACTGGCATAGGGACTGTCTACATGTCATACAAATCCCTTATTTTAATCTTTTTTCTGAATTATTTTAATCAGATAAATGTTTAGTATTGTGGTTAATATCTATGTTTTGGATATTTGAGGTATTAATTTAGGGTTATAAGAGGGTTTTTTTCTGCCTGCACTCTAGAAAGACTGCTAAGCAACAAGAGAGTACTCTGTTATTAATAATTTTGCTATCACAGATGTAAACACAGATTGAGTTAATCCTGTGATGGGATCTGTAACAGTTGAAGTAAAGCATAGGAAATTACAGGCCAGAATCAAATTGGGATCCAGGTTATTTGGGTATAGAATTTTCCTAAGCCTCCTAAAGACTCAATAGGATGTCTCCTTCAACCTTACAGAGGACTTTGAGCAATTTACTTTACATAGAATAAAATAGAAATGATACTCTTTCCTTGGTGATGATGGGATACACACTTGTGGAAGGAATTGTTTGTTACTAGTAATAATTACTCTAATTAGTTTCCATGTCACAAAACTTGGCGTTTCAGGTTGCATTAGTCTTTCATTCATTCTTAGTAAGATAAATGAAATGAATAGAAAGAAACATAATGTCAAATAAACTAATGACAGAAAAACGGGGCAAGCTAGATAATGCAAACTAAACACCAAGATTTTCAAATATTTTATGGCCTATTTCAACCCTAAAAAATAATTCCAGTATCCCTTCACTTATGCATACCTCTTAATCTTTGTTGTGAAACAGTTAACTGCTTTTGGTTTTTTATATAATTTAGCTGATGCTGCATTCTATGAATCTAGTTTTACACTGCAATTATGCTGAAATCAACAAAGAAAAACATTTTTGTTGATAGAGTCCTGTGATTTCTTTTTTCTCAGCATTTTAGCCATTATCATTCCTATTGACTTGCTTATTACTTCTTAATGAGCCCTTTTGTTAGTCCTTCTAATCATCAAAAAGACTAGGAACATGAACCTCATTCTTCTCTTCCACTTTCATGGTAGTGTTACTTCACTAATTTTACTTGAACACGTATTTATGTCTACTTGTTTAACAGCATAATCAAATAATGTGTTTCTTATATATATTTTTTACTCATCGGTTTTAAGAGGATCCCACTTTAGCCTCTTTTTAACCCCTCTCCAGTGGGATTATACTTTTTATCACTACATTATTTATCAGATTAACTTCCCCTGTTGTTGCTTCAGCAAGAGAACATCTTAATTTAGTGTTTTGGGGCGTTAAACAACGTGTCAGGAAAAGGTACAGCTGACCCTTAGGTATAGAACTGCAAATAGGGACAGATAATTACTCAATTTGCTCTGGTTTTGCTCTTTATAGTGATCTTACAACCTGTCAAAATCTATGTTATCTATTTCATAATAGCAGAAACCTGGGAACAAGATGTTAGACAAAAAAATTTCTCAGTCAAAAGTGTTTGGCAGCCAAATTGTATGTTGGAGTGTTTGGATGCATCCAAAAGCTCTCTGCCTTTGAAAGGACTTCCATCTGGCTAAGAATAGCCACCAGCTCACAGTGAAACCACTGATTATGTTACAAGACAATTTATAATCATGAACCGGCCTTCAAAAAGCCTATGACGTCTTCAAATTATGTTTATTTAGATGTTTATTCTGAAAAAGAGACAAATAATATAGGCTATTAATGGACTGTACTAGATATTACTAGTGTATTTATTTCACCTACAAAGGGGTTGGATGCTAGAAAAGAAAGGATGGCAGAAAAAAAATGAAATGGTTTTTACTTGTGAATACAATCAAATGTATTGTACCCTTTCTGCTATTTCTGTTGGTAAGTAATTCAAACTTTTTGTTCTTCTTAATTCTTACACATAGAGACAAAGGATCCTGAAACTCTATGCTGGAATCTCTCCCACGGCAATACAAGCACCAAATTCAAAAAGTTGTATGAAAAAGCAGAAATATACATTGCTTTGGGAAACACTTGGCTAGATCTCAACTGTCAAACTCACTGAGCAAAAATTGAAATGTGTCAAAAAGCATTCAACTGTTGGTTAAGAGCATGTCTACACTTTCTCACTGTTCTATATTCATCATGACAATGATAGAAGGTCCTTTGCTTATCACACTTACCTCCATTAAAGACATAAAAGATGTATGTTGTCTAAGGCAGTGTAGGTGACTTCTGCAAATTACTGAAACACATAAATTTTATTTGTTATAATGTCTAAGGTCAGCTGGTTTGTGATATGTGGAGACTATCACTGTATTTCTGAATTTTATATTAATATATATTCTCTATTTATTATTCTTTATAACGCTAGTATATATTTAATTTTAGCCTTTAATAAAATAAATAAATTTATTATATTTATCAATGTGCATTTGTCAGTACTGGAGATGTTATGGACAGTATTTGCTCACATCCTGCCTCAGCATTATAATCTAGTGTGAGGAACAAATTTCTGTAACATTTAGTATTGGTCCCAAAGAACATCTCTGTGTGTGTGAGATGGGCACCCAAGTCCAGAGAGAAAGATATACAAGTCTATAAGTCTTGTGCTGCAGGGAAGCTGATAGAGAAAGACAAACATCCTGTTCTCAACACAATTGGTGATGTTTCCAAACAGGAAAACATATTACAATGTAAAAGGGAAACAATCTTCTTGTCGCCTGTAACATTTGCCATGTAGATAGCAAAAGGAATAAAAAGAATCAGGAACACAGTCCAAAAGAAAGAAAGCCATTATCTGAAGGTGAATGTGAATCACATCACACAGACACGTTTTTCAGTCCAACCACCTCTACCTCCTTGTGGACAATGACTAATCACTGCCATAGCTTAGGCAATTTAAAGCTAAAGTATCAAGAAGAATCCTATGGAATAGAAACAATAACTGTTTTGAGACAAATTAGATCTCCCACTGATCATGAAGAAAGTAGGGATGATCAAAGAGCTTGTGATCTTTGTGTCCATGAGAATACTGCAAGGTAGACAGGGAAGCAGGCTGCAACAAATGCAGATGAGAAGATTTGCAGATAGCTTCTTTCTGGAGAGTGACGAGTGTAATGGGTCTGCAGTACCTATTGCAGCATTGGCATTGGGTGCTGAGTTTAGGGAGCCCTTACTGAGAATCATTTATATGGAGGAACTATAATAAACCATATTTCCTTTCTCTTTATTTCATATTTTCCTTTCTTATATCTGAAAACTTCCCATTAAAGTTTCAGTATTTCTTCTCCAGTTATTTGGTTTTATCACTCATTTTCGTCCCCTTTCTCTCTTCTGTGGATGTTCTCACATCATTGTGTCTCTATAAAATTCTGTGTTTTCTTCCTCTTCAGAAGTATTCCCTCTTCCACTTCCCATATTTATCCTCCCAAACTAATTTTCATATGTATAGTCTAAAAGTCATTGCATTTTTATCCACTTTCCTTGTCAGCTTTCCTGCTGAATTTCAACTGCACATGTTTTCTACACAGATTTTGCTGTAATGAAAATAGTTACTGGTGATTACCATTGCTAGGTATCAGAATACAGATTTGTTATCAACTGAAGCAACCTTGAAAGATATTATTCCTCTTCCATTTTAATTCTTTAAAATGTAAGGTAGATGCTATAGAAAATAAAATAGTGTTTGCATACAACCTTTTCATCTCTTTTTTTATCTTTTTTACTTATATTGCACCACAATTAAACAGTAAGTAATAGGATCAAATATACCAACTGGACTTCCAAAATGATAGGAAGTTATATAAAACCAGTTTTTAAAGTATTTAAATCCATCCCAAGGATGCCAAAGTCATTATTTGGACAAAATGAAAATTATGAGTCTTTGAGGGGAGAAAAAAACACAGCAGAGGTGTTTAGATACAGAGATATGAAACAACAACCATAGTTTCAAATGACCAGAGCTGAAACAAGCTTTAGAAACAACTTATTACAAGTCAACTACAAACAGTTGTTCACAGATTATAAAAGAGCAATTTTCACAGAGAATGGAGGACATCTTTGTCTCCTGCATCAACCAGTCCATATATTCTGCAATATCTAAAAATTTCACAGCGAGCAGATAGCAGCATGCAGACGTGGTGCTCTCAAACACAGCGTGAGCATACAGCATAGATTCCTGAGGAAATCAGATATCCAAATCAAAGAGACAGTGTTCATTCAGACCACTTTAAACATGACAACATCACTGATATTTAAATTTGAAACCATAGACTTTTATTGTAGTAATTTTCTCTTCTGTGAAACCAGTACTTATACACAATAATTTTAATAACTAAAACTTGATCATGCCAATAAATGTTGGTAAGGGCAGATAAGACTTAGAACTAGATGCCCTCTCAACTGAGTGCTATTGGAAAGTAAATATATCTTTGTTTGTTTTTTTCAGTAGTACAATCACTATTTTTCTTTTGTGACATATTCTGGCAAGTTAAATTCCACCAAAATCCTTCTGCCTGTAACTTCCTAGTTTGGGCAACTCTTTATGCAGTGCTCTTCTTAGGACTTTTGAAATCCTTTTTGATATCTAGATTAACCTGACTTTCTTCACAGGGCAGACACTAACCTTATGGAGATTTTAGTCATTCTGAACATCATGAGCTACAGAATGCTTCTGCCTCTCCTTCACTTAGAGTCTCTATGGATTATTTCAGCGTACAATTCTCCCCAGAGTTTAAAGGTCTCTTTTCTGAGGAAGAAACATCACACCAGGTTTAAGGAAGATTCTTTCACAAAAAATGGTTATGAAGACAAACAATTTACATGTTGGGCTGCTATATTTATTTTAAAAACTTCTTTTTGAAATATGTTTTTTTTTTCTTTATAATATGCTAACTGAAAACACATCAGGTCTAACAGCTCATCTATCTAAATTTTGTTAAACCTCTTAAATCTTAATCAAGAATGCACTTAATGTAACCTTTTGCCCCAGAAATTATTTTTGTAATTTATAACTCACAATATCATACTGAAGACTTTTATAACTGTATTTATATCTGATACAGTACTGTGTATAGACAGATGTGTATGAAAGGAATAGAATGTTGAATGTATTTTATTTCTACAGAATTTCTTGGTAATACTGACATTACAGGGCTATATTTGAAAAATTAGAGAAATTTCTGCACTAACAGAGCAGGGCAGAAACTTGAGACATTAAAAAAGCCCCCAGCATGGGAGTGACTCAGCCATAGAAGCTGTCCATGAAAAGGTTGCCATTAATAGCTATCGCACTGAATGACAACCAAATTTCAAGTACTACTAGTGGGAGTAAAACCTATACAAATTTTAAAGGAATTGCTTTCACAAAATTCTATAGAATTATAAGGAATCATCCCCCAAATTTCCAAAATTATACCAAAATGAAAGTTCTTTAAAGATTTAGGAAAAGCAGGTAAGAAAACTACAGTGATATAGAACAAAATGACCAATTTTCATACTGAAAGGGAAACCTTCTGTTTTAGTAAAATTCAGCAAATACATATTTTGAAAATCTGTGCATGTAGGCAACAAAAAGTTACCACATTGAATGCATAGTTAGGTGTTATTCAAAAAGAATACACAGAGTAGGAGTAACAGATATCTAAGAAGATTTATTTTATGCATGTATGAGATTAACAACTGAAATAATCTAAAGAAATATGACAAAAAAATAAACCATACTGTACATTACTTGGAATATTTGTTGTATTATTAAGCACATAACCTATAATTCCTCTGCTTTAAAGAATTTATAATTGAGTGTATTGTTTTAAGCTTTTTTTTTAATTTAAGAAACTCTTAAGACAATTCTAGGTATAAATAATAATAAAAAAAAAACAACAAAAGAAAAAGTCATCAATTTCTGTCTTCTAAAGCATTTTTGACTGAATAATGCCAGTTACAAAATTCAAAATAATAATGTTTTGAAATACAATTTTGATTATAATGAATTCCTAAGAAAGCCAGAGAAAATTAGCATGCAACTTGAATCTGTAGCAGTAAGAAAATCAGAAAAAAATTAGAATTCAGTAAGGAAGACTTCATTTTATTAATAAACATGCAATGACTTTCTTAGTCAAATGTTATGCAGAGAGACAGGTAATAAGGATTCTGAAGCCTAAAGGTGCTGTAAATCTTCACCTCCTTGGAAAAATAGAGAAGACCAATTGGATGAAACACAAAAGTACGGAATTATCTTCCTCTGAATTATACTGAATACTGAATTATATGGGCATCATAATTTGTAATACTGCCCATATCTTCCAATAAATTAAGGCCTATGAAGAAAATATGTTATTAATACTGTCAACCATATATATAAGTTTACATTCTCTGAGGCAGAGATTTCCTGCCTCTTTGAGCCAAACTAGTTACAGTGAACCCTAGTAAATTAGAAATATTTAATGGTCACTATGCAAGCAAGTTTCACTGCATGACAAATGTATACCTCCTAAAATTGCAGTATTTCTATTATTTCTCACAGTACTGTTGTTACATAATTCTTGTTGTTATTATTATTAATTACTTTGTTCCTGATGCCATAACAAAAATCCGTAAAGCATAATAGATGAACAAGCACTTCTTTACAAATTAGGCACTTAATAGTTTATACAGCTAATATAAATATATTGTTAAAACATTTCCACCAGCATTCTATTCTCAATCTATAATTTTGTGAATAAAAGCAGTTATTTAAACCTTGATAATTTTTTAGATTCTAACAATTGGAATTTAAAAGACAATATATATAGGAATGCTCTTATGTCTTTGACATATAAGAAACCTAATTAAGGCTCTAATCAGTCATGTTTTAATTAAGTTCAAAAATACAATCAAAAAATATACTGTTGGGTGAAATTCAACCTTTTTATAAGCCCATTTCCTTCAAATGCTTATACCAGGTCTTGCTGTTGTGGGGCTAAACCGGATATTGTTGGTAAGAGAGAAAAAAAATCCTTAATATCAGAAATTATGGCCTTCTGTCTTTCCTTTTTGATTATCTGTTGATCACGTTAAATAAATAGGACTTTTTTAATGTTGAATTTTTGAAAATTCATTTATACATAACCTAAAGAGACTTGTGAATATACATATAGCAGTTTAAAAAGAAAACTTTCTTTTTAATTTGAGTCACAGAAAGGAAGCTTCATCCTGATGGATCTAGGATATCTCTAAAATTCAGCCTAATATTACATATCTTTAAAATTCTCAATTTTTCCCTAGACTCTTCAGAATTCCAAAATAGTAGCCAGTCTGTTGGAAAATGCAATATTAATCAAAATGTTGCTGATCTACCACAATAATGTGCTGCACTGCCTGATCTTAAATTATATGGCAATGAAGCAGACTAAAATTGAAGATGTTAGAAGACATACTAATTGTATTTAAAAAAACCCAAAAAGAACAATCAATTTTAATATTGATTTCCTATGAGTGACATAAAAGTCCTTGAGTTACATATTGTAGAAATGGCAGTGAATCTCAATTTAGTACAATTGAATTGGAAATAAAATATGTACCAAGCCTAACTGATAAATGTAAGGCAGTAAATGTGAATACCTCATTTTTAAATTGAGATTGTCAACAGTGGAGACCTTGAATATATGATTTTCAGAGAAACATCACTGTGAATAGGGAAAATGTTCAAATGAACAAACATATGAAAAGCATATCTGTCCATGGATTGCTCTTTTCATTGGTCAGAATATGTATGAATTAGCACCTCCCCTTTACTTTAAACTAGAATTTCCATTATGTTGGGCAACTTTAATATCTCCAGCTCTAGAGATGAATTTCCTAACTGGTTATCCAAATTTATTTGCTGTTCCTGGGTCTTAAAACCAGCATTTTTTACAAAGCTATATAAAATATATATAAAGTTAAATATATATATATATATATATAAAGAGATTAAAAATGCTTATATATATATATATATATATAAAAAAATATATATATAAAGTTAGTTGTCTAACAGAAATTAAAATTATTTCCTATTTTTTTAATTTGCTTGTTGGTTTGTTTGATCTCATGTACACAACCTCTAGTCTGAGCTCTCAGCAGGTTATGATAATGAGCACAGGAGTATTCATATCAGCGTAAGCCTTAATGTTTTTTAGCTGCTGGGGCATTTTCACTGTGCAGGCATGATATATCCCTGAGCCACTTCATGGTCCTTGCTCCTGCCTCTTACAGCACCAGGCTGGCACTGTTAGTCCCAGCATGTGCTCAGTGCAGGGGAGAAGTTAACACAGGAAGGTGTCACCTAAGGTTATAAATTTCTGCTGGAGATGAATCTCACTAATCCCAAAGTATGAGCCACAGCACCCTGTCTTTTTCTTCAAACTTTCCTCTCCTTCTATTTTTCATTTTCCCTTCCTTCAGTTTTTCTTCACACCCTCACCATTCCTCTGTCTTTAGAGCCAGACAGCAGTCAAATTTTCTGTTGCACAGGAAATTCCAACATTTTAAAACTTGTTTTTCTTCTGTATTAGACATCACGTCATTTCATATTAAGCATTAACACTACTGGCATGTCATATTATATTAGAGTATGATACATTAGCTAAAATATTATATTATTTAATTTGCAGCCTTATTTTGATTATATGAGACTGCTTTTTATACATTGTTTACTTTACTTTTATATTACTTTAATACCAGATACTTTTTCATTGTCATGCTCAGTGTCAAACGTGCCTCATTGTAAGAAAGGTAAAACACACCATATTAGAAAATGTCATATCTTATTATCTTCTCCTAATTAGAGTAAAATGTTTGAACTGACATTACTGAAGTGTGACACATGCTAATCACAAATCAACCAAGAGTTCATTGGAAGGAGTTCCAATTTAATCTGTTTATTGGCTTGATCTTTGTAAAAAAGAAAAAAAAAAAAAAAACAAAAAAACCCAAAAAAACCCCACATTCTTTTAGAATGAAGATTTAGAATGATTATGTAACATAAAAGAGACCCTTTATTCAATAAAAGTCCAAATTTTGTTCTGTAAACTAAGACATAAGCCCTGTTAAAAGGAAACAAACCCAATGCTGTGTACCCACCACCATGAATACTATTCATGTGCACACTGTTTCTGGGACATCACTTAATAGAAATTTAGAAATTTAGCTTTCGTCATTGCAGACCTTCCTACAGAGGCACCAATTTGTGGCAAAAGGAGGAAGCAGAGTGCATTTGCAGGAACATCAGCTACAGTACTGATGTTTGAAGTGCACCTCCTGTTTTGCTTATCTTTCAGAGAAAAAAGAGGACTGAAACTAACAATAATGATGCTAAACGTCACAAATTATGTAAAAACAAAGAATATTAATGAATAAAAAAACCCAAACAAACTAAACCAGAAATATGTTTGTCTGGGATATGGGCAGGGTAGGAACAAGAGTTATCTAGAGGAGAATGAAAGTATTGAAATTACTGCTGATTATATACCTCCAGGAAGATAAGGGACATTTAGTCTAGGAAATTGCTTTTTGGCAAGACTTTTTTTTTTTTTTTTTTTTTTTTTTTTAAGCAACTGCCAGCAATGTGATTATGACAAAAGAAAACCATAGGAAACTGTATGAAAAATGTTTTCTTCATCTATTCATATCCTCTTGTCCTTGCTCTCTTTACTCTGATTCAGCTTTGCCAAGATGACAGGCAAGCCACGCTTTCTTACAGTGGTAAACAATATGACAGCTTTGAAATTCACAGCAATGTTCTGCAGGGATATAGTTCAGTGACAACTGTCTTTGGTAGAGCCTTTTCACTGCTGCTTTGTCATTCTCTCTTACCCAGCATGTAAGGTGTATATATTTCCATATAGAGTCAGATAATTTGTCAACATTTAAGGAGGGATGAGCACTGTCATAAGGGAAAAAGCCCGTACACACTCATAGTTAAATGCTAAAAATACGAATCTGGAGATCAAAAAAGACAGAACAATGAAGATAAATTAAAAGAAATTAATGTTTAGCTCTTAGTTTACAATAAAATTAAAAGAAAGATGCTTTTCCTGTTGTTAATCATGACATTTACACTAGACTTGGCAACACCAGATTTAAATCTAAGAGCTATTTATTTTAGTGCTCCATTACTGACAGTGGATGGTAGCAGACCTTAAATTTTTATCTCTTTCAGGAAGATGTGTTTAGGCCACATATATATGTTAAGGACAATTTTGAAATAAGGTGAGTCAAAGATATTTCCTGAATATAAAGCGAATTAACAATAAAGGGCTGCAACCCTGATATGTTACTTGAAGACATTTTCCTCCTTGGTGAAGATGAAAATGCAGCAGAAGTGTATGTCTTCCTAGGAAGAGAAGGAAACAACACTTACTTTTCAATCAAAACCAAAACATTTAATGGACTATTTATTGACTTTAAAGAAATATGCTGTTGTCTGTTAGCTTTTCCATTAACCTAAGGTCTCTGCTCAGAAAATCTGACATTTGGAGCCTGAAAACACTTTCTGTGAAGAAAAATCTCTGTTAAAATTGGCAAAGTTTAATGAAAAAAAAAAAATTATCCCTTTTCAGGAAGTATATAATAAATGTAGCTTTTAAAGAATGATATTTTTGCTAACCTTCTTATAATTTTAACCAGTACAAATATCTCACCTTGACTATAGTGTCTACAGAAAAAAATTTAGAGAGTGAGTGAAGAAGTACAAGAGAGGTTCAAGCTAAGAGATGTTCCTAAAGCTGTTATGTAATGAAACAAATTAAATGAAACAATACAATTCAAAACCAGTCAACCTCTATGAAATGCTCTTGACAACTTTTGCTACTTGGCATTTAAATTACTCACTGTCTCAGCATCCTTGGAAAGCAGTCTACCACTTTTAACATTGAGATTGAAGAAAGTACACATTATTTATTTTATTCCTTACCTTTTTCACTCATAAAAGACAACCACCATTCCATAAATACATGAATACAACCCAGGAAATTCCAAGCAAGATAGGCAAGCACATGGTGCACCATTATTTACAGGCTAACAGTATCAGTAAGACTGTTTATAAGACTACGTGGGGTGAATAATACATTTCATGGATAGGGAGACAGCACTGAGGATGTGTATGCCTACATACGTTCAGGTCTCCTAGTACTGTACCACTGAGAAGACAGTTCCCTGCTCTCTGGAAAGGAAAATGATATGTCATGTCCATGGCAAACCTACAAAATTGCTGAGGAATCCCTAGTTGCAACAGTCAGCAGCACTGTGCTGTGTGGAAGACAGTGAGCAAAGTGAGCAAAACGAAGCAGATTCCCAAGGGCACTCCTCTAGTTAGCAACATTCTTCTGCACCTTCTTTTTCTACAAAAGTCCAAAGTACAAAAATGTGTTTTTCTTCTTTCATGAGACTGCAGAAGACACTGTTCTGGACCAGACTGAAAGTCCACCTAGTTTAGATCCTGTCTTTGTCACTGTCTCACTTGGAGGTTAATTTGTCCTTTCGTCCTAATCAGAACCATGATTTTGTAATTTATTGCAGATGATTCTGTTCCTAAGGTTTCTCTACACAGCATAATGTGATCCTTACCAGGGAGAAAGTTCTGATAATTCCATTATTTTGTCCAGTGAGAGGGTGTTTCATACAGAACAGATTGCTGAGCTTTCTGACTGACTGTCCTTGAGTTTTTCTGTCAGAGGACATTCCTCAATATTTCATATTTACTAGTTCAGTGGCCCTTTTATTTTCTAGGAAATAGCATATAAACTTAATGGAAGTCTGATATGCCTGATGTAAACCCACCTCAAGGATTTTTGTCATCACTAGTATCTTTCAGCAAATAAATGGATGCTGCTGCTGTTCCTTAATCAGCCATGAGGTGGCTGTTAAGTTTTCCATAACAGATTTCATTCAAGGCACGCCTGCCCATCACAGTGTAGGGACTTAATGGTCCTTCTGTCACAATCTGTGCGAAAATTGATGCTGCTTTCAACGGTGCAGGATCAGCACTGAAGAGCATGGAGCTATTCAAGGCTGTGAAATGACAACAAGATGCACCCAGGGGCAGGGTATAGCAGGGAAAATTGTTCCGTTAAGGTCACATTTCACTACCTTTATATTGTTATTAGTTAGAATTTGAAACAGAGTATTGAGGGGTAATTGGATAGGTTATATATTCTTATTTCTTGATTATTTGTTTATTTGGGGGCTTTAGGTGTTTTGTTTTGTTTCAATGATTGTCACTTTGCTGTTTTGTCACACTAGTAGCCACAATTGTACAAGCTACAGCTTTAAATCTTCCCAGTTCTAACCGATTTAGTGTATCTTGCAATGTTGCTAAAAATATTCTTAGAAGTTATTTTGACAGAAAATTCCAAATCTTCTCCTACCATTGCCAAAAACTGGGGCAAAACCAAAAAGTACTTACAGAAAATAAGCAAGTTGTTAGCAAAACATGTGTCTTTTTTTGTTACTTTCATCACATAATATAACTGATCTAAATAAATCTAATAGCAAAGATTAAAATAGAGTTAGTTCTTCTGAGACAACAAATATAGTGTCTAAACCAAAGGTTATCTATAGTAGGACTACAGCATCCGTTAGTTCTCATTGCACTGCATTTCTTTATACAACATTTGTAATGCTCAGAATTGCTGACCAAGGATGTAATAAACTGCTGCAGAAGGCAAAAATATATGAAACATAATGCAATTGTGGACAATAAAACTGACAAATAAATTCATTCAAATAGGACTTGTAAAAGATATAAGACTGTTCATATACACTTTGATGTATAATATACTGCTTTCCCAAAAAATGACACCACCTGAATTATCAATAAGATGTGAAATTGTTCATGTCATTGATTTGAATCTTTAATGTTAACATTCATTTTAAACACACATTTCTCTTGCTTCTGTTGTCTATCCTCATAATACAAGTCAGATCTTTGCTCATAGTAGAATTCAATACTACACAAAAATTCTTTTACATTAGTATTAGCTTCTGAACTACTCGAGTGTTTCACAATGTTTCACAACAAAATGTTTTAAGATTATTTTTCACTGATAAAAAAATTTATCAATAAAATAGAAAATAAAGTTTAAATAAATTCAGGCTTTGATGAGTTCAGATGAAGTTAACACACAAGCATTGAATGTGTAGTAAGATTTAAACCATAATACTATTCACACTCTAGAGACATATACATTATTTAAAAAATATTTTATGTCATAATGAGCAAGGACATTTTCCTACCGAGGTATTTGCCTTGTCAAAAAAAAAAAAAAAAACCAAACATTTTTAAGGTTCATACTAAAGTTATTGGAATAAAGGTAGAATAAACCAGCTTTTTTTTTTTTTTTTTTCATTAAAAACTGGAAAACAAAGGGTCTCTACTCAAATATTGTCTTTTAACAAGTCTAGAGATGATGATTTTATGCATTTCATGACCAAAGCACTGAAAATTATGTTTAATAATCATAGTTTTGGCTTTATTATATAGGTCTGTTTCAATTCAAAGTGGATTTTAATACATAACTGGAGGCCAGAATTAAAGTTTTTTTCAGTCATAGCTAGTTTCTACGTGTAAAAAGAACAACATTTCCTCACCACATGTATCAGTGTGACTCCTTCGTAAAGTGGAGAAGATAATTTTAAGTAGCACGAGATTGCCAGATGAATTACAGAAAAAGTATCTTCTGTCATGGTTACTTCCTGATTGGTAAATATTTGCATAGGTCTTGAGCTTGTGGATTGTAGACAATTAACACCTATTACCCTCAGAATTACAATTTGTCTTTAGGGAAAGCACTTTTACCAATATCCACAATAAAGTGGTATTTCAGTACATTCTTGAATCTAGCCTATCATGTTAAGCACTGCTGAACTTGGGTTTTTTTTCCTTTTTTCACTATCTTTTGAAATTTGAAACTTTATATTTTTCTTATAGATGTGAGAAGGAAACTATTGACGTGGTTGAGCGGAGCCCAGGCTAGCTCACGGCACACGGACACCGCGCCAGGTGTGGGAACAGCTGAGGCGTGGGGTTTGTGCCCTCAGCTGAACCTTAGGAGCAAAGGTTCCTAAGCACGGACAGTCCCACCACATCCAGGACTCAGGAGAAGAAGAAAGAGAGAGGCTCTCCAAGGCTGAAGTTCCAACTGGGATGATTTACCAGAGTCAAAGAGGACAGACACGAAGAGAGCCCCATGCAGCTCTGTGCACAGGATTTTATTTTTATATAAAACAAGAGGCGGGTACAACACCTTATCCAATGGGGTTAAATCGTGGTAGAGTTGAAGGGCTGGGTCACGGGTCTCAGGATGAATCAGGGTAAGTGGGAGGAGGAAGGGGTCACGGGATTGGTTCTGGGGAGGATTGACATAGAAGGAGCTGGAACAGAGGTGGAACGAGGGGTTGGGTAACTGGGATTGACAGGGAAGGGACTGGAACATAGGTGGGGAAAAGCCATAGAGGGAAACGGGGAGGACACAACTTTGGGAATAACCAACTTGGGAATAAACATAGGGGAAACAAGGGAACAAACCATTTAACATCAAATAACAACAATTGAATTAAACTAGAACAAACATAAGCTGCAACAAACTATAGCTTCAGCTGTCCACCGGTGTTACCTTATATTGGCTTATTTGCCTTGCTAGTACATAGAATACCTGCCATAATTGCATTATTGGGTTATTTATTGGAGATATGCAGTGGGTATCAGCTTTGATTCTTAGTATTTTTAACATGTATCTGAATTCTTAAAGAAAATATTAAAGTTCTTGATTCTGTGGTCTGTGTAGAAGTATAGAACTAAATATCCTTATGAATCAAGCATCAAACTCTGAACACCCCTTGGTTATTTTAACCCTTCAAATATGGATAAAAGGAACTAAGTCTTGTTACAGAAATAAAGGATACAAGTTGAATTTTTTTCCTTCTGAAACACACACACTTATATGTGGCCATATGACTCAGATATATTCACTCTTAAAAGCAGATGCATTATTACAGAATTAGGTAAGAGTACTAAACATACAGCTGAGAAAAAGAATAACTATACATTGCATGTGAACAGTTAAAAAATAAGTTAAATTATTATTCTTGATAAAATACAAGAACTTCTGACTAGGAAATGGGCAAAAGTGAGACCTACATTTAGTTAATCTTACTTTAATGCTTCAAATAAATTATTCATGTCCTCGAGCAACAAAATGTTGACCTTTTTTTATAATACAATGTAAAGTTCACTTTGGGGTGAACTGTGGTGACAAGCTGTTTTTATTAAAGATTCACTTGCAATTCATATTTCTTCCTATATATTTCAAAGGAATAAAAATCCACAGGAACATGAGACTAACACAAATTCCAAATACCTTTGCCACCATCTGAATTTTCATCTTGAACACATTGCTTAAAATTGCTCATAACCACTTCAATTTTAATATTTTAATTATACTTTAATTCCATGAATGTAATTAAATACTGTATATTCTATATTGATCAGTGCTTACAGACTTCCTACTTACTAGTTATATTAGCAGGTGGTTTTCACATCTGCAAAGTGTTTCCATATATTTTTAGTCATGTAGGAAATTACTAAATTTGTCTTTTATGCTGCTCTTGAGAAACAAAAATGTTGTCACATTTTTTGTGTTAATGTCTTTCCAGGAAGAGAAATTACAAACTACTGGCCTCCTGCAATAAGGCAATTTGACAAATGTTAATGAGGGTGAGATATAATGAACAGCATGAATTAAATACTTTTCATTTGGTCATGAAGTTAAGCTTCTTTCAAAATCCTAACAAATTCTTTGGATATGGATATATTACATTGAAAACCTAAAAGTGACAAAAATTAAGGTGACAAAAATTTTCGTCTTTGCATTAAAAAATACACTGGTGTTTTATACCCAATTTAATCTTTATGTATCACTACCAAAACTGTGCTACTTTGAAATAACTATGGCTGGAAAAGGAGTTAGAAGAGAGCTTCAGAAAAAGATCTGAGGAAATCTAAAGGTGGACACTGCAGGGTTATGCATTTGGGTACCCATCTATCAGAGCAGAATGGAGAAAAGAGAGCCAAGACACAAATGCACCTGGGCATTGTAGACTGGGAGGAAAAAGAGCCATCTCACCAGGCTGGTATTCCTCTAGTCTATAAGGGAAACATGACATGAAAAATACTTACTCATGGTTTTTGGCACATTAAAAGATTATCTACCTGCAACTACCCTTCTGCACAACTACACAGTCTCCATGCTGTCTTTTCTGTCTTTCTGCTAGGCAATTCAATTGTGGAACTATTAAAAACATAAAGAAAATATTATATCAATCCCTGAAACTCTATTCTTAGTTCTGCTACACTGTAAGTATTTCAGTATTTCATTCTTAAATTTAGGGCTGAATAAGATCTCCTTCGCTTTTCAAACAGTTTAGTGTATCCAGCTCTCAATTATGCATCTTATAACATGCCAGCCTTAATATTTGCAAAAGAAATGTGTATCCCACCCACAAAATAGGCTTTATCTGTATGGGTTGGCAGTATGAGTTGCAGGCCTCAGAATTTAGACAAATGTTCAAAACATAATTATCCAGGCTCCCTATGCAAGTGTGTACTGCTGGAGGGAAGACCTGAGGCTGTCCTCAAGACCCCTCAGCTCCATGTGCCCAGCGAGCCAGAAAACGTGGCATGGCTAGAGAGAAATGGGATCTTTCACCAGGCAGCCTGCAGGCAGGCCACATGGTCTCAGCTTAACCTCTCTTGGGGCTAAATCCAGAGGCTGCTCTCAAGAACATAGACACGTCATCTCTGTACTAAGAATGTCTTCCAATTTAACACACATAGTCTGGTTTGCAAATGGTTTTGAATTTTTATGCTTCTTGACTGAGTTAGTGGTAGGACTTCCAAGGGTCACCCCTCTGTAGCTAATTGAACATCCTGATATTAAATTACACACGCATGTAGACTCCTTAATTACCAGAATATGCTGCTTCAAGAAAACAGGAATTAACTTCTTGGCAGAGCCATTGGGTTATTCTGAGTACATATAATTGTTCCAAACTCTTGAAGTAAAGGAACTTAGTTCATATCAGTTTTTGCAAAAAAAATTACTCCTTCCTTTACATGAGGCTTGTACAACCTGTACAGGTAAACAGATATTGTGTTCATGCATTTGTCAAAAGAGCAATTCAGCATTTTAATGGGAAAAATTCCAGTGTGTCACATTATATATACATGTGTTTTCAGAGATAAATTCATTTGGATGAAGACTATTGCCTTGCACTCTTTTTATCTGTCATGGAGAAATGTATCAATTAGTAAGATATAATTCTTGGATTTCACATATATGCATAGATACATCCATTCACAGATTTTCTTCCTTAAATCTGGGTATCATTATTGTTCTGAGTAAATTAATCTTAATAAAATTGGATGAACAGTGAAGCCTTTAACTTTTATAGCTGAAACTGATTAATGATATGACTCCATGTCTTAAAAGCTCGAATAATATGTTTCTTTTAGAAATAATATAGAAATTATTGCTGTCTGCACAGAAAAAAAAAAAATTGTCTGTAAAGAATTAGTAGAAGTTCCTAATAGCACAGTACTAATTGATCTTTAAATTATTCATAGAATTCCTCTGGGTTCTTATTCTCCACAGAAGGGGTTTATGTTTTTTTTCTTTTTCTCCGAGTAAAATGACTTTATCATTATTATAATTTCCTGTGAAGTAGCTAGCTTTTGTTTGGGTTTTAAATGAAGGACTGAGTCCATTAACATACAGATTTAAACATTTTTTTTAAGTTAAGACCTTGACTAAAACACTGGCATATAGAAATCAAAAGAAGACTTACTGTCATTTCATAGTAATTATATTAGCACTATCAGGAAAGTGAGAAAAATTGTGTCTTCAAAATAATTTTGGCTAGGAAGTTGCATATCATTGCTTCCCCTCATTACTTATTAAAGTTTGTGTTTGCCTTAAATGACTATGCTCAACTATCTGATTAATGAGCTCTGTTAACCTTTGTCTGTGTGTAATTCTGCATATGTTTCTTTGTCATAAGAAGATTCATGTTTTGTGTCTAACTGTATAAATCTAGAAAATTATTTTTTTTTACTCCAGTTCTTTTACTTGTGATTTTCTGAGGGGAGAGAGATGTTTGTCTTTAAATCATTATAGAGATAATTATTTCTGTCCTGAAAATATCTTTAAGAATATTTTCCAAGCACCATATGAAATAAAAACAATGTCTGACCTGGATTTTTGCTATTATGGGTTACAATTTCTTTCCAGTTCTGTTGTTGTTATATATGGTGTATATAATCCCATATGGTATATGACAGTATATTGACATACCCCAGAATAAAACTCTGATCCAGAGCATTCACATTAAATGAAATCTTTTTCATTCAAGAAGATATTGCCTGAGAAACTGCATGTACACTGTTGAGCAAACGTTCCAAAGCAGGCACCCAAGTTTCATGTACAAATGGAACTGCAGAAAACTAATCATGTAAGGATTAATTAATTAATCATGTAGCAAACAGCAGTTTCAGGTCACAACTACCACAAGTTCTTTTAGGTTGTATATTTTACTAATTAAAAAAAGACACTAAAAAGATACAGGCAAATTCAAGACTGGATACCTACTGTTTTGATCTCATTTGATATAGTCTACCTAATGCACAATCCACCTAGAACATTCACTTTAAATCAACTTTATTTCCCTTTGCTATTAAAGGTGAAATCGTATAGCTAACTATAGCAATACAGACAGTGAGAGGAAAGAGCCCTTAGGAAGCATTTAGTCACTGCTAGTGGTCTTCTGAGTCATTTGGGAGCTGACTTATGGATTGTATTTCTGTCACCTTAAAGTAGGACTCAATCTAGTATGGAAGCTGGACCAAAAAACTTCCTGAGCTCCTTTGCAGTCTACTTATTTCATAACCCAGAGATAAGACTGAAAGCGTACAGAAACACCTGTGGTGGAAAGGAAAAACGTTTGGCTGAAACATGCTACACTTCCCTTATTCTTTTCTTTCTCTTTAGATTACACTAGATGAACGAATGTGCCAATTAGCCTATATTGTGCTAAACCTTGCATAATAAGGCTAATTGGAAGATTTCTTTAGTTCATGGAAAGAAATTATTTGGGGATTCAATAATTAAGAAAAGAATATTGAATAAGGAATTCCCAGATATGAAATAACTGACAGAAAATTGCTAAGGAGTTGTACCATGTATACTTACTCCTTTCTTCATCTTCCTAAGTATCTCCTCATGGACACTAAAATGAAACACCAGCCCCTTCAGTCTTAGACATGATTCAGTATGGACATAGTTTTTTATTCTGTTTGTTGTCAAGATTTCTCATCTGATGGTATTTATCATGTCAACAAGTATCTTGTGACTTTCTTGGACTCTGAATTTTGGCCCAAATAAGTTGTCCCAAAAAGTTAGCTTTACTCTAAAGTAAAATGGGGAGATAAATTAGCCTAACAATATCCTATCAACAGATGGGCAAGACTGAGAAAATAGACTTTTTGGAGCAACCATAACTTTAAGATACAACCCTTGTGTCTTCTGGCACCACAGCCCAGTTGGAATCATAAGAATCACCTGCAGAACAAGACAAGTAATAATTTAGTAGCTATAGATAAGGTACAGTATGATATGACTATCTTACATTGTGTACTTCTGCTTCTGGATGAACCCTGCATGCTCACCTTAAGAACCTGTTCCACTCACCCTGCCTTGAACCAAAAAAGATAATTTCCTACAGTAACAATACACCCTATTCTATCTTCACCATTCTTGCACTATAGCATGAATATTTTAGGGAATTTTTACTTATTCCACTCTGCTTCATTCAAGGACAAGATAATCAGATAGAGCTTTATTCCCTTTAATTTCAAGTATTCTTCAATATCCTTAGCTTTATTTAATTTCATGTACGTAGTCAGTACTTAAATGCATGAACAAGAATTTTAGATTTTAAAAAGTGAATTTTAAATATCTCTGGACTTGACATTAGAGCAACTACTATTACTCTTTTTGCAGCAATATAAAGATGTGGAAATCTCACAGAAAAGACAATTAAACATTGCATTAGCAACTAGGATGGATCAGTGTCAGCAGTCATCAGGTAGAGAGATTTTGATACGGCAACCAACATCCAGATGCAGTAGATGTTTTTCAAAAAGCAAATTACTTCTCCAGAACCCCAATGTGGTCAATGACAGCAGCAAATAAAGAACATGTGTTCACAGAAATATCTACAATCTGCTTTGCATTTTAAGGTGAAATATTTCTTTTTTCTTTCCAGAAGATGGTTTTTTTTTTAATACAGAAAGGTTTAATCTGGGTTTTAAAGTTACCCTAGGATCAGATATTTTTAACATAAAAAAATTGCAAGAAGGCTAGATGCTTGTGTTACAAGTTGAAGCCAAATATAAGATTAACCAGCCAATCCATAAACTTATTATTAAATGCCATTTTAAAGTCAGTGGTTCCAATTTGAGCCTCCATCCTTCCTCTTTTCTGACAGTTACCCAGCATTCACAACTGTTATTCTTGACCTCTGTCACCTATTCTGCCCCATTGGCTTCTTTCCTGGTTTTCAATGATATTCCAAAATCTCTTTATAAAATTGATGAGATGATACCAGCTATTCCTCCAGCTTTTCTAAATTTTCTCTCACTTTATTTAGAATAAAAGAGCTCTGCTGCTCCTTTATGCAAGTGGACTAGTAAGCACTGGCATCTACTTTCTTTGAAAAATTTTAACTTGTTATTTAAAACTTGAATGACCTGACTCAGCTCAACTGGATAAAATGTTAAGACTCCCCTAAGTTTGTGGATAAAACATAAGACAATGGGTATTTTATACTGGATTTTGGATAGGACATGGTTTCACTGCAAGATTAGACAAATTTGATCCATCCTTTTCTCATTTTTGCCACTGACTCAAAATATATGGCAGGATGTATTAATTGACTCCATTCTTTGAGGCAGAATTTTAATTGCATATTGAGTGGAATGAGACATCTAAATGATTAAAAAAACCCTGCATACACTGGTACTTTTGGCTGTAAGCATTCCTTATTTTTTAAACTACCTCTCTGTTCCTTGGTCTCTTTACCTGTAACACAAAAATCAGATTACTCCCTTACTTATATGAGGCATTTTGAAATGTTAATTGAAAGATGCTTTTCCAGCACACTATTTATTTGCCTACTTATTTTTGTCTCTCCATTCAAATGGAAATTGAGAGATAAGAAGCATGCAGGTAATTCCAATAATATTACAAAATCATAGAATGGCTTTTGTTGAAAGGGATCTTGAAGATCATCTAGTTCCAATCCTCCTGCTGGAGGACAAACACACCTTTCACTCTGATCAGATTGCTCAGAGCTCCACATGGGACGGATATATATACACATATATGTATATATATGTATGTGTGTATATATACACATAAATAGATAGATAGATAGATAGATTAGATAGATAGATAGATAGATAGATAGATAGATAGATAGATAGATAGATAGATAGATAGATAGATAGATACTCATTAAAAATATAATATTATTCTAGCTTTCTGTCAGAGCACTGTGTAAAGGGAATCACTAATAGAAAAATTTTAGTGTGTTTTTTTCGTACCTACTACTTTGATTTGAGACTCAGGCCTTCAGATTCTAAGTACCCAAAATACCTTCTCAAACAGTGACAAGTCTGTTGATGATGAGCCAGTCGGTCAGATTTGCTCATCTATTTGATGACTTTTGTACTCTGCAGAAAAAGAGAAAGACGATGGTGTTAAGGCAGTCAGTCTATTCCTTTTGGGGTTTACAACAAGATGTTCAAAAAGGTTTGACAGACAGGATAATGGCATTCTAATGGCTCCTACACATATCTGTTGAGGTGAGGATAGTTTCAGATAGACTAGGACAAAACCTCCTGTGTGTGAACTCAGTTTATCACAGATTTTCTCCCTCTAAAAACACATACAACCAGTCGTTTTCTGTACTGTATTTTGGGAAGAATTGGAATTGAAAAAATTGTAAGAGACACTTTTCTTTTCCTACTAAGCCTTTTTTCTCCTGTTCATGTATCATGAATTCTGTTCATAATTTTATTTCATTTTCTCTCTGCATGTGTTCATAGCAGGAGGGAGCTTGGCTAAGAAATACCAGAGCAGCTTTGAGATTATTGTTCTTCAGTGGTTAAGAGTAGGATTGCTTCCTGATGTAACTTTCCAAAATGTCTCTTTTGTGTGTGTGCCTATCAATATAATATATGCAAATTCAAATATGACTGCTATTTTTATATCTATAACTAGTCTAGCCATTTCTATGTTTATATTATCCAGTTCTCGATTCCACTTCCATCTCCTATAGAGAAGTAAGGGGACAGCTTGTTTTGCTACTGTGTTTCACACAGATAGATACTTTAATATTAGAGAAATAATTTCATAGGAGCATAGAAACTGAGAAAGGAAAACATATCTTAGACCATTTTTTTGTGTATCTCTACCATGCTAAAACTGTTCCTTACAGTATAATTTTTATTTTTCTGTCACTTGAAACTTTTTATATCTCAAATGAGAAGACTTCAAGTGTTTCTCTTTAAAAAGCTGTTGCATAACCTACTAAAGCTACTTGAAAGCATATTTTCCCTTCAACATTCACCTAAACATTTATTTGAGCTAATTTCCAACTTTCCAATAGTTTTTCTGAGCCTAATTTTTTCTTTCAAATAATTATAGAAAGACATTCCTTCTCCCACCCCATTTGTAATTTTACATAAATGTATATGAGTACATATTGTGGTTATATTTATTATTCTACTAATTCAAAAAAAGTACCTCCAATCCCATAGTTTCTCAATTCAGGTATCAGAGTTATTACCAAAATTAAGGATTCATTAAGAATATTCATTCAGATATCAAATATTATTTAAAAATGAATTAGAGATATAATGGAAACTGTCTTAAATTACTTTAGGTACACTACAGTGTGCAAGAAAATAGTCCCAGCTGTAGAAAACATCATCATGCCAAGAGGCTTTACCTAAAATTCAATCTATCAACCAGACTATTTACAGGAGTAAAATATGTTATCTTCTGATGATTTTGACACAAGAAAAAGTATATCTTATAGTGCTTTCAGCAATTACTTTAAGGCAAAGCAAAAGAACAGGGATTTCTTTCGAATTACAATCAAACTGAAAAACACTTGTGTTTGAACTTAATTTGGCAAGGTTGATGTACTTGTAATATAGTAGAGTATAATTTGTATAAGCTAGCAATTTTTAATAGATGGTAAATATAGCATAACTAGCAACATAAATACTAGTTTTGCTTTCAGCCTCGACATATTTAATGTGCATTTCAGAACACCTTTCAACTGACACCATTCAAAACTTCTGTGCAAGGCTTCCCTGTTGAGGGCAGAAGCAACCCTTAGCAGATATTCAATTCCCAAGATAAATGAAAAAAAATAAAATCATCCCAACATTTAAAATTATGAAATATTTTTAGCAGTTTTATCACACACATAAAAAAAATTAAAAAGAGATTCAGCAAAACAGTCTGGAAAAATATTTTTCTGGTTTTCTTTTACATTTCTATATACCATTCTTAAAATATTTTCTTTCTCAATATGTACTCATATGAAAAAAGTATTTCTTTCCTACAGATGAAAAATTGAGAAAAAAATTAACATAACTGTACATCTAAACTAATCTTTATAATTATGTTTTTAAAACATTTGTGGTAAAGAGATTTCTAACCTTAACCCAATTAATACGGAAGACATTGACAGGAACCAGCTTGGAAACATCCATGGAGGTCTGACCTTATCTTTTGCTTGAAGATAACTTGATAGTTGTTGCTAAGTTGCTGTGAATCTCAGGTCCAACTCTTGCCTTTAGGAACTCTAGGAACACATTGTAGAAGTAGGAAAAATGTTTTTCTTATCACAAATGACTGAGAGCAGTACTTTTCATTAACAAGAGAAATTACAATAGTTTTTCATTGCCTTTTCCCTCTCTTTCAGCTTTTCAAATATAACCATAGGAACATCCCCCACGTGGGCTGCTGTTTTTTGAGAGCCTCAGCATTAGACTGACTGTGACATTACAGCTGGTAAAGCCGAGGATGAAAAATCAATGAACACTGGAACCTGCCGTATCTACTCATGAGCTTTTGGGGTTGTTTGTCATCTTAGACCTTGATGGTTTGCCCAGGTCATTGTATTTGTACAACTTGTCTCTTCTCCCTCCATGGTTTGTTCCCTTGGTACTTCACTTTCACAAAGACAGTCAAACTAGTACTCTTTCTCCATGTCACAAGCAGACCAGAGTCTCTCCTCTTAACAAACTATAAAACTAATGCAGAGAGTTATTTGGCGAAGTCTTATATATGACCTTTACTGCTCTATCTTTAATTTGTGTAAAGAAAATGCAGTGCCTTTTGCTCTGCAAGCATTTACCAAAATGTTCTCATTTGAGCAAATGCCATGCCATTAGTATTAAAATATTGCAAGCACTTACTAAAAGGTTTTTTCTCCTTACTTTTATGACAGTTTTAGCAAATAATGTTAGCAGTATCATTTCAGAGAGACACTGAAAGAGTTGAGCCTTGGGGCTATGTTTTTCCACTGATTCACTAGATAAAATTTATTATGTTTACAAAATACATCAGCATGTTCATAAAACTTTTTGTTAAAGAGGAGTGAAAGAAGCTTTGTGTTACCTAGCATTGTATTTCTTTGCAATTTTAATTTAAAGCAACTGTAGCAATAAAGATGGAATGTATTTCTTTTTCAGTATTTAAATACAAACTGGTGAATGTAGGTTTTGCATACCAGACATGGGCAGCTCCTGCATGAATTAATAAAAACAAACTGAATTTTCATTCCCTCAACTTATGAATGGTGCCAGTCTTACAGTGAGATGGCTATACTATTATGTGCTTAAGAAATATACAAATTAAAAGTTAGGCTACAGGGGTGCACATTTTTGAAAGTAATTTCAAAATAACTGTGTCATAAGGGACTAAGTTGTTGCCATGTGTTTTTGAATTTTAGTTAATACTACATTTTAGTTTAAGTGATTGCTATCCAAGGTACAGTGAGGAAATGGTAATCAAATACTAAGTCCATACTCATGATTCCACTTTACTGGAGACTGAAAAGCTACCACCAAAACCACAGTAACATTCCCAACATTTATTTTTCCTTAAAATGGTAGAATCTAAGTTCATGTGTATCAGGGTAAGGTAACTTGTTCATCTTTACCAGTGTAAATCAAAAGTGAATGCTCTAGTGTCTAGTACTTACACTACTTAAAGTAAACCAATCTGTATTTCTACTCCTCATGCACTAGAGCTCTGGTCTAGCTTTTTCTGTTTTCAAAACAGAAAACAGTCCTTTCTGTTTTCAAAAGCTTTTTTTCTTCCTATAATTAATGTCACACATCTTTATTGATTAGTAAAGAAATGTTCATAAATATTGAAAAATATAAAAGTGACCTGGAGATCCTGATGAGCAAGAAATCTTGTGGAAGAACATTTATTTCTCTTTCTCCTGAAAGCAAAATTGTTGCACATATCAATTTCCTGATTGAAGACAGTGAAAATCACTTGCAAAAACTATAAGTCTAGTCAGGGACAATTAGGGTGTTTTTCTGCATGACCCTCATAAAATATGTGAAGCTGTTCTCCAGATATTATTTCTATAATATTGTCAAATTAATGAAATCTATGCAGTCATGTTGTTTTGTGATGTTTTCTTGGAGTAGCCAAAAGTGATCACTTGCTGAAAAGATACACTTTGTCTAGGAGAATTGACCTCCACTGGTGCCTGGACCATAACAGAAGCCACCAAGCACTGCTTACTCCCCCTGAAAATCATGCTCAAATTTTGTCTGCTTTGGAATGCATGGAAAAAGACAGAATTGCATGTAATAGGAGGAGATAAATGCATGTGACAGAGAATGTAATCCTCATCAGTTGCAGAGATATAATGAATGAGCATCGCAGCTACAATTAGAACTTCAGTAAAACACTACAGGACGACTGATGGGCTGTTAGCAATTCCAGCTGTCATGAGCTAATCCACATTAAACTCTGTATCCCCCCACTGCTATTAAAGGCAATAAAGGTGAGACACATGACCTTTCCTTTCTAAGCTGGGAAAGCTATTCTTATAAACCAAAAATATTTTATGTTTACAAACAGGGAACCTGATAAATAGAAATGTAATTTGCACAGCTCCATCTCTCAAACTAAACAACAGCTTGCTATGTAGTGTGTATTTCCCACATTGACTGTAACTTTCCAGTAGTGGTAGGTGTTCAGGACCTCACAAAGAAAAAATCATAAAAAGGTACCACTGTAATAATTACATTATCCCATGTCCCCTCTGACCTTTCTTTGTATCTGCTCCTCCATCAGAAGAATACCCAGCATACATCTTGTTCAAGTCCATATACAGCAAAGTCATTTGAGAAGTGTCTCTTTGGTACCTCAGGAACACAGTGCTCCATTTGACTTTGCTTCTTCTCTGACAGTGCTAAAAAGCAAAGAACTGAGGCAGAGACTTTATGTTTTCCAAGGCAGACATCTGCTCTAGAAGTCATGATGTGGATGTAGAGAAGGTTCAAGTAGAAAGTAAGCTGAAGAATAGAGAAGATTCAAATAACAAGTAAGCTGAAGAATATTGAGAAACTTTGGCTCTAAGCTGAGAGCAGAGATATGATGCGTTAGAAAAAGCACTGTAAGGATACATTTTTTCTAATAACTTTATTGTGACTAGTAAAAATATTGATATGCTGGAGGGTGTCCAGAGAAGGGCAATGAAAGGTCTGGAGCACAAGATTTATGGAGAGTGGCTGAGGAAGCTGGAGGTATTTTTCCTGGAGAAAAGGAGGCTCAGAAGGTCATTATCTCCCTCTACAGCTGCCTGAGAGGAGGTTGTAGTCCAGTGGGGGTCAGCCTCTTCTCCCAGGTGACAAGTGACAGGACAAGAAGACATCAAGTTGCACAGGGGGAGGATTTGATTGGATATAGGCAAACCTGAAAAGGTTTTCAAGGACTTGAACAGACTGCCCAGGGAAGTGGAGGAATCCAACCCTGCAATTGTTCAAAAGAAGTGTGGATGTGGCAGCTGGGAATATGGCTTTGTGGTGAATACAGAGGTGCTAGGTTAATAGTTGGACATGATAATCTTAGAGGTGTTCTTCAACCTTAATGATTATGTGATTCTGGGACTCTATGACTGTTAGTCTGTGTCTGCAGTGAAGCAATTACTCCATCCTCCATACTAATCATATCCAGCCCTAGGCATAATATTATCCCCCAAATAGACCAGTAACACCTGAATTTTCTGAAAGTCTTGCTTAACTCTGACTTCTAAAAGGTAGCTAGAAATAGTTTGTAAGGATGCTTTCTGACCTGAGCAAGAAATAGGTCAGAGCCCATAGTGGCTGCTTTAAGGTGTAGTTGGTGGAAAAAATACATATAAATTACATCACAATTTTTCCATATAAATGTAACAACCTTTTCTAGATCAGATTTCTCCCAAGTTTCTCAACTCTCCTCTAGTTCCACACAAAATGGTTCTTGTTTTCTTTGGGAACCAGGACATCCCTTTGACTGTCCTGGAAAATGTATAAGTTACAAGAATTTAGGTAGAATGATAATTAAGATACCACAGGGTGAAAAAGTAGAATTTTGGGGGTTTTGAATGTGAGTTTAAGGGGCAAAGATGGAGGAAATAAGGTGTGCCCCTGTCCTTCTTCTTCGCCTTTTAGACTCTTATCTTCTGCTGTGGTGGTGGCACTTTTTAATTGGTTTACAGTAAAGGTACACTGTTCAATATGGTCGATAGGTATTGGAGAGTTATTGTAAATAAAGCATAAGTAATTTTTAGTATAAAAGATAATACCATCCTAGGTCCGGAGTGAGTTTTTCACAACCTGGCCTGTAAAGAAGATCTCAGCAGCCCAGAGCCGCAAATGTAAAATAACAAAGAATAAACAAGTCCTTGAACAAGAGAACAGATGATCTCGACCTCTTCTTCAGACACTGGGCTGGGGGAAACAGAAACTTTCACAGAGACAGAGACAAGGTAAAGTCAGGTGAAACAACAACACAACAACAACAAAAAACATTTTTTCTAAAAACCTGACAGTTTTCTTCTTATACCTATGGCAATATTAAGTAATTCCCTCCAGCTCTTTCACATGTTCCTTAACTCATTTATGTTTCATTTAAACCTCAAACAAGTGCTTGAAATTTTACTAAAATCTTCCTTAAAACTCAAGAAAGACTGTGTTTGTCACTGACCTAGAAAAAAATTATCTGAAATTATGCTCTAGCTGTGATTCCTTGACTTCAAGAAGTTGGAATCAAGAGATCTTGGAATCAAGGGATGTTCAAGACATAAATAGAAAGATTTATTTTTTGTGACAGCACTGTGTAGTACTATATGTCCTGTATTTCATCTTACATTGGGAGCCAACAAAAACTGGACATTTACCAGAATAATTCCTTAAATTTATGGAGTGTTTGAGGAATTTCCTACATGAAGTGTCAGTAATAGTACAAATATTGCAATAAAGGTAAATAATGTGGTAAGAAAAAGATCCATTTTTTCATATTGCCAAAGATATTTTCATATTTACAGTTATCTGAGAAAGGCCATATTTTGCATATATCATCAGTGGAACCTTAATCTCACTGTAATACATGAGATCTTTGCCATTAACTTCGGGGAGGGGTGTCAAGATTTCTTATGAAATATTTATTTGCTATCTTACTAGTGGAAAATAATGTATACAGAAGAGATTTCAGGTACATCTTATAGTGCAAAAGAATAGAAAAGTGATAGTAAAATTGAGCTGAATGTCGGAAGAGAATCATTAAATTAAGTATTGTACATGCTTCTAAAACCACATGCAAAATACATGAATCAGACCATTATGAATGGTCTATAAGCACTGTTTATAAGAGTCTTGTACAGATGTAATTCTTCCATATGGGAATGTAACATGGAATCACTGTCTTTGGAGTATTTAAAGCACAACTGGAAAAGTCCTACAGCAGCTCAGTCCAGCTTTGAACTTATGCTTGCTTTGAGCAGGAACTCCAGAGCTCCTTTCAAACTGTTTTGTTTAGGTTCATGTCCTGGGGTGACATTTTATTTTATTATTGCTATTCTAATTTCAACCGAGGCAATGTTCAGGTTTAGTAAAGCACAACTGTTCAATTATCTTCCACTGTTTAAAAAGCTTACTTGCTTTTCCTAGCTTTTAAAAATTAATCCCAACATGACATTTAGACTAGGACCACCAAAATCAAATCAAGACAGCTTGGTGGAGTCATTCAAATAAATCTCCCATTTTTTCTAGAAATGTTATTAAGTATCTCCAGAGATTCTGAACAATTTGCTGATTTGTGACCAGAGCAGAACCAAGTTCCTGTAGGCAAAAAAACACTCTTACAAGAGAAAATTATAGACATGACCTAAGAAAGTAAGAGAATATTACTCTCATTTCTAGAAAATGTACCTCTAAAATTAAAAAAAATTAAAATAATTAAAGAAATTAAGGAAATTCTCATATAAGATTTTTTTTTGTCAGTTGGCTAAACTCCACTAGGAGACGTGTATTTTGCCAGGGTTAAATTTTGCCCTGTGTTTAAAATAATTGAGGGTGCAGAAAAGAACCAGATGAAAACAGTGGGAGAATGAGCACTAAGGTCAGGCATCTGAACCCAGCAACTTCCAAGTTCTCTTATAGAAATTGAAAAACTTCATTGCTTAAAAATATACCTTGCAAGTGTTATCCCCTTTCTTAACCTGATTTGGGGTATCTTGTTCTTTGTGAGCAGTATTCAACTTCAAGGACTTTGGATGATGTTAAAAAATCCCAATTTGATATATGACAAGATTCTTAATCTTTCTGCACCAAGAAGGAAGTTTACATTGCAAAGTAATTTCCCCTGTCATGAGCTAGGAAAATAGGAAGTCAGCTGAGAAAACACTTTAAATGACCTTGCAGTATTGAGCTGCCACATCCCATTTCTGGAGATTTCTGTACATTAAAAGGATTCCCTGATGTGTAAGAAGATCAGTGATATACACAGCAGAATGGAAGATTAAAAGCCACTGGGATATCACTGGGACAGAAGTAAGCATAAGAAAGCTATATTTAGCTAAGTTGGAAGAATAAGAATGTTGTTTTTTTGGGGTTTTTTTAGCTCAACTATTAAAAAAGGTCTTTATTGGAGTTATTTGCAAAATAGGTTTTTCTAGATATTAGAGTTACACGTTATTTTAACATAGAAGAAACTGCTCCAATAAAAGTAGGTTTCATAAAATTAGTTTATAAAAAGTCTTCTAAATTATATAAGCAAAAATGAGCATCGTCAGGGCAAAACCTTAAGTAAGCCTGGCATATTACAATGCTGCTTCACATGGTTTTAGTTCAACATCTGCTGTATTCCACTGGCAGTATCATGTAAACAGGAAAATAGATTGCTTGCACTTGCATTAGAAGGCTACTTGATTATGTAATCTGGAGAATATATTACCACATTAGTTGCCCTCCGTTGAATGTTTTAATTAAATAAAGATAAATGTGACCTTAAGAATATTTTAAAATTCATTTATTTATGGGACTGTATGGTTTCAATACATTGATTTATGCAAAGGTATCATTTCTATACAATAGGACCATGTATTGATAAATAATCTAATAATTTTACTTATTTTTCATTTCAATATGCATGCTAGGATTTTTATCACAAAAATAACAAAAGGCAGATTTGAGTAAAATGAGAACATTCTAGGAACATGGGCAATGAAAAACACCTCACATTTCCTTAGCAGATAATTTTTCTTGTTTTGATCTGAGGGTTGGAACATTGCTGGTTTCAGACCAGGTTCCAGTCTCCTCCAGACAGAACCAGAGCTGTCCATGACCAAAGGACAGGCACAACCTCAGTGACACACCATTGTTGACTCTGCAAGCAGGAAAAATATGCAGCTGAGAGGAGGAGCATGCAATTTCCTGCAATTTCAAGCATAAACTAGAATAAACAAAGGGAAAAGCAGAAGGTCCTATTAGACTTGTAGTCTAAGGAAGGTGAGAGCAAAGAAGCACAGTGCAAAATTAAGAGCTGAAAAGACTTTTTATTTAATCCGATTTTTTATTCCTTACCATATAACCACTGAATTTATAGCACATGATATGAAAGCACCCAACACTTCTCTCTGTCAAAGTCAGATTTTTGGACTATGCAAACCACTGTTGCAGAACAACTTGGCAATTTTCACCCTGCCATACTTTGGGTAAGCATGACTCAACAAATTCCTTGTCCAATTTCCCTTAGATATTGAACTTTCATTTCATGCCTCGGCAGCCCCATCACATGGCCCAATACTGAGTCTTGTGCTAGAGAGTCTGTTGAATAACAAGGAAGGGATTCAGCTGACGTGGAAAAATGTGCTGTCAGAAGGCACTTCTACAATCCCTGACTAACAGCATCTGGCCAGTGGGGCAGCATATGATATGTATGAAAGGGATACAGGTATGCAGTTTGTGGAGCTGGGTGGGGAGCAGGTGGGAATGTTAGCATTCAGAAACACATAATCACAGGTGGATTATGTTAGGTGCTTTTATTAAGAGCGCTCAGAAACTAGGGGTATAGCTAGCCAAGTCTAGCTCCGTCCATTTGTTCAGAATGCACATATTTATACCATTTGAGTTATGATTATATAACTACGTATTTGTTTAAGCAAAGCAATTATTACAATAACTGTACTTATATTGTCCCATTGTATGAACACAATCTCATCTACAGGTACCCTGAAAACTCTAAACATTGATTCTTGTGATCCCCAAATCAACAAATATTTTATCCCAAAATAATTAGATCGTTTGTGTTTCTTATCAATATGCTTAATTATAACCTACATAAGTGCAGTTTTGCATGGTCCACTAAAAACAAAGCACAACATTCCTTTCCCACGATTTTAGAAACATTTTAACCCTATACTAACAGGAAGAGAACAGAAATTCTGAATTTCTTGGAAAGTCATTTTAAAAAAGACATTACTTTCTAAAATAGAGATCAGTGTTAGACATACTGATTTTCTTCTTAGCAGTACATACTGTGCAGGTTTGAAATGAATCTTAGTAATTCTTAATTGCAAAAACTGCTTAGGGATCCTTGAGTGATAGCTTCTGTGGAAATACACATAATTAGTCATAGATATATTAAATTAAAAATTATTACAACTAGTGTCTGAATACAGCAGAGCCAACAACTCCAAAGCAGAAACTGCAGCCTGTACAGAGAAAGCCCTTTAGGAGATAGGGTGTCAGGTGTCAGGTGTCAACACATCTTTTTCAATTAAAGTTTTCAATGAAAAAGGTGAAAATTACTACAGACATAGGAAGTGACTCATTTGAAAGAGATCCACAGGTGAGCTGCCACATTAGATCGAAAGACTTAGCAGAGTAAATAAGAGTACTGCTCTCAAATGGGCACCAAAGAAAAGATCCTACAAGTCTCCAGGGTTGAGAACCTGCAATAAACATTTAAAAAAGTGTTTGTTTTAATGTTTCCCTCAAGTTTTACTCTGGAGAACATAATTGTGCCTGAAAAGAAACTTTCACACTACTTTCTTTCAGGGCTGAGAAAGGCTGATTCTTAACACATCAATAAGGCTGATGTTTTCTAGGGCCTTACAGAACCTAAGGTGAGGTTCTGTAAAAACACGACAAATAAAGCCCATCTTCTTCCCTCCAGTTCTTACCACTTGCAGGTACAAGTCATTCCTTATAACTGATCTGTTGAAATATCTACACTATCCAAAACAAACTTTCCCATTTCCAGACAACTGTAAATATCCACTGAAGAAAGACTAGAAATATAAAAAACATTAATTCCAACTTACATCACAGAAAATTTAGATAATAGTCCATTAGTTCTAGACTAAACATACACCAGCTATATTTTAAACTCAAAATTCATGTCAGCAAGCAGAAATTGAGTGGACACTAATTATAGGAGGTATTCATTACCTGTAACATTGCAGACTACACACATTCTTTTGGACATGTTGAAACTATGTATGGTCTAAAACTGAACTCCAAAGAAAACTTTTTGAAATTTGAATACATATCATAGGTAAATAGATGGAAGAAGCATGGTAGGAAAGGAGGCCATTCACCATTCAACTGTTTAACAGTTAGGAGAAAACTAAGACTATTTGATTTCTGCTGTATTCTGCATTTTTTCATGCACGAATATGGGTATATTCATGAATATGTAAATTTCTGGTATTAGTTTGGATCCCACTGTGATGCTGGCACATAATTAGGAGCTCATCACTAATGATTTATGAGCTGATGCCATGCTATTAGCATGTAGAAATAAAACTACCATAAATAACCTTTTATTTATACTTTACCAGGACTGTTCCCAACAGTAGCCACATTATTGAACATCTACAGGAAAAACATCAGGTCTTCCTTCTAAAAGGTGATTTTCATAAGACTCACAGGATGTGAGTATTTTCTATAGGGGGGAAAGAAAGCATTGGTGAAGATTTGAAAAAAACCCCAACAAACCAAACAAAAAATTCCAGGAAAATAGTCCCTTAGTTTAGAGACACAATGTAACATTGACATAACAGGTGCGATAAATAACAATATTTCAAATTAAAAAAAAAAAAAATTAAAAAAGTAAGGCAGTCTCAGAAAGAAAAGAAAATAAACAAAAGGAAAAAAAAAGGAACAAAAAATACAGCAAGTGCTATAAAACAAACAAACAAAAAATCCTACTTATTATTGTATAAATCCCTCCAGATAAAAGTTTAATTTCAGTTGGGAAAGGTGTATTTTATTTCACTTTTAGACCTTCCTAATTACTTCTTTGACTATATAAAATTCAGTCTGGGAAAGGAAAAGCTTGGGGGGGAAACCTATCCTTTTATATAATAAATACTTGGTGGGAGGGAGTGATGAAGAGGGAGCCAGGTTCTCTCAATAGTGCCAATTGACAGAAGAAGAGATGATGGGGATGATAGAAAATACACAAAAAGCATTACATTCCATCTGAACACGATCAAGCAGGGGTTCTCTTACAGTGATTGTAGTAAAATATTGGCACAGAGAGGTTGCGAAGTCTCCCTCTGTAGAGATACTCAGAACCTGACTGGAGAGGGTCCTGGGCAAGCTGCTAAAGCAGAGCTATTGGAACCAGATGATCTTAAGAGGTCTCTTCAAATTGAAAGGATTCTTCTGTGATAGAAGAAAGGCTTGTGAGGAGATGGAATATCTTTACCTAGGAAGGCTGGAAAACAGCTTCTTTGGGCCATGCAAACAATATTAAACATAAGAAACAGCATCAAAAAAACTAGTAGTCATACTGCTCTTAGCTTAATTATCACAATATTTTAAATAACAAAATTACACAAATTATCAATACATAACAATAAAGCATCAGTTAATATTCAAAAAGCAGAAGTTTTTGGCAGAGAAAAAATAGCTAGCACTTACAAGTTAAAGCTTGCATGGCTTAGCGGTAGGGTTGAGCGAGTTCAGTCTCATTATTGCATGCTAAATTATATTGATAAATTAGCAAGAGCATGCAGCTGATTTTTTGACCTTGTTACTCTTAGATTTAATCTGCACTATTCTTAAACAGTCAATGCATTTAAACTTCAGTGCTGTCATCTCCCCCTCTGTGATCTGTTTGCAGTCTGGAATGCCAGCCATGCCCCTGTGGTTTTCCTTAGGTTTCAAAGCTGACCAGCACCTGAGAAGCAAGCTCCTTTAAAAGAGCAATAACACAGTACTGCTGGTTCAGGTAGCCATCTGCACCATGGAATTGTCAACCTAAATTTAATTTTAATCTGTGTCTCATTCTGACAAGATGAACACAAAGTAACTGCTACAACAGTCTTTATCTGCTCAGCCATGGTCAAACTGAAGTATGGGAGCAAGCTGTCTTGTTTACCACAGACCAGACACAGAGAGAAGAAGCAAATGAAGAAATTAAATTACAGAAGTCTGAACTGATGTTCAGCATGCTGATGAATGGCTTCCTACTGCACTCTGACTCTAAAAAGAAGAAATAACTAATGTATATAATTTTACTAGAAATGTAGGAGAAGAGCCAGCTGAAGGAGAGTTCACATTTATGGCAAATTGTACTGAGATCACTCCTCAACTACTACAGAAGACAACTGCTGCAGAGTGACAACAGGTGGCAGAAACATTTAGAAGCTGGCAATACCAACTCTTATCTCCAGATTTACCACAAAGCAGTTCCAGAGGTGATATTCCCCATTTTGAGGAATCTGGTTCCATGACATTTTCAAGTGATGGAGACATAAAAAATCACAGTGGAAGTTTCCTTAATGATCAATTATTTTCATATTAATTCTGTGTTATTTACACACATTTATTACCCTGCTTTCTTTTGTTTTCCTTTTCCCCCTCCAGTTTCATGTTGGGTTCAATAATTTATCAACAGAAAGAGGTATTTCTTGGATTTTACTGTAGGTCACTGCCAATATTTTCTGCAGTTACTTAAGGATGCAGTAACATCTCGTTCATATGTCCATATTTCCCAAAATACTTCCCTTGCTGATGTCAGGCAAACAAGCCACATGATGTACAGGGTGCATTTACAAGGAGCATTTCTGGGGTCTTGAATCTGACTGTCTTTGTGCTAACTTGTTTTAGTTGTGTCTGACTGAGTTTTGGCCCATACCATGCTGCATCAAACAATGACCAGGCATTCTGAGCATCAGTGCAAGCTGTGCAGTATTTCTGGTAGACTTTTCTGAATTTCAAGAGAGTTTAATAGGACTTAACTAGACCACCATTTTTCCAGTTAGCACCAAGTCAGAGAAAGGTGCTGAGTATGCTCGGGTTACTAGTTTATCTATTTATTAGCTACAGATACTTAATTCAAATTTATATAATATACCCTACTAATTTTATAATACCTGGCATGTTAGAACTGTTCACAGGCAATATTGATTGCTTCCAGAGCTTTTTCTTGTATGGCATTAGAGCAGCTGAATAAGTGAAAGGTATGGAAAATGCAGCAGTTTCAGTCTTTGGCTGGAATCTGGTTTTATCTTCCCCACATAGATCCTCATTGCCATGAATATATTGTTTGGTCCTTGTGATATGGAGAATGAATGTCAGAAGGGCAGGTGTGGAGCCCATGTGAAACCACAGCTATGAATGACTACAAACCAGGATCAGGCCTATGTTGGTGACAGCAATACATCACAGATCAGCACGTTTTGTTCATATCTGCAACTTTCTCTGGCACATTAAACTCGGTAGTCCCCAGGAAATCAGCATTGCAAGATGAACCAGGCCTTGTAGCCCTCAGTATCTGGAGTCCCTGAACCCCATGGAAATTAATTTCCATATATTCCATCTGCTTAGACTTTACAGTCCCTGAAAATCCAGGCTTACAGTTACTGCCAACCCAGGTCTTTCTTTTTCCAGAACAGGCCACTCTTACAGTGATTTCACTCAGCCACTTACAATGGATCACACAATTTTAGTTACAATCCAACTATTGAACAAGCAAACAGTGCAAGGATTTCCTGAAAACTAAGTCAACATGCATGTGTATGACTCAATTTCCAGACAGAATTTTCCTCCTTGCTTGATTTGCAGTAGAGATTTAATTCTAAATTCTTCAGTCTTGAGTTTTAGGATATTCTGGGGTGGATTTGAGGTTTTTGCAGCGTCCTGTGATAGAGTCCTTCCACTGTGTGTAAACATCAAGCACAACTTTTTCTTGCAATTCTTAGAAGGAAAGATTCAGAAGAAGAGAGGTTCCCCTCTCATTTGAATATATGCACCAAATTAACTTTCTTTTTCTACTACAATTTCTCCAATGTTGTGCCTTATTCTTGTTTTCTACTTTTCCCTGTCTTATAACAGAGAAATATCTGGCACAACCACTTCAGAAAGGAAAAAGTCAATTTTAAGCAGTTTCTAGTGGAAAAAGACACAGACGGCTAGGAAAAAAAAAAAAAAAAGAAAGAAAATAAACAAAAGAAAAAATTATTACTGAAGTAAGAAGCTAAGAAGTCTCTTATTGGAATCAATTCTAAAGGAGAAAAAAAGGTGAGCATATCTGATTGCTCTTTCAAGCATCAATAATATAGGTATAAAATAATTTGGCCACCACCCTACTATACTCCCTGTATTGCTTGTGGAAAGGGCCGGTTTGTGACAGACTAGAGAGCAAACCCTTGTACTCAAACATTGAGGGGTAAGAAGGCCAGGCTTACAAAGGGTGGATGAAATCAGTTTGTAGCTCACCACAGAGGCAGAGCTGCTGATCTCTCAATTGCTGGCGACCACCAGGAAATTGAAAGAAGCTGTGACTGGAGTTCAGATTGGACATTTCCTAATGTATATTCCCTGAGAGGATGATCCTGGAATGGTCTCTCCAAGGAAGTGGTCATGGCACCAGTGACAGTTTAAGGAGTGTCTGGACAATGCTTTTGGTAATATGGTTTAGTTTTACCTAGTCCTATATGGAGCAGGGGATTTGGCTCAGTGATTCTTATGGATCCTTTTCAACTTGATGTATTCTATGATTCTATGATTGTGTTCACATGATTGGGATCTAGTTGAAACCACAAATAAAAAATTAGCACACATATGCAGGAACAGAATTTAAAAACTAACACAGAAAATAGGGGACAACTAACAACAAACATAAGGGATACATATCACAGAATTATTTCAAAACCCATTTTATGCTATGGGAAAATATAATCATTTATGCTATGAATGTGGACAGCTTTGGATTTCTAAGGACAAACTGCCCTGCATAAATTCCTAATACTATGATCTTCAATTCACTGACTGATAGTTTAAAACAATTGGATTTGTATGTGACATACATAAAAATCAGGTTTTCTCTTCTTTTCTCAGCAATAAATTCCATGAAATGAAAGATTTTTGACACAGAAATTGCAATTCTAACCGGAGACAAAATTAATGTGCATTCATGAAACAGAACATGAACAAGAAAACTGTTTTAGTGCATAGTGGACTTCAGCTGGGCATTGTAGATCTGCTACAATGAAGGCAGCATCATCTTTTCTTTGTCTGTTATTAAAAAATAATTACTTTGCTTGTTTAAACAGTCAACTCCTTTTTATCTTTTTGCTGATAGAATGCCTCATAGAAAAGTTTAGAAACATGAAGTTAACACACTTAAGGTCACATGCTCTAGTCCCTCAGTCACCCATCTTCACAGCAAAAAACTCATAAGATTAGTCCTTTCCTACCTTGAATTTTTATTTTAAAAGTTAATAGCAAAGGAGAATTTTGTTTACATGTATCCATATTGAAATAGTGTCTTTTCATTGTGAACACTAATATACTGGATGGATATCAATGAGATGACTGCAGGATCTCATTCTTTCTCTTCCAGCTGCAGGTAGATGAATTGTATAAATCCATCAAATAAGCATGCATTTAGGTTCAGTCCTTCCAATTTTGAGCACTGGTTATAAGTGTTTAATGCTGGACTGAAATCTGTAAAAGACAAAAAACCCCCAAACTCAAAAAAACCCCAACACCTCAAACCCTTAAAGAGTAAAAAAAAAAAAAGAAATTGTCACAGATGTACTCAAGATTCATTTTTCTGACAAACAGTAAATAACAGCTTTGAAAGAGATAACAGTTGGCAATTTAAAGTATTAATGATCTTGGCAGGATCAGATTCCAAGTTCAAAGACATTAATAGAAAATATTTTGAAGGGCAAATTAATAAAATCTACAAGAAAATTAAATAAACTGGAAAATTACTTCTGGATGAAATTTTCTACTGACTTGTCTTCTCTGCTTTTCACAAAGAGATTAATCTATGATCTTGGGTGTAAAATCCCTTTGGAAAGTCAACCTCACCTGCTTGTGGAACCCCTTTAGTGAAATCCTTGTGGAATCTTCTTAGTGATCATAGGAGACAATAAATGCATAGAAGACAGCAAACAAATATTCATCTCATTTCCCAAAAGGGGAGAACTACATCAAGAAAATAGAGAAAGACAGATTTTTAAAATATAAATTATAGAATAGGATACATTACATATACATTGGAAATAATAACAAAAACAAAACAAAAAACAAAAAGTATTTTTGATCACATTCTGACTTTCAAACCAACAGACTGTTTTGGTGGTATTTTTCTTTCTCTTCAAAGGAAAAATGCAAAAATTGAAACAGGAGCATTATCTAAACCAAAATGATGATAAAAACTGAATGTACTAAAGAATGGAAGATCCTGAGAAAGCCAGATATCACACTTTTTTTTCAGTGCACACTTAGCGAGGTGGATTCTCCCTGGAAAAACAATATAATGCAGAAGGAGCTGGTATTTGCCTACAAGTTTCTACACATTTTCAGACTCCTTCTCAATGAATTTAAGATCAGGTAGTGCTGGTTCAAGGTGCCCTCTCCATCTCTTCTAAAATAATCCTCACACTGATTACTTTAAACAATATAGTAAGTATTTTAGATAATATAATATTTTTAAAATCTTAATTTCTCCAAAAACTAGCAATTAGATTAGTTTTCTGGGATACATCTCCTCTCCAGTTCTATTTTATTTTTTTTTAGCAATCAAACATACCTCCCCCATCCAGTCATGTCTGAACATCTGTGTTGCCAGCCTCAGTGGTAGCTACAATTCAAAGCTCTTACCATATGTGACTCCAAGTATTATGTATGTTAGTTGAAGGAATATTCTATTCAAGTACTTTCTGCTCTTTCAGACATTACCTAACATCTTTTACATAAATCAGACAAATATCACTTGTCTGACAAGCCTCAGGAACTCAGACTCTTCCAAGTAATTAAAAGACAAAAAACCTACTGTAACACACACAGCCCCCCAGCCTTCCTGTCTTACAGACACACACACACACACAATACACACACAACCCCTGGGTAAACTTAATAAGATAATTTACTAATTTTTTTTAAAGTCTAAGAAAGCATGGGAAAGAACCAGATACTCCTTAAGGGACTACTAAGCAATATTTGAAGATGCCTTCCCTTTGATTTTCAGCTTCTCTATGACATTCATGTCATATGCCCTTTTAGCCTGGTGTTAGGCAAATAATGAAACTAGTACTAGGAGTAGTACCATTCCCACAAATATCAAGGATGTTCTCCCTCAGCTTAAATTTTCTTTTTTGTAAAGTAGAAAATATATTGTTCCCAGGAGCATCAGTTATAAATGCTACATGTTCTTTATACTAGGAATGCATATTTTCAAGAAGTCAAGCAGAGAAAGGTTTATTTATATTTATTATTCAACATTAACAACAACTGAATTACTGCAGGTCTCCTAAAGTCTATAACTAAGAGTATGAAGTTAGAGAAACCTATTCCTTTACAGATTCTCCACACAGTGTAGCTGCCCTAAAACCAAGACTCTCAGTACTACATGAATCTCATTTATGATGCAATTAATATTTCTTTATTACTGGTTTCTGCAATGATGATTTTCCTCCCACAGTAAACACTAAATAATGATAAATTCTATACTGGAAATGAAACCTCCTTGTGTTTCAAAGGACATTGTTTTTAATCATGAAAAACAAAATGCAGATATGCTCTATGCTTGCGAGTAAAACTTTGTATTGAGGTAACTACCTACAGCCTGAAAAATGTGGAACTCTTTGAAGTGTATCAGGGTCTGTGAATTGTAAAAGAAAAAGAAACTGACTCTCTTTATTTTTGCTAGGGAATTTCCAGAAAGTCTGCTGTTCTGCAAACTCATGAATAGACAGACATTTTTTTCCAGGAATGAGAATGTGATTATCTATGCTGTATAATTGTTAGCATAGTGCTTTCCCTGGTACTGAGACAATAATGACATAGAGAAACAGTTTTTTACAAAAAAAATTCTTGGGAATAGTTTACGAGTTTGCTAACACAGTAGTCATTTCACAGACATCACAACCCCAAAATCAGATTCCTTCAATGTTCACTGTGGGGTTTTATTTAATATTTATCTCACACCTAAAGTATGACTTTTCCAGAGGGCATGATGGACCATATCACTTTGGGGTTTTCAGGAAAACGAAAGCTAAAATGCTGAGCTAGATGTCCCAGAATTTGTCCTGTGTCCATGAGCTTCTGAACACTCATGGGCACAGATTGGTGTGGGGGGATAAAAGGAGAGCAAAAGTCCCTAAGTGTTATCCATGTGCTATATTGTGGGAACCCAGGACATCCCTCTGACTGTCCTGGAAAATTTTTAAGTCACAAGAATTTTGGCAGAATGATAGTTAACATATCACAGGGTGAAAAAGTAGAATTTTGGGGTTTTTAATGTGAATTTAGGGACAAAAATGGAGAATTTAGGGCATGTCCCTGTTCCTTCTTCTTCATCTTTTGTCCTCCATCTTCTGCTGTGATGGTAGCACTTTTTAATTGGTTTAGAGTAAAGATATACTCTTTAATATAGGTATTGGAGAGTTATTGTAAATAAAACACAAGTAATTTTTAGTATAAAAGATAACACCATCCCAAGGGCGGAGAGTTTGACACAATCTGGCCTGCAAAGAAGATCTCAGCAGGCCAGAGCTACGAATGTAACAAGATAACAAGAATAAACTGTCCTTGAACAAGAGAACAGACAATCTCAGCCTCTTCTTCAGACACAGGGCTGGGGGAAACAAGAGAGACTTGAAATCTCTGGTCATCACAGCAAAACAAAAATCCGAGACTATATCAGAGCCCAGATTTTGGATTTATTACTTTAAACACAGCAAAATTGTTATAATATTTGATTCCTGAATTATTTCCTTTGAGGCTGTCCATATTCCTTTGAGGTCCTACTGACAACTATGGATTCAAGACCTGACCTTGCACATCCAAATATACAGTTTAGATCACAATCTACATATGAATGCATGTCCCATCTGATTACATTTTGAACAACTGAGGACTGAGGTTTCTACAGTTTTAGAGAATTGAAGCTATATAATATTGTAATATAGTATATTGTATTATGGACGAATTTATGGTAATTTAAAGAAAAAATGTTATTTGTCTGTTCTTATACAGAACCATGTTCAAACAGTTATTTTTCTCCTGTCCAATATTACAGCATCTTCACTAGATTAGAGTACCTTCAGTGCTTTGAGGGAAATATTATTCAATTTTTAATTTTTGGCTGGTTTAACTATATCTAGGGTTGTGATACATAACTGCTGTCAAATCTGGGACTCAGCTGCCAAACTGCTTCTTACACAACTGACCTGTAGAACAATATAATGCAAACAAAATCTGGAAATTTTATTGTAAAAGTTACTTTAATTAATTCGTTTTAAATTGTGGATTATAGGTTGAAGTAACAAGTTTTTTCTTTACTTTTCTGAAGCATAATATAGATAAGTTCACTCTCTCATCTGTATTTATACATTTTTTGTCACATAAACACCTTCAGAAACACTGGATATTGATGGATATTGTTTAGCATATAGATAAGTGAATGGCTTATTATGAATGATTTATTTAAATCCTTTTCTTATGCCATATCTATGAGCAGATTGCAGTTCCTTCAAATTTATAAAATATTCAGAATTAAAATAGCTTATTTTAAAAGTTGTTCATTTTAGAGACTGAATATGAACTGGTTTTTATAGAGTATGTGTGTTGAATGCCTTGATCAAAAAAGTCATATGGTACTGTTCTTATTTCTTGATTGGATAGGCATCAAAGCAGCTCTACTACAAATCCTCATACATGCAAACATAAATTTATATTTCAGGTTATTTTCATAGAAGTGACCTTGTGTTCTCTGTCTGCAAACATTTTAGTGACAAAAAGTAATTCATACTGCCTTTAATTAAAAAAAAACCAAACCAATACAAAACAAAACAAAAAAAAACCCCAAGCAGCATAAAATGTGATTAAAAGGAATGCATAAAAAAGTCAATCAGATAATCACAGAAAATATTTTGCATTATATTCCATTAGCTGATTTATAACCATTAAGTTTTTACTACTTTCTTTCTGTTTCTCAATAATTTATGAAATAACGTCTGCAAACTGTCATTTCTTGTTGAATCTTCTGTCTCCTCTGTTTATTGAAAGATCTAAACCTGTTTTTCTTCTGTGCTAAACAATTACATGTCCTTTTCATGACATTTGAAAATCAATAAAGTATAATGTTTAAAGGAAAAGTCAAGGCATGAATTTTTCATGAACAGATTATAGATTAATCTGATTGTTCTGAATATGACTGTTTTACAGGCACATGCAACTAGCTGAAAATGACAATATTCCTCATGCATACATTTCTCAGCATACATCTCAAGAAAAAAAAAAAATATGAGTGTCCTGTGGCTTCTTCACATTCTGAAAAAAAAAAAAAATTTACTACCTACCAAAATCTGGTGGAGTTCCCAGTCGCTCTGTTATTCAGGTCAAGATCTGTAAGAATGCATTACAGTTCTTTCTGTAACCAAACTGACTGATGTCTGCTTTTGACATATTCAGATACCCAGGATATCTCTGTTATGTGAACGTGTAGTCTGAGACCCTAATTTACAGCTGAACAATTTTTATACAAATATGTGTGTAACAACTTCATTATAATTATGAATAGTATTAGCAGTGGTAACAACAGCAGTAGTAATGTTGCACAAACATCAATATAGCATTAAGTTTCCTAATTCATCACAAAAATATATACCAGAAGACAGTCACTGCTTCTGACAAGAAGCTACACAAGAGGTTGAAGGTGGCTAGAAAGCTATAAAGATAAGAAAGCTATAAGGAAAGGAAGGCAGAATAATGACATGTCAAAGATCACAAAAAAGTTAAGGTCAAAGGTATTAGTAGAATAAAATTATTTTCATATCTAGTCTCATGTCCTACCTACAGGCCCCTAATACAGTGGCAACTATTTCCAAGTAAATCTCCAGGTAACAGGAGGAATTCTCAAGACAACTATCCAGAAGGAATCCTGTTTCTGTCTGACAGTTTTTGACAGAAAGGCAATCCCACTTCAGCCTCTCTCATGAATAATTATATTATCATTTAAATAGCATTTTACATTTAAGGGTCTTCAAATGCTTATCAAAAACTACTCACTTCCATTGCATACAATTCTTAAATGACCCTGAAAGAAGCAACACTTGCCTGAAGAAATTTCTCATTATTCTTTCAGCTTCCACTAAACTCAAAATTGGGTCATTCAGTTCAGGAGTTTTCTAGACCTTTTCACTAGAACTAGACAGAGCATCTGTCCTCCTCTAGCATGTGAAGCTTGCTTTACTTTCAAATGGATGGTGTGTTGATGAAGAACATTTTAATGTAACATTGAAGATTTAGAGGAAAAACAGAAGCTACTTGGTCACAGTAGCCTGGTACATTTTTACCACTTTGTAAACATCTTCCTGTTGCCACCTATGGGAGATGCACGGCGGTGTCTCTACCTAAACTGGATTTCTGATTCCTGGCTACCTTGGTCTGTATGCTACTGTGTCACAGTCAGTGACAGACCAGGTTTAGTCACCTCGGAATATAACTCAGAAATGCTTTTGGGTTTTGAAAAGGTGAAAGCAGTATGTGGGTAGAGCATCTATGGAAAACCACAGACATTCTAACTATGCTTTTCCTTGTAATTGGTGAATCACATTGTGGTAGTTTGACCAGCCCTACAGAAGTGAGCTGGCTTGTTTTGAGGTTGGACCAATTGGAAGGCATTTAGTCTTCCAATTGAAGAATATTACCTTTCAAGGAAAACAAAGGCCCGGAAAACTCTTTCTTTTCCAGTCTGGGTCAAGGTAACAGGGTAGCTCGGTCCCTCCTCGCGGCCGGGCCGGGCCCTCCCCGGAGGCGCCGAGCCCCGTGCCAGCGGGCCGGGCGCTGCCGCTGCTCCGGCCGTGGAGGCGAGGGGGCAGCGGCTGCAGGACGGGGCACACGCAGCCGGGCGGGGAAGGGCCGAGCCGGGTCTGGCAGCTCCCAGGCTGGCGGAGGTAAGGACTTCGGCCTTCAGTGGCCGCGGCTGAGGCAGAAGCAGCCATGCAGCCAGCAGAGAGACAGGCCCTGCAGCCCCGCAGCCCCAGCACGGCCTGCAATTCACTTGAGCGTTTTGGCCTGGCTGCGGCCTTTTGTTAACTCTTTCGTGAAGAAAACCACATGAAACTTCCAAAGCATGAATCCTGCTGTCCTAGGGTGACGTTATGATGCTTGTATCCCCATTCGTGTGTCCTGTTTATGCTGGATATTATGTTCTGAGCCTTCGAGACTGGCTCTGAAGGGCGAATGTTTTGGTTCTGTTATCAGCCTGCTCCCCCCACGGCTGGAGGGAACAGAGACAGGGCAGAAAATAGTGTGGCTTTTGTATTTTTGCTTGGCTCTGCCTTCTGCTTTTGCTCCTGCTTTGCTTTTTTTGTTTGTTTGTTTTTTTTTTTTTTTTTTTTTTTTTTTTTTTTTTTTTTTTTTTTTTTTTTTTTTTTTTTTTTTTTTAACTACTCGAACCTACTCCGGACTGGGACCTGGGACACACCGAGAGTTTGCTCCTTGTGTCCAGCAGCAGCCATGCCCAGCGCCGGAGGAAGTGACAACAGAGCGACCACTCCCAAGAGAGACTTTCTGAATTTGTCATCTTTTTTCATCTTTTTCAGAGTGGTGAAAGAGTGTTGTCATCCGGTATTGTTCATTTTGTGTGCTGGGGGTGCTGTGCCTGTTAAATAAACAGATTCTTTCCACTTCTCTCTGAAGAATCCTTCTCGAACCGGTTAGGGGGAGGGGCCCTGTGGGTTTGCTTTCTGGAGGGGCCCCCTTTGCAGGTTTTCTCCCACATTTTCCCTAAACCTGGACACCTCCCCAGTGAGAGAAAGAAGAGACGGAATGAGATAGAGAGAGACACAGCATGAGACCTAATGACAGGAGAATGAGAGAAGATTCCTAGGTTGGAAGGAAGGTTGAAGGAGTGGCCTAGTTGGACTGCTCTTGTAAAGCCATAGAGAATGGACTTAATACACTGTAACATATGAAATGCTTTTAGGGGGATGCAACGTTCTAGTCATAACTGTGAGTTGATGTAATTGTGCTCCATTCTCTAATGGAGAAAATTGAACTGAGAGTGAGAGAGAGAGAGAGAGAGAGAGAGAGAGGGAGAAAGATGACGCCCTCTGCTTAGTGAGAGATGACCTCTGGTTTTTTGAGATGAAGATGAGATAGATGAAGAGAACTCTTGTTTTATACTAGATAAAGCAGCCTTAAATTGTACTCTAAGAAGCTGATGTGGCCCATGACTGGCTGTGGAAGGCTGCCTAATGGGAGGGGCTTCACAATAGCAAATTTTTTTCCCCACGGGTGGGCCATTCATGAAGTGTGAGTACAAGAGAACTCGTATCTTGTGGAAAACCTCTGTGGTATTCAAGAGAGACTCCTCTCCCTTGGTGAACTGAGAAATGATTATTCTAAGAGTGGTAACGGACTGAAAATCCAATGTTTTGTCTTTTTATATTGGAGTAAGAAAGTGAATGGTTGGTGGGGGAAGGAGAAATGTTTTGAAGGTTTCATTCTGATTTTTTTTTCTTTTAATGTTAGTAAAGTTTTATTACTTTCAAGTTTAAGCCTGCTTTGCTCTTGATTGGGGAATTTCAAATAAACGAACTAAAATCATTACACACGTAAAATGTCTCCTACCAAAAAATGTTGGACAATGTATGAATGGGATTTACAATTTAGATTTAACTGTTCAAATAAATTAATCTAAGAATGGGACATTTCCACCAAGTGTCCTTTCCATTTGCCTAGTTCCATTTCATTCTTCTCTGAACCAAGGCTAATACAATGCTCTAAGGTTGGTTGGATTTTTAAAAATTAGAAATAAAATATGTTTTATTAAGTGAAGATAGTAAAGAATCAGGAATTCAAAATTAAGATGAGCAGTTAACTGTAGATGGGACATGATCCAATGTAAATGCACATTTTCTCTTTACTTTCTTTACATTTACCACAGGAATCTCATAAATATGGCCAGAGCTCTTACCCCCAAAAAATCCTTTTAGCTGTGTGAATTCCATTCCAGATTCAAGCCTTATTAAATTTAGCATCTTAGTTATTCCCCAGGGGAGTAGTTAGGAGGAAGTATAAGTACAGTTTTCTTAGCATCTTAATCCAGTTTCCCTCCTAACTCATATATGGGTACCTGCAGGGAATTATAGCTTCCTAATTCATCTTTTAGAGCTTCTTCCATAGGCAATAGTACAGTGCACAAGTCTGTCTGTCTACTTCTATGACACAAATTAATAGGACTCTAGAGGACTTCCACCTCCAATCTGAAATCTGGAATGCTTGTCTTAAAGAACAAGCATTCTTTTCATGGTAGGCTATAATAGTCTACAGAAAATGGACTCCTATTATTAGCCTCTTGCACCAGATATTCTTAAAGATAACTCCTCACGCAAAGGCTCCAGAAATTAGGAAATTAGAAAAGAAAAGTTTCTTGGCCCTAGGTCTTTACTCTTTAAGGCATATAAATGATCACTTTTATTTACATCAATGAAAAGGTAATGTCTTCTATGTAAGAGAAATATGAATGAGAGCCTCTGGGTCTGGATTGCTTTCAGTATTAGGGACAAATACTATCCACAGTCCCATGGCTTTAAATATAATGAGTTACTCCAGGGACAGACAAGTTTTATTTCAGGTATGGTGCCATACAGATTTTTGGCCCCTTACATTTTTTTCATACAGGCAGCCTATATTCTCCACTCTTTTTTCCCATTTGGTTAAGATTTAGTCTTTCATTTCTCAGTTTTAACAGCAGCTGATAATGCAAAAATAAAGGAAAAACCCCTGTCTTACTTGAAATATGTCTCCCAATAGATGTTACTGGAGGGGAGGATTAAAAAGAACACATCAAAACTTAATGTAGAAAATTCCTGCTGAGCTAAGAATTTTGTGAGTACTCACATACTCTCAGCTATGTTGAGGATGGGCCAAACACGATCTCAATGTCCCACCACCACTGTTTAATCCTTTCTACATGGTTTAAGTGAATGGCTCCTCTTGCAGTTTTGAAACTCTTCCCGATGTAATTATTTTAACAAAAATGGCGATTCAGCCTTTGGAATTTCTTCAGCAAATACTTCTCTGATATTATTTATTATTGCACTTACTGCAGCACATAATCTCAGTGACAAGTGTATCCTGGTAATGTAATTAGATACTACTGGGCAGTTGTGTTTATATGACTGATTTTTCAAGATTTCTTGCAAATAAAATGCAAATTGCAGAACAACCTTTTAGTAATGATACCATTCCTGTACTTATTTCTCTTTCCACCTGCAATTGCCTTTCTGAAGTTTCAGCAATGGAGCTACATTTTTTTTTTTACCAGATATATGCCATGGTCGCAATTTGATAAAATTCACACAAAGTGAATTTGGCTTTACCCAAAACTGAAGGATGTTAAAAAACTGTGTTTAGAAATCACCCGGTGGGTTTCTCACAATACCAGAAGCACAGCAAACATTTGAACACAAAGCAATGTTTTACTGGAGATGTGAAGCCCATCCCTCCGCCTCTTCTCTGAAAAAAACCCACAGGGATATATGCCCTTCTAAAAGTTATAACTCACATGTTTTCAAAGTTACTCTGATACTGACTTAAGGCCTACGCATGTGTTATGCACACTTCTGTCTGTGGCTGGGTCACTACTGTTACCTAAACTGCTGTGTAATGGGATTGTTCTGCTGGCCTTCCCCATTACATGCATTTTCTACTCACCTAAACTGAAGGTAAAACTGAACTTAAAACCAACCTACAAACTGACAGTTTTCTACCTTAGGCTTATGACCCAGAATATCCCTCAGTGATGCTAAATTTGGGAGATGTGGCAAAAGTAGTGACAAATCTTGGACCTGCCTTGGAGTCTTGTCATTCACCATGGAAACCACAGATCAGTTTTGTATGCTCTCTAAGCTATGCCTAGCTCTTTCTTGTGAACTTGGCTCCTTATCCTAATCTGTTTAATTTTGTCTAAAAAGATAAATAAATCTGAAAGGATTCTGTTACTGAAGATCAAATAAATATGGATTCCTAGCTTGTAATGGAGAGTCACTGCTTCACAGAGTCCAAAATATGGATTTTTTTGGACCTGGCAATTTTAGGTTTAAAAGAAGAAGAAGTCTTTTAAGATGTGCAAAGGAGAATTCAATGCTTAAAAATGTTGCTTCAAAATGATGAGAACAGTCAAACATCTATCTGTATTAGACCAAGAATATGAAAGGTACGTAACTTGCAAAATGTATTTCTTTTATGGCCTAAGGTTCCCAGGAAGATTCTCTGATTTTAAATGATCAAAAAGACATGCCATCCTGAGTCTGGCTTATGGCTTTGTTTTATAGGTAAAAGAAGCTCAACCACAAAATCCAGAAAAAAACCCAAAAAAACAAACAAACAAAACAAAACAAAACAAAAAACCAAAAACAAAACAAAACAAAAAAACAAAAAAAAAAAAAAATAACAAAAATATCCGACTAGAATTAGCCTGGTCAAATGCAACATTTATCTGAAAATCCATACATCAACAAAGCTAATGGGAGTTGTGTATGTTAATCTTAATGCCTAAAAAGCAACTGTATACTTACCATTTTAAAAACTATTCTGGTCATAAAAAATGACATGAAATTGATCAGAAAAGGAATAAAGCTTAAAACCATTAAGTAACAAGTAGGTTAATATTCTTAGCCAAGACTAGTTCAAAGAACATCCAATGATACATCCAAAGACTGCTTCTGGTGAAATAAAGTTTGGAAAATATTTTTCTATCAGAAGGCTAGGTAAGAAAATACATTCCTAGAAAAAGTGAGGTTATTAGACTTCCTTCATAATCAAATGATTTCTAAAACACAATGCCAGAAGATGATATTAGAGTCTATGACAGCTGCTTGCTCTGTTTGCATTACTGTCTAATCCCATATTAAAGGGATTTGATGAGGACTTTAGTGAGAAGCAGGGTCTACCCTGGCAAAGTCCATCAGAGAGAATACATGTAATAATGATAGCATTAATTAATAGCACAGACTGGATTAGGTACTCTTTAAGGAGAAGATACTGCTCCAGAGCAGATTCAATAGTCATTGTACATGCCTGAGAAACTCACAAATATAGACCACAATTAGAAATGTGCCTTATGTTTTTATTGCTATATATACACACATAGCCCATTTTGGAAAATTTGATACCAAAATCCCACTGAAAATGGCAACAAAAGTGTATCTGAATTACTCCAATGTAAGTGGATCTGAGAACACAGTATTGCTTTATTTGCTAAAATTATACATATTACTGTTCTCAGCTATCTATTTATTGCCTTCTCTTAAACATGGAAAGTGTTTCCTGTAGTATTCCAACTCTTACGAGTTCAGTGCGAAAACGTTTATAGGCTCTAACAAGTATTTTCTGGGTTCATCTGGATGATTGAGATAACAAAATATTAAACAGGAGATTAATCACAAACTATAATCTCTGCTTTTTTCCTTTGATAAAAAACTGCCTCATATTTAACAACTGACATTGGTGATTATGTCTGCTGGTAATTCAGATCTCAATGGAGTTCCCTGCCAAACCACCCACAGCAGGAGCTGGCACAAGGCCTATGCTGTGGATGGATTGGGAATGGCATGTACATAGAACCAAGTAATTTTTGTGGTGGGAGGGGCAGCTGCTCCATCTCAGCTGAAGGTGTGGAGAAAAAAGTACTAGTTACAGACTGACCTTCTGTGGCAAAACTTATATTTGGCATAAATATGTACCATACCACTGAAGACAATTAAACTGTGCCTGTTTATGCCCTGGCTATAATTTGGTCTTTACTTTCAATTTCATTAGTAGAGTGATGCAGTTGAGAGCCAGCCATTCCTAACCAGATATATATTTTGCTGCTGTCTTGCTAATGTAGACTTTGAACTTCTGCCAAAATGCCTATACCAAATTTAATTGAATAAACATTGGAATGAATCTAAGTTTGAATAATAAATTCATTTCTGAGGGAGCATTTGCCAGTCCTAGCTTTCCTTTGTGCCTGATCTTCTCTCACAGGTGACAGGGAGTCACTCTTCCTCAAATCCTTATTGATAAGCAGAGATCATCTTCCTAGTAACCTCCTATTTCTTTACTCTATTCATGAAAACCTGTTCTCTCTAATGGCATATTTATTGCTACTCTTGCAGATAGATGAACTATCCCAAGCATAACCTGATCACAGATGGTATAAAGCTCACTTTAATCAATCTCTTGCTGTGTTCCTGGAATCAGAGTCAGCCTGGCCCCAACTTCATAAGCTTGTTATGTCAATGCCCAGGCTGTACAAAACATCAGGTGCATGGGGCCCTAATCTGTTTATTTTTGCCCAACAAGCTATAGACTGTTTTCACAATATAGATTTCAGATGAGAAAATGTTTGTTTGCTTGTCACTGATACTTTAGGATTTCAAGGGCCACTAATCTGTCAAACCTGAGTAGTTACAGGGGTTTAGACTTGTCATTTCCTAGCAGGTAATCAGATGATATAGACAGTTTTGATCTATAAAAACCTAGTTTAGGTTCATTTTATGAAATCTTTGGTAAGAGATAAATACTAAAGCAGCAGAGATTGGCCTGATAACTAACTGGAGAGATAGAAGGTGGCTCCATTTGGCATCTAGCGAGAGACACGCTGGGGCAGCATCTGCCATCGTCTGGCACCCAGCAGCAGGTGAGCAACAGGCCTGACTGTCAGGGAGATCTGTGTGGGCATGAGCCAGGGGAGCAGCTCCACTAAAGGCCCCTTCTGACCTCCTTATGGAGCCCGGTTGGGATCAAAAGGACACAACTGAAATTCCAGCAGTTTTGTAACACTGGGTTCTTGCTTACCATTCAGTTTTGAGCACTCTATTTTCTGTCTTTTGACAAAGGCAACAAGCATAGGTTAATACATATGTTTAAAACAAGGATTTTTCTAGGCAAGAGATGGAAAACTTCTGCTCATTCCATTTTAATGCTGAGCTAGATTTGAACCCAGGCCTTAAAAATAGTTTCTGTGAGATCATTATTTCCAAGATGAAAATGAGGATGTAGCACTAGGGTCTGCAGTGTGGAAGACGGAAAATTCTTTTTCAGTGCATTGATTTTATTTTTTTACGCAGTTGGTTGATGTTTCCCCAAGGTCTGGAAATTAAAGTAAATCATGGAGAAAATAGGGTAGTGAGTAGAGATGAAAACAGACAATCAAATTCGTGCCTTAAATGAATATATCACATTTGTCTAAAGCTATCCAATGCCAGTAAAATTTACTGCAAATATGAGATCCCTTTCTGTAGCCATATCCTTGGATGGACAGAAAACTATATGTATATAATATGATACACTGAAAGGGAAAATCAAATTCCACACAACTTTTAAAAATGAATTCAAATACACATGAATGTAAAATCATGTTGAAAAAATAAATATATAGATTTCCATGCTTAATTGCTAACCCCCCCCTCTCAATATACATTAACTGATTGGATGATAAGGTATATTCAATTCTTTAAATTACTATAGAATCTGAAATTTTAATGTGTTTTGCTAGGTTTTTATTCAGGTCAAATCCCCATTAGTTTCAATAACTACCATATTTCTGATTTTGTAGATCCAATGAAGGTATAATAACACAATTTTTATGACCTGAAAAAAGTGACTCGATATGAATTGCCTTAAGCAGCATAAAATCAATTGCATGCGAGTCCTATTGAACATGATGATGACACAGAAAGATACAATACAGCTTTGTTGGAACAGCATCTTCTCTATCATCATTCTTAAAGGTCAGTTCAACACAGTTTTCTTGAATGGAACTTATTTGGCATAACCCTACAAGAGGTTAAGTGCTCATAACACTACCAAAATTCCACTCCCGAAATCTGTATCATATATGATTTATAGGATTCAACATTTTTGAGGTACTTAGGTCATCCTTGGATGCAAAGCCATTCAAAATGTAGTTATTTATATTGTACAGTAGAACCTAAAAATTTCTTTCTGTCTATATAGGATTTAGAGGGGTTGAGGAGGGACAATGGCACCTAGTTTCTTTGTTCCAATTATTGGAGTAGTTGTGAACTTCATAGGAGAGCAAACTTTAAATGACTGTGCATTTTCTGTATAATGTTTTCTAAAGCTCTCTTGGCTGTGCTTAAAATGTTGCCTTAGAGCATCCTTAAGTACTTATTTTTTACCCAGAGTAATTAAAAAATAATGTACAATGGGCAAAACACAGTCCTATGTATGCTTCATGAAAGCCAAAAATTGGCTTAATCTGATACTTATAAAAATGTAATTGTGGTACAACACTAAGTAAATTTTCACAAGACAATAAGGTCATTATTAAGAGCAATAAATGCATCTCAGCATCCTATCACGTAGAGAATATTCAAAACCTTATCAATTTTAGGATTAATTACATCAAAGGGCTATAAAATCAGAGAAGTGCTAGTTAGGAGGACTTTTGCAGTCATGTAATCCAATACAATTCTTTAATAAAGAAGATCATCAGTGTTTAATTAGGTCAGTAACATCTTTGCCTTAAAGAGTCTTGACAAACTCCAGAGACGAAAATTTCATCATCTGTTCCAGTGCTGCATTACTCCTTATCAAATTTTTTATCTAATCACCAACCATAGTATTACAAGCCTGAGTATGTGGCAGGCCGGGCAGCCTGCTTAGTCCCTAGGAAAATAATGGAAGAAGTCCTTTTTGTACATTTTCCAGGAGACACAAGAGAGAAGGAGGTAATTGGAACCAGTGGCATGGATTTACCAAAGATAAATCATGTTTAACCACCTTGATTACCTTGCATGACAAAATATCAAGGTGTGTGAATGAGGTGAGTGCAGTGAATATAATTTACCTTTAGCAAGTCTTTTGATACTGACTTACACAATGTTCTTGAATACAAATTAGTAGATTTCAGTCTAGATGAGTAAAAAGATGATTGGAGGGTAGTGGGCTCAGCGAATAGTGGTTAATAGATTTTTTGCTCTATCTGAAAGAGGCAAAATGTGTAAAACTGCAGGGGTCTGCTCTGGTACCTGCTCTGTTTAACACCATTACCTTGAAGAAATGACTGTGCAGTCTCCTCAGGGTTTTAGTACACACTAAAATGGAGAGCACAGCTCCATGGGTTGAGGCATGGTTGAGAGCAGACTGACATCCAAGGTGACCTGGACAGACTGAAGGAATGGTCCAACAGGAACCCATAAAATCCCCCAAGAACAAATGAAAAATACTTAAAAAAGAGGAAGCCCTGGAAACAATGAGGGCTGGGAAGAGCCTGGCTGAGGAGCTGCTGTGCCATAGAGCACCTGGGGGTCTTCATTGATAGCAGGCTGAGCATGAGTCAGCAGCGTCCTGACAGGAAAGATGGCAAGCTGCATTCTGGATGAAAGGAGCAGGGGCACAGCAAACACATATGAGGGAGTTCCATTCTACCCAGCATTCATGAGACAACATCTGGAATACTACATCCAGTTTTGGATCTCCCTGTATAAAAAATATTCTAAACAAGTGAATCAAATTCAGGAAAGAACCACCTCAATGGTTGGTGCTGGAGCATTTGTCTTATCAGGAAAAAGTGAGGAAGCTGGACTTTTTCATATTAGAGAATGGAAGGCTTCAAAAAGGCCTAGTGTCAACCCACAAGTACTAACAGGGAGTAAGGGAATAGGATATCAGGCTCTTCCCAGTGGTGTATATATTGGACCATGTACAGCATACATAAGTTGAAGCAAGAGAGGCTCACACTGGATATAATGATAGACTTTTAAGCAATGAGGGCAACCTAAGAATGGAAAAGGTTGGCAGTGGAGGTTATGCAGTTTCCATCCCTGAAGGTTTTTAGACCAGACTGTATGAAACCATAAGCAAATAGGTCCAGTCTCACAGCTGACTATGCTTAGAGTAGGAAGTCAGCCCAGAGATTTCTTGAGTTACTTCGTCTAGCCTGAATTATCTTATTGCCACTTGTTTAAACATTTGTTGAGAAGAGTTTTGCTCCCTCATGTTTGTAACTGCCCTTCAATTAGTTAACTCATTGTCTCTTAGTCTTCCCTCTGACAGTCCAAGAAACTTCCCTTAACCTCATTCTATAGGCTTTTTTCTCTGACCATCTTGGTAAATAACTTTTAATCATGCTTAAGAGCATCAGTTTTCTTTAGAGACATTGTCCAAGGCAGTAAGTCATACTTGTTTCCCATTGATGTTAAATCTGTGCAATTGCCTTTCACCTGATCACCCTTCTCACAGGTGCTCCAACCCTTTCCACAGTAATGCTTTAGGAATAAATCTGAATTTAAAAATAATCAATCAAAATATAGTGAGATGATGCAAATGCTTTGGAAATACAGATGTGCAATTTTTTTTCCTAGGCCTAAACTGAAAAATGAAACTAAGGAGTCAAAAAGAGGGACATGTGAAAAAAAGACAAACACACAAAAATAGAATTTTATCTCTGTTAAAATTGGCAACATTTCACTGACTTCAGTGGAACGAATATTTCATCTACTTTTTCCAAAGAATCTTCATTCTCAGAAATCACCCTTAAATTTCAATCCCCTGTTTTGTGAATAGTAAATTGCCCTTGATCTTGTTGATTTCTGTTTTAGCTCTCTGATACGCATTATTACACATCTGTGTGCTAATCTCTTCTGCTCATAGAAGAAAAAATACAGTCTGTCTAGGATGGAAAATTGTATACAGAACATGTTCAGCACTGCACCCAGTTAGACATTTCTATGCTTTTGAATCACAAGAGTCCTCTGTTTATCTGCTTTTTCCAGGTTATTCCTTTCCTCTGGTGCAGTACTCTTTTTCAGGCATTGACCCAAAGACCTAGCAAGAAACATATCAGGGTTTATTGATGTCATACGTGACACACGGATATGATGAGCATTAGAAAGTAATTTCTTTCTTAAGAGACCACAGAAATTGTTTTTTTTTTTTTTTTTTTTTTTTTTGGTGCAGATAGAAACAATTGAAGCTTCAAAAATACTCTTCATTTTCAAGGAATAGGCAGAGTAATATCTTAGTGCTGTCATAAAAATGAGTTTGTGCTCTAACTTTAGTGACTCAATAATGTGAAACACCAATATAATTCATCACACTGTCAGAAAGAAAGAACCAAGGAGGAGGGAAATAAAACATCATATTATAGTGTAAACCCAGTATTTACAGTTCCAAGGGAGTAGGGTACCCAGCTGATTGATATTTAAATATCAGAACACTAAAAATAGCTCAGTTAATAACTGTAATTTTAAAAAGCTTAATTATTTAATGTGATATTTTTTTTATTTTCTGGAGAGTGTTCTTTTGGTTTATCTTCACCTGTTTTAATAAGGAGTCTCAGTTAGGTCTCTGAGTGAATTCTGAGAATATTACTTCTCATTTTTGATTAATATCTTAAAATTATTATCTTTTCACACTAAACTTTTCTGAGATATAATTTCTGAGCTGATTTAATATAATAGGACATGTTACTTTGTTTCTAAGTCATTTAGAGAAATGCAGCAGATTTAATCAGCTCTTCACTAAATGAAATTAATGCAGTGTCACATGGGATGTTCATTAAACCAGGAATAGTAGAGGAACTGTACCACAGGTAAGAAACAGACCAATGAAATTTGAAAAACTACTGAAATTAGATTTTTCTTCATAGAAGAAATTTATTGGTGTAGTTCCTAAAAGGTTAACCTTGGGTCCAATGTTATTTAAATATTTCATTAGGGACTTGGCACAAAAGTGTCAATATGATAATGAAATTTATTGATGATAGAGAATTGAGAAGCACTTTAAATACAGAATATCATGTCAGGATGACTGAATGATTCTGAGGACTGGAATAAAACATAAATGGGGCAATATAAAAAACTTAAAATGCAGGGTCTGGAATTGCAGGCTAGACCCTAAAGTAATCTTAGGCCACAGCCTGCTCTGTTTACCTTCCATTTCGTTGTATAAAAGCATGAAAACTTCTAGAGGTAGAGCTCACATCCATTTGGTCAGTGGAGAGAGTAGGTGCTTCTGAAGTCCTCATGAATGACATCATATCTGCCTAATTTAGGTGCTTCACCTTGGACAAATGCATGTTTGCAGGAGAGATAAATCTTACCACATTAGGTATCTAAAATGGGGGGGTTAGCTAGTCATCTAAGTTAAATCAGCTGTGTTTAATCCCTAGGAGAATATTGGTTTGATATGTGAGACCTATCAGTCTGGAATCTAAAATACAAATGAAGAGCCTTGATCTCTTACATTGTACATGATGTATTAGGCAATCCAGAAGTGACATCGTTGAGCAAACACAGAAGTTAGGAAAGGAAGCAGGTTGAAATCACTATCCTTTATACAGTTTAAGCAAGAATCCTCACTGGATTTCCATTTCAAATGTACAGATTGAAGGAGGAGGAGGTAGCATTTAGCATTATGAAGGTTTAGGAATAAAGCACATTCTCCAGCAAAGTGGAGATGGGTCAGGATGAACTCAGGCATAAGTTCTGAAAATGGCTGACAGTCCTGGGATAGGTGATTTTACACACACAGATTGCCTATATAAACTTATATGAGTCATAGGAAAAGCTGTGTATTGAGCTTTTCTACATCAGACAGTTATTTCTCTGTTCACAGGCATGGGTAGACATTTGTCAAGTCTGGAATGTACAGATAAGATGGCACACTATATTTGTAATTTCCTTATTTTTAAGTTGCAATTGAGTCTCACCAACTTTTTATCGTTTTCCTGCCCTTGCAAATATTAAAAGAAAACTGACAGGATTTCTGCAGCAGCAGTAACTGCTCAGTATAATATAGCTCAGTTTGCCTCTCTTCAGACAAAAGCAGCATGTTGAATCCTATAATCGCTAATGTTTTCCAAATGCTGTCAAGTGAATCTTTTTCTAAGATTCCCCACAGTTAAAAGTTAAAAAAAAAAAAAAAAAAAAAAAAAAATGAGGAATGTGCTATTGCAGTTCGCAATATTTTGTTTACTCACCTTCATTGGTCATTTAAGTTTCAAATGTTTTGATTGTTTTTTACCTGGGGGTTTAAAAGTTTTACTGTTCGTCGTTAGTGTTGAACCAATAACAATGGTTTTGTTGGTGACTTAATTGCTAGGTTTGAGGCACCTTTTACAAGGACACCAGTAAGCACTGCCATTGTAAAGAAGAGTAATAAAACTTTGGGGTTTATTATTTGTTTATGTAGATAAATGAATCATTGTTCATGATTTTATGAGCTAAGAATGTGTAAATACCACACAATGCAAAATATTTCAAGATGCATACAGTTATCAGGATTTTGTAAACTCTGATATGCCAGTGAGCACTTGTGCTTTTGAGCATGGTACTGCACTGCATAGCATCTTTTTTTCCAGGTATGTGGAGCTTTGGATAACAAAACTGAATCATTCCAGAATCTGGGTAAGTAACTTAGGATGTTAGTACAGGTTTATCATCTCTTTTTGAGCTATGTGGTGAATCTACAGAGAAAGGTGCATTTAGCTGCTATCAAACACTTCGGTGTACCTAAATCTCTCACTAAATCTAGTTGTCTGTCCCCAAAGAAGTTTATTACTCATTTTTGTGGCACAGTCTGCGGTTGGTCCAGCCTTGAATAGTAAAACATAACTCAGTGGGAATCAATTAACATAGAATTATTTTCAGTTATTTAGTTTCTAAACTACTCTTCAGTCCCACTAACCATCCTCAATGAAAGTCTTACAGACTGGAAGGAAACAGCAAATTTCTACTCTGTAACTTTAAAATAGCAAAAGTAGGGAAAGCAAAGAAGACAAAGCACAAATGGAGCTAACCTTATAATTGTTGTCATTCTGTAAACAAGATTTCTCTCTTGTGAGACCTGTCTCCATGATGTATTAGCTGCATTGAGACAGTTTTGAATAAAATTAAGAAGTCACTATGGTTTTGCCAGTTTTGCATTGAAGATTTTCCAGTATTAGGTACATCTTGGGGCTTTAAATATCCATTAAAATGCTCTGTATTCCCACAGAGCAAAGTAGGAAAGGTATTAAAAAATCTGCTGCCAGCATGCATTAATGACTAATCCAATAATGTTCATGCAATGCCAGGGCAATTAAAATTATTTTTAACATTTTAAAATTTGCATTAAAAAATACTAACCTACTAAAAAATCTACCTACCCACATTTTCCTAGTCTTTATTTCCCTTGCAGATAAGCTGTATTCCAATCCTCACTTCTTTTTTTTTTTTTTTTTTTTTTTTTTACTCAGGGAAATTATGTATCACATTTTAAGCCTCTAAATCAGCGCTGTAATGATATAGTGAAATGGATAGCTCATTCCAATAAAAATATGGTAGTAGAAACAGACTGTAAGGTTGTTAACTCTTCCCTCCTCACTTCACATTATATTATATCTATGAATGCATAAGCACAACTATGAATGAGAAATTTTAAAGCCTATAAAATCAAAATTTAATCTACATGTATTTAAAATAAAATTTCCAGATAACATAAAATATGAAACTGTTTTCCAGAGAGACAGTTTTCAAATGCCATGTCAGGGGAAATTTCTCTGTTTTCATGTGCTACAAATATTTATTGCTAGCCAAAACATTGCACTAGAAGCACTGAAAATAGAAGCAAAGGGTGTCACATAAATGCTCTCATATCACAGCATGCCATCAGCATGAACAGATGTTTAATTTTTTCCTTTAGCATGGAAGTATGTTCATCCTTATTGTGATGAGAATTTACAGGTATGTTGTTAGGTAAGAGATATTTTTAGAGTACTTCAGGTGAGAAGTATCATTATAATTGCATCTTGTGTGTATGAAAGGAATAGAAATTTGCCATGTGACCTTTAAATAATTTATTAATTAGACCATGGCTTTTAGGAATGCATTCAGTTTTCAGTTCAGTGTCATGAAAATCCAACACAGTTCCTGCTGAACTCAGTGGTTAATTGCCTCCATTAACTGAAGTAATTAATTTTGAAATATAATATATTATATTGACGGTAAACTATCTCGTTAGATTATCTTCCTACTTTAAGGTTAGGTATTCTAGATACAATCCAGAAATTGTATCAAAACCCTGATCATCTGCTTGTGAAATATTAAGAAAATACTATTTACAATGGCACCTAAGATTAAAGTTGAATAACTGATATCTTTCCATAAATAGAATTAACTGGAATAAGTACCTGAATAGATTTATATTTTGTAAGAATATCCAGAATAATATGTAGAGCTTTGAAAATATATACATAATTTTCAATAAAGTAACCAAAAGAGGTATAACTGCCTACTTTAAAAAAAGAACAAAAGAAAAACCTTCCATCATATTTCATGCCTACATATGTCAAAAAGGATGATGTCTTTTACTGCAGATACCTCACAGACCAGAAGTGTATAATTGTTTTGATGCCTAAATATCATGACTCTCTACAGCTGTACTTTAAAAGCTCTAATATTTAATATTTCACATCCAGCACACCAGCATACTTCATGGCAAAATATATATTTGGTCTATTTTTCCAGTACTTGGCACCGTTTCTTTCATCTATCCTGCCTATCTACAATGGATCAGTTGTATTTGCACTTAAGTGAGACATTCCATTCAGTAAGGCTACCTGAAAAATGTGAATAAACTGTGAAATGGGCACTACCACATTGTCAGTCCTCTTAGAGTCTCACTGAGAGGAGGCTAGGGAAGGTGTTACCCTTCTAAATAGAATCTCAACATTTCCCATCAAATTTTAAATTGTCAGTTAATTTCCATTTAAAACACTGAACTTCCACTGGTGCTAATGTGATGGAGACAAAATTAAGAAAGTGCTTTGTGTATCCTCATGCAAATTAAGTAAAACCTAAAATCTCTAAGTAGTGTTAATTAGTAAGCTTTTCCCTGATACTGTGAAGACAAACATTGTATAGTTTTACTTTGATGTAATTCTGTGACTTACACTGATAACCAGTTCTACCTAGATTAAATGTAGAATCCACAACACAGATAAACGATTTGTGACAGTGTTCTATGAATATATGAAAGATTATTCTATTTATTTCCTTAATATTGATTATATAGGATAAATGCAACATTTCTCACTTAAAAATCAAATTGGGGAAAATTTGAAATTCTGCTTCTTTTTTCTATATTTAATAAAACAGATTTTCATCCCTTTGTGTTTGCACTAACTGCTTAAAGAATCTGCACCAAATTAATGTATTGTTAAATAACTCACACTTGGGAACATGTGATATTGTTTAAGCTATTTATTTTGTGCACTTTCAGAAAGTGTAAGTACTGTAATAGCTTAGACATTAAAACAAAATCATAGATGGAATCTGGATGTAAAAGGAAAAGGAAAGGTCTTGCCATCACTTTGAAATGGGTTTGATATACAGTTGGCTAAATTCAGCTTTCTTCTTGGAGGATAAAAGTTGATGATTACTTCTGAAAAACAGAATGGAAAAAGATCTTTTCAGAACTCCTATCAATGGTAAAAAGATTTTGGTCTTTGAAAGTCTGATTTTGAAAGTATTTTTAGTACCCGCAAGGATTTTTCAGCTCATGTAACCCTTGCTGTAGATGTATTAGGCATATTCATTTCTCATAGGATGTCACTCCAGGTCACTCTGTAACTATCCTTCTGTCCTTTATACACTGTCAGTCTGCCAATTCCACGCTGTTGTTCACCATTTTCTCCTCACTGTTCTCTCAGTCTCTGTTTACCTTACAGGCAGGATTTTCCATGGGAACATGGGCTATTGCCATTGTTTGGCAGTTTGACAGTCGGATGTGACTGTGCACAGCCATAGATCTTCCTTGCTGTAGAGGGCTGCCCACATTGCTTGGCATTCTCCTAACTGTGACAGAGTCTGTCATTTCTCTGATGGGGTCCAGATGACTTCAGGGGATAAAAATGCTTTTCTAGCTCATCACGCTTTATTTTGTTACCTGCAAAGATGTTCTGCTGGATCCAACACTGTTAGGTAAGGGTCCTTTTCTGTTTGTTTGCCCTTGTCATCAGTTTCTTGGATGTCTTTCCAAGGGATTATGCATGCCTACTGCTATCCATTATGTTTTCAGATTCCCAGATGCCACTGAAGCACCAGATTTCTTCAGTAATGTGCTTATTTCCTGACTCAATGTCAGATAGGTCAGAAATCTATCTTTAGTTTTGTAATGAGATATTTTGCCCTCCGGATAAAGTTTCTCTCAGAAATTGTAAATAAATCTTCTGGCATCCAATATTTCCTAAATACTGATCAGATCTCTTCCAGGTCTAGTTGAGGATTTTTTTTGGGCTATATGTCCTCTGTAGTGTTTATACTCTTCTCACTGTTTAAACATGCACAATAATCTTGTGTACACAGACACTTGTCTATATTTGTCCCGCATGAAACCTCCATTTTTATTAGGTTTGTTCCTAAATCTGCAAGGACTACCTCTACAGCTCCCTCAGTAACTTGGCATATTTGTTCCTAAAGATCTGTCCATCTATTTAGTAGCTTTCTTAGCACTTTTTTCAAGTAAGGCTACACTAGCAACCTGATGGGATCTTACTTTGCTTTTCAGAGCTATCCTCTAAGAATCTTGTTTGTGCCACCTTGCCAACAGCTGTTGGAGGCAAAATATTTTCAACTAGAGGAATTTTAC